>VTFQ01000019.1:39077861-39707861 GCA_036281575.1 Ancherythroculter nigrocauda
GAAACCCACCAGTACCGATTTTATTATAAAACATTATTACAAACTTACCGTTGTGAATCAGGCTAAGGTAAGGAGATCGTTTTGAACACTGGCTGGTTATGTACTTGCTCAAAAATTGATTTTGGATCATTTTTAACCAAAAAAAGTTACGGACTGCAGCTTTAAAAGTATTAAAATATCAGATTATAGCAATATTATGATTTTCCTTCTGTTGCTCTACAAACTTGTGAAGAGCTAAGATTTCATTTCTTCACTCTAATTCGCTCTATACTGCTCTAAATCCATTAAAAACAATCGTTTGTCTGTCTGTTTTTAAGGCTCCAGTCATTCATTATATCATCAAGACGTACAGTCTTAAAAACATAATGACACGAGATGTTTCAATGTTTTAAATGAACACTACAATGAGTTTCTGGAGCCTAACAGTGTGATTCTTAATAGCTAAACAGATTTTTTTTGTGTGTGTTTTGTTCCACAGAGGAAAGAAAGTGTGACAGATTTTCATTCTTAGATGATCAATTCCTCTAAGGAGCTCCTGCATCCCAGACGATCTCTGGATAAATTCCCTGTGGCTATCCAGAGCTGGGAAGTGTGTGTGTGTGTGTGTGAATGACACAGAGAGACTGTGGATGGGCCAGGCCAGAGGACAGCAGAGGAATGTGATGCTTTTGTCTGTCCAGGGGAAGAGAGGCTCGGGTCGGAATGCCATTGATGAGAACGGACAGAAAGAAACGAGCCTGCAGGAAGTTCTCTCGCTCTCGGTCCTGTGAGAAACTCAGAGCCGCTCTCAGACGCTCCCATCCCATGCTGCACAACCACTGCATTGTCTGACCCGTAAACACTGCGTCCACAAACTACAACCGGACGAGTGAATGAAACGCAGGGGCCCGACATTCCTGCTTACAGCAACAGAGACGCATTTACATGTTTGTCTTCAGAAGAATCACTGATGTCCCAACAGACAAAACAGCTCCATTTACTGTGGATTCAGAAGCATTTCATTAAACACAATCATTTAGACACACTGTCCCAGAACAGTGAGTTATTACAGAGATCCCATCTGTGATTTACATATATGAGCAGATAATATCAGTTAGATTAGTAACACTTTACAATAAGGTTAACATTAGTTAACATAAACTAATAATGAACAACAACATTTATTAACCTTGCAACCTTTACTAATACATTATTAAAATCAAAAGTTGTACTACTTAACATTAGTTAGTCATGCACAAATGTAACATTAACAAAGGTTAATGAATACTTCAAAACAAGTTGGGTTGAAAATGGACAAACCCAGTGATTAGGTTGATTTAACCCAGTCATTGGGATAATCTAACCCAGCGAACAGGTTGTTTTAACCCTCTGATTGGATTGTTTTAACCCAGTGAATGGATTATTTTAACCCAGTGAATGGGTTTATTTAACCCAGCGAATGGATTATTTTAACCCAGCGGATGGGTTGATTTAACCCAGTGATTGGGATGATTTAACCCAGCGAATGGGTTGTTTTAACCCAGCAAATGGGATAATTTAACCCAGCGATTGGGTTGATTTAACCCAGAGATTGAGTTGTTTTAACCCAATGAATGGATTGTTTTAACCCAGCGGATGGGTTGATTTAACCCAGCAAATGGGATAATTTAACCCAGCAATTGGGTTGATTTAACCCAGCGATTGGGTTGTTTTAACCCAGCAAATGGATTGTTTTAACCCAGCGGATGGGTTGATTTAACCCAGCGATTGGGTTGTTTTAACCCAGCGGATGGGTTGATTTAACCCAGCGAATGGGTTGTTTTAACTCAGCGATTGGGTTGTTTTAACCCAGCGAATGGATTGTTTTAACCCAGCGGATGGGTTGATTTAACCCAGCGGATGGGTTGATTTAACCCAGCGATTGGGTTGATTTAACCCAGCGAATGGGTTGTTTTAACCCAGCGTATGGATTGTTTTAACTCAGCGAATGGATTATTTTAACCCAGTGGATGGGTTAATTTAATCCAGTGATTGGGATGATTTAACCCAGCGAATGGGTTGTTTTAACCCAGCAAATGGGATAATTTAACCCAGCGATTGGGTTGTTTTAACCCAGCGAATGGGTTAATTTAACCCAGCGAATGGGTTGACTTAACCCAGCGAATGGGTTGACTTAACCCAGCGAATGGGTTTATTTAACCCAGCGACTGGGTTGTTTTAACCCAGCGAATGGATTATTTTAACCCAGCAGATGGGTTGATTTAACCCAGTGACTGGGATGATTTAACCCAGCGATTGGGTTGTTTTAACCCAGCGAATGGATTATTTTAACCCAGCGAATGGATTATTTTAACCCAGCGGATGGGTTGATTTAACCCAGTGATTGGGATGATTTAACCCTCCGACTGGGTTGTTTTAACCCAGCAAATGGGATAATTTAACCCAGCAATTGGGTTGATTTAACCCAGCGTTTGGGTTGTTTTAACTCAGAGAATGGATTGTTTTAACCCAGCGGATGGGTTGATTTAACCCAGCGAATGGGTTTATTTAACCCAGCGATTGGGTTGTTTTAACCCAGCGAATGGATTGTTTTAACCCAGCGGATGGGTTGATTTAACCCAGCGAATGGGTTTATTTAACCCAGCAAATGGGTTGTTTTAACCCCGCAATTAACCCAGCAAATGGGTTAATTTAACCCAGCGAATGGATTATTTTAACCCAGTGATTTGGATGATTTAACCCAGCGAATGGGTTGTTTTAACCCAGCAAATGGGATAATTTAACCCAGCGATTGGGTTGTTTTAACCCAGCGATTGGGTTGTTTTAACCCAGCGATTGGGTTGTTTTAACCCAGCGAATGAGTTGTTTTAACCCCCCGATTGGGTTGTTTTAACCCAGCAAATGGGTTGATTTAACCCAGCAAATGGATTGTTTTAACCCAGCGGATGGGTTGATTTAACCAAGCGATTGGGTTGTTTTAACCCAGCAATCGGGATGATTTAACCCAGTGAATTGAGTTGATTTAACCCAGCAATTGGGTTGTTTTAACCCTGCGATTGGGTTGTTTTTAATCCAGCATTTTTAGAGTGAATATTGTAAAGTGTTGCGAATATAATAGATGGTTTTCCGTCTCCAGTGTGAAAGAGCAGCCCCCTCTATAGCCAGATCTACACATTAACTAGTACAGGAGAAATACTAACCTTAGAGTATTGTAAAGAACAGCCTGCTTAACCAGCCCTTTAGAGAAGCTTCAAATGGCCCTTTCAAAGCGTTCGACAGCTGGAGCTTGAGCAAAAGGTGACCTGAACAGTTGCAGAGGGCATGAGCTCAGCAGCTGCAACTCTGTGTTCACGTCTGCGCTGCGCCTAAAGGATCAACAACGCTCTGAGTGTTCATATAGAAGATCTAGAAATAGCCCTGGAACTATGCTGTTCTGCTGCATATACAGTGGGTACGGAAAGTATTCAGACCCCCTTAAATTTTTCACTCTTTGTTATATTGCAGCCATTTGCTAAAATCATTTAAGTTCATTTTTTTCATCATTAATGTACACACAGCACCCCATATTGATAGAAAAACACAGAATTGTTGACATTTTTGCAGATTTATTAAAAAAGAAAAACTGAAATATCACATGGTCCTAAGTATTCAGACCCTTTGCTCAGTATTTAGTAGAAGCACCCTTTTGATCTAATACAGCCATGAGTCTTTTTGGGAAAGATGCAACAAGTTTTTCACACCTGGATTTGGGGATCCTCTGCCATTCCTCCTTGCAGATCCTCTCCAGTTCTGTCAGGTTGGATGGTAAACGTTGGTGCTTAAATGATTTTAGCAAATGGCTGCAATATAGCAAAGAGTGAAAAATTTAAGGGGGTCTGAATACTTTCCATACCCACCGTATGTGTGAATTACAGTTCTGCCGCATGCTTCTGATGTCTGCATGTGCAATTACATTTGCATGTATTCATTTAGCAGATGCTTTAAATTGAATTCATTTTGTGCTGCAAAACAAAGTTACAAAGCAGGATAGAGATGGTCAGGGGGTTTTGCAGGTTTTTTGCATAATTCCAAACTAATAGAACTTTTCCCATTACAAATGATGTGATCAGCTGTAGTTAAACGAACATGATTTTGATAATGCTTCAGTGATTTGTTTTGTTTTTTTGTCTTGTTTTTTGCTCTGAGCTAAACCTGATGATGATGATGTTCTCCAGCACAATTTGAGATGATCCAAAGAACAGAGGAACATGATCAATGACACTCATTTACATTTGATTAGTCACATAGAGATTTGAAAGAATAAAAAATAGGATAAATTATTTATTCATATATTATTTATATAATATTTTCAAGTTTAAATGGAAAAAAAAAAAATCCCAGATTTCCAAACTTGGTCTTAGACTTTTGACCCGACTGTATGCGTGACTTATTAGTGGAACAACCTAACATGCACCAATAGGAAACCAATGACTTCAGAAAACATTCTTGTCGTGCATTTAATGTACTTTAGATGAAAGCTCGCCCACCCTACACACCACAGACCAGAGTAACTTGGGTGAAATTAGTAAGACTAGAGGGCGAGTCAGTGCCAAGACATTCCAGCTCAGAGCAGGATTAGCTTCGATTAGATCCCAGCAAACTCTCTCTCAGCACACAACAAATCAGCGCTTCAACAATGAACACAGAAGGAGGGGGCAGCTTCTCAAAAGGCCTCTAATTATACACTTAAATGTATTGAAAGAGTGGAATGCATTTAGGCTGGACGGGTTTGTGAGGACAGTCGCAATCTGGAATCTTAAAAATAACTTTAGCAGCTCAACCATCTAAAGCCCTCTCCAGAAAACACTTCATTTTCCAGAGAAAGGGTAAAGAGTTATATTTGTGCTCTTTACATTAAGTTCCTCTTCACCTCACTTTGTATTTGCAAATGTCTCTTATTTTCAGCTTTTGTTCTAATCTAAGCAATCTTGTTTGAAAAAATGCACCTGCAATGTGTCATATTTAAAACAATTTATTAAGCTATTTAATGAAAACTCACAACCTCAAGGTTTAAATGCATTTATAAACCCTTAAACCCAGTTGGGTTGTTTTGACCCAGCAAGTGGTTGTTTAACCCAGGGATTGAGTTGTTTTAACCCAGCAAATGGTTGTTTTAACCCAGCGATGGGGTTGTTTTAACTCAGGGATTGAGTTGTTTTAACCCAGTAAATGGTTGTTTTAACCCAGCAATTGGGTTGTTTTTTGACCCAGCGATTCGGTTGTTTTGACTCAGGGATTGAGTTGTTTTAACCCAGTGATTGGGTTGTTTTAACCCAGGGATTGAGTTGTTTTAACCCAGTGATTGGGTTGTTTTAACCCAGTGATTGGGTTGTTTTGACCCAGCAAATGGTTGTTTTAACTCAGGGATTGAGTTGTTTTAACCCAGTGATTGGGTTGTTTTAACCCAGGGATTGAGTTGTTTTAACCCAGCGATTGGGTTGTTTTAACTTAATGATTGGGTTGTTTTGACCCAGCAACTGGGTTGTTTTAACCCTGCGATTGGGTTGTTTTTTGACCCAGCGGTTGGGTTGTTTTGATGCAGCAATTGGTTGTTGTAACCCAGCGATTGGGTTGTTTTAACCCAGGGATTGAGTTGTTTTAACCCAGCAGTTGGGTTGTTTTGACCCAGCAAATGGTTGTTTTAACCCAGCGATTGGGTTGTTTTAACTTAATGATTGGGTTGTTTTGACCCAGCGACTGGGTTGTTTTAACCCAGCAATTGGGTTGTTTTTTGACCCAGCGGTTGGGTTGTTTTGATGCAGCAATTGGTTGTTGTAACCCAGCGATTGGGTTGTTTTAACCTAATGATTGGGTTGTTTTGACCCAGCGTTTGGGTTGTTTTAACCCAGCGTTTGGGTTGTTTTGATCCAGCGATTGGGTTGTTTTGACCCAGCGATTGGGTTGTTTTAACCTAATGATTGGATTGTTTTGACCCAGCGATTGGATTGTTTTGACCCAGTGATTGGGTTGTTTTAACCTAATGATTGGATTGTTTTGACCCAGCGATTGGATTGTTTTGACCCAGTGATTGGGTTGTTTTGATCCAGCGATTGCGTTGTTTTGACCCAGTGATTGCGTTGTTTTGACCCAGTGATTGGGTTCTTTTGACGGAGCAATTGGATGTTTTAACCCAGTGATTGGGTTGTTTTAACCCAGTGGTTGGGTTAATTGTTTGTCCAACCTGCTGGGTAGTTTTATTTAACTCAACTGTTTAAAAATGACTGTATTTCTTGCTTAAAATGAACCCAAAATATGTTAACATTAACATTTATTAATAAGTTTAAAGAATAATAATGAAACAATGAATATTTATTAAATTGCTTATTAATAAATGTTCACCTTTTGATTATTATTGTTGCCTCTAGTAATTATGTGTCTGATTTTTAATTTCCAACATATTTTGGGTTCAATTTAAGCCAGACATATAGTCATTTTTAAACAATAGCTGATTTAAATAAAACTGCAGGTTGGGCAAACATTTAACCCAACTGCTGGATTAAATCAACTCAACTGTTGGGTCTGTCCATTTTCAACCCAACTTAGGTTGTTTTTAACATAACATTCTATAAATGTAGAATGAGTAGCACAGCTGTCTTAAGTGAACACTGCTACTTACTGCCCCAGTGTGAGTTTGTCCTGAAGTACAGTACACTGGTGTTATCGCGAGACTGGACCATTAACAACCTGCTTGACACACACACACACACACACACAAACACGCGCAGCGCAGAGTGCTTCATGCGCACCAGACACGAATCGCGCTGAGGAATAGAAACGGAGACTCCAACAACATCTGGACTCACACCATGAGCGCACGCGGGTCCATCTGAGGACACGACAGTGAGTATGAGCTTTGATGTGGACTTACACGCAGCTGAATGTGACACATTGTATCAGCGCGCGGCGCGTTTGATCCGCGAGTTCCGCTGCCGCTCCTCACGAGATCGGAGTTTATCATGTAAAATCCGAGCGACATCGCCTTATAAAATGTGTTGGCGTTGATTAAAGAAGACGCGTAAAAGTTATGCGTAATACCGAATGCGCCGCTGTCCTGCTCGAGCGCTTTACTCGAGTTGGTTTTAAAACAAAAGTGTCCTGTCACGAGCTCGTTCGAGCTTCAGAGAAACTTTAATATCAGTGCGACGCACGCGTCTGTCTGTCTGGATCATATAATTATAACGCGTTAAGACGCATAAAGTCAGAGAAGTTTGAGGTTCCTCAGAGGAACATATGGCATAAAGACACAGCTGGAGATTTGAGGCTGATGTCAGAGCAGCTGACTCTACCAGATCTCTCACACACACACACACACACACGCGCTCTTTCTTTCCGCTCACATGGACGGTCGATCGGCAGCGTTCAGTCTCGGAACGGTTCTTTTCTCTTAGTTGATGGCGTTCGTCATGTTTTAGCTGTGTTTTCCTGCTGTTTGGAGATGTGAGGTGTTGTCTGCGCATGACTGGATTCATTCACTGCTGCTGTTTGATGGGAAGCTCAAACTGAACTTGTCTGAGCGCTGATACAGAAGAGGGTATGTTGATGCTGGCAATAGTTTAACAAGAGCATAACAGGTTGCTTTACCATCTTGACAGCTGATGTTCAGCACAACTTGGTTTTAACGTGTGTTCTTGTATGTTGAATTAGATTTTTCTTGGAACTTGGAAACAGACTTTTGTTGCATTAGATGTTGACTGAAACATTTGATGTGCTTAAAAGCAAAAGCAGCTCGCAAGTTGTGCGTTTCTAACACGGGTCGGGTGTACTTTTGTTCGTCTCCAGCGGCCTGTAGATGCGTCGTTAAGCGAATGGCTACCCAGCGTTTATTTAACATCCAGTTTTTCCTGTTTTCCGGCAGGTTCCCCGGGCATAAGAATGGAGTTCCCAGACCATAGCCGCCAGTTACTGCAGTGCCTGAGTCAGCAGAGACGGCAAGGTTTCCTCTGCGACTGCACCGTGCTGGTCGGGGAGACGCGATTCAAAGCGCACCGAGCCGTGCTGGCCTCCTGCAGCATGTACTTCCACCTCTTCTACAGGGACCAGCTGGACAAAAGGGACGTTGTGCATTTGAACAGTGACATTGTGACGGCGCCGGCTTTCGGCTCGCTGCTTGAATTTATGTATGAGGGCAAACTGGAGTTCAGCAGTCTGCCCGTGGAGGACGTCCTGGCCGCCGCCAGCTACCTGCACATGTACGACATCGTCAAAGTGTGCAAGGGAAAGTTGAAGGATAAGGAGGCGTGCGACGGGGCCGCGCTTCAGGAGGACGCGCGCGCAGATTGCGACGGGCAGAAGGCGAACGGTCACCCGGACCTTGTAGGTGTCAATTATGTGTCAGCAGAGGCCGAGGCCTGTGTCCGAACAGCTGGAAAAACAAAAGCCGATGTCAGTAGTTCAGCCGTCCCCGTGTCCCAGAGGTCCCGGGCGTCGGATGACACGGACTGCGCGCTGGATTTGTCTTTCAAGCCTCTGTCGAGCCGAGACGCCTTCCACCCCTCCTACGTCTCGGGACAGCTGGCCCTCGACAGCCAGCAGCAGGGCACCGAGCCACTTGTTAAAGACGAACATGACTTGCTGTCAGAGCAGGAGGACGGTGATCCGGTGAGCCCGGAGAGCCAGCGCTTTGGGAATAGCGCCAGGAGCTCTGTGGTGACAGGGTTCGCTGAACTTTTCCCCGGAAACAAGGCCGCCGCTGCCCTGCTCCCTCCGGAGGACGATCTGATGGAAGTGGAGGAGGAGTTGCGCGTGCGTTCGGAGCGCCAGCTCGGAGACAGCGAGGGCGAGGACGAGGACGACCTGGCGTCCTCGGACATCTCCACCTCCAGCGGGGTTCTCCTCCCGCCGGGCGGGCGACAAGTCTGCGTGTGTCCGCTCTGCAGCAAGGTGTTCCCGAGCCCGCACGTGCTGCAGCTGCACCTCAGCTCGCATTTCCGGGAGAAGGACGGCGTGCGCGCCAAGCTCTCGCCCGACGGATCCGTCCCCACCTGCTCGCAGTGCGGCAAGACCTTCTCCTGCATGTACACGCTCAAGCGGCACGAGCGCACGCACTCCGGCGAGAAGCCGTACACCTGCGGCCAGTGCGGGAAGAGCTTCCAGTACTCGCACAACTTGAGCCGGCACGCCGTGGTGCACACGCGGGAGAAACCGCACGCCTGCAAGTGGTGCGAGCGACGCTTCACGCAGTCGGGAGATCTGTACCGCCACATACGCAAGTTTCACTGCGGCCTCGTCAAAACGCTGGCTATTGGATAACCGAAGCTCGTGATGAAGCTGTTATGAACAGGTTGAAAGCGGGCTGTTATCAGTAATAATAATCATAATAATAGTATCCAGTATTTTGCAATTGGCAGAAAATGTGTTTATTGACACAATTGTGTCTCCAGCAATCAACAATTTGGTGCACTTGGGACTTTGACATCTCATATACATAGATATACACACACAAACACACACACACATACATGCATATTATATATATATGTGTGTGTGTGTGTGTGTGTGTGTGTGTGTGTATATATATATATACACATGCAATGCACTGATAAAACAGTTCCGTCCAGAAGATTTGGTTTCATATCTGATGTAATTTATTACAAATGACTTGATCATGATTAAGTTTTGAAGATGTACTGTATGGTTGATGATTTCATTGATTTGTGCATAATCTCACACACACACACACACACACACCTGAAGTACAGACAGGCAGATTTTATTTATATAAGCTGTTACAGCTTGTTATGCAGAAGTTTTTGTGTGCGCTTTTTGTCTCCTGAAGGGCTTCGTCACTGAAGGTTCTGCACTTGCCAACATTTAAAGTGACGTTTATTTGCCTTTTAAAGCTACTGTCGGTCATTTTTCTTTGATAATTTAGTAAAAGAAGACCGAATCAACCCTCATCGATCACAGCGTCTTGATGGCGGTCGGAGTTTAGAAGGAATGAAGGACTAGCTGAGTTTATACTAATATCTGAAAAACATCTTTATTTCACTAACATCTACTTTGTTTTGATTTGTTCTGTATCTCTGCAAACGGACGTATGGTTGAACCACTGCTGACCGAATGGACGTGAACGCTTCACTCGGACAGAATGTCTATGTAGAAACAATAACTAGCACTAAAAAAGAAATCCACGTTATGCTGTACGTTTCATCGGTCCTGATAAACTTGATTAGTTATTTATTAGTTTGTTTTTTGGTTCAGGGTTTACTCTAGACTTGACATTTTAAAGCATAGAAGATGATTGTGCTGATATTTGCTCTCTAATATTGGGATAATCGATCAGTTGCTGTATGTGAGTACCTGATTTCATCATGCTTATCGAATGAAGTTTGACTATCAAGCACTTCTGTGATAGATACAACACTCATATACTGTAGGCTGCTATTTCTAACTGTGTATTTATTGTAAATATGTATTTTATTTATCAGATCCTTGTCTCATTTCGTCTAGAATATAGTATGACTGAACTCTCTGCAGTTTTTCACACTTGCAGCCTGACATTAAAATCGCTTTCCTCGTTTCTGAGGGAAAGAACTGTTTGGTTCACAAGCACAAACATCTGAATGACCTGAAGACTAATAATCTACCTGAAAATGATATTTCATACATATTAAAGCAACCGTGCATCTCATTCTGTCGAGGGACGTGCTTCGTTTGTTCACTCTCGATCCTTTATTGTGATCGGTGTTCTTGCACGTTTGTTGGACAAATCTACTTTTGTTTGTTTGTGTTTTCAGTTTTGTGCAAAATAATTGATACACTGGAGTTTGTGAGCAAGTAAATCCTTAACAGAAGATTTCACATGCTGGTGATTTAGCTGATTTCAGTGAATGTTTTTATACTCTTTATTTTGATGTATTCACAAGATGTTCAAAGCAACATTCAGCCAATACACGAATGCAATAATAACTTATAATCGTGGACCGTGAGAAGCCAGAACGATTCGGTCTGTTTGTAAACACATATCACGCTACTTTACTGTCAGATTTTCAGTGACGGTAATAATGATTTAAAGATGACAGGTGTGTGTCTGTATATGTACATTAATACTGGATTATTGTCTTCTAAGGTTCAGACTGTGAAATTGTATAATCATAAGTAATATTTATTGGTTTGTTTCTTGTGCAGAATTTTACTGTATCTCAGAATTTTGACTTGTAAAATGAAAGATGATACTAAGTTGAGACTTTTTAATAGACTTTGTAGAAGTGCCATTAGATGTAATATAATTTTTTGATAAACAAAAAACATATTTTATAGGAAACAAAAGCTTCGTTGTGAGTCTTTTAGTGAATGTAGATGACAATCTGTTTGATTTTGAATTTGCTTGGAATTCTTTGGTAATTTATTTTGATTTTCTGTTTGTGTGCGCTTGCTTTCTTTCTTTCTTTCTTTCCTTGTTTCTTCTTCGGACACATTTGACTTTTGTGCCCGTTTGTTTGTGCTGTGAAGATGTGACAATCTTTATCTAGATCTTTATTTAGCTTAAGCGTAGATTAAACAACATTTTCTGTGGGATTATTGTGTTTGTCTTTTTTTTTAATCAATGATGCTCAAGCAACAGCGCATGAGTGAATCTTTACAACGATCAAAAACCTGGACATTTCCAACACCTTTAAAATTGCGCAGAAAAGGTATGAAAATTGCTGAAAATCTAGGAAATTTTGATACACTGTAAAATATTTTCATTATTTGTTATCACAACATTTTTTTTCTTTTGTAAAATCAACTTCAATAATTAATGTGGTTCAGATAACATAATATTTTGAGTTTCTGTTGATTAAACTAATCGCCTTCATTGTATTAACTCAAATTTTTAATTTCAATGAACTCAAAAATGCACTCTAAAAAAAAGTCCTGGGATGAGCCTTTTGGGTCATTTTTTTGTATTATTTTTCCAGTGTTTGGGTAGTTCTTGTGTTACCCAGACCCTGGGTCAGATGTAATAACCCAGGGGTTGAGTTATTTATTGCGGGCTTTTTGCGCCCTCTTCAGGAGCAGCTCTGTCAAATTGGTGCATGTCTTCGGTAAAAAAACAGGTTTATGTACGTTTTATTTTATCTAAAAATTCATTATTGCTCTGTATATCACTTAATTTTATGCAAAGCATCATACAGGGGCGTGATGTGAGTCATGGCATTGGTCTTGAAGGAAGTGCCTGATGAGAATTGCATAAAATTGTATGATTTTATTCAAAATGATACAGAATATAAATACTTAGAATGTTAAAATATGTTCTCAGAATTTATTATTTATGGACAGGTTATGGAGTCACGGCATTTTTCGGCTACGAGTGAAACGCAGGCGACGGTCTGAAGTTATCTGTTCCCCCGCCGAACGCGAGTCATCTCCGGCACGAGATCCAGCGCCGTTACGGTGGAAATGGGACAACTGAGACTGGTCGATTACACTTGAATTACTTCTAAATGTTTAATTTTTACTTCTAATATTTGTAAAACGAGCTTAAAAAAAATTGAGAGGAAGTTAATCTGTAAACATTAATTCATGTATGAATTAAAAGAAAAAATAAGCTAGTATTACAGTAGTATTATTCTGGGTTAAATAAACAACCCAATTTGCTGGGTAAAACATGTGTTGTGTCCTATATTTACCCAGCCCTTGGATTGATGTTTTAACCCAGTGTTTTTAGAGTGTAATTAGTTCACGGCTTCCGCTCAGCTCAATTATTTTATTGCTCTTTTTGAGTGTGATTTTTAACATGATTTTAAAAAAAATCCCAGGTCATTCTTAGAAAAAATGATTCCATGTGGTTCCATATAGAACTCTAGGGTTCTTAACTCCAATTTAAAAACCAAAAAGGTTTGATATAAGGAGAAATGTCTTAAATCCCAAGTGAAAAAAAACGTACACTTCTATAACGCACTTAAAGTGCTCTATTTTCACGCACTAATTTTGTACTTAATATACTAAAAATTCTTCTTTAGTACTTCTTAAGATCATCTTAGAACATCTAAGTGTACTATTTTGAGACAGCATGAAATATGAACTTAAATGTGCTTTTAATATACTATCTCTGTATTTAAAAAATATATTTAGATACCACTTGTAGTACACTATGGGTTCAAATGAACTATAAGTAGTATCTAAATACATTTTTTAAATACAGAGATAGTATATTAAAAGCACATTTTAGTCCATATTTCATGGTGTCTCAAAATAGTACACTTAGATGTTCTAAAGATGATCTTAAGAAGTACTAAAGAAGAATTTTTAGTATATTAAGTACAAAATTAGTGCACAAAAATAAAGCACTTTAAGTATATTATAGCAATGTACTTTTTTTCACCTGGGTTGATTGCATAATACATTCACGTTTAATGGTTATTTCATTTTTTTCTTACACAAAGTATGTGTATAAGCTGTTTAATTCATAAAATTGATTAAAAATTAATTAATTAAAGCCAAATCCATACAATTATTGGGAACCACTAAAAGGTTCTGTATAGATAATGCGCCTGACTGAACCATTTTAAGGTTCTATATAGAACCTTTTCTTCTAAGAGTGTGGAAAAGTCGTGGAAACCCATTGGGAACAAGGGATGAATGACCTCAAACGTATTTCCAAGGAGTTTCACGTCAGTCGTCTGTCGGTGTGGATTTGTGTACAGAAAACACTGCGGCTTCTCCTGAATACAGATGATATGGAAGGGGAGGGAATATCACACACACACACACACACACTAGATATAAAGCAGGTGCAGTGCACAGAGTGAACCTGCAACTTTATTCCGTTTTTCGTGTTCAACTTGTTTGACTTCCTCGTTCAGCGTTTCCTCAGTGAAAGAACGCCTCCTTCGACTGGACGCTCATTTGCATTCTGAGCAAACAAACAATTCACGCAGGAGCAGGAAAAGAAATGCGTGGCTAATTCGGAATCTCAAAGCCAATTCACTGGTCATTTTCTTAGAGAGCGAGATCCTAATTATTCTCCGACTGCACATGTAAAGAAATCCAGCTGCTCGTGATGTGATTCCCATGGCCCTGCCCCCATCGAGACCACACGCTCCGAGAGAACGACCCCCATCTACCGCCGACTCTTTTGTCTGCGGTTAGTAGTTCAGTGTGTCTATTGTCCGCTCCACCTCTCAAGTTCTGCCCTGGAGCTCAGCGAACCGCTGTAGACGATACGGGTTAGACCCGGTTAAAGGGAATGACGTGTAAATAAGGGTGTGTGATGGCGCGTCTGGAAACTCTAGAATTTAAACTGGAGGCCCAGAGGAGGAGGACTGCGGTTTATTCTGCTAACATTTCACCTGGCTGAGGTCAGTCATAAAATTAGAAAGCGGTGGTGGTTTGTGATGGGGTCGGACAGCACTGAAAAACTATGTTAGATGGTAATTATAAAACAAATCGACCCCTTTCTCATTAATATGGTACAAAAATCAAGACAATACCATGCTCTCATTTTTTCTCATTAGTGGTGTATTTATGATCTACTGTAACAAAAAAAAAAAAAACTTAGCACCACTCAGAACACCCTAGCAACACCTTAGCAACCACTCAGAACAGCTAGAATACACAGATGATTATTACATTCATGCACTATTGTACATATTATATTTCAAAGAATAGCAAATAGTCATAATATGGACAATGCATAAAAATCATGTTGATAACATACCCTTACGTTCGTATGTGTTATATGTTTTTCTTAGTAATGGTAAAAAGCAACTGTAAAAAACCCTGTAACATCTGTAAAAACACTCTTAACAACCACCTAGCAACACCTTAGCAACCATTCAGAACACAGTAGCAACACCTTAGTTATCACTCAGAACAGCTAGAAAATGAATTCTTGTATCAACAAGCTAATAATGACCACAACACGTGAGCAACCACCTTGCAACACCTTAGCAACAACTCAGAACACCCAGGCAACCACTCAGAACACCCTAGCAACACCTTAGCAATCACTTAGAACAGCTAGAAAATGCATTCTTGTACCAACAAGCTAATAATGCTCACAACACAAGAGCAACCACCTAGCAACCACTCAGAACAACCCAGCACCATCTCAGAACACCCTAGCAACCTCCTAGCAACACCTTAGCAACCACTCAGAACAGCTAGAAAATGCATTCTTGTATCAACAAGCTAATAATACTCACAACACGTGGGCAACCACCTAGCAAGCCCTTAGCAACCACTCAGAACACCCCAGCAACAACTTAGCAATCACTCAGAACAGCTAGAAAATGCATTCTTGTATCAACAAGCTAATAATGACAACACGTGAGCAACCACTCGGAACACCGCAGAAATGTCTCAGAACACCCTAGAAACCCAGCAGCAACACCTTAGCAACCACCCAGAACAGCTAGAAAATGCATTCTTGTACAAACAATCTAATAATGCTCACAACACGAGAGCAACTGCCTAGCAACCACTCAGAACAACCTAGCAACCCCCCCAGCAACACCTTAGCAATCACTCAGAACAGCTAGAAAATGCATTCTTGTATCAACAAGCTAATAATGCTCACAACACGTGGGCAAACACCTAGCAACACCTTAGCAACCACTCAGAACACTCCAGAAACCACTCAGAACAGCTAGAAAATGCATTCTTGTATCAACAAGCTAATAATGCCCACAACACATGGGCAACCACCTAGCAACACCTTAGCAACCACGCAGAACAACTTAGCAACCCCCAGTAACACCTTAGCAATCACTCAGAACAGTTAGAAAATGCATTCTTGTATCAACAAGCTAATAATGCTCACAACACTTGAGCAACCACCTAGCAACACCTTAGCAACCACGCAGAACACCCTGCCATCCCCCAGAAACACCTTAACAATCACTCAGAACAGCTAGAAAATGCATTTTTGCATCAACAAGCTAATAATGCTCAAAACACATAAAAAACACCATGCAACTCCTTAGCAACCACTCAGAACACCCTAGCAACCCCCAGCAACACCTTAGAAATCACTCAGAACAGCTAGAAAAACAACCCCCTTGTTAAATGGTAATGATAAAACATCCAACCATATATTGTGCATAAATAAATATGCTTTTAAATGGCAGGAGAAAATCAGTATTTTTTTTTTTTACGTTGATTTCAAACGTCATGTGTCCAATCAAACTTTTTTTTTTTTTATTGCAGAACATAAATACATATACTTTTACAAAATAAAAGTTTTATAAGTGTTTTGGTTTTTCACAGCAATGCCATAGAAGAGCCATTTTTTGTTTCCATGAAGACCCTTTCAGTGAACAGTTCTTAAAAGAACCATTTTAATAATCTAAACAACCTTTTTATGCTAAAGAAAATTCCTTGTGGAATTAAAAGGTTCCAGGGTTCTTCATGGGATCATCAATGCCAATAAAGAAGTTTTGTTTTTAAGAGTACATGAATCTATTCATATCTTGAATATGATACAATAACAACAACATAAGAGTGAAGCATAATAAACAAATGGATACACAAATACAAGAAAAATACAGTATTAAAGTTCAATCACATCTGTAAATAAACTCTCATGAATCTGGTGATTTTATGAGGTATGAAATTAAAGAGTTGAGTTCAAGAAAAATGTTTGTTCATGAAAGAAACATTTTGCATACAATCTAATGAAGTTGGCAACATATTCAAGAAGGGTTTTGATAATAAAGAATAATAAAAACAAAAAAACAAAAGAGTGGTTTATTTCTGTAGGGCTAAAAATAAAAGAACTCAAATCAGCCCAGGATGCGTTTCCAATCAAATTCTAACAAAACTAGATTGCAATTCATTGGTGGTTAATTCATATATCATTCGTGAGACGCCCTCATCCTCAAAAACCCTACAAAGTAAAAGCAAATCCGACCCAGACAAAAATAATTACTGGAAATATTCCAAATGAATTATTCTAAATGTTCTAAATTCATTTAATGTAACATAATTTTGCATATGTTTTAATTTCTATTGATTAAAAGGACATTTAATTTTCTGCCATAAATGATTCTGGTCTCCATTTGATGTCTAATATAAAATCTGCATAAAACCAGTTGAAGGACTGGACTAGACAACTAGCAAATGAGAAACAAGCACGCCATGACTAGTTGTACTCTTTGATGAGCGCGCTGTCGTCTCTTTGACTTAATTAGATGTGTGTTTTGCCCTCGGTTATCAAAAAGCTTCATGTAATTTCCATTTCACCACAGCTAGCACATTTGCATGTATTCCCCAGACGACAGGAAGTCTTTGTAGGAGAAGTGAAGTTGAAACTTGGATGTCTTCACCTCGCAAGGCCAGCGGTGGGAGACCTTGACCTCTGAACGGACGGCCGGGGACATCTGGTGCTTGGCCATGTTTATTTATTTATTTACTTCATAACAAAAGACAGGTGGTCACACTTGAAAAGGAGCGATGCAGCCTCTCTCTCTCACACACACACACACACACACACACACACACACTCATGCACATAAAACAGGAAAATGAGCAACGCTCTGTCAGAGACGAGACCTTTGTGTCTTATATAATTAACTTCAAGTCCTCATATATCCTCTTATATCCTCAATGTCACCTTATTAGCACTGTGGGGTCATACAGTGATGGTATGAGATGTTCAGACTATGATATTTTAATAAATACCATGATATTGTATTTATGCTAATATACCTGTATTTTCAAGGTATTTTACAAAATACCACAGTCCTAACATGGTACAGAAATTGTGGTAGTACCATAAACTCTTTTTTCCTCATTAGTGGCGTTTCTTTGTGCTGAATGAGATACTGAAAAAAAAAACCCCACTAAGAACACCCTAGCAACACCCTAGCGACCACTCAGAACAGCTAGAAAACACATATGATTATTATATTCATGCACCATCATAAACAAAATATTTATAGCAACTATAAAAAAAAACACTCAGAACATCCAAGAAACCACCCTGCAACACCCTAGCAACCACCCAGAACAGCTAGAAAACATATATGATTATTATATTCATGCGCAATCATACAAAATATGGTACCATGCCTAAAAATGAAGTTAATACCACAGTACCTTTTGGTACTTTTGTTTGTATATCCTCTGTATCCAACAAAAACAAGAACAGCTAGAAAATGCATTCTTGTATCAACAAACTAATAATGCACACAACGCATGAACAACACCTTAGCAACCACTCAGAACAGCCCAACAATCACTCAGAACACCATAACAACCACCTAGCAACACCTTAACAATCACTCAGAACAGCTAGAAAATACCTACTTGTATCAGCAATCTAATAATGCTAACAATACATGATCAACCACCTAGCAACACCTTAGCAACCACTCAGAACAGCCTAACAACCACTCAGAACACCCTAGCAACACCTTGGCAATCACTTAGAACAGCTAGAAAAATGCATTCCTGTACCAACAAGCTAATAATGACCGCAACACCCAAGCAACCACTTAGAACACCATAACAACCACCTAGCAACACCTTAACAATCACTCAGAACAGCTAGAAAATACCTTCTTGTATCAGCAATCTAATAATGCTAACAATACATGATCAACCACCTAGCAACACCTTAGCAACCACTCAGAACAGCCTAACAAACACTCAGAACACCCTAGCAACACCTTGGCAATCAAGTTAGAACAGCTAGAAAAATGCATTCTTGTACCAACAAGCTAATAATGACCGCAACACCCAAGCAACCACTCAGAACACCATAACAAATGCATTCTTCTATCAGCAATGTAATAATATAACACATGAAAAACCACCTAGCAACGCTTTAGCAACCACTCGGAACACCATAACAACCACCCAGCAACACCTTAAAAATCACTCAGAACAGCTAGAAAATGCATTCTTGCATTTGCAATCAAATAATGCTCACAACACATTAACAACCACCTAGCAACACAACACATGGACAACGACCTAGCAACACCTTAGCAACCACTTAGAACACCATAACAATCACACAGCAATAATGCTCACAACACATGAACAATGCCTTAACAACCACCTAGCAACACCTTAATCACTCAGAACTAGAAAATGCATTATTGTATCAACTAGCTAGTAATGCTCACAACACATGAACAATGCCTTAGCAACCACCTAGCAACACCTTAACAATCACTCAGAACAGCTAGAAAATACCTACTTGTATCAGCAATCTAATAATGCTAACAATACATGATCAACCACCTAGCAACACCTTAGCAACCACTCAGAACAGCCTAACAACCACTCAGAACACCCTAGCAACACCTTGGCAATCACTTAGAACAGCTAGAAAAATGCATTCCTGTACCAACAAGCTAATAATGACCGCAACACCCAAGCAACCACTTAGAACACCATAACAACCACCTAGCAACACCTTAACAATCACTCAGAACAGCTAGAAAATACCTTCTTGTATCAGCAATCTAATAATGCTAACAATACATGATCAACCACCTAGCAACACCTTAGCAACCACTCAGAACAGCCTAACAAACACTCAGAACACCCTAGCAACACCTTGGCAATCACTTAGAACAGCTAGAAAAATGCATTCTTGTACCAACAAGCTAATAATGACCGCAACACCCAAGCAACCACTCAGAACACCATAACAAATGCATTCTTCTATCAGCAATGTAATAATATAACACATGAAAAACCACCTAGCAACGCTTTAGCAACCACTCGGAACACCATAACAACCACCCAGCAACACCTTAAAAATCACTCAGAACAGCTAGAAAATGCATTCTTGCATTTGCAATCAAATAATGCTCACAACACATTAACAACCACCTAGCAACACAACACATGGACAACGACCTAGCAACACCTTAGCAACCACTTAGAACACCATAACAATCACACAGCAATAATGCTCACAACACATGAACAATGCCTTAACAACCACCTAGCAACACCTTAATCACTCAGAACAACTAGAAAATGCATTATTGTATCAACTAGCTAGTAATGCTCACAACACATGAACAATGCCTTAGCAACCACCCAGCAACACCTTAACAATCACCCAGGAAAGCCAGAAAATGCATTCTTGTATCAGCAATCTAATAATGCTCACAACATGAACAACAACTTAGCAACTACCTAGCAACACCTTAGCAACTACTCACAACAGCCTAACAACCATTTAGAACACCATAACAACCACCTAGCAACACCTTAAAATCACTCAGAACAGCTAGAAAATGCATTCTTGTATCAACAAGATAGTAATGCTCACAACACATGAACAACGCCTTAGCAACACCTTAGAAACCACTCGGAACACCATAACAACCATCCAGCAACACCTTAACAATGAACAGAAAAACGCGTTCTAGTATCAGCAATCTAATAATGCTTACAACACATGAACCACATAGCAACACCTTAGCAACCACTCAGAGCCACCCTAACAACCACTCAGAACACCAAGCAAACACATTCTTATATCAACAAGCTATAAATACTGAAAAATATTAGCAACCAACCAGAACGCCTTTTTTAACCATCATGGTGGTTAAATTACACATGGCAAACTTTGACTATTTTCTTCAGATGATTTTCAAGACTCGTGAAAAATGTTGAGCGTAAGGAGGAGGATATTAGTATCTTGTGTGGTGTGATCTGATGGAGGAGCAGCCGAACACCGTCCTGCTCAAGCACAGCTGTCACTCCTTCGCTACACACTCGTATTTATAGCAGTGGCATCAGCGAGGAAGGCCTGTGTCTCACTGTCTCTCTGTGCACAGCTGCTCCCGGATTCAGAGCCACACGCCTGGACTTAAGTCCGTCCAGGAGTCAGCAGGGCCCGTCAGGCCTTCAGGGTCCCTGGCATGTGGCGCAGAGAAAGAGGAGCCGCCTCGGAAGCCACGGCTGTGACCTTTTACAGTAAAACGCTCATGATGAAAGTCTGGACAGCTGCAGAGAAGCCGCAGACAAAAGAACACCGCCATATACACAGAGAGGAGCAGCGTGAGGAACATCTGATTGCTTTCCCATCTCCACAGCATGCATGAAAACTCTTGCCCATCATGATCTGTATTGTAATCATTTACTCACCTTCATGTCTTTCTCCTGTGGGACACAGGAGGAGATGCTCTGAAGACTTTTCATGAGGTTTTCAAGGATGTAAAAGTAAGACTAGTAAGAATCAGACCCACATTTACATCATTATTCAGTGATTTATCTTCAGGACTAGAGTATCACAGACAGGCGTGTTTGATTTGGGTCGATCACTGATTTAAGAGCTGCATGTTTAATAGTGAGAGCATGCATTATTTAAATATTCATAAACGTATTAAAGGAAATGTTTTGTCATATAAGCCAAAAAACAGTGTTATGTGCAGTAAAGACTTTATGAACAATATACAGTATTAAAGGTACAATATGTAACGTTTCACCACTAGAGGTCGCCAATTCAAAACAAAGGCGTAGTTTGATGATGCATGGAATCATGGGAGATGTGGTCTTCACCTCACAGCCGGTGGAAAAGAATCCGACGGGACTTTTTTATTATGTCACAGTCGTTGCTTCCACTTCTTCCAGTCAAACGTATGTGGGGTAACGCAGAACTGTTTATCATATTAGATACATTTGAGTGTTAAAAATGATGTTATAACGTTACTCTGAGCGATAATTAATATAATCAAAACTAAATGTGTTAAACCTGGTTAAAATTGCTTATTTCTCTGGATTTAAACATTCTTGGAAACAATATAAGTACACAAGTCAATAAAATATATAACATTGTTCTAGTGGTTTTTGGATATTTTAATCCAAAATTCTTACATATTGTGACTTTAATTGTGGGGGTTTGTTTCAATCAGATTGCAAATAGTACAAATTGTTTATTGAAGGAAATTAATTATTTTATTCAGCAGTAATGCATTAAATTGATCAAAAGTGACAGTAAATACATTTATAAATGTCTATTCATAAACTATTACAATTTCAACATTGATAATCATGTTTCTTGAGCATCAAATCATCATATCAGAATGATTTCTGAAGGATCATGTGACACTGAAGACTGGAGTAATGATGCTGAAAATTCAGCTTTGATCACAGAAATAAATTATATTTTACTATATATATTCACATAGAAAACAGATTTTTTGTAATATTTCACAATATTACAGTATTTTTGATCATATAAATGCAGCCTTGAGCAGAAAAGACGTACTATAGTACTTTCTCTCAGTGAAACACCCCAGAAGAACCCAGTTGCTCAAAGTCAAACGGAGCCGTAAACATCATGCAAGTATTCATGAGAGTTCAGTGTCCGATTGAGCTTAAAGTTTCCAATTTACACTGAAATCTGACTTCAGTTTCCTTAAGTGTTAGAATAAGGGGAGCATTAAACCTCTGCCTGCAGTATCTATATTTAAACAAATTGTTATATAGATACATTTTAAACAACTTTAAGACATCAGTTTCATTCTAAAAAGAATTGCACAATTAAAGCAGCTTTAATGAAGCTAGTCCTGAGACACATGGCTCTTCAGAAGCACTAATGAACTATATTCAGATGCTGCCCTCTAGTGGCAGACACATGATAGCATCACTAATGAAACTAATGCAAAGAATATATTTTCACTGCATATGAGGAAAAAAAGCAACAATTAGGAAAGCATCAACATCAAGTATTTATTTCAATAATCACAGGACTATGTACACAAGTGGAGGGAAAGAGCAAGAAACAAAGCAAGCATATATATAAAATAGTTATCTCATTTACATTTCATTGATAATGCATTAAAAAAATGACGTCTGGCGTAATGCATCCATCAGTTCTGTGAGCTCTGCCATCAGGACGAACAGCCGCAGCAGAGGACGCGCTCGTAACGCTCGCTGTAACTGAGGACAGAATGATGGTCAGACACAGATCTGCAGGATTGAGATCATTAGACGGTGGTGTTCAGATGATGAAGACTCACTCTGTGACGGAGCACAAGGAGCAGCAGCGGTCGGAGCAGCTGCTGCACTGCTGGACGCAGGCGGGACACGCGGGACGCTCGCACTGAGAGCACGGCTTCCTCGAACCCGAGACCCGCTGACACACGCAGCACGCTGAAGGAGCCGCTGCACAACCTGTATCATGAGAGCAGCTGATCAAACCAGCGGTCTGGAGAACCAAACCACAATCATTTACCCTTGTGACATTATATTCTGAAACAGCTTTTCTTTATATGGGCGGTGAAAAAAAATAGATAAAATAACCACTACTTTTTCCTCAGAATCCCAAACTTTAAATTTTCTCTTCTTTTTTCTGTCTTGTCTCAGGCTCAGACTAAAGGCCCGTTTACACCAAGAACGACAACTATAACAATAAAGAAAGTCCTAAAAATCATGCACAGCACAACTATAACGGCAACGAGAAATAATATTTAAAATAATTATCGTTCGAAGCACTTTCAGAACAAATTTTTCTAGCTGATAAACGATAAACACCGACAGCCAATCAGATTCCATCCTGCTTTAAAGGGTTAGTTCACCCAAAAATGAAAATTCTGTCATTAATTACTCACCCTCATGTCGTTCCACACCCGTAAGACCTTCGTTAATCTTTGGAACACAAAGATATTTTTGATGAAATCCGAGAGGTGTATGACTCAATATCTATAATCAACACTTTCAAGGTCCAGAAAACTCGTTTAAACAGTCATGTGACTGCAGTGGTTCAACCTTAAATGTTATGAAGAGACGAGAATACTTTTTGTGCTCAAAAACAACAACTTTATTCAACAATATCTTCATTATCCTTATGCAGGTGACATGTTTATGTCCAAATGCCGGCTCAGTATTGGCCAAAGCTGGTCACGTGATCAGCATGAGTGTGATGCTGCTGCAGGAGCCGGCCAATAATGAGTCGGCGTTCTGACGATGAACCTGGAAGCGCTGGACGTAAACACATGAGAATGACACAGAAGAGATTGTTGAATAAAGTCGCTATTTTTGTTTTTGCGCACAAAAAGTATTCTCGTCTCTTCATGACATTAAGGTTGAACCACTGCAGTCACATGACTATGTCTTTAGTACCTTTCTGGACCTTGAAAGTGCTGATATTGAGTCATATACCTCTCGGATTTCATCAAAAATATCTTAATTTGTGTTCTGAAGATGAACGAAGGTCTTACGGGTGTGGAACGACATAATTAATGACAGAAATTTCATTTTTGGTTGAACTAACCCTTCTAATGTGTCCAAAGCCTAAAACCACTCGGGATTAACACTGAACTGCCGCCGTATTGTCTGATTTATTTAACAAAATTAAAACCAATTCCTGAAAATTCAAGATGATTTTTCTCTTCTTTTATAACATATGATATAAGCAGCATTTCTCAGGCAGTAAATGTGGATTTTTCAGATGAATTTAGGGAGTTCTGGTTTAGGTGTCCTGACTACAACACTAGTTAATGATATTTTTGTACTGACAGTGTTTGATCATCACAATCACACAATCTTCACCTGGAACAGCGTCTGCTCTCTTCAACCGTCCATCCAGCCCGATGGTGGTCTGTCCTCGGAGGAGAGTCTGATGACCAGGAGCCGGATCCGACACCAGCACGTCCGACACCTTCTCCTCGCCGTCCGCCTTCCAGATTCGACCCATCACGGCTTTAGTCCCGTTGAACAGCAGATTTTTGGTCTTTTCTAATTAAGAAAAACAAGTTTTGATCCAGACAAACCAGGGAAATCTCATTTAAAAAAAAATAATTAAAGTTTAACAACCTGCTGGTAAGATGAATCACTTCACACAATATTCACATAAATATTACACTATAAATCAATTTAGACCTTTATATGAATATTACTAGATCTGATTCATCTAACAATAATAAATTATCACTGATTGATTAAATTGATGACAATTGATCATTATTAATTAGACATAATTAACATGAACGTCAATCACTATAAGCAATAGTTTTGATTACACAACACACAGATTGTGCTTTTTGATTATAAAACATACCAATGATTTATATTGCTGAAATAGCATTATTTTCCATTGAAATGCTGTTATAAATGTAATAAACATGTTTATATCTCACCATAAACCTCTTGTCTGTATTTGAGTCCAAACACGCCACAGTTCCTGATCTCCTTCTGCCCAACATGAACTTTATACTGAGAGGAGAAGCTTTCGCTGAAAGGATAGGACCTCTTGGGCATTTTAAAAACGACACGGTGTAAAATAAGACAAATAAAGCAGAGGAAACGGAAAAAATAACAATAAACAAACTTTAGAACCAAAAAAACAAACAAACAGCGCGAGCGTGAAGGAAAAACACACGCGTTCGCGCTTTAAGGATTCTGCTTCTTCTTCATCCGCTTCAGCGGCGCACAGACGCGAGCACGCGATTACCGCCACCTGCTGCCCGGCAGGTGAATTACCGCAACTGTTGCTTCTGGGACCGATCCTGGAAATAAACTGTTTAATTAAAGTAAATTATATCACTCTGATGGAGGATGTCTTGAACATTTTTAATTTCTCCAAAAGCATAAATAATTATATAGCAAAATTTTTTTGTCTTCATTTTCAACACTAGGGCTGCGTCCCGAAATCACATACTTCCCTACTATGTAGTAGGCGAAAAACATGTGAGAAAAAGACTGCGTCTGAAATCACACACTCTCTTGAGTAGGTACTCATTTTAAATAAGTAATTACTTTGCAATTGCTAAAAAAAAAAAAAGTATGTTCATATGTATGTGGTATGAATGTAATCTGGACATACTACATCCGCCATGATGTCATTATCATGTGACCTACCGGCGTCAGTTGCATCGATTCACTGCGATTCATAAACTTCCCTACTATATAGTAGGTTGCAATGTGACAAACTTTAGTCACATACTGTTTCTCGCATACTGTATAGTAGGGAAGTATGCGATTTCAGACGCAGCCCTTTTGTCACAAACGGTTTTTCACCTACTACATAGTAGGGAAGTATACAATTTCGGATGCAGCCCTTTTGTCACATCACAGCCTACTATTTTTAGTAGGGAAGTATGCAATTTCGGATGCAGCCCTTTTGTCACATACTGTTTTTCGCCTACTATATAATTGGGAAGTTTGTGATTTTGGATGCAGCCCTTTCGTCACATTGCACCCTACTATATAGTTAGGGAAGTATGCGATTTCGGACACAGCACTTTTGTCACATCGCATCCTACTATATAGTAGGGAAGTATGCAATTTCGGATGCAGCCCTTTTGTCACATACTGTTTTTTGCCTAATATATAATCGGGAAGTATGTGATTTTGGACGCAGCCCTTTTGTCACATTGCACCCTACTATATAGTTAGGGAAGTATGCGATTTCGGATGCAGCCCTTTTGTCACATCGCAGCTACTATATAGTAGGGAAGTATACAATTTCGGACGCAGCCCTTTTGTCACAAACTGTTTTCACCTACTATAAAGTAGGGAAGTATGTGATTTTGGACACAGCCCTTTTGTCACATCGCAGCCTACTATATAGTAGGGAAGTATGCAATTTCGGACGCAGCCCTTTTGTCACATACTGTTTCTCGCATACTGTATAGTAGGGAAGTATGCAATTTCGGATGCAGCCCTTTTGTCACATACTGTTTTTTGCCTACTATATAATCCGGAAGTATGTGATTTTGGATGCAGCCCTTTTGTCACATCGCAGCCTACTATTTAGTAGGGAAGTATGCAATTTCGGATGCAGCCCTTTTGTCACATACTGTTTTTTGCCAACTATATAATCGGGAAGTATGCAATTTCGGACGCAGCCCTTTTGTCACATACTGTTTCTCACATACTGTATAGTAGGGAAGTATGCAATTTCGGATGCAGCCCTTTTGTCACATACTGTTTTTTGCCTAATATATAATCGGGAAGTATGTGATTTTGGACTCAGCCCTTTTGTCACATTGCACCCTACTATATAGTTAGGGAAGTATGCGATTTCGGATGCAGCCCTTTTGTCACATCGCAGCTACTATATAGTAGGGAAGTATACAATTTCGGACGCAGCCCTTTTGTCACAAACTGTTTTCACCTACTATAAAGTAGGGAAGTATGTGATTTTGGACACAGCCCTTTTGTCACATCGCAGCCTACTATATAGTAGGGAAGTATGCAATTTCGGACGCAGCCCTTTTGTCACATACTGTTTCTCGCATACTGTATAGTAGGGAAGTATGCAATTTCGGATGCAGCCCTTTTGTCACATACTGTTTTTTGCCTACTATATAATCCGGAAGTATGTGATTTTGGATGCAGCCCTTTTGTCACATCGCAGCCTACTATTTAGTAGGGAAGTATGCAATTTCGGATGCAGCCCTTTTGTCACATACTGTTTTTTGCCTACTATATAATCGGGAAGTATGCAATTTCGGACGCAGCCCTTTTGTCACATACTGTTTCTCACATACTGTATAGTAGGGAAGTATGCGATTTCAGACGCAGCCCTTTTGTTACAAACTGTTTTTCGCCTACTATATAGTAGAGAAGTATACGATTTCGGGTGCAGCCCTTTTGTCACATACTGTTTCTCACATACTGTATAGTAGGGAAGTATGCGATTTCAGACGCAGCCCTTTTGTCACAAACTGTTTTTCGCCTACTATATAGTAGAGAAGTATACGATTTCGGATGCAGCCCTTTTGTCACATCGCAGCCTAATATATAATAGGGAAGTATGTGATTTCGGATGCAGCCCTTTTGTCACATACTGTTTTTTGCCTACTATATAGTAGGGAAGTATGCGATTTCGGACGCAGCCCTTTTGTCACATACTGTTTCTCGCATACTGTATAGTAGGGAAGTATGCAATTTCGGATGCAGCCCTTTTGTCACATACTGTTTTTTGCCTAATATATAATCGGGAAGTATGTGATTTTGGACGCAGCCCTTTTGTCACATTGCACCCTACTATATAGTTAGGGAAGTATGCGATTTCGGATGCAGCCCTTTTGTCACATCGCAGCTACTATATAGTAGGGAAGTATACAATTTCGGACGCAGCCCTTTTGTCACATACTGTTTCTCGCATACTGTATAGTAGGGAAGTATGCAATTTCGGATGCAGCCCTTTTGTCACATACTGTTTTTTGCCTAATATATAATCGGGAAGTATGTGATTTTGGACGCAGCCCTTTTGTCACATTGCACCCTACTATATAGTTAGGGAAGTATGCGATTTCGGATGCAGCCCTTTTGTCACATCGCAGCTACTATATAGTAGGGAAGTATACAATTTCGGACGCAGCCCTTTTGTCACAAACTGTTTTCACCTACTATAAAGTAGGGAAGTATGTGATTTTGGACACAGCCCTTTTGTCACATCGCAGCCTACTATATAGTAGGGAAGTATGCAATTTCGGACGCAGCCCTTTTGTCACATACTGTTTCTCGCATACTGTATAGTAGGGAAGTATGCAATTTCGGATGCAGCCCTTTTGTCACATACTGTTTTTTGCCTACTATATAATCCGGAAGTATGTGATTTTGGATGCAGCCCTTTTGTCACATCGCAGCCTACTATTTAGTAGGGAAGTATGCAATTTCGGATGCAGCCCTTTTGTCACATACTGTTTTTTGCCTACTATATAATCGGGAAGTATGCAATTTCGGACGCAGCCCTTTTGTCACATACTGTTTCTCACATACTGTATAGTAGGGAAGTATGCGATTTCAGACGCAGCCCTTTTGTTACAAACTGTTTTTCGCCTACTATATAGTAGAGAAGTATACGATTTCGGGTGCAGCCCTTTTGTCACATACTGTTTCTCACATACTGTATAGTAGGGAAGTATACGATTTCGGATGCAGCCCTTTTGTCACATCGCAGCCTAATATATAATAGGGAAGTATGTGATTTCGGATGCAGCCCTTTTGTCACATACTGTTTTTCGCCTACTATATAGTAGGGAAGTATGCGATTTCGGATATAGTAGGGAAGTATGCAATTTCGGACGCAGCCGTTTTGTCACATACTGTTTTTTCGCATACTGTATAGTAGGGAAGTATGCGATTTCGGGCGCAGCCCTTTTGTCACAAACTGTTTTCACCTACTATAAAGTAGGGAAGTATGTGATTTCAGACGCAGCCCTTTTGTTGCGTCGATTCACTGCAATAGTAGGTATATAGTAGGTTGCAATGTGACAAACTTTTGTGAAAGTTCGGAATTTGTGCTCTGCATTTAACCCATCCAAGTGCACACACACAGCAATGAACACACACACCGTGAACACACACCCGGAGCAGTGGGCAGCCATTGCTGCGGCACCCAGGGAGCAGTTGGGGGTACGGTGCCTTGCTCAAGGGTCTCACCTCAGTCGTGGTATTGAGGGTGGAGAGAGCGCTGGATATTCACTCCCCTCACCGACAATCCATGCCAGACCTGAGACTCGAACCCATGACCTTTGGGTTACAAGTCCGACTCTCTATCCATTAGGTCACGACTGCCCCTCACATACTGTTTTTTGCATACTGTATAGTGGGGAAGTATACGATTTCAGACGCAGCCCTTTTGTCACAAATGTTTTAAACAAACGAGTGAAACAGTGAAAGAGCTCGTAATAAAACAAGAATCAACATTGGCTTGGCTTTTTGGAGATGAGACTGAGGGATTTGAAATGTTGTTTTTATACTCAACAGGTGAGTAAGGTATTTTATTGAACAGATAAAGAAGAGTTCATTTTAAAGCGTCATATTCATCCGCACAGTCACGCAGAGCCGAAGCACAACCAAAAGTGTTCTTCCGCAAAATGCATTCAGTTTTGTTTTTTAGCCGCTAGAGGGCCAAAAGTTGCCCTTTACCTTATTCCTGAAGCATTTGTAGTCACGTTTGGATCTTGACTGAATTCATTTCCACAGATAGTTGTTCTGGGATTGTAATGGCACTACAGTTCCTCTGAGATCAGATCATCTTGGCATACATGAGAAGAACACAGTGTTCTCTATCCCAATCTATTTCTGACGCGGCTAATGGTCGGCCTAACCTAATTATATCTGACATCAGACAAAACGCTGGGAACCTTTAATATGACTGAAGGAGCCTATGAATAAATCTGCTAAATCAATTTGGCACATCTGTTTTAATGGAAAGACATTCTTTTAAAGAGCAGCATCATCTTATTCAGTGCAGAAAATCAAATGCTTGGATCAAATGAAAAACAAAAAAACTCTTTGCACAGTTTTAATCTCACATGTGAACACTGGAAACAATACAGTGCAATTTTGCAACATAATGAAATGCCACTTTGACAAACAGGGTAAATTGAATCCCAAAAACTCAAAACTGCACTATTAAAGAAGGTTGTAAACGTGTGGTGATGATCAACAGTCAATCTGAGAGATAGACAGAAAGATCATTATAATGCCAGGACATGAATAGCCATTCAGAGTTGATCTTCTATCAGTTTTCTGGATAAATGAATGCCAACCAGTAAAAACAAAAGTCCCACTGTGCTGATCGTCTTCAGATGCTGAATCTTCATGATCCTAGAACATCTGGATCATACATTCTCTGGATTTTCCAACACCAACCCACTTAACTGTGATGAAGAGAATCAAACATGAGTTTTAATGCACAGATTGATGTTGTATTGCAGTTTATATAGTGTTGAATAACTTACTAGGAACACCAATGTGATTCTCAATGAAGCGGATGTAGTTCTGAGCTTTAGGAGGAAGATCGTTCCACTTCCTGGCCGCTGAAGTATCCGACTTCCATCCGGGAAAAGTCTCATATTCAACCTCCACCTTCTGCAGAACCTCCATGTTGGCTGAAAGCGAACATAAGAAGCGAACATATGAAGCTTTGCGAAGCATTTGTTTCGAACCAGCATATCAACCTGCCAAAGTCATGTGATTTCAGGGTTCGTTACATCATAACTGTTTTGAAATGTTTCGAAATTTCATTGGTTTACCACTAGAGGGCGATGATCTCTGCCGTGATTAATCGTTAAAAGATTGCGATCTCGATTCAAATACTCACGCAATCTTATTCTTAAATAAGAATGATTTGGCTGTGTCTATTAAACCTTTGACAAAATCACACCGGAATATTCAAATCTGCGTTTGCACTGCCGTTGAGCCAGAGAGAGCCGTTGTCATGAATAGATATGAAACAGCTTCACGAACAGTCTTTTCAGCCACACAGTATCATTATTTCTGTCTTATAATAATTCAAATTTTAATCATTCATTCAAGAGATTCGTTCAGAAACTCTGATTCATCCAGTAATGAAACAAGTGAAGTCTTTATGAGTGAGTCACTGAATCATTCATTCAAGAGATTCATTCAAAAACACTGATTCATCCACTAATGAAACAAGTGAAGTCTTTATGAGTGAGTCACTGAATCATTCATTCAAGAGATTCGTTTAAAAACACTGATTCATCCACTAATGAAACAAGTGAAGTCTTTATGAGTGAGTCATTGAATCATTCATTCAAGAGATTCATTCAGAAATTCGGATTCATCCAGTAATGAAACAAGTGAAATCTTTATGAGTGAGTCATTGCATCATTAATTCAAGAGATTTGTTCAGAAATTCTGATTCATCCAGTAATGAAACAAGTGAAGTATTTATGAGTGAGTCATTGAATCATTCATTCAAGAGATTCATTCAAAAACACTGATTCATCCACTAATGAAACAATTGAAGTCTTTATGAGTGAGTCACTGAATCATTCATTCAAGAGATTCATTCAAAAACACTGATTCATCCAGTAATGAAACAAGTGAAGTCTTTATGAGTGAGTCACTGAATCATCCATTCAAGAGATTCATTCAAAAACACTGATTCATCCACTAATGAAACAAGTGAAGTCTTTATGAGTGAGTCACTGAATCATTCATTTAAGAGATTCATTCAAAAACACTGATTCATCCACTAATGAAACAAGTGAAGTCTTTATGAGTGAGTCACTGAATCATTCATTCAAGAGATTCATTCAAAAACACTGATTCATCCACTAATGAAACAAGTGAAGTCTTTATGAGTGAGTCATTGAATCATTCATTCAAGAGATTCGTTCAGAAATTCTGATTCATCCAGTAATGAAACAAGTGAAGTCTTTATGAGTGAGCCAATGAATCATTAATTCAAGAGATTCATTCAGAAATTCTGATTCATCCAGTAATGAAACAAGTGAAGTCTTTATGAGTGAGTCATTGAATCATTCATTCAATAAATTTGTTCAGAAACTCTGATTCATCCAGTAATGAAACAAGTGAAGTCTTTATGAGTCATTGAATCATTCATTCAAGAGATTTGTTCAAAAACACTGATTCATCCAGTAAAAAAAAAAACTTTAGCTCGATAATAATTTTCCTATTGTCACTGTGAAGCTGCTTTGAAACAATATGTATTGTGAAAAGCGCTATATAAATGAAGATTCTTTTGAACAAATCTCTTGAATGAATGACTCAATGACTCACTCATAAAGACTTCACTTGTTTCATTACATAATTCATTAATAGACTGCAGCATTTAACATTTTGTCAGAATCTGTAGTAAATTACATGTTATTTTGTTTAGTTATCTGATCAGAATCGTGGGAGAATCATAATTTCTGTTTTAAATATATATATTTATATATAAATAATATAAATATATTATTTATATTTTTTTTAAATAAATTTGTTGACATTTTTAATGACACATTTGTATATTAAAAAGGAAGAGTTTGGGTTAATAGTCTCTTATTGGCCTGAATAACCAAGATCTCCATAAAACAAGCCCCGCAATTGAATAAAATAACACATATTATACAGACACTTAATATTTAATAGTATTAGATAATTTGTTAATTGCATTTAATAGATACACTTTCATTAAAACATTTGCTATTTGTTTGTAAAAGGTGTTTTATGCTTGTGTTTGCGGAATTGATTCAAAGTTTCGAAAAGGTTTGTTTTCAAACCAACAAACCAGCTGACTAAAATGACAGTAGTAGTGTCACTAGTTTTAGTTAGTTACTTCACAACACTGCCCATAACACTTATACGAAATATCTAATTAATTTTACCTGGGAAATATGGGACTCTTTTGCTGTTGATCTTATAAGCCACGCCCACTTTAATTTCGTCCAAAACATCAAGGATGTCCAATTTAGTCAAAGCAATGCTGAAGAAAGACAGAAAATAACTATTACAATCATATAATATTAAACCCAGTATTCAGTACAGTTCAGTATGTCACCGAACACACTCATACACAGGACCGAATCACTCACGCAGTGAATCCGTTGATCATATGAGCGTATTTGAGAATAACCAAATCCAGCCAACCACAGCGTCTCTTTCTGCCTGTGGTCACGCCCACCTCGTGACCTCTGGTCTGCAGCAGTTCACCAACGGCCTGTGAAGAGACCAACACAGGTGAGATGCTTAATCTTGAACCAGGATAGCATTAATATCACATGAGATCCACCAATAGCAAACCACAACCATCCAATCAATTCCCCACAGACAAAATCAAGCCCCGCCCTACATTTGTTCTTGTTTGAGAAGCGTTTCACTCTGAGCACATTAGGGAAGAAAAGACGTTTCATGATGACTTCAAATGAAGCATAATTAAAGATAGATCAAGACAATCTACAGATTTCTCTTTCTGTGCTCCACATTACAGGAATGTTTGTTGTCTGATGAATGTGTTCATGTGACGGTGTTTCAGCACTTCTAGTTCAGGCTACAGCACAGCTGCTCAAAAGGGCAAATCCACTAAACCCAAACGTTCAAGTGTGAAAGTTACACAATCTAAATATAACTGAAGCAAACATCAGATCATATTATCATGAACGAGAACAGATTAGTGTTTTTTGTGGTGGAATTTGTAGTTTATGATGCAGATTAAACACACAGCGTTTTGGTATTGTTAATATACTAGTATAGCTTTTATTAATATTTTAATTTAATTTTAATATAATTTTCCATTTTTATTTTAGTTAAAGTTTTAGGAATTTCTTTGTGTGTTTTTCTCACTTTTCTCAAGTTTTTGTTTCTAAAAATATATCTATATAGCTTTTATTCATTTTTAATTGTAGTTATTTTGAAACATCAAATTAAACTAAATGAAAATGAGAAATGTTGCCTCAGAAAATAGATAAAATAAAATAAATTGTTGATATTCTTTTTCAGTTAACATTTATATTATTTAAAAATTAAAAAAAAAAAAAAGTAGTTTCTGTTAAAGGATTAGTTCACTTCAGAAATAAAATTTCCCCATGTCATCCAAGATGTTCATGTCTTTCTTTCTTCGGTCGAAAAGAAATGAAGGTTTTTAAGAAACATTCCAGGATTTTTCTCCATATAGTGGACTTCACTGGGGTTCAACGGGTTGAAGGTCCAAATGTCAGTTTCAGTGCAGCTTCAAAGAGCTCTACATGATCCCAGACGAGGAATAAGAGTCTTATCTAGAGAAACCATCGGTCATTTTCTAAAAAAAAATAAAAAATTATATACTTTTTAACCACAAATGCTCATCTTGCACTGCTCTGTGATGCTCCACGCATGACGTAATCATGTTGGAAAGGTCACACGTGACGTAGGCGGAAGTACAGAGCAAGTTTTTACTAAGTGAACGTGAAAAGATAGTCTTTTTTAAACGCCCTTTACAAAAAAATGTACTTCCACCTTTGTCACGCGTGATCTTTCCAACATGATTACGTCATGCGTGGAGCATCACAGAGCAGTGCAAGATGAGCATTTGTGGTTAAAAAGTATATAATTTTTTATTTTTTTTTAGAAAATGAGTGATGGTTTCTCTAGATAAGACTCTTATTCCTCGTCTGGGATCATGTAGAGCTCTTTGAAGCTGCACTGAAACTGACATTTGGACCTTCAACCCGTTGAACCCCAGTGAAGTCCACTATATGGAGAAAAATCCTGGAATGTTTTCCTCAAAAACCTTCATTTCTTTTCGACTGAAGAAAGAAAGACATGAACATCTTGGATGACATGGAGGTTAGTAAATTATCAGGACATTTTCATTCTGATGTCAACTAATCCTTTAACTATAATAAGCCTGCTTGGCAACTACTAGCAACTAGTAGATTTTTTTTATATTTACTTTTATTTCAGTTTTGTTATGGTTATAGTTTTAGTTAACTATAATAACTCTGCTGAAGTTGCTGCAGTCAATCCATCTCTTACATTGAGTTGTTCAGTCGGAAAGGCTCCTATCCCGACTCTAGTGGTGTAGGCCTTCGATACTCCATACACATCGCCGATGTTTGCGGGAGGGATGCCGAGACCGGTGCACACGCCACCCACGGTGCAGTTGGACGACGTCACGAATGGGTATGTTCCTGGAAGGAAGGCAAACAACCATTTAAAGAAGAGCTATTCTGCTTTTCTCCATCTTCATCTTCCTTTAGTGTGTAATGATGCTGTTTGAGCATGAAAAACTCTGCAAAGTTCCAGTTCAGCTCTATATCAGTGTCAGTGTTTCTGAACTCCATTGTAGTTTTGAGTTTTCTTCACAATATTCCTCATTTAAATAATTCATACACAGAATAAAGGGGCGGGGCCTGGTTGAGTTAGTTAGTAGTGTGTTGAAACTGGTGGTTATGGTAAGGGGCGGGACATTTCCCAAACACCAATCAGAATACACTGCTCCAGCCGACCAATCAGAGCACATTGTGCTTTTCAGAAGGAGGGGCTTCATAGAGACAGGAACTAAACAGAGCGTTACTGACAGACTGGGAAGAGAGGAGCTGCAACAATGGAGAATATGAGGAAAATAATCAACATTCAAGCAGGAAAACCTGTTCTAGTAGAGCCCAAAAACAACATCAAGACTCTGTAAAAGGGCATCCCAAGTATGCGAACACAAAGCGGCAGCATGTCCTTACCGAAGTCAATGTCAAGGAGGGCAGCGTTGGCCCCCTCCACCAGGATTTTCTTTGAGGGTCCGTGAATTGCATCATACATGAAATAGACACCATCTCTGACCAGAGGTCTGATCCTCTCAGCGTAGTCCTGTAAGCGAGCGGAGAGGGCGGATCAGAGACAGCGAGAGTAACACATACCGCATGTGACTCCACTTTAACACTGACCTTTAGCTTCTTCAGCTCGCTCTCGGCGTCCACTTTAAGGGTGGGATACATCGACTGGTACTGCTGCACCAGGTTCTTCACCCTTTAGGAGTACGATATGAACAGTTCAGATGATCGCTGCACTGATGTAACCAGCATTAGAGCGATTATTTACCTTGTAGAAAACTCGTTGAAATCAGCCATTAGGTCACAGATGCGAAGCCCAGTGCGAGACGCTTTACAGGCGTATGTGGGCCCGATGCCTTTCTTAGTTGTTCCTATGCTGTGAACAAACATAAACACGGTTAAAATCAGCAAAAAAAACATATAAAACATATAAAACAACAACTATTAAAATAAAGTTTTTAGAGGTCAGAATGTTGATCATCAACCTCACAAGGTCAAATAAAATATTATGAGCTGTTTTATTTTACGTTTATTTTACTTTTTTTTGCATTTATTTATAGATGTTTGTAGCACAGAAAGATGCACAATAAATATAAATATAAGTACATTCTTAACAATTTAACATTTTGCTAGCATGTTTTACCATATTGCTAACATGAATTAGCACATTTCTAGCAAGATTAAGCACATTGATAATGTGTTTTAACACTACTAACATTATTTAACATTTTGTTAACAAGTTTTATCACATTGCTAACATGATTTAGCATTCTTCTAATATTTTAACACCTTGATAGCATGAATTAGCATGTTGTTAGAATGTTTAACACATTGTTATCATTAATTAGCATGTTTTGCTAACATGTGTTAGCATGTTGCTAGCATAAATTACCATGTTGCTGGTATGTTTTAGTACATTGCTAGCATGAATTAACATCTTGCTAGCATGCTTTAACATGATAACACATTGTTAACATATTTAAGCATGTTATCACGTTTAGCACGTTACTAGCATTAAGCATTTTGCTAGAATGTTTTAGCAATTATTAACATGAATTAGCACACACTGCTAGCATATTTTTACACACTGCTAGTGTGATTTAGCATTGCAATAACATTTTAATAAGTTGATAACATGAATTAGCATGTTGTTAGCTTGAATTAGTATGTTGCTAACAAGAATTAACACATTCTTAACAATTTAATGTTAAGTAATTTTGCTAGCATGTTTTACCATATTGCTATCATGAATTGGCATTGCTAACATGAATTAGCACATTGCTAGCATGATTAAGCATGTTGATAACATGTTTTAACACTACTAACATTATTTAACATTTTGCTAGCATGTTTTATCACATTGTTAACATGATTTAACATTCGCCTAACATTTTTTTAACACCTTGCTAACATGAATTAGCATGTTGCTAACAGGTTTCAGCATGTTGATAGCATGAATTAGTATGTTGATAATCATGTTAAACACATTGCTTGCATGATTTAGCATGTTACTAATATTTTAGCATATTGCTAACATGAATTAGCATGTTGTTAGCATGCATTAGTCAAGTCAAGTCACCTTTATTTATATAGCGCTTTTTACACTGCAGATTGTGTCAAAGCAGCTGATAGTATGCTGTTAGCATGTTGATAGCATGAATTAGCATGTTGCTAAGATGTTTTAGCACATTGCCAACATGTCCTAAGCTAGTTGCTAGGCTTTGGTAGTGATAGATGCAGCTTAAATACTCTAATAGACTAATTGTGTAAAAGTTTTGACCCCCTCAGTGAAAGTCTATGGGGTTTTTTGTAGTTTTGATCATCCAGCCAAGCATTTTAAAGCACGTATTTGATCAAGAAGCTCACACCAGGCCAAAATCACCATTTTAAGGGAGAATATAGACATTTGATTGATTAAAAATGACTACTTTGGTACTTTGTACTTATGGAAAGAAAGTGTCTTGAACAGAATGGTTGTTGATCCACCAGTACAAACTTACTTTTTTCCTTCCTGAGCTTGTCTCTGAACCTCCTGAAGTCCGTCCACGGCCTGATGAAAGTCAAATACTGACACAAATAGAATCAGAAGATCATTTTCCACCATCACAGTATTCAATATATCTTAAAAAACACTATTATTTATAGTTATAATTTATATTACCAATGTGAGCCCGGTCTGAGATGACCAGTCTTTTTTCCCATCCTTTCAGCCCTTATCATGTAAGAAAAAACAAATTATTCCTGATAGTGAACAGTATTTGTGTAAGTCTGGTTTGTATGACAAAAAAATGTGTTTTTACCTTTTTTCTCATTCTTATCAATCTCCTCGAATAATCCTGGAAGATGAATGACTACGCCATTACCTGCAGACGGATGCACACGTGTCAACTCTACTGTCTTAAACTTTATAATCTCTGAAAATATCAGATTTGATCATATGCAAAACAGTGACAAGAATTCTTAAAGGGACAGTTCACTCAAATCACTAAATTCACACCCTCATGTTGTTCCACACCAATGAGACTTTCGTTCATCTTCAGAACACAAATGAAGACATTTTTGATTAAATCTGAGAGATTTCTAACACTCCGTTATTCACCCAAAACTCTGACGCTTCAAAACAAGAGATCATAGATTTAATTTAGGTTCTTGAGCTTCTGTTTACCATATTTGAGTCAATGTTTCTATATGAATAAAAGCCTAAATTCAATCATATAAAGCGATCGTGTCTCTTTAGAAGACTTGGATTTACTTTATGGGATTTTTAAGTGAATATTCAACGGAGGGACAGAAATCTCCCAGATTTCAATAAAAATATTTAAGTTTCGAAAATGAATGAAAGTCTTAAAGGGTTAGTTCACCCAAAAATGAAAATTATCCCATAATTTACTCACCCTCAAGCCATCCTAGCTGTATATGACTATCTTCTTTCAGACGAACACAATTGGAGTATTAAAAATATTCTGGCTCTTCCAAGCTTTACAATGGGAGTGAATGGGGGCCGAGATTTTGAAGCCCAAAAAAGCACATCCATCCATCATAAATATAATCCATACGGCTCCAAGGTGTTAATGAAGGCCTTCTGAAGTGAAGCGATGGGTTTTTGCAAGAAAAATATCCATATTTACACCTTTATAAACTATAATACTGGCTTCCGGCAATGGCCAAACGCAAGTACGTCTTGATGAATGCAGAAGTGCAGAGGATAGAGCAAAACAAAACACCGGTTCAGTCTTAAATGAGAGTTTTTAAAGAGAAATGTTGGAGAAGCTTGAGTTTGTTGCCCAGCCCTATTTGTATGAATCCCTGGATTTCTTTTTTGGTGGATGGACGCACTTGTTTTGGGCTTCAAAATCTCGGCCCCCATTCACTCCCATTATAAAGAGCCAGGATATTTTTTTAATATAACTTTGATTGTGTTCATCTGAAAGGAGAAAGTCATATACACCTAGTATGGCTTGAGGGTGAGTTAATTATGGGATCATTTTTTATTTTTGGGTGAACTGTCCCTTTAAGGGTTTGGAATGACATGATGGTGAGTAAATAATGACAGAATTTGCATTTTTTTTGGTGAACTATCTCTTTAAATATGTCAAATGCAACTACATTTATCCAGCAAAGTTACTGCAGTCAGTCACCGATGAATGATATGCATTTGGTGCTGATTATTCCACTAGGGAGAAGATGGAAGTCATATTCTTTCTCATCCACCACCACTGTGTGACCGGCGTTATTTCCTCCCTGTGGAGAGACACAAAAACTCACTCGATTGCTTTGTAAACCTCATGCAAGTCAACGGAAACTTACTGCAAAACAACATCAACAACTTAAAGGTTCAAGGTCCAAATTTACAATCTTATTTTCTTCAGAAGGGAGACCTGGAAACATGACTCCAGCATCCAGAGGGCCTGCCCTTTACTCAGACACACTGTGTCCAAAGCAGAACACAAGCTTCCAGTCTGAGACACTTATATGCGTCGGGCTTCTATGGCCAGCACTGTGCCCTTCTCACATGTCCAGTAACGCCGGGAATGTGACCGGAGTTCAGCGAAGGGCAGGGAGGAATTCTGGGACTGACATTCAGGGAGATTCAGACTCTTAGGCACGAATGAAAGTATTGGGCTGAACAGCTATATACTATATAATGCCATTGCATTTTTGAAGAAATTGCATGTGATTAATAAAGATAATGAGTCTGAATAGTGCCATAACCACTCAATAAACACTGATTTTAAAACTTCCCTCCATTATCAGATCAGATTTTTGAAGAAATTGCATGTGATTAATAATGATAATGAGTCTGAATATTGCCGTAACCACTCAATAAACACTGATTTTGACACTTCCCTTCATTTTCAGGTTAGTTTTAGACTGTTAAGGGTTTGTTAAGGGCCAATTCTTAACTCCAGCAATTCTGAATATGCAATAAATGTTTCAAACTAAAGTCGAAAACATTACATTATGAAAATAAAGACGAACTCAAACAAGAAAAAAAGTATATATATGTGATAAACATGACATTTCTATAAAGTTGTATTTTCATAGACATATTCAGCATAACTTTCCATAATATAAACATGTTAGATTATTGAATTTAACTAAAAAGCTTTAATTAATACTAGTATATTATCTATATGAATTCATAATATTCATGATAACAATTTTAATTAGTTTATTACATTTTAAGTATTATTATTTATAGTTATTGTTAATGAAATTATTGCAAATAATGACTTAAAATATTATTATATAATATTGATTACATTTCAAATATGTATAAAATAAATAAAAAAATATGTATTTAAAGTTTTTAAAATATAATTCAATTAATAATCGTTATATATTTATGATTTATTATATCTTTTCACCGTTTTACCTGACACCTGCACACGATGTCGGACTCCGTCGCCAGTAAATCGACAACTTTTCCTTTGCCTTCATCTCCCCATTGCGCTCCCAGAACTACCGTGACTTTGTTCCCTGAGTCGTTTCTCGCCCGTTTGACGGCGGCCGTCGGCGGGTTCGAGTAGCTCTTGTGATCGTTCGCTGACCAGCCGAGAGACATGATGAAGAGTCCGCTGCGGAACCGATCTGATGACAGCTGTCACCCGCGCGCTCAGCCGCTCATACACCCGAATGGGCGTGCAGAAGAGAGAGACACGGAGCTCCAGATGCTTCAGCGACGAGCCGCTCGGAACTTGTCAGAGAGTATATAATATTTCTCACATTTACGTCTGATTTTCATTTCAACATCTCTTAAAGTTTTTCTGCGTCATAATAACTGGTGTAAAATTATCCAGACCGCTGCAGAAGAGAGAGTCCCTTCACGCGTCGCGTGTTACTTTTCTCACCGCTGGTTAGAATAGACCAATCACAGTCGATGATCATTACTGCATAGAGATTGCTAAAGCAGATTTTTTTTTTCCGTATGCCAGTAACCAGTCACTTGAAGTTCACAGATATAAACAATTATACTTGTTAACACGCACAGATCCCACAGCGCCCTCTGAAGGCAATACGCGCGCATGCGCAGTCGACGCACTATTATTGCGTTACGAAGCCACTACAATGCACTATTGATCGTATTCTTTTAACTTTAGCTTAAGCATGTGATATGCCATCAGCTGATAATGCTGATTCTATGCAAGTAACTACTTCATGTCTTGACGGTGTCGTGATAAATCGGGTCAGTTAAGGTCTATACGAATGATATTAATTTAAAATACGCAAAGCTTACTGTATAATGTGTAAGAAAACAAATTAGTGTTTAAAGGGTTAGTTCACCCAAAAATGAAAATTCTGTCATTAATTACTCACCCTCATGTCGTTCCACACCCGTAAGACCTTCGTTAATTTTCAGGAACACAAATTAAGATATTTTTGTTGAAATCCGATGGCTCAGTGAGGCCTGCATAGCCAATGACATTTCCTCTCTCAAGATCCATTAATGTACTAAAAACATATTTAAATCAGTTCATGTGAGTACAGTGGTTCAATATTAATATTATAAAGCCACGAGAATATTTTTGGTGCGCCAAAAAAAAACAAAATAACGACTTATATAGTGATGGCCGATTTCTAAACACTGCTTCAGGAAGATTCGGAGCGTTATGAATCAGTGTGTCGAATCAGCTGTTCGGAGCGCCAAAGTCACGTGCTTTCAGCAGTTTGGCGGTTTGACACGCGATCCGAATCATGATTCGACACAAAAGATTCGTAACGCTCCGAAGCTTCCTGAAGCAGTGTTTTGAAATCGGCCATCACTATATAAGTCGTTATTTTGTTTTTTTGGCGCACCAAAAATATTCTCGTGGCTTTATAATATTAATATTGAACCACTGTACTCACATGAACTGATTTAAATATGTTTTTAGTACATTAATGGATTTTGAGAGAGGAAATGTCATTGCTGGCTATGCAGGCCTCACTGAGCCATCGGATTTCATCAAAAATATCTTAATTTGTGTTCTGAAGATGAATGAAGGTCTTACGGGTGTGGAACGGCATGAGGGTGAGTAATAAATTACATTATTTTAATTTTTGGGTGAACTAACCCTTTAATAAAACCAATTGAACCTAATTTCTTACAATTTATTAACAGTTAATATATAAATAAATAATAATAAAAGCCTATTAAGTGAATAATTGAACATTGTTAATTTGTTTTATTTATAACTGAAATATGTGGATATTTAACACTTAATTACATTAATTGTGAATACATAAGTGCAAATGCGTGTATAAACTAAGCTATCAGGCTAATCGGGTATCTGTATGCTATGCTAGCACATAATAGCTAACTAATACAGACATAAATGGTCATTATAACGAAAAAACAGCATTTATCATAACATGATTTTGTAGGAAATGTAATCTGGTGCTAATAACAGTAATTTTAACCAATGGGATCGCTTGGGGTCCCATTTTAAGGGGGGACCCAATTTGTTACTACAAATCATTTAAATTGATATCTACATGATGAATATCATCTTCTTTAGACAAATCCAATCAGGGATGCCAGGTTTTCACAACAAAACCCGCCCAATTGCTTCTCAAAACTAGCCCAATCGCATTTCAGGGGGGTCCCATGGTAAAAATCGTGTTCTGGGGGGTAAAATTTGCGCTTTTGGCAGGACTCCCCTGGTAAAATTCGCATTCCAAGGGCTAAATATCAAGTTATTTTGGGTCGATTCAACTCGCGGATATGGAAAAACAACCTGCGGCAACAGTGTAAAAGTACGACTGTAACCCTTGTTCCCTGAGAAAGGGAACGAGACACTGCATCAGTAACGACACTGAGGGGATTCCCCAAAGTGTCGTTACCGACACTGTGCGAGTTCCCTCAAAAGGGAAACGTGGACTTGGCCAAACTGCAGTAAGGTAGGTCAAGCGGGGAAGTAGGCGGGGCTTCACTGCAAAATAATCACATTTGTTTTTTTGACTACAGATATCTGATAACAAAACATTTTAAACCCAGTTTAAATTCTACATGTATTTAGATTTTGTAAACAGAAAGAGTCTTTCAATCATTTTGTGCGTTTGGAATTGCTGACTTTTGATTGGCTGACACATCTTTGGGGGTGGGGACTGAGGGCAAAATTACAACATCTTTAACTATTATGAATTTTAATTTGAACTCATTTCAAATTGCAATGAATGTGAGCTTGAGTGTCAAACCAATGAACAAACCTTGACCCTGATTGCACATTTTTATTTATATATAATTTATAGATTTTCTTGACATACATGAAAATACATACTGACAAGTCACTCAAATGAAAATACTCAACAGTCCAGCTCAACCACTGCAAGCGCAAAATATAATCATTTCTGCTGAGAAATTTTATGACTAATACTTTAGAACTGATCTTATAAGAACAAAATAATACTATATTATTATAATATATAAAGCTAACATGATTCAGAGCAATATTAATAGTGAACAGCAGGTTATCTTAAAGGTTTCTTTAACAGTACAGACTTTTAAAGGTTCATGATCAGACATTTTTTCTCTCTCCTCGAACCGCTCTTTATGTAAACAAAGTTTTGGAATATAAATGTATCTTATGGAGTGCAAATATTAAAAATAGCTTGGTCAAATCTAAATATGTAGCATTTAAAAACACTTCAGGCCAAACTCTAATACGCAGATTGTATTTCTTTAAAGCACGCCATTAGTTGTTCCTCCGCTCAGCAGACTCCAGATCCGACGGGATAACAGGATCACAGCAGGAACGCGCTCAACTTTTCCTTCGCCCTTTTGTTCTCCTTTTCCTGGAGCTTCCTGAAATGTTTGAGGAGAGAATATGTTTAAACTTTGAGCAGCATAAGACATTTTAATAATACCAAGGTATCTTAAGAAAGTTTTTGAGGGATTATGGTCTGTTTGCTGAAGAGGTTCATACAGAAATACTGAAGCTCAAACACGATGGAAACATAAAATAAATTATGACAAAGAAACATAATTGTGCTTAAGCTCACATCTGAAGATGATGCTGTAAAATTTCAAAAACATGTTTTCATGTGCACATTAATTGTGTGATATTCCGCAAAAAATGCGAGTGCAAGTTTAAGCTCTTCTTAAAAAATATTATATATGTTTTTTAGACACTATTTGATGCTCTTGGTATTTAGAGTATTTATCTAGAGGTATTTAGAGACTCATTTCTAAACTATTTGCTTTGCTTATCTTCCACACTTCACAGACAGAGAGATTAAAACCTCAGTTTAGTCTTGATGGAAACCCTAAAACAAGTAGGGTCACACGTCGTAACTGCAGCGGTCAGATATACTGACCAGAAAGTTCAGAATCTTCACATTCTTCTGCTGTCAATCATTTACAGGCATTTTACTGTGTGATTCACACTTACTTAAAGGGATAGTTCACTCAAATATTAAAATTATCCCATGATTTACTCACCCTCAAGCCATCCTAAATGTATATGACTTTCGTCTTTCAGGCAAACACTATCAGAGATATATTTAAAAATATCCTTAATCCTCCAAGGTTTATAATGGTTGTGGATGGGGGCCCAAATTTTGAAGTCAAAAATAATGTATCCATCCATAAAAAAAAAAGTGATCCATACGACTCCAGTGGGTTAATAAAGGCCTTCTGAAGCGAAGCGATGAGTTTTTGTAAGAAAAATATCCATATTTACAACTTTATAAATTCAAATAACTAGCTTCCAGCGGATGACCGTAGTCGATTTGCAGCGAAAGAGTGACCTCTGACCTGACACACAACATAATGGCGAACGCAGAAGCGCAGAGGATAGAGCAAAACAAATCACCGGTCACAGCTTATAAGTTTAAAACAAGAATTTTTAAAAAGAAATGTTGGAAGATTTTGATATACGATATAAGAGAAGTCAGTAAATGCAAGTCGACTTGTGCATTCTGCGTACAGTCGTCCTCCGGAAGCTAGTTATTTAAATTTATAAAGTTGTAAATATGGATATTTTTCTTCTAAAACCGCATCGCTTTGCTTCGAAAGGTTTTTATTAACCCACTGGAGCTGTATGGATTACTTTTTTTATGGATGGATGCATTATTTTTGACTTAAAAATTTGGGCCCCCATCCACAACCATTATAAACCTTGGAGGACTAAAGGATATTTTTAAATACACTATATTGCCAAAAGTATTGGGACACTCCCACAAATCATTGAATTCAGGTGTTCAATCACTTCCATGGCCACAGGTGTATAAATCAAGCACTAGGCATGCAGACTGCTTCTACACACATTTGTGAAAGAATGGGTCGCTCTCAGGAGCTCAGTGAACTCAAGCGTGGTACCGTGATAGGTTGCCACCTGTGCAATAAGTCCATTCGTGAAATTTCCTTGGGAAATTTCTAAATATTCTAAATATTCCATGGTCAACTGTTAGTGGTTTCATAAAGTGGAAGCAATTGGGAACAACAGCAACTCAGCCACAAAGTGGTAGACCACGTAAAAATCACAGAGCGGGTTCAGCGCATGCTGAGGCACACAGTGTGCAGAAGTCACCAACTTTCTGCAGAGTCAATAGCTACAGATATTCATGTGGCCTTCAGATTAGTTAAGTTTGGTGGAGGGGGATTATGGTGTGGGTTTGTTTTTCAGGGGTTGGGCTTGACCCTTAGTTCCAGTGAAAGGAACTCAATGCTTCAGTATACCAAGACATTTTAGACAATTTCATGCTCCCAACTTTGTGGGAACAGTTTGGGGATGATCCAACATGACTGCACACCAGTGCACAAAGCAAGGTCCATAAAGACATGGATGAGCGAGTTTGGTGTGGAGGAACTTGACTGGCCTGCACAGAGTCCTGACCTCAACCCGACAGAACACCTTTGGGATGAATTAGAGCGGAGACTGTGAGCCAGGCCTTCTCACCAACATCACTGCCTGACCTCACAAATGAGCTTCTAGAAGAATAATTCCCATAAACACACTCCTAAACCTTGTGGAAAGCCTTCCCAGAAGAGTTGAAGCTATAATAGCTGCAAAGGGTGGGACAATTACATATTAAATCCTACGGATTAAGAATGGGATGTCATTAAGGTTCATGTGTATGTAAAGGCAGGCGTCCCAAAACTTTTGGCAATATAGTGTATATTTTCGGTTGTGTTCGTCTGAAAGAAGATAGTCATATATACCTATGATAGCTTGAGGGTGAGTAAATCATGGGATAAATTTCATTTTTGAGTGAACTATCCCTTTAACACTTGTGTATTTAACCATTTACATAAATACGCACTTTTGTCCAAAAGTTTGGGAGGATTAAGATGCATCAAAGTGATCATTATAAAGACATTTATAATGTTACAAAAGATTCTATTTCAAATAAATGCTGCTCTTTTAGAACTTTCCATTCATTAAAGAACCTGAAAAGAACCTTCTTGAGCAGCAAATCATCATATTAGAATGATTTCTGAAGGATCATGTGACACTGAAGACTGGAGTAATGATGCTGAAAATTCAGGAATAAATTACACTTTACTATATATTCACATAGAAAACTGCTGTTTTGAATTGTAAATATTATTTCACTATTTTACTGTATTTTTTGATCAAATAAACACAGCCTTGGAGAGGATAAGAGACTTTCAAAAACAAAAAAAAAATCTTAAAATCAACTCCAAACTATTTAAAGGGACTGTATGTAAGAATTTATGTATTAATCACTTTTTTATTGCCAATGTGTGAACAACATGTAATGAAACTTAAACGAGACCTTCCCCGACTTTCTAGCTTGTAGACTGAAAATCTCAGAACATTTTTGCCGGGAAAATCAAAACAATTTGACGTTTACGTGTTCCAATGTACGACACATAAAACAAATGCTTATACAATGTTCATGATGAAATGCAGAAAGAGCCGTTCTGTACTGTAATGTCAATGTGTCTATAGTGAGTATATCAAACATTTAATCAAGTTCAGTCTTGAGCAGAAAGCTGCTGCTGCAGTTCACTTAACGGCCACCGGTGTCGCTAATAACAAGGGTTTCTGAATTCTACATACAGCCCCTTTAAGAAAACCATAAAGATTCATCATGATTAAGATGCTGGTTAAAATTACAGACAAGCAGAGGTCTTTGTTAACACAAACGGATTTATACAAGAAAAACAAATGATTCTGTCCAGGACAAACCACAGAAAGTTTATTTGAGGCCAGAGACGAGCCCTCAGAACAGATCCCCAGTGTTCAAGGACAAGACAGATGTTAATAACACGGATGGCGAGTCGACACACGCCGGTAAGTAGAGAGGTCTGGTTAGATCGATTAGGCGGTTGTGAGCGGGCGTCCTGCTCGGCCTTGTTAGTTCCCGGCGTTTGACCTACCTTACTGCAACACACATGCCTTTTTAGAGCGTCCATTGCCTCCGTTACCCTCGACTTCAGAGAGTCAAAGAGAAAGAGACACGCTGAAGAAATGACTGACATTCACTTCAAGACTCTACAAAGAAAGGCAACGCACTAATGCCAGATATTTACATCTGACAATATAAAGCACAGATGAATTCAGCCAGAATGAGTGTTAATGAAACTCGTTTCAGGAATTGTCATTATAAAATGACAATTCAAAAACATGATGACCAGAAAATGTCACTCATTTCAAATTATTTTTTTTCCCCCATTCCCCATTTTTTTTTTTCCCATTATGTAATGACAATTTCAGCGGGATGATCTTTAATTACAAATATATATATTAAATATATAAAAGTAAATATGAACTAAATTAATAAATAAGTTTACTTAGTTCTAAATTGTTCTAATAAATTATACAAAATATACTTATATATTAAACTTCTCCTTGATTTTTAAAGAAATTGCGAATTTGTTTTAAAATGCTATTGTAAAAAACAATGTTTGCGATTATATATCAATATGACTATAACAATATAATTTTTAAAATGAAATATTACAATTCTAATATAAGAAATATTAGTTAATATTTCATTGTAAAATAATTACAATTACAATGTAATGACAATTTTGGTGGGAGGATTTTTAATTACTATATATACAAAAATAAAAGTAAATATGAACTAAATTAATAAATTATAATTTAATAAATTCTAAGTTAATAATTTGTTTTAATAAATTATACAAAATATACTTGTCTAGATAATGTATTATACATTAAAAAGTAAATATAAACAATAAAAAAAAAAAATATATATATATATATATATATATATATATATATATAAATAAAATAAAAAGGTAAATATTGACAATTTAAAAAGGTAACACACACACACACACATATATACATATGTATATATGTATATATGTGTGTGTGTATGTGTTACCTTTTTAAATTGTCAATATATATACACACATACACATGTTTACATTTATTAAAATTGTTTTTTTTTTTACCTTTTTAAATTTAGTCAATATTTAAATTATTTTCAATATTTAAGGCTCTTTAAATCTATTTTTGAAATATATAATTATAGTATACTATATAGTATACTATTTGTAGTGCTTTATGCTAACTGTAAAATAAACTTTCTGGAAAGAAAATGCATTTCATTTTTCCAAATGTTATCCAAACATTAATTCCCATTTTCTTTTGATTTTGGGCTGAAATGTGATTTTCTTGAGATTCAAACAATTAACAAAATATCTGGGATTGTGAACTGCAGGAAAATACGTTTCAGAATTTTCCAGAAATATCCCAGCAGCTTGACGCTTAATCTTAAAATAACATTAAACATTTAGTATTATTATAATATTATAGGATTTTAATATTTATTCACTGTTTGCAAACCAAATGTTTTAAAAACATATCGGACACGTTCATCTTCAAGCAGCAGTGCTGAAAAACATGAGCTTTATTGGATATATTAATAGATTACCTTCATTACTGCTTTTTTTGTTTCTTTGGAAGAGAGGTTTCTTTTTATCAGGTTTCGTGTGGGTGGAGTCTAGAGAAGGAGTGGGCGTGGCTTGTGGTGTCACTCCGTCTACTTCATCAGGTGTCGGAACACGGTTTCCTGACGACCCGTTACTGATGTCTTCGGTGTAAGCGTTACTCGACTGCAGCGGGTCGTCGACGCACCTGTCTTTATTCTCGTCACAGTCAGTTGCATTTACTGATGCAGAGCGAGTCGCATCATCGTCCGCAGACCTGATATTATTTGCATTATTATTTTGTAGGTGTGGATTAGTAAGGCAGCTGGGTGACACGTCAGGCTGATCTGCTGCGGTTCGTTCCTGAGCGGGTGTGTCTGTGGAAGGGTTCTCCTCAGTCCTGGTGCTCACAGGCTGGTTTTGTGGTAAATCCATGAGTGTAGAGTCGATCGCAGTGATGGTTTGAGGTGATCGAGGCTCCTTTACGTCTGAAGGAAGGCTCTCTGGCTCACCGTTACCCAACGAGGTTGCTTCACCTCTGGGATTCGTGCCGAGACCTTTGGCCGGATCTTCTGGAGAAGACTCCAGGACTGCCAGAGACGTTCCGACCGCAGACGATCCAGCTTCTTCTCCGACAGACTTGACACTTGCTGCTTCGGAGGGAGAAGAGATGGAATTGTTGGAGCGTGTTGATAAGAGAATGGAGACGGCAGCATGCGTTAGGTTCAGTGCCGGCACTCTTTCGGTCGGCTTACAGAAATATACACAACTTTTTCTGCAGAATGATAAATTGGGCTGAGTTTACATGCAGCTCACAGCTTGTGTTTGGGTAGTTGACATCAGTGTCCTGCGGTGTGACGTGCTCATTTTTGCCCAATTCTTTAATATTGCAGTTTTATTAATTTAAATTGAGAGACTACAACTTTCAAAAATGTGTCTCACTATAGAACCGTTTGAAATACAAATAAAAAGGCAGAGCTGCATGATTTGGGGGAAAAATATCAAAACGTTGCAATAAAAATTGTGTTTTTTTTTGTGTTTTAAAAAGCTCTTAAAAAAAAACAAAAAAAACATTAGATTTGCTGTGTTTGTTTGTGATTATATTAATATGAATAAAAATTCTATATAAATATACAAAAAATCCAACTAATATATCACTGTAAAATATAATACAGATACAAATATAGAAAAAAGATACTTATTTAACAGTACAAATGTGAAATTACAATACAAATATTTGTCAATTTCTCCATTTTCAAACTTATTTTGATGGAAAAAGCAGGTTTTTAAAGCAGCATTTTGATTAATCATGCAGCTCTAAAAAAAATATGAAAAGAAAAAATTGTCACCTTTTACATATTTTAATAAACATTTCTTTTTGATTTTTATAAAAATTGCAATTTTGTTTTAAAATGCCATTTAAAAAAAAAAGATTTGTAGTGCTTGTTTGTTATTATATATATCAATATGCCTATAAATAAATAATAATCATAAAAATGTATTAAAAAAATATATAATAATAATAATAATAATATTATATATATATATATATATATATCTTTTTTTTTTTTTTACAATTTTAATAATAAAAAAAAAAAAATAATAATAATAATAATAATAATATTATTATTATTTATTTATATATATATATATATATATATATATATATATATATATATATATATATATATATATATATATATATTTTTTTTTTTTTTTACAATTTTAATATTTAAAAAAAAAAAAAAAAAAAAAAAAAAAAAAAAAAGTAAATTGTAAAATGACAATACTTATATTTATGGCCATCTTAATTTCAAACGTTACACCAAACATATTTTTGATGGAAAAACTGCAGGTTTCCATATTAGCGTATATAGGATATTGTTCAATGAATTGAGAAGCCCTATAAAAAGCCGATTAAAAATGGTGAATAACCTAAAATACATTTTCACCATTTATAAGCTATAAATAAATACTTTTCCCTAAACATGCAAATGTTGACCTAAACCTAATAATGCTGAACAAAAAAGAATAAAAAATAATCGACGTGTCAACTACCCATTTGCAGTTTACAGCTTGTATTTTACATTAATTTACATGCAGGTTTGTTAACAATGAAGCATTTAGTATGACTGGCACAGCTCAGACCAATCAGAAGCGAAGAGAAGCAGAAAAGCTAATTGGTTCAGCAGAAGGACGTGAGGAATCAGGCTCAACTCCAAAAGTCTAATCGCTCCTCGATGTTCTGCTCACGCACGACTCTATAAGTGACTGGACAAGCAAACGCTTTTGCTTTAAAGGGGTCACATGACGTATTCACGTGTCAGAAGCTTTTTTTGGACTGCGGGGAAAGTTACAGTCTGTTTTTATCATACAATAAATGTTTCCCCACAATCGGACCCCTTTAATCCACTCACTATAGACAGCAGCGCACAAGCCAGAAGAGAAATAAACAGACGCGCTTGAGACTTTTGCATTGGAGCCGGTGGAGGGCCTGACAGGTTCGTGTTCTTACCGGACGGTCCCGTATCCCTATGCATTTCACTAGAAGGGGCACTTTCCGTTTCGCACCTGGGACGAGTCTTTCTCAGATGGAAACCCTTCCGAATATCCGCCAAGAGCTGATCGATGATGCAGCCGTCTTCCTGCGGCACAGGCCCTTTTCTGACTGGAAAGATAGAAAATACAGGGGGGGGGGGTTAAAAAGGTAAATTTACATCTCGCAATTGACATTTTTCTCCTCGTAATTCTGCCATTTTTCCCCTCGGAATTCCGAGTTTATGTTTATGTTTACATCTCCGAGTTTATGTTTACATCTCGCAATTCTGCCATTCCCCCCCCCCCCAAATTCTGAGTTTACGTCTCACAATTCTGCATTTTTCCCCCCTTGGAATTGTGTTTTTATCTCGCAATTCTGCCATTTCCCCCCCCTCAAAATTCCGAGTTTACGTCTCACAATTCTGCGTTTTTTTTCCCTCCTCAGAATTCCGAGTTTACATCTCGCAATTCTGCCATTTTTCCCCTCGGAATTCCGAGTTTACGTCTCGCAATTCTGCATTTTTTTCCCCTTGGAATTGTGTTTATATCTCGCAATTCTGCCATTTTCCCCCCCTCAAAATTCCGAGTTTACATCTCGCAATTCTGCATTTTTTTCCCCTTGGAATTGTGTTTATGTCTCACAATTCTGCCATTTTCCCCCCCTCAAAATTCCGAGTTTACATCTCGCAATTCTGCATTTTTTTCCCCTTGGAATTGTGTTTATGTCTCACAATTCTGCCATTTCCCCCCCCTCAAAATTCCGAGTTTACGTCTCACAATTCTGCGTTTTTTTTCCCTCCTCAGAATTCCGAGTTTACATCTCGCAATTCTGCCATTTTTCCCCTCGGAATTCCGAGTTTACGTCTCGCAATTCTGCATTTTTTTCCCCTTGGAATTGTGTTTATATCTCGCAATTCTGCCATTTTCCCCCCCTCAAAATTCCGAGTTTACATCTCGCAATTCTGCATTTTTTCCCCCTTGGAATTGTGTTTATGTCTCACAATTCTGCCATTTTCCCCCCCTCAAAATTCCGAGTTTACATCTCGCAATTCTGCATTTTTTTCCCCTTGGAATTGTGTTTATGTCTCACAATTCTGCCATTTTCCCCCCCTCAAAATTCCGAGTTTACGTCTCTCAATTCTAATTTTTTTTTCCCCTCGGGATTGTGTTTACGTCTCGCAATTCTGTCATTTTTTCCCTTTGGAATTCCGAGTTTGCGTCTCGCAATTCTGCTTTTTTCCCCCTCGGAATTCTGAGTTTACATCTCGCAATTTTACCATTTTTTCTGAGATTACATCTTGCATTTTCCACTGCATAATAATAATAAAAAAAAGGTCATTTAAATATTTTTATATCTCAGAATTCTGACTATTTTCTCAGAGTTTTAAGAAAAAAAGTCAATTGTGAGATAAAGTCACAATTACTTTATTCCATGGCAGAAATAAGCATCCAAAAAAAAATATATATATTTTTTTTAAAATACTAGACGTGAATGTGTAACATTTGGTCCCATTAACGGTTCTTGAACATCTGTATTCCTCCACAGACATGGACAGAACAGCATACAGAAATACTGAATCTACAGCGTCACATCAGGAGAAGTGACGTTTGATCTGCACTGAGAGTCTGAACTGAATATGATGAGAGAAATACTGGGCCATGACATAACACAAACACAATAAACGGACATACATTGATTAATGAGATTAACGACTCACTTATCTTCCCATCTTCTCCTTTCTGTCTCTTGGAGTCCTCCTCCGCCAGCTGCTGTTTTCTTTTCTCGGCTTTGGCAGCTTGTTCTTTACGGATCTTGTTTTCCTACAGGAAGGAACAACTTAACTGGTGCTCAGGTACATTTCATGATCTCTGTGGCAGGAACAAACCACTCAGGAGTGTTATTTTAATACATAGATGAGCAAATCACTGACCTTTAAGGCTTTGAGGAAGAGCTGACGGAAGGTCTTGATGGTGCTGAAGAGTTCATCCAGTGAGAGCTGACTGGCGTCTTCACAGAGATACTGAGCCAGATCTCCTTTCCTGTTGTCTATGTTGGTAAAACGCTCCTCCAGAGCTTTACACGCCATCAGGTTCCTCTACAGAAACACCACAGGAGAACCCATGGATGAAAAAGCAGGAAAGAGACAATAGCAAGTTATAATTGGTTGAATACATTACACTTTAATATATATTTTAAAATAAAAAAGCAGTATATACAGTATTCACAGTTGTATATTTTAATATATTAGAGACCCCTGTGAATAAAAATCAAGTGTTTAATTGTCTATGTGGTGTTTTTATTCAAAAGTTGACCGAGTGGATCAGGTAATCCGAGCTGGTGTGGAGGCGGAGACTAATTTGCATATTCATATCCACATATACTAAATGAAGCAAGGGTGTCAAGTTACAGTACATTCAAGCTATTTTAAGGGAAAAAAAGCTTAAATGTGTCGTTTTGATGATGAAAGCTAAATTATTGACTCCAGGGGGACTTATGTTTTAATATTTACAATATTACTGTTTAAGTAAGTGTTTCTACCTCTATCACCCCTAAAAACTGCTCCTTGACGTCCTCGACTGATGAAGACACTCTTTTCTCTGCATCTTTCAGTCTCTTTAGAAGATTATTTGTTTCTGCCTGAATTGAGTCCAGATTTACGCTGAAAGAAACACACACAGAGCACCAGTTGAGAGTGAAATGACATCGCTGATCATGTGACACACACTCAGAGAACAGCAGCATTGTGTTACCCGGCCGCTATCTCACAGGCCTCGATGTCTTCTGGAAGGTTCAGCAGCTCTGGGTGGTTTAATTCGGCTTCCTGGGAATCACAAGATGCATGAGATTCACCACAAATCACAGTGAAGGATGACATTCATTGCACTTGTGACCATACTGTACCTCCAGGATGTGATGTAAGAGGGTGATGCGACTCTTGTTTGCTTTGGTTTCAGTGAGTTTCAACAGGGAACTAATCTTGAATCCCTCAGCGTTTCCTGTGTGACTTCCCTGGCAAAAAGGAAAAACAAAATCAAATAAAAATTCACAAAATGAGGAACTAAGACACCGTAAATACAGAAAACAGAAAGTATCCAAGGTGTTACAGTCAATAATGACTCTCTGCTGCTCAGAGACCGACGACATATTCCAAGTTTACATGAACAAGTTTAGTCAATCAGTGGTTACAGATGCTGTCAATCACTTTATCACACACTGCGAAAAAGCACTTTATTGGTGTTTTCCTTACATAGTTGAGGAAGTTTCCAACATCAAGGATGAGCTTGCAGAAACTGGGCAGCAGTGAACTTTTCCTGAGACCTGCGGGGCGACACACACTTCACTGACTTCACATTATAATTGCACTGTGAATGTTGTGCCAAACAGATTAAAGGTGCAATATGTAAGAATTTTGCAGTAAAATATCCAAAAACCACTAGGCCAGTGTTATATATTTTCTTCACTTGAGTACTTACAATATCCCAAATGTTTGCAACTATTTGTAAATCGTGAGAAAACTGCAATTTTACCCAAGGCTCCGGGACGTGTGAGGAGTCGCCTGTCAATGGCGTCATACCCGCGTTACCCTCGGTTTCCGGTTTTATTTTATAGAAACCATGGAAACACCAAAGACGCTTTAATATTTACATGTTTTAATAGACAAGGGAACAACTGTTTTGATATATTTATAGACAGAAAACTAATTATTGTTATATAGCTCAACACATTTAGTCTTATTGTTTAAATCTAATTTTCTTGATTTTTTGCGAGTCTCATGCTTTACCATGCCTCAGAGAAAAACACTATTTTGTCAAGTAGCTAACATAGCATAATATTTTTAGTAACAGTAATACAGCATTTTCTCCATCATACAATACGTTTTAAAATGAATTGCATGCCATTTATCAACACAATCATCCAGTATTTAATCTGATATTGTAAAATCGATCTATCTTACTGCAGTGTGTAACAGTGTCTCACAGCAGCCGCCGAGCGAACGCACAGAGTAACGTTATAACATCATTTTCAACACTCTCAAATGTATCTAATATGATAAACAGAGCTGCGTTTCCTCATACTCATGACCGGAAAAGCGGCAGCGGCGCCGGCGACTGTGTCATAATAAAAGTCCCGCTGCTCGTGAGGCGTGTGTTGATCAATCGCTCCAGCTCCTCGTTCAGCTCCACAACACTCGATCCTGCTCTGCTTCACACTACAGTAACGTTAATAATCACATCCATGAACATGATTTCTGTCAGAGTCCTATCCCTATTCTTTCCACCGGCTGTGAGATGGAGACCACATGTCCCAAGATTCTGCGCCGTCATCAAGCTACGCCTTTGTTTTGAATAGACCTCTAGTGACCTCTAGCGGACAGAATATTTTACATATTGCACCTTTAACAAATGCATTGATGATTGCACATTTACTCACACACACTCTGCTGGTTTGTACTCACTTTCACAGGCCGTTTCCACCAGCTCAACCTTCGGCTTCAGGATATCGAGCACCGACAGCGTCTCCTCACAGAGTAACATGCATTCAATCCTCAGCTGGTAACTGTGACGGGTTTAATAAAGACACTCAATTCCCAACTAGAAAGTTTGTCAGGACAAACTTTTATGTTGGCTTGACAAAGCCTTGTCTGAAAGTTTTATAAGCTTCCTAGCATGTTTTGTTTTGCTAGGAAGTTTTATCAAGTTGTTAGCGTAACGTGTCTAGCATTATTTTGCATGTTTCTGGCATGTTTTAGTACATTGCTAGCATGTTTTAACATGTTGCAAGCATTTTAACGTGTTGCTAACATGAATTAACACATTGCTAGTATGTTTTACTGTTGTGAACGTTTAACATGTTGCTAGCATGAATTAGCATGTTGTTGCATGTTTTAACATTTTGCTAACATGCTTTAATGTTGAGAACATGTTTAAGTCAAGTCAAGTCAAATTTATTTATATAGCGCTTTTACAATTGGTAATTGTTTCAAAGCAGCTTTACATATTAGAAGCACATAAAAAAGGGAAGTGGTTAAAAATAAGCTGTACAAACAAGCGTGGTAATATGTAACATATACAAGATGGTGCTACATTAAGCCAATGTCGGCTGACTCCCAGGGGTGGAAAAAACCCCCTAGGAGAAAAACCCAGTGTGCTAACACTGGGAAAAAAGTCAGAGGAGGGAAAAAACCCCTTGGAAGATATATATAATATATGTAAATGGATATGGAGATCAAAATCTAAATTATACATTTTATTATAGAGATTAAAAATAGATTATATATAATATACATTGCTAGCACGAATTAACATATCGCTAGAATGAATTAGCATGTTGTTGCATGTTTTAACATTTTGCTAACATGTTTTAATGTTTGCTACCTTGTTTTAACATGTTAGAGTTGCTACTTTAACGCTTTGCTAGCATGAATCCGCATGTCGAAAGCATTTTTACATGGTTCTAGGATGTTTTAACACTTTGCTAACATATTTAACACATTGTTAAGATGTTTTACTGTTGAGAACATGTTTAACATGTTGCTTGCATTAATTAACATGTTGCTAACATGATTTAGCATGTTGATAGCATGAATTAACACATTGCTAGCATGAATTAGCATGTTGCTAACATTATTTAACACTTTCTTAACATGTTTTAATACTGCTTGTGTTTTAATGTTGTTAGTGTTGCTTGTATGTTTTAACACTTTGCTAACATTAACATGGTAATAACATGATTTAACATGCTGCGAGGATATTTTAACACATTACTAACATGCTAAATAATTCTAGCACTGTTTTAACAATGCTTGCGTTAGTGTTGCTAATATGTTTTAACATTTTGCTAACATGAATCAACAAATTGCTAGTATGTTTTAACACATAAGTTTAACATTTTGCTATAATGAATGCATTGCTAACATGAATTAGCATGCTGCTAGCATGAAATAACATGTTGATGGCATTATTTATAACATAACATGCTGCTAAGATGTTTTAACACATTGTTAGCATGACTTAGCATGTTAGTAATCTTTTAACATGTTAACATGAAGTAACACATTTCTAGTATGTTTTAACAAATTGCTAACATGTTTTACCATGCTGCTAGCATGAATGAGCATGTTGCGAACATGAATTAACATGTTGATAGCATGAATTAACATGTTGACAGCATGAATTAACACATTGCTAGTATGTTTAAACATTTTTAACAAGTTTTACCTGGTTGTTAGCATGACTTAACACATTGTTAACATTAACACGTTGCTGGCATGGGTTAACACATTGTTAGCAGGAATTAACACATTGCTAACATGAATTAGCATGCTGCTACCATGTTTTAACTCATTGCTAACATGTTTTAACATGTCCTAAGCTAGTTGCTAGGCTTTGCTAGTGATAGATAATTGCTGGATGAAGCTTAAATATAAATATTTTGACCCCCTCAATGAAAGTTTATGGGATTTTTCATAGGTTTAATGGTACATTTAACGAAAACAGCAAATGTGATCAGTTAGAAGAGAACTTCAGTCTGAAGTCCTGAGTTTGGTGGCTGTAATGTTTAAATTTAGTCTCAGAAGAATAATAAAAATAAGCTTAGGATTTCTTTATCAAGCCAACATAATAACCTTAATGCCTTATGCATATTCTGGAAGTGTGAATCTGAAACACTTCAGCAAGTGTTTTTAATGCAACTTTACCAGGGTACAGCCAGCAGAGAGAGGTAAAAGCGGTCCACGTTGGCCAGTTTGTCTGAATCTCCTTGAAAGGATTTTAAGTTGTCAATCTGGAGAAGTCGAAGGAATAAAGTTAAATGCAAAACACTCAACTGACCATAAGCAGGATAGACTGAATATTTAATTTGATGCAAATGAAGCTCAGATGTTCAGTGTGTTGTACCTTGGATGAATGTAAATGTATTGTAAGAGACTTTAAAACACAATAGGAGCCTTTGGAATATCATAATAGGGGCACTTTAAACATTTCCAGTGGACAAAAATACCTTTATTTCATTCGCATCAAGGTCTATGAATGTGAAATACTTCATTTCGAATGTACATTTAATTGGGAAGTACCTCATGTTTTTCCGGAAGCAGTTTCAGAAGCTGTTTCAAAGACTCAACGTCAAATTTCGAACAGTCTCCATTCTGCACCATCGCCACAAACTCCTCATGAGAGCTGTTTGGGAGCGAATTAAACATGTTAAACGTCTCGCCACGATAATCACACAAACACACACCAGTGAGTCCAAAACATGTGATCTTACCACTTGAACTGCTTCAGAAATATATTCAGGTTCAGATTCTTCTTGGCATCAATAAACGAAATCTGAGAAACAGGAGAAAAAGTTTTTCATGAAATAAAATGATATAACCCCATTTATTTAGTTGATGTTCCTGCTCTGATTGTGAACTGATTTCATCAGCCGAAACCCTTTAAACTCAAATTTACTTGAATCCCTTTGAGATTGAGTTAATATTTCAGCAAAAAAAACAAAAAAAAAAAAAAACACAACGAACACACACACCAAAAATTACATTACAAAAATTAATTTACTTAATATATATATAATTAAAGTAATATACATAATATGGAAGCATGTTTCTGCCATGAAATAAAAAATGCAGAATTGTGAGAAGTAAACAATTCCGAAAGGGGGGGAGGATGGCAGAATTGCGAGACGTAAACTCGGAATTCCGAGGGGAAAAATGCAGAATTGCGAGATGTGTAAACAAATCCGAGGGGTAAAAAAAGAAGGGGGAAAAAAAGCAGAATTGCGAGATGTAAACTCGGAATTCCGAGGGGGAAAAAAAAAATGGCAGAATTGCGAGACGTAAACTCGGAATTCCAAGGGGAAGAAACGGCAGAATTGCGAGACATAAACTCGGAATTCCGAGGGGAAAAAAACGGCAGAATTGCGAGACGTAAACTTGGAATTCCAAGGGGGAAAAAAACCGGCAGAATTGCGAGACATAAACTCGGAATTCCGAGGGGGAAAAAACGGCAGAATTGTGAGACGTAAACTCGGAATTCCGAGGGAAAAAAAAAAACCCGGCAGAATTGCGAGACGTAAACTCGGAATTCCAAGGGGAAGAAACGGCAGAATTGCGAGACGTAAACTCGGAATTCCGAGGAAAAAAAAAAAAAAAACGGCAGAATTGCGAGACGTAAACTCGGAATTCAAAGGGGAAGAAACGGCAGAATTGCGAGACGTAAACTCGGAATTCCGAGGGGGGAAAAAAAACCCGGCAGAATTGCGAGACGTAAACTCGGAATTCCGAGGGGAAAAAAAACGGCAGAATTGCGAGACGTAAACTCGGAATTCCGAGGGGGAAAAAAAAAAAACGGCAGAATTGCGAGACGTAAACTCAGAATTCCAAGGGGGAAAAAAACGGCAGAATTGCGAGACGTAAACTTGGAATTCCAAGGGGAAGAAACGGCAGAATTGCGAGACGTAAACTCGGAATTCCGAGGGAAAAAAACCCCGGCAGAATTGCGAGACGTAAACTCGGAATTCCGAGGGGGAAAAAAAAAAAAAAAAAAACGGCAGAATTGCGAGACGTAAACTCAGAATTCCAAGGGGGAAAAAAACGGCAGAATTGCGAGAAGTAAACTTGAAATTCCAAGGGGAAGAAACGGCAGAATTGCGAGACGTAAACTCGGAATTCCGAGGGAAAAAAAAAAACGGCAGAATTGCGAGACGTAAACTCGGAATTCCGAGGGGGAAAAAAACGGCAGAATTGCGAGACGTAAACTCGGAATTTCGAGGGGAAAAAAAACGGCAAAATTGCAATTCTGCCATTTTTCATGAAATTTTTTTTTATTTAACCCCATTTATTTAGTTGATGTTTCTGCTCTAATTGTGAACTGATTTCATCAGCCGAAACCCTTTAAACTCAAATATTTAATCCCTTTGAGACTGAGTTCATATTTCAGCAATTTAACGACACACTCGCACATTCGCTTCTCTGATGTCAGTTAATAGTCACATAATATGCAGGTAAAACAAAATATATTTTGTTGCGTTTTATTTTGATTTTATATTAAGGTTTAATTTTTAGCATATAATCAATTATTGAACCCCAGGTTGGGAAACCCTGCACTAAAGAAATGAATATTTGTCTTCATAACCTTTAATCACCTCTGAAACAACTTTCCTTTTCAGCTGACATCACTCACTCACTCTTATCTTTCACAACCGAGTCAATTCCTAATGATAAATCAAGCCTTTCTTCTTATTGAATAATCTATTTCATGTGGTTGCACTGGTGGCCAAACGATTGCAATAATTACATGTTTTTGAAATGTTCTGCTCACCAAGAATGCATCCATTTGATCAAAAATACAGTAAAAAGTGAAATATTTTTACAATGTAAAATATGTGTTTTCTATGTGAATATAATTTAAAATATAATTTATTCCTGTGATCAAAGCTGAATTTTCAGCATCATTACTCCAGTCTTCAGTGTCACATGATCCTTCAGAAATCATTCTAATATGATGATTTGCTGCTCAAGAAACATTTATGATTATTATCAGTGTTGAAAACAGTGATAATCAGAAAAAGCATTTTTTTTTTTCAGTTTATGTATTCCCTACGAATAGAACGCATGACCTGCGCTCTGCTATTTGAGCTATGAGGAATGCTCTCAAGCTCGATGTTGAAACTTCATCTGTATTAAATCTCACACCTCTTTGGGTTCTTTCTTGACCGGGGCGGCCGGGTTCTTGTCTTTGGGTTCAGCCACCGGCAGACTGAAGAGCTGCTCGATGCTGGTGTAGTTCGGCTCCAGGGGTGAATCATTCGTGACAGACGCCCACAGGGAAGGACCATCTACATGGAAGAAAAGCAAATACGCACTTAGCTTCAGATGAGCAGAAATATAAATTCTGAAATAATCAGAGGCCTGTTGCATGAAGCTGGCTGAACAAACTTTGAGTGTCAGAGTAAATCCAGCCTGGTTTAGAGGCTCGGTATAAATGTTCTCGGTTTGAGATTATCTCGATGTGCACCTGAATGTGACGCATGCAGTCAACTATTCTGTCTGTTATTATATATCAACTAATTCACACAGTTCCTGTTCCCAAACGGCCCATTAAAACCCCATCAAACTGTGCTGCTCTCTTCACGTGTCTATTCTTGTCTAAATATGCCGTTACTGGCTAAAATAAACTGAACTGAGTCTTTAAACTTTATACTGATAATCAAAAGTCTGGCTGTTAGCAGTTATTTAAATATCATTGATATACTATTATAGTTTTAGTTAATATTTTGAATTGGATTTAATATTTTATGTTAAGTTGTCATTTTTATTAGTTTTTGTTTAAGTTATAATTGTATTTCTTTTTTTTTTACTAATTGTCATATGTATTTTAAAAAGTCTCTTTATTGTTTTAAATGTAAAATTATTAGTAATTTTGTGTGTTTGTCATATTTAGTTTGTTTTTCAAATGTCTATTTAGTTATGTTTTAATTGTAAGTTTTTTACAAACTTGTATTTGCATTTCTATTTTTTAATTGCTATTTTTTTTAATTTCAGTCATTTTGTCATGTTTGTCATTTTTATTAGTTTTGTTTATTAAATGTCTATTTAGTTTAAGTTTTAAATTTGAAAACTTTTGTAATTTTGTTGTGTTTGTCTATCATTTATTATTTTTTTAAAGTCTATTGTTTTAAATCTAAATTATTAGTAATTTTGTTGTTTGTCATTTTTAAAACTTTTTTAAAAAGTCTGTTTTAAAATTAAATTTTTTTTAGTAATTTTGTTGTTTTTGTCATTTTTATTAGTTTTTTTTAAATTTGTCTATTTAGATTTTATTAAGTTATAACTGAATTTTTTTTTTACAAATGTTGTTGTGTTTGTCTTTAGTTTTTTTTATTGCTTTTTTATTTTAAAATTTGTCATTTTGTTATGATTGTCATTTTTATTCGTTTTTTAAATGTCTATTTAGTTTAAGTTTTAAATTTAAAAACTTTAGTAATTTTGTTGTGCGTTTGCCATGTTTTTTTTTTAATATGTAGTTTAAATAGTTTTTTGCTTTAAATTTTAAAATTTAGTCATTTAGTTTTTTGAAATGTCTATTTAGTTTATAATTAAGTTTTACATTTAAAAACTTTAGTAATTTTGATGTTTGTCATTTATTTATTTTTTTAAATCTATAGTTCTTCATTATTTTAAATTTTAAAATGTTAGTAATTTTATGTTTGTCATTTTTATTAGTTATTAGTTTATTAGGTTTTAGTTGTAATTACTTCAACTTTTTATAAATGTTTAAAAAAAATCCTTAAGCTTATTTTATTTCAGTTAACGTTTACTTTATTTCAAGTTTTAACAATTTTAACAATTAACAATAATATCCCTGGCTATTATATTACATATTTACATTTCTTGGCATGTCAGATGCTTTTATCCGCAGTGACTCTCATGGCATTCAACAATAGACTTTTTCAGCTCAGACATTCCAGTCAGACTCAGACCTGTCTGACCACGCTCTGCTGTGTGAAATCTCACCAGTCACTGCTCTGGAATTGAGTTTCTGCCAGTTGAGTTTCTTCATCCTGAGGGTGGGATGAGGGCCGGTCTTCACCGGGGCGCTGTAGTATTGCCTAACCGGATGAAACGTCTGCGCCACAATCACATCACCCATACCAGGAGGAGGAGGAGGGCAGGGTGGGCCATTTACACCACAACCAGGAGGAGGAGGAGGAGGAGGAGGAGGAGCACCCAATCCTGGCAGAGGAGGAGGAGGAGGCGGCGCACCCATACCAGGTAAAGGTGGAGGCGGTGGTGGACCTGCAGAACCCATCCCAGGAAGAGGTGGAGGAGGAGGAGGAGGAGGAGGAGGAGGTGGAGGCATCCCTGATCCTGGTACAGGTGGTGGTGGAGGTGGTGGAGGAGGAGGAGGAGGAGGAGGAGGTCCAGCTCCTGTTTTGAGGGGAGGTTGCATGCCGGGCAGAGGAGGAGGAGGAGGTGGAGGAGGAGGAGGTACAGTCTTCGTGGAGTTGCGCAGTGGTTCATGGTTGGTTGATCTGCAAGAACATTCCAGTTTCTCGTCTTTCGCCTCAGTCTGAACGGCTTGATTCTTTCTTTTGACCTCAGAAGAACTTTTGGCTGCTTCCTTAGAGAAGACGAGACGCTGCAGAATCTTCTCACACGAATCCATCTCAGCTGAATGGAGAGAGAACATGTCTGAACAATAAAATCCCATCAGATCATTCCCGGCAAAATTAAATCTCCATAGACACAAAACCCCCAAAGCCTTACAAGAAATAGATAAATAAATAAAGAGGCAATTGAGTAATGAAGCAAATAAATATGCAACTAGAGGTATATGTAAATATATAAATAAGTAAATTCATATATGTTAATATATAAAGTAAATTAATATCCAAATAAGTAAATAAGCAAGTGAATAAGTAGCTATATGTAAATAAGTACATAAACAAGCAAGTAAATAAAGTAAATCTATAAGTAAAATAGCAAGTAAATAAATTAGTAAGTTAATATACATAAGCATGTAAATAAGAAATTAAATGAATATATAAGTGAATCTATAGGTAAATAAATAAGCAAATAAAAGTAAATAATATATGTAAATAAGAAAATGAATAAAGTAAATATGTAAATCTATAAGTAAATAAGTAAATGTAAATAAATAAATAAAATAAGTAAATAAGTAAATATGCAAATAAGTAAATAAACAAGTAAACAAATATATAATTAAAATAAAGTAAATAAATTAGTAAGTTAATATACATAAGTAAATAAGAAATTAAATTAATATAAGTGAATCTATAAGTAAATAAGCAAATAAAAGTAAATATATGTAAATAAGAAAATGAATAAAATAAATATGTAAATCTATAAGTAAATAAATAAATGTAAATAAATAAAATGGGTAAATAAGTAAATAATATATGTAAATAAGAAAATGAATAAAATAAATTTGTAAATCTATAAGTAAATAAATAAATGTAAATAAATAAAATGGGTAAATAAGTAAATAATATGCAAATAAGTAAATAAACAAGTAAACAAATAATATATAATTAAAATAAAGTAAATAAATTAGTAAGTTAGTAAATAAGTAAATAAGCAAATAAAATAATACTAATAAGTATTCTAATAAGTAAATAAGCAACTGAATAAGTAAATATGTAAATAAACAAGTAAATAAATAACAAGTAAACGTAAATGAATAAGTATAAAAAAATTAAGTAAATAAGCAAATAAACAAGTATTTATGTGTAAATTAATAGTTAATTGATTAATTTACTTGCCTATTTACATTATTTATACTAATTTATTTACTTAATTATTTACTTGATTATATACTTGATTATATACTTAGGTAAACGAGTAACTATTTACATATTCATTTACTTATTTGTTTATTTACATATTCATTTACTTGCTTATTTTACTATACATCTATTTAAATTTACTTGCTCATTTATTTCCTTATAGATATAAACATTAACTTACTTGCCTATTTGCATATATGTAAATAAGTACATCTATAAGGAAATAAATAAGCATGAAAATAAATAAGTATATATATATATATATATATATATATATATATATATATATATATATATATATATATATATATATATATATATATATATATAAAGAAATAAGTAAGTAAATTAATATATGTAAATAAATAAATAAAGTGAATAAGTAAACAAGTAATTAAGTAAATAAGCAAGTAAGTTCACCTTAGTTTAAAAAAAAAAGAAAAAAAGAGTTGTGATAATGACAGCCAATCAAAACATTTCTACAGCTGAGAGTGATTTAATAAAGATAAATGTCATTTCTGTAATCTGATTAAACCTCCAGAGATCCTCATTCAACTGTGTGTGCAATTACAGCAAACTGAAAGACTGCTATAACGCGGTTAGTATAATTTCCATGAGAAACAGACGGACGCGTACATCACATGGCAGCTGATGGGATTAGACTGGGATGTAGTAAAGTGAGACAGAGGGAAACTCACAGCTCTGAGCGATCAGCGTGGCCCGGTTCGTGAGCGACTCCAGCGCCTGCCAGATATCTGCTCGCTCGGGACCCAGAAGAAGAAGGGCTTGTAATATAGACAACAGCTGCAGTGAAGACGGGAAACTGCTCACCTGCAAACACACAATCCTGAAACATCAGAGAGCAGCGAGATCAGCACAGATCAGAGGACGAGCGCGAACACACAGCTCACCTTATTAAACAGAGATGAGAAGACTTCCTGATGGTTGCTCATGTCAATTCCTCCATAAAGCCTCAGGAGCTCGTCCTCATCCTCAGCCATGGCCTCTTCAAACGCCTCGCACTGGATGATCAAGTCTTCATCGTCCTCTTCTCTGAAACACACGCACTGTGCTGTGACACTTCCTCTTGAGTTTTATTTCACGATTAATTTTTTAAAGTTCAAAGTAAACTCACCTCAGCTTTGGCAGTAGGTGAAGCAGTTGTAATCCTGGTGGACAAAAATAAACGTAATATCCATGAATAAACCATAAATAACATCTAGAGCTGTGTGTTAGAAAGCTCAGACCTGAGGAGTGTTAAAACACAAAACATGAGGCGGTGCTACACCTGAACACAATTAACACCTGATCACTTCTGTTTGCCACTGCATACTAAGCATACTATTTTTGCAGTATGCAATATGTATATCACGCACAATAGAATGCACACCCAAAAGTAGCATACTTCTGTCTGAAAGTTAGTTTGGAGAATTAGTATTCTATAATATTAGAATTATAGGGCTGTGTTCTAAATAGCATTCTTCCATACTACTCATACTATTTTTGCAGTATGCAATATGTATATCGTGCACAATAGGTTGCACACCCAAAACGTAGCATACTACTGTCTAAATGTAAGTTTGGAGAATTAGTATTCTATAATATTAGAATTATAGGGCTGTGTTCTAAATAGCATTCTTCCATACTACTCATACTATTTTTGCAGTATGCAATATGTATATCGTGCACAATAGGTTGCACACTCAAAATGTAGCATACTACGGTCTGAATGTTAGTTTGGAGAATTAGTATTCTATAATATTAGAATTATAGGGTTGTGTAAATGGCATTCTTCCATACTACTCATACTATTTTTTGCAGTATGCAATATGTATATCGTGCAAAACAGGTTGCACACTCAAAATGTAGCATACTACGGTCTGAATGTTAGTTTGGAGAATTAGTATTCTATAATATTAGAATTATAGGGCTGTGTTCTAAATAGCATTCTTCCATACTACTCATACTATTTTTGCAGTATGCAATATGTATATCGTGCACAATAGGTTGCACACTCAAAATGTAGCATACTACGGTCTGAATGTTAGTTTGGAGAATTAGTATTCTATAATATTAGAATTATAGGGCTGTGTTCTAAGTAGCATTCTTCCATACTACTCATACTATTTTTTGCATTATGCAATATGTATATCGTGCACAATAGGTTGCACACTCAAAATGTAGCATACTACGGTCTGAATGTTAGTTTGGAGAATTAGTATTCTATAATATTAGAATTATAGGGTTGTGTAAATGGCATTCTTCCATACTACTCATACTATTTTTTGCAGTATGCAATATGTATATTGTGCAAAACAGGTTGCACACTCAAAATGTAGCATACTACAGTCTGAATGTTAGTTTGGAGAATTAGTATACTATAATATTAGAATTATAGGGCTGTGTTCTAAATAGCATTCTTCCATACTACTCATACTATTTTTGCAGTATGCAATATGTATATCGTGCACAATAGGTTGCACACTCAAAATGTAGCATACTACGGTCTGAATGTTAGTTTGGAGAATTAGTATTCTATAATATTAGAATTATAGGGCTGTGTTCTAAATGGCATTCTTCTATACTACTCATACTATTTTTTGCAGTATGCAATATGTATATCGTGCAAAACAGGTTGCACACCCAAAATGTAGCATACTACGGTCTGAATGTTAGTTTGGAGAATTAGTATTCTATAATATTAGAGTTATAGGGCTGTGTTCTAAATGGCATTCTTCTATACTACTCATACTATTTTTTGCAGTATGCAATATGTATATTGTGCACAATAGATTGCACACCCAAAATGTAGCATACTACGGTCTGAATGTTAGTTTTGAGAATTAGTATACTATAATATTAGAATTATAGGACTGTGTTCTGAATAGCATTCTTCCATACTACTCATACTATTTTTGCAGTATGCAATATGTATATTGTGCACAATAGGTTGCACACTCAAAATGTAGCATACTATGGTCTGAATGTTAGTTTGGAGAATTAGTATTCTATAATATTAGAATTATAGGGCTGTGTTCTAAATGGCATCTTTCTATACTACTCATACTATTTTTTGCAGTATGCAATATGTATATCATGCAAAACAGGTTGCACACCCAAAATGTAGCATACTACTGTGGATGTTAGTTTAGACTGTTAGTATGCTTGTATTCTGTAATATTAGGATTATAGGGCTGTGTTCTAGATAGCATTCTTCCATACAATTCATACTATTTTTGCAATATGTATATCATGCGAAACAGGTTGCACACCCAAAATGTGTGATGCTGTGTAATATAATAAATGTGGCATACTACTGTCTGAATGCATGCTTTTTCACATGCTAATTTTTAATAAATACCAAGCAGTGTTCAGTGTACACTGCGCAGTAAGTAGTATTCTAGTATTCTATAATATTAGGGTTATTAGGCTGTTCTAAATAGCATTCTTCCATGCTACTCATATGTGTTCTGCAGTATACAGTTAATAAAAGTTTCACTCTCTATTTAAAAACTTTGCAGGGAACTGTACAGGGTGTCTACTGCACAGTCTGTAGTATCTCGGTGTAGTTGAACGTACCGATAAACTCCTTGCGCATCTTGTCCCGTTGGCGCAGGTCGTCGGCGCTGAAGATGAGGGCGTTTATGACGCTCAGAAGGGTCACCATGTAAGGCACATTATCAGTGGCTCGAAGCTCGTTCATAATCACACTGAATCGATACTGCTGCGTCTTCACAGACTGTCAGAGAAACACAATGCTAATGACATGACAACTGTATTTACATGGTTACTTTAAAGCTAACATCACTGCTCTGAAAGAAAAACATCTGTCTTGTTTTTCAGAACAAATACCTGAACATTCATAAATCAAGATACATTTACTTGAGAAGCAAAATTATGTCATATAAAAAGTCTTGTTTTCTGCTTTGTTTTGTGCTTAAAACAAGAACAAATCTGTCAATGAGGTCAGAAAAATAATCTTAATTCAAAGGGAAAAATAAATTATATTTGTTCTGGTTTTAAGCTTAAACTCATGTCATTTTGACCAATTTTTCAGAAAACTTAGTATCTATTGTCTTTTTTCTTCTCAAGTAAATGAAAACATTTTCTAAGAATACTGAAATTTTTGCACTGCAAATTTTTTTTTTTTTTTTGCATTTTTATCTTGTTTTCCAGCACAAATATCTAAACATTCTTAAAACAAGATACATTTACTGGACTCTAAAAAATGCTGGGTTGTTTCAACCCAAATTTGTGTCAAATATGGACGAACCCAACCGTTAATAATTTAAAATGTAACCCAACAGCTGGGTTTGTCCATATTTGACCCAAATTTGGGTTGAAACAACCCAGCATTTTTTAGAGTGTGGAGAAGCAAAATTATTTAAAGTCATATAAGTCCATAGAGGACAAAAATATCTAGAAAATCTGCTAGAAAATCAAAGCCATAAATCTAAAAACGTCCAAAATTTGAGGTTGATATCTTAAAAAATTAGCTTTCAGTAAGATTTTGTTTGGGTACCATATTTTACCAATTAGACGCCAGCAAAACCAGCCATGTATTAATTTTTAAACAATAGTTGGGTTTAATAAAACTGCCCAGCATGTTGGGCAAACATTTAACCCAACCGCTGGGTTAAAACAACCCAATCACTGGGTTTGTCCATTTTCAACCCAACTTGGGCATTTTTTAGAGTGTATTTTCTTTATAGGCCAAACTTGAGAAAATGGCACCATCTGGTAGAAAAAAAGTAAAAAATGTAAATTTTGAAGCCTTGCCAACAGAATCAAAGTCTATTAACAAAGACTGCATCATTTTATAGTTAAATGACCCTGGGATTAAATATTGTAGTTTTAATGAATTTCAAAGGGGATATTTTTGTCCTCAAGGTCCTGAGAGGAACTATTTTGTGTTATGAGTGTAAAATAGATTTATTAAAGGAAATGAGGGTGAAATATTAAAATTACAATCAAAATACACACCTGTGCCAAATTGTATGCAGTTGGCATTAACACAGGCAAAATGATCAAAAAAACAAAACTGAAAAAGACAAAAAATGTCCATACATACATACAATACATTTTCTAGAAAACAACACTTTCAATATCTATTTACTATCTTAAGAGTTTATGCTTAAAACAAGAACAAATATCTGCCACAACAAGATTATATTTTTGTCTAGTTTTATGCATGAACACTTCAGAAAACACGACTCAATATCATTTTGCTTCTCAAGTAAATGTAAACAAGGCAAAAATAGTGAGTTTTCTGAGAAAACAGAAAGTTGTTAACATTGTGCTAAAGTTGTGTACTGTTCCCTGCACATTAAGTGATGAAATCCCATCACACTTTTGAGCTGCATGATATCACTCTCAGCTGACCACCCGAGACGGATGTCGACATCAGGTGTAAACGGCGCAAAAGACTTGCTTTCTGACCTGATATCGAGCCTCACGATCCAGACAGACTTAAGCCATGAACACACTTGCCTTGTAATGGTCCAGCGCGTCTAAAGCGAGCCGGTGTCCCTCGGAGGAGAACATGCTGAGGGCCGCCAGCAGCTCGAACACCTGCTTCTTCACCATGGTGTTGGAGGTGTCCAAAGCTGGAGGGAAAGGGAAAGGAAATACTGCATTTGTAGCTTCCTCCTCCATCGTTTTCTCCCTCTCCACATTTGGGATGTGTTAGCAGCTCATTTTTGGGGGATGTAACGTGAACTTTGTACTTTTGATGGTTAAAAAAACAGCCGAAGCATGTGATAGGTGTGAAGATTGAGCAATGCTTTGTAGGAATGCGTGTTTTCTGAATTTATCTCGACTACTGGATAGTCGGGACACAGTTTTAAAGCAACAGTTCGACAGGTGGAGATGTTTGCAGCTCTTTTTGTGTGTGTGCATCCTGACAAGAGAAGAGCGATTCTCCTTCAGAAGCTCATGACAGAAGGGTGAGTGAAAGATTTCTGGGTGAAGTATTCTTGTAACCCTGTAAAGGCTGACATGTGGAAATAGTTTGATGACAAACATTGATGTTGGCTTGACAAAACTTAAGTTTGAGAATTTAACTCAAAGCAGTCTGTAAAATGATAACATGTTCTAGAACATTGCTAACATGAGGGGCTTTCGCAGCGGAGGAACCTTTTCATGCTTCCTAGCACTATTGGCCGGATTTTGCCGTGTTTGCACCGGACGATTTTAGTTCAAGGAACTCCTTTTGGGGAACTACATTAGCTCCTACTTCAGAGTCGGGTCTAAACCAGCACTATAGGAACTATCAGTGACGAGAGTGTATGATGATTGGTCAAACGCATGTCAAACACCGTTTTGAAAAAGATGTGTAAATATATTTACTTCAAAAACATGGAAAACAGCGATGATATTGAATACTGAAAGTTTTCATTGGAGATTTCATCTCTTAGCCCTACTTTTTGCTCTTTCATTCATGTAGATTATGCGTTCTGTTATCACGAAACCCATGACACAAACACGGCTCCGATCACGGCATCCTCCATCCACCAGTTTTTAGCATTTGTAAATGCCGCACTTAAAGAATTAGTTCACTTTCAAATTAAAATTTCCTGATAATTTACGTCTTTCTTTCTTCAGTCAAAAAGAAATGAAGGTTTTTGATGAAAACATTCCAGGATTTTTCTCCATATAGTGTATTACTGCCCTCCTCAGGTCAATATTTGAACTAAATTGTCATATTCAATATGCTAGTGCAAGTATATAACAATTAATTCAAACTTTGACCTGAGGAGGGCAGTAATACACTTAGCAGTGTCTACACTGCTGGAATTCAAATAGAGAAGAAGAAGAGAGCTAGCTCAAGATGAGCATTTATGGTTAAAATGTATATAGTTTTTAATTTTTTTTAGAAAATGAGCCATGGTTTCTCTAGATAAGACTCTTATTCCTCGTCTGGTATCGTTTAAAGCTCTTTGAAGCTGCACTGAAACTGTAATTTTGACCTTCAACTGTTTAGGCTCCACTTTAAGTCCACTATAAGGAGAAAAATCCTGGAATGTTTTCATCAAAAACCTTCATTTCTTTTCAACTGAAGAAAGAAAGACATGAACATTTGGGATGAGTAAATTATCAGGAAATTTTAATTTGAAAGTGAACTAATCCTTTAAAGATGTCACTTTCGGCCGCTTCAGAGTTCCTATTCCCGGTGCGAATGCAACCAGGATCATGACCCGGGGAAGAAATTAGTTCTCGGGGAACTATTCGGTGTGAAAGCCTCTAATACTTAACATGTTCTTAAAAATTTCCAATCAAGACCATCTACAGTTGCTGCTGGTGTTCCTCAGGGCTCTGTTTTGGGCCCGCTTCTATTCATAAACTTTTTAGGAAATATGGGATCTATTTTCACTGCTATACCGATGACGCCCAGCTCTACCTGTCCTCCACCTCTGGCTCTTTTCCTTCACCTTCTTTGTCCAGCTGTTTAGCTGAAATTAAAGCTTGGCTTTCAACAAACTTTTTCAAACTCAATAATGATAAAACCGAGGTCTTACTTGTACTTGCCTGTATTGTATACTGTATTTATGATGTGTGATTGCTGTTATACTCTTCTATTCTGTGATGCTTATGGGATTTATCTATGGTTTTCATTTTTTGTATTCTTTTTAATTACCATTTTGCTTGCATGTAAGGTGACCTTGTGTTATGAAAGGCACCATTAAATAAAATGAATGATAGATAGATAGATAGAGTGGCTCTACCCTGCGACAGCTTGCGCACGTATCCCTCATTATCCACGATGAAGTGAATCCCGGCGGACGAGTTCATGACGGCTCTCACGCAGTTGACGCACGTGAGCTGCAGCAGAGCGTCTGCGATCCGAGAGCATCCGCGTCCCGACAGCCGATCCAGGGCTTCCAGCAGCAGGTCGAGCCCCGAGAGCTCCAGGAACTGCACCATCCAGGCCTGGTCGCTTCTCTCCAGACGCTTCTTCAGGCCGGAGTAGTTGACCACGCTGGGCACCTGCAGCAGACGGATGCACAGCTCCGGCTCTGCGTTCTCCAGGTTGGCCTCCTGCGGACTGTCCATGTCCTGAGACGAACCCAGTCGAACCTTCACGGCCGCCCACTTCTTCTGCACTCCGTCCGACTTCCCAGACATGATGATGATGATGAAGAGAGAGGAAGGTGCTGCGAAGTTAAAAAGCAGAGAATGCAATTAGACAATTACAATAATACTTTCATCCAGATGCACTCGAAGCTCTTCATTACAGCCCGCCAAAATATAAGTTCAGTTTAACTATTATAAATTATGACAGAAATATTGTATAGCAAAAAGTACTTCTCAAAGTAATAATACAAAAACATTGAATTATTTTAATACAAAAACATTAATTAAATTATAATACAAAAACATAAAATAATTATTTTAATACAAAAACATTAATTTAATTTAATTAAATAAAAAAACATTATATTAATACAAAAACATTAATTAAATTATTTTAATACAAAAACATTAATTAAATTATAATAATACAAAAACATAAAATAAATTAATGTTTTAAATTAATTAAATTAATGTTTTTGTATTAAAATAATTTAATTAAATACAAAAACATTATTTTAATACAAAAATATTAATTAAATTATAATAATACAAAAACATAACATAAATTAATGTTTTAAATTAATTAAATTAATGTTTTTGTATTAAAATAATTTACTTAAATACAAAAACATTATTTTAATACAAAAATATTAATTAAATTATTTTAATACAAAAACATTAATTAAATTATTTTAATACAAAAACATTAATTAAATGAACATTATTAAAACATTAATTTGATTTATTATTATTAGTAGTAGTAGTAAATAAGGTGCTAAGCAACAGAACTTGCATATTGTATGTATTAAAATGGATGATAAAATATCTTGGCTTTATTATTTTCCTAATAATAATAACAGTAATATTAATAGTAATTTATTAAAACATTACATTAATAATAAGAATAATAATAAATCAATGCAATGTGCAATGCAATACATTATTATTATCATTATTATTGTTATATTATTATTAATGTAATGTTTTAATAAATTATTATTATTATAAGGAATATCATAAACCAAGATTTTTTTTCATCCTCTTTCATTATTACAGTATGCAAGTTCTGCTGTGCAGAACCTTTTTTGACAAAAAATGAAAATGCAATGTTTTGTTGTATGAATTAATTATTTCATTTGATTACAATTTAAAAGATTGATTAAATTTAAATTAAACATTTTATGAATTCATTTCTTTAGACACCATTTTTGATGATAAATTTGTGCTGAAACATAAAAAACAGAATCCAGAAGGGAAAAAACATGGAATTTGGTAAAAAAAAAAATAAAATAAAAAATTATTGTTTATATTTTTTTCCATAGCATTGTGTTGTGATTGGTGTTTGGGAAGTACCCCGCCCCTTACCATAACCACCAGTTTCAACACACTACTAACTAACTCAACCAGGCCCCGCCCCTTTATTCTGCATATTAATTATTTAAATGAGGAATATTGTGAAGAAAACTCAAGACTACTCAAGAAACACTGACACTGATATAGAGAAGAACTGGAAGTTTGCAGAGTTTTTCATGCTCAAACACATTAAGCAAGACACTATAACCAGGCTTAATGATACAGGAAGGTCAGAGAGAGTCTCTATCAGTATTCCCATATTTAGAGGAAATGAAAGTGGAGTAAGACAGGAAGGAAGGTTCAACACATTCTTGAGTCCAGCTGCATGATGATCAGTTCAGACTTGCACAACTCAACACAATATTTGTGTTTAATTCATGATCTGAGCTCTACTGGGATGGCAACAGAGTTGGCATAAGGCGGGTCATTTCAGTTTAATGACTCAATGTTTCTTCAGTAAGTGTTTTTATAGTGTAATTTTAGAATTACAGGATTAAAGCCGTAAAATTATTATGTCGATTGAAGCATATCCTGATCCATTCCACATCACCAAAAGTAAATAAGGGCTAAAAGCACTGTAAGAACACACCCATTAAGTCAACACCACAGGAATCTCTCCATTATCCAGACAGACACTGAGACACTCACTGATCTCACAGACAGACGTCCATGTAGAGGTCAGACTGTTAGAAAGTCATGTGCATACTAGACTTAGTATAGGGTCATTCCATGCCAAATTAACCAGAGGTCCCCAGCTCAAATTTTTGATTTTTTTGTAGAAAGACAAACATAAATAGTGATGAAAGCCCAAATATTAACTGTCACAGATGTATATTTACTGAGTAATCACTGTTTTGTAGATCAAAATGACCATTTTCACCAAATTAGAGGAGTGTAAAAATGACTTTATAAAGATGGCAGCATCATTATTTTATTTTCACACAGAGATTGGAAGATCTATTAGTGAAATCTGTTGACTTTATCAATCTGTGTTTTTCATTATATGCCAACAGTGACAGTTCAAACATGGGAAAAAGCACTTCTTGTGTTATTTTCCTCAAGTTTGCATGTCTGTAACTCAAGAAGTATTAAAGATATCTTAATATCCTTTTAGATTCTGCTTCTGAACAAACTTTTCTTCTGGTATCTTCATTTTAAAGGCCCTCGATGGTTCAATCCCAGAGATATGGAGATCTTAATGCGGCTCCATGAGTAAATTGTGCACATTTTCAGTGGTCAAAAAAACAAAGTTGTCATGCCTGTAACTCTAAAAGTATTAAAGATATCTTAATATCCTTCTAGATTCTTGTTCTTAATAAGCTTTACTTTGGGAATCACCATTATTAAGGCCATATATAGTTCAGTCCCAGAGATATTGGGATCTCAATGTGACTCCATGTTCAAATTGTTGAATTTTACCCATTTTTAATGGTCAAGAACCAAATGTTGGTAACTTTTTGTGTTTAAAGACAAATGTCTAAAAAACAAGTAACACTGAAACTAGAAAAGTCATGTAATAAAATTGAACACAACACACCTCACAAAACAAACCTTTTTCCCAAGTTTATGTCTTTAATTCAAGAAGTGTTAAAGATATCTCAATGTCATTTTAGATTCTTGTTCTTATGAAACTTTTCTTTTGTAATCTTAATTTATGGTTCAATCTCAGATTTAGGGATGTCATTGTGGTAACGTGTTGTCATGATACTGCGTATTTGAACTCTTGGTAGCTTCAGAAGCTGTTAAAATGAATGAAATCCCATCGTCCAAATATCCCTAAAACTGATTCAAATATAGATTCTTATAAAGACAAATTAATGTGCCTCAACTAAACCAATTTCAGTGGATTTTTGGTGCTCAGAGAGTTTTGTTTTATGCAATTCTTTTGATAGAGAGAAACAAGATACATTTCTAGTTTAAACATTATTTATTCTTCAGATATTCCTCTTTAAAAGCAATAAGTATCTTCTGTGTGCAAAGTGACCCACATTTGGTTTTTGATCACTGAAAATGGGTAAAATTCAACAATCTGAACACAGAGCTGCATTGAGATCCCAATATCTATGGGACTGAACTATATAGGGCCTTGAAAATGAAGATTCCTAAAGAAAAGTTTATTAAGAATGAGAAACTAGAAGGATATTAAGATATCTTTAATACTTTTAGAGTCACAGGCATGACAACTTTGGAAAAGGAATATTTATGGCACTCAGACAGGAATGGAATTCTATGGAATTGAGTTGATAGAAAAAAAATTATATACATTTCTAGTTTCTAGTTTCGACATTATTTGTTCTTCAGATATTCCACATTAAAATAAAAGAAGTATCATCTGTATTAAAACTGACCCACATTTGATTTTTGACCACTGAAAATGTGCACAATTTACTCATGGAGCCGCATTAAGATCTCCATATCTCTGGGATTGAACCATCGAGGGCCTTTAAAATGAAGATACCAGAAGAAAAGTTTGTTCAGAAGCAGAATCTAAAAGGATATTAAGATATCTTTAATACTTCTTGAGTTACAGACATGCAAACTTGAGGAAAAGAACACAAGAAGTGCTTTTTTCCCATGTTTGAACTGTCACTGTTGGCATATGAAACACAGATTGATAAAGTCAACAGATTTTACTACAATCTCTGTGTGAAAATAAAATAATGATGCTGCCATCTTTATAAAGTCATTTTTACACTCCTCTAATTTGGTGAAAAAGGTCATTTTGATCCTCATCTACAAAACAGTGATTACTCAGTAAATCTGTGACATTTAATATTTGGGCTTTCATCACTATTTATGTTTGTCTTTCTACAAAAACAATATTAACAAAATCAAAAATTCATCATAATTTCAAAAAAATCATATCAGAATGATTTCTGAAGGATCATGTGACACTGAAGACTGGAGTAATGATGCTGAAAATTCAGCTTTGATCACAGGAATAAATTACACTTTACTATATATTCACATTTAACTGTATTTTTGATCAAATAAATGAGACTTTTTCAAAAGCATATTGGTTGACCACTACTACAAACGACTTTCAGAGAATGTTTCAGAATGATCCTTGACTTTTTAACATAAACACTTGTATGTTACAGGATAAAGTCTATCCAGTTGTATCCATCTAAACTGCTGATTCAACACAATCTTCACTTCACACTCCATATCTGATTATCTTACACAAAACATGCTGGAATCTGTCCCATCAGCCACAGCGGGACATTCGTCAGGGATTTACTGTGCACAAAAGAGCGTTTATGCCACAACGAAGCCAAACAAAAGTGCCAGACCATCTTTGGCACTGGATTCAACTTTCCTTTTTTTATCCCAGTTGTTTTTGGCCGAGGGAAAGTACAATTTTTAGCTATTTTAGACTGAGGTGTGTTTTGCTTGGGCACATTCCCGTTATCTGGACGTAACATGAACATGAAGAATGAACACTAAGAAAAGTTCATCTGTCGACCTCACAGAAGCACCTGAAGCTGATTGAAATCTTCCAGAACACAAACTGAAGAAATGTCAATCATACTCTTGTGTAAGATCCCTCACAGCAGCTCAGATAAGCCACAAATCACTGCCTTCGCTGAACAAATTGTGCAAACATTCATGCAAGAAGGAATCTCAGAGCGAACACCTGGAATGTCCTTCACACGAACACTCGACAGATTTCATTTCAGAGACTCCGGGTCACACGCTTCCAGTGAGGAAGGAAAGACTTTCACGTGAAGGGAAACTCATATAACAATGAGAAGCACTGCTTCTGTTATTCTCAGTTTTCTACTGTACTTGTGGTCACTTTTCCTATATTTCTACCAAAATTATACAAATAGAAATCAGTAATTATATACGTAACTGAAGCATTGTTTTTGATTCAATGATTCCTTTAATAATCATTTCAACATCACAAATCTCACTGCATTATTATTTTTCAGAGATGGAATTGTCAAAAAAATAATGATTATTAAAGAAAACATTCCTTTAATAAATATTTAACATTTTAACTATAAAAATCCCATTGCATTGCATTCTTTGAGAATGGAATAGTCAAGAAAATAATGCAAAAATTGCACATTTTAATTTAATAGTCATTTTAAGATTTTATCTTTTAAAACTTCATTGCATTGTTAGAATTATCAAGAAAATAATGCTTAAGAAATTAACTTATCCTTTAATAATCATTTTAACTTTTAAAACCCCATTGCATTGTTATTTTTTTGGGTGGAATTGTCAAGAAAATAATATCACAAAAAACACATTTTCCTTTAATATTCATTTTAACATTTTAACTTTAAAACCCAATTGCATCATTATTTTTTGGGTGGAATTGTCAAGAAAATATTGTCACAAAAAACACACTTTCCTTTAATATTCATTTTAACATTTTAACTTTAAAACCCAATTGCATCATTATTTTTTGGGTGGAATTGTCAAGAAAATAATATCACAAAAAACACATTTTCCTTTAATATTCATTTTAACATTTTAACTTCAAAAAAAAAATTGCATCATTATTTTTAGGGTGGAATTGTCAAGAAAATATTGCCACAAAAACACATTTTCCTTCATTAATTAATCATTTTAACTTTTAAATCTCCATTGCATTGTTAGAATAGTCAAGAAAATAATGCCACAAATAGAAAAACATTTCTTTAATAAGAATTTTAACATTTAACTGTAAAAATCCCATTGCATTGCATTTTTTGGCAGATGGAATTGTCAAGAAAATATTGCAAAAATTGTACATTTAAATTTAATAATAATTTTAATGTTTTATTTTTAAAACTCAATTGCATTGTTAGAATTTTCAAGAAAAAGTACATTTTCCTTTAATAATCAATTATAATCAATATAAAATCCTATTGCATTTTTTATTTTTAGGGATGGAATTGTCATGAAACAAATGGACAAATAGCACATTTTATTTATTATAATTATTTTAACATTTTACCTTTGCATTGCCATTTTTTGTGGAATTACCTTAAATGATAATGCAAAAAAAAAAAAAAAAAAGTTTTTCTTTAAAAAAAAAAAAAAATCCATTATCATTATATTTTGGGGTGAAATACGACCTGGACGTGTTTTCATGAAACTCTAACACTTTAAAGTAGGATCTAGAAAGTCCAAACAGTCCAAAGGTTATTTCTCTGCAGAAGTGCAGATTCCAGTGAAGCGTTTTCTCTGTGTTCGCCCTTGATAAAGCTTCTCTGTGAGGTCAGAGGCTCTCATGGGCGATGATAACCTACATATGAACAATACAATCACGTGTGTTTGTCACAAACCTGCAAATGCTGTATGAAAATCACTAGGGAAGCATTCATGATATTTGAGTGGAGCTAAGGCTTCTAAGGAAACCAGAGAGCCATATAAGCACAGAGATTTCACTCGTGCAAACGACGGCTTGTTCATTTCATCGGAACATGGGAGCTTTTAAAAGCATCAGTTTCCTCCTTTCCTGGGTGTCACGCTGACATGACACAATCTAACGGGACAAACAACAGCAGTTTCCTGTCAGGCCGTTTAATAACCACACTTACATTAAATGACATGGATGGTGTCAGAATGATAACAGCCTGCGACCTCAATAAACTCTCACTTTATAATTATTCATCATAACAGGAGTTCAGAGAATTACAATCATTCAGAACAATAAAAGCAGGTTTATTAGGCTGCTGTCACTTTAAGAGCTTATGCACGAATCCAAGCGTTTTCTCTCAACTATTTACATTCCAGAAACTAACTGTGTTTACCTGAATACTCACCACCAAGACAGGCACTTTGACATCATTTTGTGTGTATTTGACCATTTAAGTGCAATACAGCATGAAAAAAAACTCTAAGTTGGTGCTCGCGATCTGTCTGAGAGGTGCCGTTATGTATGCGACACTTATATAGATCAGTGGTGCACGCTTTGGGTGTGAACAAAGAATATACACTAACAAGAAGCGACACTCAATAGAAAGTTTCATTGTAACGCCGACGCCCAGCAGCAGCCCTGCGTTTCCACCATTCCGGGGTGAAAGTGAGTCGTCAGTCCACTAGTTTCTATGGCAATATCAGCTGCTTTGTTAAAACAAAACGTGCATTAAAGCTGAAATCCAACAACACAGAATAAAATACTATCACTAGTGATCATCAAATCTTTTTTACAGTTTATTTTACACACTTTTTTCACAAAACCTTTGCTCTCTAGAAACCCAGTCAGTTTGGGTTAAAATTCTTTAAAAGATCAAGTATTAGTATTATTAATTGAATTTCATATTAATACCAACATATGAAATTAAATTAAGGACATGCATCAGAAAAATTGGGAATGTTGGACGATAAATATATGAATATAACAGCTTGATTTTTCAGTGTTGTCTAATGTCTGTTAAAGCAAAAGTGTGAATTATGCGATAACACAGCAATGCATCATGTATTATAAGATCATTATGTTTGTAGCATGATCCATTAAAACGTACAATATAGCCTATTTCAATTCAGACCTAGTGATATATTATTATTCCATCATTAGGTCTGATCTATATTGTTCGCTGCAAACATGATTATCTTATATGTATTAATTATTACTTTACTATTAATAAATGTGTAAAGTTGCATAAAATGGAAATACTCAATAAAGTAGGCTAACTATTCAACCAGAGCGAATGAGGCGAGGCAGGGGTGTGTCAGTTTCATGTCAGAGAGAGTGAGAACGCACAGCTGGTGTCGGTGTATTGATACTGCAGAAACCGTTTCAGATATTTCAGTATTGATGATTCCCATCAAAGTATCGATAGTTTTGACAACACTAACGCCCGTTTTTGTGTTTTGCAAATTAAGCAGACAAAGCAGACTACACTAGAAATCAAAAACTAAAGGGTTAGTTCATTCAAAAATGAAAATTACTCTCTCTCATGTCGTTCCACACCCGTAAGACCTTTGTTGATCTTCAGAACACAAATTAAGATATTTTTGATGAAATCCGAGAGGTATATGACTCAATTAGGGATGTGCAACGATTAATCGCGATTCTGTGTTTATGTAATATATGTGTGTGTTCTGTGTATAATAATTATGCATATATAAACACACACACATACATGTATAAATTTAAGAAATATATGCATGTTTAAATAAATATATATATTTATATATATTTTATATTACATATAAATATAAATATTTTATATATAAATCTAACATTTTTCTTAAACATATACATGTATGTGTGTATACATAATTATTATACACAGAACACACACATATATTACATAAACACAGACTTTTATTTTGCAAACGATTAATCGCGATTAATCATTGCACATCCCTAGACTCAATATCTATAATAAACACTTTCAAGGTCCAGAAAGGTACTCATCGTTAAAACAGTCATGTGACTGCAGTGGTTCAACCTTAATGTTATGAAGAGACGAGAATACTTTTTGTGCGCAAAAACAAAACAAAAATCAGGACTTTATTCAACAATATCTTCATTATCTTACGCAGGTGATGCACAGTGAAGCTTCCGTGTTTACGTCCGAATGTCGGCTCAGTATTGGTCAAAGCTGATCATGTGATCGGCACGACGCATGCGTGTGATGCTGACGCAGGAGCCGGCCAATAATGAGTATAATGCACTGGACGTAAACAACGTATGAGAATGACACAGAAGAGAAGAGATTGTTGAATAAAGTCGTTATTTTTGTTTTGTTTTTGCGCACAAAAAGTATTCTCGTCGCTTCATAACATTAAGGTTGAACCACTGCAGTCACATGACGATGTCTTTAGTACCTTTCTGGACCTTGAAAGTGTTGATTTTGAGTCATATACCTCTCGGATTTCATCAAAAATATCTTAATTTGATATTGAATGAAGGTCTTACGGGTTTGAAACGACATGAGGGTGAGTAATAAAGGACAGAAATTTCATTTTTAGGTGAACTAACCCTTTAAAAATGAAGGTTCTTTACTGGCTTTTATGATTCCATATAATCTTTCCATTTCTCAAAAGGTTCTTTAGATTATTAAAGTGTTCTTCACACTCAAAAAAAAAAAAAAGGTTCCACTGAAATGTTCCAAAAATAGTTCTATTTCCATTTGGAATCTTTTTTTTTTAAAGAGTGTAGATTAAAACATTCCATCCATGATTATTACACAGAGCAAATCCATCTGATATAATCCAGCAGCTTCATTTCAGCACAGCATCTGCTTCATATTAAGACTTCTCCTCGAGTCCAGCAGGAAGAAGTGAGAGGCTCTTCAGGAGTTTCTCCTACACATCTGACTGCTGCTGACCATCAGATCTCGCTTACACTGATGCATTCACACCCACACACTCGACTGGGACAAAAACACTCAAGACAGCGTCTTGAAACGACTGCCACGGTGGCAACAACATCACATGAAATTCAAACAAGCTGTATCCGTCTCAGTCAAACACGCTCCCGACACTGATTTCAGCTTCAGAAATGACAAACGCGACTGTGCAGTGAAGCTTTATCCTCAACATGGCGATCTTTCCTCCACAGCGCCATATGCATGATGCATAACCACAGATTTAGGACTCTATTATTAAGGTAGTAATGCAGATCTGGCTGTTATTTGAGCTCAGATGTGTTTGCATGGATGCAACGCGATCATAAAGACATGAAATATGAATTTGTCCTTACCTGTGATTCAGTCAATGTCCTTTATGCTGTGATGCAGAGAACTGATACGAGGAGACACATTCCTGAGAGTTTGAAACAGTGGATGAGGGTGAGATAGATTGTTGGACTGACTCATGCTGCTGTTGCTGACACATGTGTTGACCCCGCCCACTGAGACTGAAGGGGCGTGGCTCAGCTGCATACTACACACTGCACTGTACAACTGTATACTGACTACTATCAAGTATGCAACAGTAGACCTTTACTCTCGATTTTATTGCACAAGAGCTGTCATAAACAAGACAAACTTGCATGTCTCAAATTAAAATGCATATTTCAGAGGTAGAATATGCTCTGTTTGCTAAAAATGATGTTCTTCCTCAGTATTTTTGTCTTGTTTTCCAGTAAAATATATTAAATAAAAAAATATATTATATATATATTAAAGGGTTAGTTCACCCAGAAATGAAAATTCTTCATGAGGCAGTGTTTTGAAATCGGCCATCACTATATAAGTCGTTATTTTGTTTTTTTGGCGCAGCAAAAATATTCTCATTGCTTTATAATATTAACATTGAACCACTGTACTCACATGAACTGATTTAAATATGTTTTTAGTACATTAATGGATCTTGAGAGAGGAAATGTCATTGCTCAGGCCTCACTGAGCCATCGGATTTCATCAAAAATATCTTAATTTGTGTTCTGAAGATGAACGAAGGTCTTACGGGTGTGGAACGACATGAGGGTGAGTAATTAATGACAGAATTTTCATTTTTGGGTGAACTAACCCTTTAAGGCTGTCAAACGATTAATCGCGATTAATCACATACAAAATAAAAGTTTGAGTTTGCCTAATATATGTGAGTGTACTGTGTGTAATTAATATGTATATGTAAATACAAACACATTCATGTATGTAGTTGATAAATATTTACAAGTATATGTATTTATTTATGTTTTTATATTATTTATGTCATATATAAATAAAAATATTTTGTACATAAATAACATATTTCTTAAATATACACATTAATTTGTGTGTATTTACATATACATATTAATTACACACAGTACTCACACATATATTAGGCAAACTCAAACTTTTATTTTGTATGCGATTAATTGCGATTAATCTTTTGACAGTATATACATATATATATATATATAAAATTATATTGTAAAAAACTATTAAATAATTTTATTTAATATATTTTTATGTATTTATATATGCATAACAACATTAATGTAATATATTTATATATTCATAACCAAAAAATTAAATAAGAACACACACACACACACACACACACATTTTTTGTTATGTATATATAAATATATTGCATTAAAAATTATCATTATATATAATGTGTAATATATTTTTTATTTAAATTATGTTACGTATATATAAATATATAACATTAAAAATAAATGTATAAATATAAATATAAATAAACGTATAAATATAAATATATATAATATAAATATAAATATAAATAAATGTATAAATATAAATACATACATAATATAAAATATAATAATAAAATAAAATGTAAAAATGTTTTTCTTTTTTGGTTTTAAGGTGAATTATTATTATGACATATTCATGTCTAGGCCTTATTATACATATTTATTATTTTATAATAACTTTTTATTTAATGTTTTGTTATGTATATATAAATATGTTACATAAAAATGATATGAAATAAAGCTAAATAAAATGTATGTATGTATATATATATATATATATATATATATATATATATATATATATATATATATATATATATATATATATATATATATTACAAGATATAATAATGTATAAATAAAATATATATAAATAAAATTATAAAATTTAAAAAAATGTTTTTCTTTATTTGGTTTTGGTTCTGAATTATGAGATGTTCATGTTTCATCATATGAGGAACATTCACGCTCCTTTATAATGATTTTACGCAACAGTTCAGATGTTCATTAAATGCTCACATCAACATTATTTACTCAAGAAGCAGAATTACATGAGATATTAAGTCTTGTTTCCTGAAAAAAATGCATAAAAATGAAACAAGAACAAATATCTGCCAGTGGGGTCAGAAAAATGAACTTAATTCAAAGAGAATATATATATATATATATATATATATATATATATATATATATTTTTTTTTTTTTTTTGCATTGTATACTGTATGATTGCATTAGTTTTAACACTAGGCTTATGGTTATAGTTTATCGTGCACGTGTTTAAGTTATTATACGTGTCCTTAAATGAACTTTAAAGATGAGAAATCTGAAACGCACCCAGTGCAGCAGCTCATGTGTGTCCAAACTGGTTTTCTCACTGATTTCATTCAGATGATAATGTGTGAGAGATTCTCCATGTACGTCACACACATTTCTGAGTTCCAGTGTGTGAAAATATCTGTGTTTTTCTCCAGATAGAAGAAAATCTGATAAACTGAGAGCTGATGGACACACACATGACAGCCACACCATTCCTTTATTTAATGAATACCTATACAAACTGTCACTATAGACCTTTTGAGGTTTTATATTAAATATAAGCACATATTTATTAAATATAAATATTTAATAAACAATATCCCTATGGAAATTTGATTGGGTCATTGCTCGTTCATCCCGCACTGTAGGGGCGCTGTGCTCCTCCTGCATCCACACGCCGACAGACCGCGAGTCGCACAGAAGAAGTCTTTAAACTGCTGCTGAGGAACTCAAGGCTCTTATTTTTACGCGTTTATTGTTTTATTTAGTTAAATTAAATCATGACGTCCACAAAAGAGCTCTTAGAGATGGATCTGTACGCGTTATTGGGGGTTGAATCGACCGCTTCAGAGAAACAGGTGCGTTAATCTGTTCATTAGCATGTGCTGCTGTCAACAAATCAGATATTAATTATTATTATGATGAATGAAAATATACACAGTAACAATACAACAACAGTATAACAGCATCGTCTCTGTCGCAGGTGGAGCTTATAGAGGGAATGATTGGGGTCCAGAATATGAGGACATGAAACTGAAATGTCAGATTACTGATTAATTCTTTATTTATTTACTTTAGGTCATGTTCAGTGTGTTATTTTCTTCTGCAGCAGTGTATAATGACATATTTTGAGTATTTTATGTATTAATTTTTTAAAAAAGTAGTTGTAGACATGATATAGAATAATATCGGCTGTTTTAAGGTTGATTTCAGTGAGGAAACACAGATATTGAAGGCTGACACGAAGTTTTGACTGATAATATTGTCCAAAGTGAAGTTGTTTTGAGTGTTTTGAGTGTTTTTGAGGAACTGATTGTCACTTTAGTGGTGAATGAAGGGAGTTTGTGTTGCTGATCAGACAGTAGGTGGCGCTGCAGTTCAACAGATGACGATCTGTTTATTGTCATTATGAAGATATGAGGTTCTGGGGTGAATATCATAAAGAAATTATTACAGATTATATTTTCACCTTAAGATCAAAAGAAACTATATTTTGCAATTAAAAAAAATTAGGCCACACACACACACACACACACACACACACACACACACACACACACACACACACACACATATATATATATACATATATATATATATATATATTACATAAATTATATTATATATATATCTAAACTTTATGTAAATATTTTGTCATGTATATATAAATGTATTAAATTTTTTATATTAAATTATATATATATATATATATATATATATATATATATATATATATATATATATATAAACAAATTTAATTTATTTATTTTTTAATAAATTAAAAAATGTTATCTATAAATATTGCAATAAAAATATATATTTAATGTAATATATATATATATATATATATATATATATATATATATATATATATATATATATATATAATTACATAAATTATATTAAATGAAATTATTTTATATATCTAAACTTTTTATTATTTTTTACTAGTTAATATTTTGTCATGTGTATATATAAATGTATTACATTTTTTATATTAAATTATATATATAATTTATCTTTATTTTTATTTTAGTTTTTAGTAATTTATGTATTTATATATAAACAAATTATAAATAAACATATTAAATTAATTTATTTTTTAATAAATAAAAAAGTTATCTATAAATATATTGCAATAAAAATATATATATTTAATGTAATATATATATATATATATATATATATAAAACTTTTTGTTATTTATATATAGATATATTACATAAATTATACTCATTAAATATAAAATAAACATGTATGTGTTTATATACATATGCATACATACACACACACACACATATAATGTAAAGTATAATAATATATAAATATACATAATTTAATGTAAATTTAAAAAATGATATTTAAAATGATATTTAATGTAAAATAAAATAATAAATAAATAAATAAATAAATATATATATATATATATATATATATATATAAAATAAAATGTAAAGTTTTTCTTCTTTGGTTTTGAGGTGAATTATGACATGTTCATGTTTTAACATTCTTGTTCCTTCATAATGATTTTTTTATTCAACAGTCCAGATGTTCATTGAGTGGTTTAGTGGTTCAGGATCTGCTCTGCTAACTCAAGGTTACTGGTTTAATCCCAGTTCACAGGTGTTTGAGGCTTTATAGAGTTTCCATTTCCTCCAGTTATGGCTTCGAATGAATGCAAAATGAATAAACGTCAGTGTCCAGAGGGACGTTTGGCCCATCAGTGCTGGAGTCGATGTTTAAAACCTTCCAGCTCATTCAAGACACAGACTTTATTAGGTTAAAGACATAAATGCTGTCGATCCACCAACTGTCCGACTTCTGTCCAGCACACGCTTCAACTGACTGGAAGCATCTTCTGTATCTGGAGTAGATGAAACTCTCCGTTATTTCATTAAACTGTGAAACTCGAGACTCCAGATAGATCTCTCTCTGGATAAACTCTGTGTTTGAGCTGCGGTCAGATGGATGTTCGTTAGAGACATTGACTGATCCATGTCTCCAGGCCTACAGTAATTCCTTTAACCCTGATGTTTTTTAAAATTTAATAAAATGAATACTAAAAGACTTTCAAATCACATGAGCCAATACTTTATTCACAATAGAACATAGATAACATAACAAACGTAAAATAGTTCTCAAAATAGTTGGCACGGGGGCAACAAATGGCTGAAAAAGCAAGAAATTTTGAAAAGATTCAGCTGGGAGAACATCTAGCAACTAATTAAGTTAATTGATATCAGGTCTGTAACATGATTAGCTATAAAAGGGATGTCTTAGAGAGGCAGAGTCTCTCAGAAGTAAAGATGGGCAGAGCTGTGAAAGAGCTCGTGGCCGTGGTCTTCGGGCCCTCAGACGACACTGCATCACTCATCGGCATGATTGTATCAATGACATTACTAAATGGGCCCAGGAATACTTCCAGAAACCACTGTTGGTAAACACAATCCGCCGTGCCATCTGTGGATGCCAACTAAACCACTGTCGGTAAACACAATCTGCCGTGCCATCTGCAGATGCCAACTAAACCACTGTCGGGAAACACAATCCGCCGTGCCATCTGCAGATGCCAACTAAACCACTGTCGGGAAACACAATCTGCCGTGCCATCTGCAGATGCCAACTAAACCACTGTCGGTAAACACAATCTGCCGTGCCATCTGCAGATGCCAACTAAACCACTGTTGGTAAACACAATCCGCCGTGCCATCTGCAGATGCCAACTAAACCACTGTCGGGAAACACAATCCGCCGTGCCATCTGCAGATGCCAACTAAACCACTGTCGGGAAACACAATCCGCCGTGCCATCTGCAGATGCCAACTAAACCACTGTCGGTAAACACAATCCGCCGTGCCATCTGCAGATGCCAGCTAAACCAAACAAAGTCCCAGCTTTCAAACTGTGTAATTTTTAAAGGGGTGATGAACTGAGAAATCAAATTTTCCTTGAGCTTTTGACATATAAGAGGTCATCATACTTTAAGAATATCCTGTAAGTTTTAGAGCGGAAAACTTCCTTGTTAGTCCAATAAAAGCTTTAATTGACACCAGACCCAGCAAACGACAGGATTTACAAAGTGGGGATCTATGACATCAAAGGGCAGCAAGCACCGCTTCTGCAGAAGAAGATCAACGCTTACTTCATCGCTGCCTGTTTAGTCCCGCCCACCGATGCGCACATGACATGCCTTTGTGGTGCTAAACCGGTTCGAGCTAACTTACCAAGCAATAAACATTATTTAGTAGGATGAAAATAATCTGTTATTTAATGGTGATTAAATTATATAAAGAAAGCGATCAAAGAAAGCCCCTTTGTAATCGTTTGTAATCGTTGAAGCTGTCAATCAAACAGCGCGAGTTTATCAGTGACTGACGTGCAAAACTCCTGTTTTATTCAACGAATCTTAGTTATATCGCGTTTGAACTGTTAGTGAAGATGAAAGCATTTGTTAGTGTACAGAAATTGAGTTGAAATAACGAGATCACTGCTTTCATGCGTTCAACATTGTCTGTGATCGGCTACAATGTTCATCTCTGCAACCTTAAATGTAATGCAACACTTTTCACGATTAGTTAACCTTGAGAGCTGTAATAGTAAAAACACGCTAAAAGAGAAAGTAATACTTGGATATTTTCATATGCAAATATGTCAGCCAATCACAGCAGTGGGCGTTTACACTGAAGTCTCACAGCAGACACGCCCCTTAAAACGGAGCGTTCAAACCAGAGGGCTAAACTCAGGGTAGAAAAATGCCTTTTATTTATAAATTATGACAATTTTGCATGTAAAAAGCATACTAACATTATAAGTGCACCCCAGGAAACATTATAAAACAATAATCCAATGCAGTTCATGATCCCTTTAAGAAATTCGAACAATAAAAAACGTTTTGTGGCTCTTTAATGTGTCGTGACAGATCGCTGTAGCACCTCAGCTCAAACGGCTCGTGAACCGATCATCTCTTCCTACTAGTTAATTTATAGCATCAAATAAACATGAATGAACATCAGAAGGAATGTTGTTTCAAACGCAGAAAGATGTCAGTACGCACCATTTTTCAAGTTCAAGTCCACTGAGGTTAATCTTCTAACTTCTGACTGCTTTGTCAGACAAAATGGTGGATTCGGCGTTATGATTGGTTAGATCGCTTGTCAATCAAACTCCCAACGAATGGTCAATTGGCCTGCCTGCAGTCCAGATCTTTCACCTATAGAGAACATTTGGTGCATCATTAAACAAAAGATGACCACAACATCTTTAGCAGCTGGAAACCTATATCAGGCAAGAATGGGACCAAATTCCAACACCAAACCTCCAGAAACTCATAACCTCGATGCCCAGACGTCTTCAAACTGTTTTGAAAACAAGAGGAGATGCTACACCATGATAAACATGCCCCCATCCCAACTATTCTGAGACCTGTAGCAGGCATCACATTTGAAATGAGCTCATTTTGTGCATAAAATTGTAAAAATTTCTCTGTTTAAACGTTTGTTATGTTATCTATGTTGTATTGTGAATAAAATATTGGCTCATGTGATTTGAAAGTCTTTTAGTTTTCATTTTATTCAAATGTAAAAAACGTCCCAACATTTCTGGGTTGTATATTAATTTTGTACAGTAGAGTGTACATCCATTATTAGTGATAATAATAATAATAATAATACAGTTTATTAAAACACACACAAACTCAAAGGTCTTCATTACAACCCGTCAAAATAAAAGTTCGGTATACTTGAAATTATTACAGAAATTGCACATTAACAACGTACTTATTACAATTATTATTATATATATATATATTTTTTTTTTTTTTTTCCCCTGTACTCCTGACAGTAAAATACGCCATAATAAAGGTCCAGTGAAAAAAACATGATATGCATATTTATGTTTTACTATAAATTACTTGAATCATTCAGTTATATTTATTAGAAAGTGTCGCTGCATGTAGAAGTTGCATCAAACCTGTCATGCATATTTTGTATTAGTTCGCTCCATTATTGTTTTGTTGCTCCATAATGAGTTGAGATTGCAGAAGATAAAGTTGATAAATATGTTCAGAGAGCAGCTCGACACTTCAGTGTTAATTTGGGCGCCAAAATAAACACACACCAGCATATGCTGGCAGAAGCATTATGAATTTGATCCAAAGCGAGTTTCAGTGTTTGTCAGCTGTCGTGAACTCAGCCAGCGGGTCCACAGAGACGCGCGGTTCACATTCCCAAAGACTCCTGGGAGTTTATAGACGGAGTACTGAATGTACACACTCAAGCGTGTGTGTTTTACTCTGAAATGCATGTCATGTTTGAGACGCGCTGGCTGAAGTGTGTAGTGAGTGGCTCTTGTTGTGGTTTTTCACATGTGCACGTGTGCAGTTTGACATGCGTGCGTGCCGTGATTTAGAGAGGCATTCGGATGGGATGTTTGGTGGGATTTCAGGGTTGTGGTGGAAGTGACCGCAGTCTATTGTTATAAAACATCTCTGGTTTATTCCTTCCAGGAAGCTGTGAGATCCGTGTCTCTTTGTCTTGAGTTATGTAAAACGTTTTGTATAATAACTTGTGAAACGCCAGAGAATGTGAAATGTGATCAGGAATATATTAAACGCACATTTGAACGTGGGGTTGGGATCTGGAACATGTGATGTTAGCATGAAACTCAACAAGAGAAATGCGGTGAACATCTCCTCTGATTCTTCTTTCTTGTCTTTTACAGATCAAGAAAGCGTACAGACAGAGAGCGCTGTCCTGCCATCCAGATAAAAACCCAGACAATCCCAAAGCTGGTGAGTGTTTTACTGTAGTCACCAATCCATGGGATGAAGCGCCCAAACCTGCAGATTTGTGGGATATATAATAGACCCTTTTCACATTTCAGGGTTTCTCAGAAGCGGAAGTCGTCATAGTTGGGTAAAATTCTATAGCGGTGAATGAGAGAATACATTAAATATATATTTTTGTGTTTCCATTTTCTCAAATAGCAAAAGAAAAACTCCACAATAGTGTTTTCACAACTCTCAAAAAGATGAAAAAAATAGAGAGCGATTGATAACGGCAGTCAGACGAGAGAAAGATGTCATTTTAACTGTTACTCCCATAGCTGCTGTATTAGAAACACCCTCACAGCAAGAGTTAACTAATTAATTAACTAATTAAGTTTTTGTAATTTGATTTGCAGGATTTACGATATTGATGACTGTTAAAACACGTCATCACTGTCAGTGAAAAGGGTCTATAGGAAAAAATACAATATGTTTAATTGAATTTAGTCTTGAATTTATTTTTGTATTTGTTAAATTAATTATTTTCTGTATGTATTTTTAACTTTTTTTAATTATTTAATTTATTTTTATTTATTTGTTCATTTATTTTTTATATTATTTATTCCCACATGTTTTTTCATATTTAAATATTCCAACATTTATTTATTTCAACATTTTTTTTATTCGTTTTGTGTTTATTCTTATATTTCTGTCACTTATATGATTTTTCGGTATTTATTTTTTAACTTTATTTGTATTCTTTTTTTAAATTAATTAATTAATTCATTAATGCATTCATTTATTTTTATACTATTTATTCCCATATGTATTTTTTCCTTATTTAAATATTCCCACATTTATTTATTTCAACATTTTTTTTGTATTTATTCTTACATTTTTGTCTCTTATGATTTATTTTTTTGTATTTATTTTTAACTTAATTTCTGTTCTTTCATTTTATTCTTTCATTTATTTTTAACTTTATTTTTATATTTATTTATACGTTCATTTTTTTTATATTTATTTATTCTCACATGCATTTTTTCCATATTTAAATATTCCCACATTTATTTATTTAAAGGTTTTATTTGCTTTTGCATTTATTCTTACATTTCTGTTTCTATTCTTTCATTTTCTTGTGATTTTTTCTTCTTATTTATTTTTTTTTTTACATATTTTTATATTTATTTATTTATTTATCAACTTATTTTTATATTTATTTATTCCCACATGCATTTTTCATATGTAAATATTCCCTCATTTATTACAATTTGTTTTTGCTTATTTTTGTATTTATTCTTATATTTCTGTCTCTTATATGATTTTTTCATGTATATGATACAAAAATATGTTCTTAATTTAAGCATATATACATAAGCACTGCCTTAATAAAATAAAACAGTATTTGAATAAAATAGATCTATTTATTTAAATGAATTTAAATTAAATAAAAATAAATAATAAAAATTAAATTAAAAAAAACTTGAGAATCATCATTAATAAATGAAAATGACAAAAAATTAAAATCTGTTCATGCATTGCAATAATGGAGAGGAGAGGTGCTTAATTGTCATGCAAATTATATATTATTATATATAATAATTCCATAAACACATTAATTTCTTTGTGCAAAATGTGTTTTCTTTATGCAAAATATAATTGACTAAATTTTGATGGATATTGGGGATGTTTTGATGAGAGTTCATGCACAAAGCCAACAACATCAAGCCAATGTTGATCAGATACGGTGGTTTAATTCATGGGTTAAACCCGATAAAAGCACAGCCTTCCAAACGGAGATGATCCGCACAATGAACAGGCTGAACAATCCAGGCAGATACGGGGCAGCATGACATAAGACGAGCGTCTGACACGGCTAACGTGCACAAACACTCCAGCATGTGGCTTCTCTTATACCCCCCGTGACTCCGTCTGCCCAGAACATGTGCATAATCAATGCTGGGAAAATCATTCAGCGTCAAAACCCCAGAACGAGCACCTTGGCGTGTTTGGAGGGGCGTTTTTTTCCCTTGCGGTCTCTGGAGGCTTTCAACAATTCCTGATTGAGTCAAAACTGGGAGACGAGGCATAATGGCTTATGGAGCAGGTTTGCTTTTTTCCCAAATCACGGAATCTGCAGCCTCGCACGAGCCGTCCGTCTGCACCGGGGTGAGGCAAAGGTCACGTAACATTCGAACCCGCTTGCGTGCGGACGCCTCCACAGCGAAGCTCATAATCACGCAGGTATCGGGGTAACTGGAGCCGCTGGCTCCACGTGCGTCCCTTTGGGGGTGAAACCGGAGCTCACAGACGCTTGTTAGTGGAGAACAGAACCAGTCGCGCCATCAGCGAGTCATTAGGGTCTGCAGGACGTGAAGGGGCCTCGCGTGGTTCCCCTGATTGCTCTGGCGGCCCCTCGTGTGGTGCGGCAGGGACCCCCACGTTTACACGCAGGAACACAGGAGGGGATCATTAGCGGGAACAGCTTTCGTGAGAGTGCCGGCACCCGTGTTTAATGCAGGAAATGTGTTCGTTAGCAGGATGTTAGTGCTGCCCTGCGCTGGAGTCAGCAACTATATAAACCTGCTTAAAGAGCACGATTGAGTTTGTTATATATTATAATGTGTGTGTCATATTATTGTTATTATTATTATTTTTTTATGTATATTTTAATTATTTTGGTGGAAAGGGATAAAATTAAGTAAAAATTGAAAAAATGTTTTGCAATTTGTTTTTATATGTAGATTTTTGTAATGTTGTGGAAAATAATAAAACAATAAATAAATAGTTCATTAAACTGTTTTTTAATGTCTAGGTATATGTTAAATTATTATTATTATTATTATTTATTTTGTATATTTTAATTAAACATACATAAAAATGTGTGTGTTTTTTTATATATATATATATATATATATATATATATATATATATATATATATATATATATATATATATATATATATATATATATGAAACATGCATATTTATATATAAATATGTGAAATAATAAAACAATACATAAATATTAAATTAAACTGTTTTATCAAGTGTTTATGTATATGTTAATTTGTTATTAATATTTTTTTTTTATTGTATGGCCTGTATTTTTTTTTTTTGGTGGAAAGGGATAATGTGGGGTAAAATGAATTTTTTTTTAACTATATGAGGTTTTTTAATGCTTTGTAAAAGAATAAATCAAATAATTCTTACGTCAAACTGTTTTATTAATAATCTTTGTGTGATAAAAATAATAAAACAACAAATAAAAAGTAAATTACATTTTTTAATTGTCTATGTATATATTAATTTATTACTATTAATAATTTTAATGTACATTTTAATTATTTATTTTTGGATAATGTGGGGTAAAATGTACTTTTTTTAATACTTTGTAAGATTAAAACAATAAATTAATAGTACATCAAACTGTTTTATTAATTATCTTTGTATGTTGAAAATAATAAAACAATAAATACAAATTAAATACATTTTTTTATTAGTCTATGTATATGTTAATTTATTATTATTCATAATTTGTATGTGTATTTATATTACTTATTTTGGTGGAAAAGTGTTATTGGGGTAAAATGTTTTTTTTTTAATTATATAACATTTTTTAATGCTTTGTAAAATAATAAAACAATAAAGAGTACATCAAACTATTTTTAATTGTCTATGTATATGTTAATTTTGTTATTATTAATATTTTTATGTATATTTTAATAATTTATTTTGGTGGAAAGGGTAATGCATGGTAAGAATGTACAGTTTTTCCAATTGTATTGGGCTTTTTCTTTTTTTAATGCTTTGGAAAAGATTAAAACAAACACAAATAATTAAAATAGTTTGATATTTATGTGTTAATGTTATCACTATTTGTACGTGTATTTTTGTATGCAGAAAAGGATAATGTGGGGTAAAATGTACAATTTTGCAATTATACTTTTCTTTTTTTTAATGCTTTGGCAAAGATTAATACAATAAATAAATAATTTTTTGATGTATTGTGTGTAGATGCACGCATACATTCAGACTGTTTACTGAAGCTAAAAATGAACACATCACAACCTCATTAACATATGACCACCCTCATTTACATATCAGTAAATTTCATTGTGTGAAAGCATCAAACTTTTCAAAATAGCATGAAAAATCCCTCTTTTGTAGGATTTAACATGTTCTTCAAGGATGTTCAGTGGTCTGGGTGTTACTGAGCTTTGAATTACAGTCAGATGAATCTCATTTCTTCATTGTGTGTGTTGTACAGCGGAGCTCTTCCACCAGCTGTCTCAGGCTCTGGAGGTGTTGACAGACGCCGCTGCCAAGGTGAGAATGTTTCTACATGCATCGTAAAACACAACTGCACATTAGATCAGCTTCTTCATGTACGCCAATAGGTTTCCTCTGCTGTAATCAAAGGTCAAAAATGTCCATAAATTAAAAGTAACTCAAATAATTAAAATCAAAATAAGTTTTAGAATTCCATTGATTTGTTTTTCATTCCTTCAGGCTGCTTACGACAAGGTCCGTGCTGCTAAAAAACAAGCCGAGGAGAGAAACCGGAAGCTAGATGACAAGAGGAAGAAGATTAAACTTGGTCAGCTACTCTTCCTCACTCATTCTGCTCCATTATTATGGCTTGTCAGTGTAATACACACTGAATGACGTTTGTTTTGTGTGTTGTGTAGATCTGGAGGCGCGTGAACGGCAGGCAGACACTGTCAAAACAGAAGAGATTAAAATCACACGCACGTTAGAAGAGGAGGTGAGAGCTTCATTTTCATTTGTGTATCAGTCCGACAGATGGATGTGTTAGTAGTAAGACTCCTGGATTGGTGACTCTGTGCTTTTGTAGTTGTTTTGGATCATTTTGTTCTGCTGGATGACTAGTGACCAAAGAAAAAACTAATATCTACATTTATATTCATGCATTTGCAGATGCTTTTATCCAAAACGACTTATATTGCATTTATTTCTATCTAATATCAATCTAAATATCTAAAATCACGTTCAAACTGTAACGCTTCACCTTTCTATGGAAGCTTGTTTCTGCCACAGAATAAAAAAAAATAATTAATTGCGACTTTTTATCTCAATTCACTTTTTTCTTGCAATTCTGACTTTTTTTCTCTGTATTTTGAGTTTAAATCCCACAATTCTGACTTTTCTCAGAATTCTGACTTTTTTCTTTTTTCTCTCTATTTTGAGTTTAAATCTCACAATTCTGACTTTTTGTCTCTGAATTCTGTTTAAATCTTGCAACTCTGACTTTTTTTCTCTGTATTTTGAGTTTAAATCCCACAATTGTGACTTTTTTTCTTGCAATTCTGACTTTTTCTCTGAATTCTGAGTTTAAATCTCACAATTCTGACTTTTTTCTCTGAATTTTGTTTAAATCCCACAATTGTGACTTTTTTTCTTGCAATTCTGACTTTTTTTCTCTGAATTCTGTTTAAATCTCACAATTCTGACTTTTTTCTCTGTATTTTGAGTTTAAATCCCACAATTCTGACTTTTTTTCTTGCAATTCTGACTTTTTTTCCTCTGAATTCTGTTTAAATCTTGCAATTCTGACTTTTTTCTCTGTATTTTGAGTTTAAATCACACAATTCTGACTTTTTTTCTTGCAATTCTGACTTTTTCTCTGTATTTTGAGTTTAAATCCCACAATTCTGACTTTTCTTAGAATTCTGACTTTTTTCTTTTTTCTCTCTATTTTGAGTTTAAATCTCACAATTCTGACTTTTTTTCTCTGAATTCTGTTTAAATCTTGCAACTCTGACTTTTTTTCTCTGTATTTTGAGTTTAAATCCCACAATTGTGACTTTTTTTCTTGCAATTCTGACTTTTTCTCTGAATTCTGAGTTTAAATCTCACAATTCTGACTTTTTTCTCTGAATTTTGTTTAAATCCCACAATTGTGACTTTTTTTCTTGCAATTCTGACTTTTTTTCTCTGAATTCTGTTTAAATCTCACAATTCTGACTTTTTTCTCTGTATTTTGAGTTTAAATCCCACAATTCTGACTTTTTTTCTTGCAATTCTGACTTTTTTTCCTCTGAATTCTGTTTAAATCTTGCAATTCTGACTTTTTTCTCTGTATTTTGAGTTTAAATCACACAATTCTGACTTTTTTTCTTGCAATTCTGACTTTTTCTCTGAATTCTGTTTAAATCTCACAATTCTGACTTTTTTCTCTCTGAATTCTGTTTAAATCTCACAATTCTGACTTTTTTTCTCTGTATTTTGAGTTTAAATCCCACAATTCTGACTTTTCTCAGAATTCTGATTTTTTTCTTTTTTCTCTCTATTTTGAGTTTAAATCTCACAATTCTGACTTTTTTCTCTCTGAATTCTGTTTAAATCTCACAATTCTGACTTTTTTTCTCTGTATTTTGAGTTTAAATCCCACAATTCTGACTTTTCTCAGAATTCTGATTTTTTTCTTTTTTCTCTCTATTTTGAGTTTAAATCCCACAATTGTGACTTTTTTTCTTGCAATTCTGACTTTTTTTCTCTGAATTCTGTTTAAATCTCACAATTCTGACTTTTTTCTCTGTATTTTGAGTTTAAATCCCACAATTCTGACTTTTTTTCTTGCAATTCTGACTTTTTTTCCTCTGAATTCTGTTTAAATCTTGCAATTCTGACTTTTTTCTCTGTATTTTGAGTTTAAATCACACAATTCTGACTTTTTTTCTTGCAATTCTGACTTTTTCTCTGAATTCTGTTTAAATCTCACAATTCTGACTTTTTTCTCTCTGAATTCTGTTTAAATCTCACAATTCTGACTTTTTTTCTCTGTATTTTGAGTTTAAATCCCACAATTCTGACTTTTCTCAGAATTCTGATTTTTTTCTTTTTTCTCTCTATTTTGAGTTTAAATCTCACAATTCTGACTTTTTTTCTCTGAATTCTGTTTAAATCTTGCAACTCTGACTTTTTTTCTCTGTATTTTGAGTTTAAATCCCACAATTGTGACTTTTTTTCTTGCAATTCTGACTTTTTCTCTGAATTCTGAGTTTAAATCTCACAATTCTGACTTTTTTCTCTGAATTTTGTTTAAATCCCACAATTGTGACTTTTTTTCTTGCAATTCTGACTTTTTTTCTCTGAATTCTGTTTAAATCTCACAATTCTGACTTTTTTCTCTGTATTTTGAGTTTAAATCCCACAATTCTGACTTTTTTTCTTGCAATTCTGACTTTTTTTCCTCTGAATTCTGTTTAAATCTTGCAATTCTGACTTTTTTCTCTGTATTTTGAGTTTAAATCCCACAATTCTGACTTTTTTTCTTGCAATTCTGACTTTTTCTCTCTGAATTCTGTTTAAATCTCACAATTCTGACTTTTTCTCTCTGAATTCTGAGTTTAAATCTCACAATTCTGACTTTTTTTCTCTGAATTCTGTTTAAATCTCACAATTCTGACTTTTTCTCTCTGAATTCTGAGTTTAAATCTCACAATTCTGACTTTTTTTCTCTGTATTTTGAGTTTAAATCCCACAATTCTGACTTTTTTTCTTGCAATTCTGACTTTTTCTCACAATTCTGACTTTTTCTCGGAATTCTGAGTTTAAATCTCACAATTCTGACTTTTTTTCTCTGAATTCTGAGTTTAAATCTCGCAATTCTGACTTTTTTTCTCTGAATTCTGAGTTTAAATCTCGCAATTCTGACTTTTTTTTCTTGCAATTCTGACTTTTTCTCTGAATTCTGAGTTTAAATCTTGCTATTCTCACTTTTTTTCTCTGTATTTCGAGTTTAAATCCCACAATTCTGACTTTTTCTCTGAAATCTGTTTAAATCTTGTAATTCTGACTTTTTTCTTGGAATTCTGACTTTTTTTCTTGCAATTCTGACTTTCTCTGAATTCTGAGTTTAAATCTCACAATTCTGACTTTTTGTCTCTGAATTCTGTTTAAATCTTGCAATTCTGACTTTTTTTTCTCTGTATTTTGAGTTTAAATCCCACAATTCTGACTTTTTTCTTGCAATTCTGACTTTTCTCGGAATTCTGAGTTTAAATCTCACAATTCTGACTATTTTTCTCTCTATTTTGAGTTTAAATCCCACAATTCTGACTTTTTTCTTGCAATTCTGACTTTTTCTCGGAATTCTGAGTTTTAATCTCACAATTCTGACTATTTTTCTCTCTATTTTGAGTTTAAATCCCACAATTCTGACTTTTTTCTTGCAATTCTGACTTTTCTCGGAATTCTGAGTTTAAATCTCACAATTCTGACTTTTTTCTTGGAATTCTGAGTTTAAATCTCGCAATTCTTTTTTTATCGCAATTCTGAATTTTTTACCTCCTGAATTCTGACTTTTTTTCACAGAATTGTGACTTTTTTTTCTTGCAATTGTTTTTTCTCTGTACTTTGAGTTTAAATCCAGCAATTATGACTTTTTTCTTGCAATTGTGAGTTTGTATTTCAGCAAAAGTCAGAATTGTGAGATAAAAAGTCGCAATTACCTCTTTCATTTATTTGAAATAAGCTCCCAAACCTTTCTGTCCTGAAACTGCATGCAATCATCAGTGCTGCAGTAGTGCTTGCTTTGATTAGTGAACAGCCAATAGGTGTCAGTGTTTGACATGTAGAGTCTGAGCGACGGGTTACTGCAGGTCAGTCTGTATGAATCACTCTAGGAGTTTCTAACAGCACAGTATTGTTTTGTTTATGCATATAATAATTTGGGAATGTGTGTGGTTGCGTGTTCCTCTTGTAGATCGCCCGTCTGAGAGAAGAAGGTTCACGAGAACTACAGGAGCAGCAGAGGCTCATACGAGAGCAGATCCAGAGAGAGACAGACACACACACAGGTGCTTAAACACACACTCACACACGTTAATGCATCTGACAGATGCTTTTATCCTAAGAGACTTGCATTGCATTAAAAGCACACTTTTTTTTCTTTTTACCTGTTTATCTAATTTTTTTGTTCTGCAGAAGAAAGTCATACAGGTTTGGAACATGAGAGATTATGTATATATAATAATTGATGACTGAATGATCAATTTTGGGTGAACTATCACTTTAACGTCTAAATTACAAATCTGGAAACTCAAACTTTTTTTTATTGTTTCCTCAGTAGTCCAAGAATCATGTTTATGTGCATGTAAACCTTTAATTTCCCCAGTATTTTGTTTTATTGTTATTGTTTTATTGTTGATTTCTGATCAGTCTGTTCTGGAAAACACACACTGCTCACAGCATCAGAAACAGCTGCTGCGTTTGCTCGATAACTCAGACCTAAAAACCAACGTAGGGAGTATAAATAGATAACATTGTCCTTATTACTGTAATACAGATTTTACGACACCTGATACATGAACATTTCACATAAATAGGTGCTGATGGATAGAAAAGAAGCAGTGCATTAGAAAACGCATCACTGAGGGACAATGAAAGTGGTGATGAAACACAGGCACAGCATGTGAGGAAGACATATAGAATACTGTAAGGAATGGTTGTGTGTTGGAGGGGTCATGGCATGATGTCTGCGCTGAAACGGCGTTTCACCTCTCCCAGAGCGCAGCGTTTGCACGCTAGAGGGGCTCTCGGAGGGTCGCTCTGAAAGGAGACGTACTGGAAACATCCCTGCTGTGGTTTATAGCAGGACAGAAGCTTGTGAATGTGTCTGTTGGGTGGATGATTGAATGAGAGCGTGAGATTGATACCTGAGCTGATGTCTAACTCGTGTTTCCTTTCTGTTTTCTCGCTGCATCCTCATTTGTCTCTTCTACAGGACGTCAGGGCGGCAGCGATGTGACTCCTAAACTGAAGGTACTGTATGTGAACAGAAGTGCGTAAGAAACCGTAATAAACCACATATAAAAATAAATGAATGATTTCATGCAATAAAAGCAATGCAATAAAAACAATTGGTCATGATGGCTGGTTTACACTGCAAGTCTTAATGCAGAGATCTGATCTTTTGACCATATCTGATTTTTTTAATTTTTTTAAAAAATTTTTGTCCTGTCATTCACTTTTTAGACATGACTGGTATCCAATATGAATGTTTACATTAATCCACCCAAAATAATTCTGTTGGTGATCACTTTACTATTGCGACCCTTGGGTTTTGAGTGGCTGTATTAAAATTATTTATATAATTCACGTCAGGTGGCCATGATTACTTGCCAGCAAGGATAAGTTAAAAGCTGTCATGGATATTTGCGACACAAAATCTGACTGAATGGACATAGACCAGAAAATAACAGTAATTTATTTTATCTATGGTTTGTTAGATCTAGAATTCTGAAGTGAAATAAAGCATGCTAAGATTACATTCATTTGAATAAATTCAAATGAATTAATAAGAGAGAGAGAGGGTTATGTGTGCGTCTGTACAGCATCTGTATGTAAAAATGAAGCTTGTAAGTTTAATTACAAAAACAGCAAAGTTATCACCTCGTTGATGACCATGTACAAGGTGAAAAGCAACGGTCCTAGTACTGAGCCTTGTGGTACTCCATACTGAAGTGTGTCAGATTTTTGTTCCAGTGTAAACACAGCCAACGTTTCATGCACTAGTACAGGGATTCCTGCTCAAGTAGTTAATGCTGGTTCTGTATTAAAATACATTCATTTTTATATCTCGCAATTCTGACTTTATAACTCTCAATTCTGACTTTATATCTCGCAATTCTGACTTTATAACTCTCAATTCTGACTTTATATCTCGCAATTCTGACTTTATATCTCACAATTCTGACTTTATATCTCGTAATTCTGACTTTATATCACACAATTCTGACTTTATATCTCGCAATTCTAACTTTATAACTCTCAATTCTGACTTTATATCTCACAATTCTGACTTTATATCTGTCAATTCTGACTTTATATCTCGCAATTCTGACTTTATATCTGTCAATTCTGACTTTATATCTCGCAATTCTGACTTTATATCTCACAATTCTGACTTTATATCTCGCAATTCTGACTTTATATCTCGCAATTCTGACTTTATGAAACTTGTTTTCGGCACTAAATAAAAAAATTAAAAAGGTAATTGTGACTTTTTATCTCACAATTCTGACTTTTTTAGTTATAAAAGTCAGAATTCAGACTTTTTTTCTCACAGTTGTGTTTTATCACGCAATTCTGACTTTATAACTCACAATTCTGACTTTATATCACAATTCTGACTTTATAACTCGCAATTCTGACTTTATAACTATTTTGACTTTATAACTCTATTCTGACTTTATAACTCGCAATTCTGACTTTATAATGCAATTCTGACTTTATAACTCAGTTCTGACTTTATAACTCTCTATTTTGACTTTATAACTCACAATTCTGACTTTATATCTCAATTCTGACTTTATATCTCGCAATTCTGACTTTATATCTCACAATTCTGACTTTATAACTCACAATTCTGACTTTATAACTCACAATTCTGACTTTATATCTCGCAATTCTGACTTTATAACTCACAATTCTGACTTTATATCTCAATTCTGACTTTATATCTCGCAATTCTGACTTTATATCTCGCAATTCTGACTTTATAACTCACAATTCTGACTTTATATCACGCAATTCTGACTTTATATCTCACAATTCTGACTTTATATCTCACAATTCTGACTTTATATCTCACAATTCTGACTTTATATCTCGCAATTCTGACTTTATATCTCACAATTCCGACTTTATAACTCGCAATTCCGACTTTATATCTCGCAATTCCGACTTTATATCTCACAATTCCGACTTTATATCTCGCAATTCTGACTTTATAACTCACAATTCTGACTTTATATCACGCAATTCTGACTTTATATCTCACAATTCTGACTTTATAACTCACAATTCTGACTTTATAACTCACAATTCTGACTTTATATCTCGCAATTCTGACTTTATAACTCACAATTCTGACTTTATATCTCAATTCTGACTTTATATCTCACAATTCTGACTTTATATCTCGCAATTCTGACTTTATATCTCGCAATTCTGACTTTATGAAACTTGTTTTCGGCACTAAATAAAAAAATTAAAAAGGTAATTGTGACTTTTTATCTCACAATTCTGACTTTTTTAGTTATAAAAGTCAGAATTCAGACTTTTTTTCTCACAGTTGTGTTTTATCACGCAATTCTGACTTTATAACTCACAATTCTGACTTTATATCACAATTCTGACTTTATAACTCGCAATTCTGACTTTATAACTATTTTGACTTTATAACTCTATTCTGACTTTATAACTCGCAATTCTGACTTTATAATGCAATTCTGACTTTATAACTCAGTTCTGACTTTATAACTCTCTATTTTGACTTTATAACTCACAATTCTGACTTTATATCTCAATTCTGACTTTATATCTCGCAATTCTGACTTTATATCTCACAATTCTGACTTTATAACTCACAATTCTGACTTTATAACTCACAATTCTGACTTTATATCTCGCAATTCTGACTTTATAACTCACAATTCTGACTTTATATCTCAATTCTGACTTTATATCTCGCAATTCTGACTTTATATCTCGCAATTCTGACTTTATATCACGCAATTCTGACTTTATATCTCACAATTCTGACTTTATATCTCACAATTCTGACTTTATATCTCACAATTCTGACTTTATATCTCACAATTCTGACTTTATATCTCGCAATTCTGACTTTATATCTCACAATTCCGACTTTATAACTCGCAATTCCGACTTTATATCTCGCAATTCCGACTTTATATCTCACAATTCCGACTTTATATCTCGCAATTCCGACTTTATAACTCACAATTCTGACTTTATATCACGCAATTCTGACTTTATATCTCACAATTCTGACTTTATAACTCACAATTCTGACTTTATAACTCACAATTCTGACTTTATATCTCGCAATTCTGACTTTATAACTCACAATTCTGACTTTATATCTCACAATTCTGACTTTATATCTCACAATTCTGACTTTTTATCTCACAATTCCGACTTTATATCTCGCAATTCCGACTTTATAACTCGCAATTCCGACTTTATATCTCGCAATTCCGACTTTATATCTCGCAATTCCGACTTTATATCTCTCAATTCTGACTTTATAACTCACAATTCTGACTTTATATCACAATTCTGACTTTATAACTATTTTGACTTTATAACTCTATTCTGACTTTATAACTCGCAATTCTGACTTTATAATGCAATTCTGACTTTATAACTCAGTTCTGACTTTATCTCTCTTTTTGACTTTATAACTCACAATTCTGACTTTATATCTCAATTCTGACTTTAATCTCGCAATTCTGACTTTATATCTCACAATTCTGACTTTATAACTCACAATTCTGACTTTATAACTCACAATTCTGACTTTATATCTCGCAATTCTGACTTTATAACTCACAATTCTGACTTTATATCTCAATTCTGACTTTATATCTCGCAATTCTGACTTTATATCTCGCAATTCTGACTTTATAACTCACAATTCTGACTTTATATCACGCAATTCTGACTTTATATCTCACAATTCTGACTTTATATCTCACAATTCTGACTTTATATCTCGCAATTCTGACTTTATATCTCGCAATTCCGACTTTATAACTCGCAATTCCGACTTTATATCTCGCAATTCCGACTTTATATCTCGCAATTCCGACTTTATATCTCGCAATTCTGACTTTATAACTCGCAATTCTGACTTTATATCTCGCAATTCTGACTTTATATCTTGCAATTCTGACTTTATATCTCGCAATTCTGACTTTATATCTCGCAATTCTGACTTTATATCTCGCAATTCCGACTTTATATCTCAATTCTGACTTTATAACTCACAATTCTGACTTTATATCTCGCAATTCTGACTTTATATCACACAATTCTGACTTTATATCTCAATTCTGACTTTATATCACACAATTCTGACTTTATATCACACAATTCTGACTTTATATCTCAATTCTGACTTTATATCACGCAATTCTGACTTTATATCACACAATTCTGACTTTATATCACACAATTCTGACTTTATATCTCGCAATTCTGACTTTATATCACACAATTCTGACTTTATATCTCAATTCTGACTTTATATCTCGCAATTCCGACTTTATATCTCACAATTCCGACTTTATATCTCACAATTCCGACTTTATAACTCGCAATTCCGACTTTATATCTCGCAATTCCGACTTTATATCTCGCAATTCCGACTTTATATCTCGCAATACTGACTTTATAACTCACAATTCTGACTTTATATCACAATTCTGACTTTATAACTATTTTGACTTTATAACTCTATTCTGACTTTATAACTTGCAATTCTGACTTTATAATGCAATTCTGACTTTATAACTCAGTTCTGACTTTATAACTCTCTATTTTGACTTTATAACTCACAATTCTGACTTTATATCTCAATTCTGACTTTATATCTCGCAATTCTGACTTTATATCTCACAATTCTGACTTTATAACTCACAATTCTGACTTTATATCTCGCAATTCTGACTTTATATCTCGCAATTCTGACTTTATATCTCGCAATTCTGACTTTATATCACGCAATTCTGACTTTATATCTCGCAATTCTGACTTTATATCTCGCAACTCTGACTTTATATCTCGCAATTCTGACTTTATAACTCACAATTCTGACTTTATATCTCGCAATTCTGACTTTATATCTCGCAATTCTGACTTTATAACTCACAATTCTGACTTTATAACTCACAATTCTGACTTTATATCACGCAATTCTGACTTTATATCTCACAATTCTGACTTTATATCTCACAATTCTGACTTTATATCTCACAATTCTGACTTTATATCTCACAATTCTGACTTTATATCTCACAATTCCGACTTTATAACTCGCAATTCCGACTTTATATCTCGCAATTCCGACTTTATATCTCACAATTCCGACTTTATATCTCGCAATTCCGACTTTATATCTCGCAATTCTGACTTTATATCTCGCAATTCTGACTTTATATCTCGCAATTCTGACTTTATATATCTCGCAATTCTGACTTTATATCTCGCAATTCTGACTTTATATCACGCAATTCTGACTTTATAACTCAATTCTGACTTTATATCTCACAATTCCGACTTTATATCACACAATTCTGACTTTATTACTCGCAATTCTGACTTTATATCTCACAATTCTGAATTTTTATCACGCAATTCTGATGCACATGGGGATTGAAGGCTGGCCCATGTGGTCCGATCCAACAGACGAGCTACTGTACCTTAAATTCTGTGATTCTGTGATTTGATGAATTAGGATACATATGAAGTGGATTCTCCTAAAATAATTAATCTGACGATGATTTAAACGTATGCTACATGTATAACTCGAACTCAATGACCCATAATTCTTATTAATACACGTTCACCCTGCTATCCTGTCTCTTCCTGTCCTTCAGTGTCATTGTATCGTCTGGAGAATATATAAATATGTAAAACAAGCAGGACTATATTTCGTTTGGAAACCGTTCAGTTTTCTTTATTAAAGGACGAAGGGTGACGTTAGCTAATGTGTTTATGTATTTAATCTCATTATTGTGTTCGGCGCTGATCCAAACATCCCATCCTCCGGTGAATTACCTTCATGTTTGTGTGCTCTATCAGCAAAAATAAACGCTAATGTTGGATTAGAAGAAACTCGGGTGATGTACGGATGCATTACGTGAGATTTGGCATGGACCCTGTTCTAAATAGTTTTCCCAGCAGCCTCTGATAGATCACCAGAGAACGGCACGTCCCGCTGTGTTTCAGACATATTCGTGCACGTATATTTTTCTTTAAAACTGATTCGTCTTGACTTCCTGAGAGGAGCCGTCTGATTAAACGAGCACAGGCCTTTTAAAACAAATTAGTCTTGCTCTTTCAATGGACCAGGCCATTAATTAAAGCAGATTCCTCCGACGGTGCTCGTGTTCGGTTTCTCTATTAGAGAGCTGATGTGTTACAGTTGATTATCGTGGCTCGTATAATGTAACTGGAACATTGTGAGCACATGGTTTTAGTGCAGCATATGAAAAATAAAATCAATAATGAAAATGAGGTGTAAGGAGAAACTTTATGGGTGAATCTTACCCAAAATAAAATATATTTTGATTTAATGTTTGTGGTTTTGAAAGAAGTCTTTTCTGCTCACCTAGGCTGCGTTTATTTAGGAAAAACAGTAATATTGTGAAATATTGAATGTGAATATATTTTTATATTATATGTTTTCAACATTGATAATAATGATAAATGTTTCTTGAGCAGCAAATCAACATATTAGAATGATTTCTGAAGGATCATGTGACACTGAAGACTGGAGTAATGATGCTGAAAATTCGGCTTTGATCACAGGATATAAATTACATTTTACAATTTTTTTTAAATTGTAAAAATATTTCACAATATGACTGTTTTGTGTGTGTGTGTGTGTGTGTGTGTGTGTATGTATTTTTTATGTTTTTGATCATATAAGTGCAGCTCTGGTAGAAGAGACTTTCTTGCACAAACATTAAAAAATCTTACCGAACCCAAACTTTAAAACGGTTATATTATGGAAACTTGTTTTCGGCACTAAATAAAAAAATTAAAAAGGTAATTGCGACTTTTTATCTCACAATTCAGACTTTTTTTCTCGCAGTTGTGTTTTATCACGCAATTCTGACTTTATATCTCACAATTCTGACTTTATAACTATTTTGACTTTATAACTCTATTCTGACTTTATAACTCGCAATTCTGACTTTATAATGCAATTCTGACTTTATAACTCAGTTCTGACTTTATATCTCGCAATTCTGACTTTATATCTCGCAATTCTGACTTTATAACTCGCAATTCTGACTTTATAACTATTTTGACTTTATAACTCTATTCTGACTTTATAACTCAATTCTGACTTTATATCTCGCAATTCTGACTTTATAACGCAATTCTGACTTTATAATGCAATTCTGACTTTATATCTCGCAATTCTGACTTTATATCTCGCAATTCTGACTTTATAACTCGCAATTCTGACTTTATAACTATTTTGACTTTATAACTCTATTCTGACTTTATAACTCGCAATTCTGACTTTATAATGCAATTCTGACTTTATAACTCAGTTCTGACTTTATAACTCTCTATTTTGACTTTATAACTCTATTCTGACTTTATAACTCAATTCTGACTTTATATCTCGCAATTCTGACTTTATAACGCAATTCTGACTTTATAATGCAATTCTGACTTTATATCTCGCAATTCTGACTTTATCTTGCAATTCTGACTTTATATCTCGCAATTCTGACTTTATAACTCAGTTCTGACTTTATAAATCTCTATTCTGACTTTATAACTCGCAATTCTGACTTTATAACTTGCAATTCTGACTTTATAACTCTCTATTCTGACTTTATAACTCTATTCTGACTTTATAACTCGCAATTCTGACTTTATAACACAATTCTGACTTTATATCTCTCAATTCTGACTTTATAACGCAATTCTGACTTTATATCTCGCAATTCTGACTTTATAATGCAATTCTGACTTTATAATGCAATTCTGACTTTATATCTCGCAATTCTGACTTTATAACTCAGTTCTGACTTTATAAATCTCTATTCTGACTTTATAACTCGCAATTCTGACTTTATAACTTGCAATTCTGACTTTATAACTCTCTATTCTGACTTTATAACTCTATTCTGACTTTATAACTCGCAATTCTGACTTTATAACACAATTCTGACTTTATATCTCTCAATTCTGACTTTATAACGCAATTCTGACTATCTCGCAATTCTGACTTTATAACTCAATTCTGACTTTATAACTCAATTCTGACTTTATAACGCAATTCTGACTTTATATCTCGCAATTCTGACTTTATAACTCAATTCTGACTATATCTCGCAATTCTGACTTTATAATGCACTTCTGACTTTATAACGCAATTCTGACTTTATAACTCATTTCTGACTTTATAACTCTCTATTTTGACTTTATAACTCTATTCTGACTTTATAACTCAATTCTGACTTTATAACTCAATTCTGACATTATATCTCGCAATTCTGACTTTATATCTCGCAATTCTGACTTTATAACTCGCAATTCTGACTTTATAACTCAATTCTGACTATATCTCGCAATTCTGACTTTATAATGCACTTCTGACTTTATAACCCAATTCTGACTTTATAACTCAGTTCTGACTTTATAACTCTCTATTTTGACTTCATAACTCTATTCTGACTTTATAACTCAATTCTGACATTATATCTCGCAATTCTGACTTCATAACTCAATTCTGACTTTATAACTCGCAATTCTGACTTTATAACTCAATTCTGACTTTATAACGCAATTCTGACTATAACACAATTCTGACTTTATAACTCTCTATTTTGACTTTATAACTCTATTCTGACTTTATAACTCAATTCTGACTTTATAACTCAATTCTGACTTTATAACTCTCTATTTTGACTTTATAACTCTATTCTGACTTTATAACTCAATTCTGACTTTATAACTCTATTTTGACTTTATAACTCTATTCTGACTTTATAACTCTATTCTGACTTTATAACTCAATTCTGACTTTATAACTCTCTATTTTGACTTTATAACTCTATTCTGACTTTATAACTCAATTCTGACTTTATATCTCGCAATTCTGACTTTATAACTCAATTCTGACTTTATAACGCAATTCTGACTTTATAACTCAATTCTGACTTTATAACGCAATTCTGACTTTATATCTCGCAATTCTGACTTTATAACTCAATTCTGACTATATCTCGCAATTCTGACTTTATAACCCAATTCTGACTTTATAACTCAGTTCTGACTTTATAACTCTCTATTTTGACTTTATAACTCTATTCTGACTTTATAACTCAATTCTGACATTATATCTCGCAATTCTGACTTTATATCTCGCAATTCTGACTTTATAACTCAATTCTGACTTTATAACTCGCAATTCTGACTTTATAACTCAATTCTGACTTTATAACACAATTCTGACTTTAACACAATTCTGACTTTATAACTCTCTATTTTGACTTTATAACTCTATTCTGACTTTATAACTCAATTCTGACTTTATAACTCTCTATTTTGACTTTATAACTCTATTCTGACTTTATAACTCTCTATTTTGACTTTATAACTCTATTCTGACTTTATAACTCAATTCTGACTTTATATCTCGCAATTCTGACTTTATAACTCAATTCTGACTTTATAACACAATTCTGACTTTATAACTCACAATTCTGACTTTATAACTCAATTCTGACTTTATAACTCAATTCTGACTTTATAACTCACAATTTTGACTTTATAACGCAATTCTGACTTTATATCTCGCAATTCTGACTTTATAACGCAATTCGGACTTTATAATGCAATCACAAAGTCAGAATTGTGAGAAAAAGAGTTGAAATTACCTTTATTTTTTATTTCATGGTGGAAACATGCTTCCATAATATATATAATAAAAATAATATACATAATAAGTAAATTCATTTTTGTAGGGCCATTAAGTTTTTAGTTTTTTTTTTCAGTGTCACTTTTATTTTTAATGACAGTTAAGCATTTTTCTAGGCATTTTGCTATCAGCATAAAATTTAATTCAGTGCAACACTGTACGTTTTAAATAATGTATCTTTTTTGCTTCATTACAGTAATGACAGTTGTTTCATGTTACAGTAATGAGAATTGATGGTGGAAATGTGCTGAATTCCAAAGAACGTTACAATAGAACTAGAGAATGTTACTTTTATGTCATTTTTAATGAAATTGTTGCTTTGATGCTGATATTCTCTTTTTTTTCCATCCTCAGTTGAAGTGGAAGTGTAAAAAAGACGATGCCAGTAATGCTGGCTATTCTCACGACTGTCTGCAAAACCTCTTCCAAAAGGTGAGGATTCTGTTTATCTAGTGTTAACTGTTTAATTGTTTTTCAGCTCATGAACAGCGAGAGCTGTAGTTTAGTGTTGGATAGTTTTAATCAGATTATTGAATCCGTCTATTCAGCGTATACCGGGGTACTGTGGGTTGTTTTAAAGGTGTGTGAGAAAGTGACCTTGTGTGTGAATGAGCTGTTTTCTGCTCTTAATGAGCAGGTTCTGCTGTCCAGCGCCGCAGGTTTCAGGTCTGCATGACATCAGCCATTAAAAAGCTTTTATTTCCCCCCGTGTGTGAGCAATATTAAGTTTTATAGCTGCTCAAAATGCCGAAGGCGATGCAGCGCACATGCCACCGTTACGACCCGGCTTCACGGACACGTTTAGTGCCGTCAGGGGACTCAAGGAAATGTGCTCTTCACATGCAACCAACACCACGCAAACGCTGCCACTCCCGTCTTGAATCTTCTGGCACCGTTGCCAGAGTGTTAATGACGTCAGGATTCGTGTTTGATTCAATTGTCCCTCTACACGCACCTCTTTATGGGTCGGCATCAGCATAAACAGCTCGCAAACCTGCGAAGAGTGGACGTGAAGGTTATGGATGGTGTAACTCCAGCGAGATGTGTGTTTTGGACTCTGTGAACAGGTCGAGCCCTTGGAAATCTTTGGAAATGTTTGGATGTGTGAAATAGGCTTCCAGTGGGACGCTCTGCTTTGTCACTGTTGGCGAGATTTCCCGGTTCTGAATGTCAAATATACTTATTGCTTTTCCCAGGCAGCGATAAAGCTGATTTTCAGGGACGCCTTATTCTCAGAAACATCTTCCCGTACTGATGCTCATGGCTTTAATAGAAGAATTAAAGAATCTCATGAAACATGTCAATATGTCCAATCAGATGAAAGAAGTAAGAAATTATGTTTATGTAAAATAACATGTAGGACATTTTTAGGTTTTTAGGTTTTTTTTTTGTATGAGTTAAATGCAATAAATCCTTTAAAAATCCTTTAAAAAAATTTTTTTACATAAAAAATATTTTCTTCTTACTTTAAAAAAAAAAAAATTTTGTGGTTAAGTATTTGTGGTTACATTTGTGATCATTTTTAACAACAAAATCAAAAGAAATAAAAAAAAAATGTTTTATATAAAATAAGATCTATTTAGGATCTAAATTGTTATAAAAATGGCAATGTAATAACACATACATATATATATATATATATATATATATATATATATATATATATATACTAATTTCTTTGTATTGTGGTTATATATTTTGTGATCATATTTGAAATAAAATTAATTAAAAAAATGATTAATTAATAAGAAAAAGAAATGAATAAGAAATTATGATAATTCTGTAAAATAACGTCTATATAGAGAAACTGTCCTGAAAATTGGACAATGCAATAAATACTAACAAAGCTCCTAAAATAGACTTTATTTTATTTACAAAAAATAACTATTTATTTATTTCTTTTGATCATATCTAAACACAAAATTAAAAAGAAAGAAATAAGAATTTATAATATTTTCTCTAAAATAATGTCTAACTGTCGCGAAAATTGGACAATGCAATAAATCCTAAAAAAGCTCCTAAAATAGACTTTATTTTACATAAAACTTAATCATTTCTTCTTATTCGTTATTATTTTGTGGTTAAATATTTGTGGTTACATTTTGTGATAATTTTTAACAACAAAATCTAAAGAAAAAAGTAAAAATTTAGTTTTATATAAAATAACATCTATTTAGGAAAGAAATAGAGCTAAACTGTCATGAAAATGGCATGTAATAAATCCTAAAAATAAACCTTATTTTATTTACAAAAAAACAATTACATTTTGATTTTGTGGTTAAATTGTGGTTATATATTTTGTTATCATATTTGAACACAAAATAATAAAAAAAGGAATAAGAAATTGTTTTCTGTAAAATAACATCTAGGATGTTTTTAGGGTTTTACATTCAATAAATCCTTTAAAAAATCCCTAAAATAGACTTTATTTTACATAAACATTTATTTCTTCTTCTTAGATTTTTAATAAAAATTATTTTGTGGTTAAATTTTGTAATCATATCACAAAATCAAAAGAAAGAAAGATCTTTTATGAAAAATAACATCTATTTAGGACCTTTTTTTAGGATTTATTACATGAGATAAACTGTCATCAATAAATCCTAAAAAAAAATTGAATCCTTATTTGAAACAAATTTGAAATAAAACGTAATTTCTTCGTATTTTTTATTAATTTGTGGTTAAATTTTTAACAACAAAATGAAAAGAAAAGAAAAAAGTAAAAAGGATGTTTTATATAAAATAACATCTATTTAGGACACAAATAGAGCTAAACTCATGAAAATGGCAATTTAATAAATCCTAAAAAATAGACTTTATTTTATAAAAAAAAAATTCTTATTGCTTTCTTTTGATTTTGTGGTTAAATTGTGGCTATGAATGTTGTGATCATATCTGAACACAAAATTAAAAGAAAGCAGGATCGGCAAAGGACATCGAGATGGGAATCGAACTTGGGTCGCCGTGAATGCACCATATGTCAGCATGCTAACCACTAGGCTATCGGCACAGACAAAATGAAGTCTGTTTTAAGTTTTTTTTTAGTATTAATTGCATTTTCATGACAGTTAAGCTCATTTTCTCCTGATTCTCATTAAAATGACATTATTTATTTAAATTAAGTATACATACTAGTATTTGTTACTGCCTTTAATTGATGCTGATTTAAATAAAATTGTAAATTAAAACATCCAGACATTCGCTTTTGGGAGGAAAATGTGTGTAATTCTCATGATAATACAAAAATATCTTAATGATCCCAAAATAGGCTTAATTTACATTACTCAAATATAATTCTGAGGAGAAGTGGACATGTGTTCATGGGAATCACGTCATGTTTTAGAGCGCTTAAATCTGTGTTTAGTCTTTCCGAGGGTCAAAGATCAAATATTGACTCATGCTCCAAATTCACTCCCAGAATTCCTGATTTGAAACCTTTTTGGCAGGAGACTGTAAGCGTGGAGCTGAATGAGCTGGAGGAGAATATGGAGCCTGAATGTTTCTCATGCTCTGAACAGAAATAGAGAGCGCTCTGGTGATTTATGACGGACATTTATAAGCATCGACGACTTGGGGAGAAATAGTTTGCACTAAAAATAGTCAAATCCTTCTCACGGTTTTTCTTTTCTTTTCTCCTCATTTCTGCCCACACAAAATTGAAAACAGAGATTTTACCCGTTTTGCAGGGGTGATCATTGTGCTGTGATGATGTTTGCGTTGCAGTATGGAGACGTCCTGAACATTCTGATATCCAGTAAGAAGAGAGGCAGTGCCGTGGTGGAGTTCGCATCAGTAAAAGCTGCTGTGAGTGTGATTCGTCTGTGTAAGATCTCCAAACACACAACAGTTCAAAAACAAAACAGCTTTTCTTTTTTTATTATACCTAATTTTCAAATGTCTCAGCCATGTATTGGGAGAATCACACATTAACATATTATTGGGGAGTCATATAACAGCCGAAATCAAATTCTTATTATTGTAAGTCTAATTTTTCTAACTGGTGGTGATTTTCATTCTTCGTCTTTATGCAAAATATAATTTCTTTGTGACCTGGACATTCTTGACAGTTTTCATAAGACATTATTAATTAAATACATGTTATTATAATTTTGAAACAATTTTTTATCAATTTTTTGAAAAAAATTTTTTTAATAAAATATACATGCATAACAAAATCAATAAAATAAAATAGACCAAATTGAAGCTAGAGGTATGTTGAAAGTAAAAAAATAACAATAATCAATTTATACATGAAAGTAAAGCAGATTTTTATTATTAATAATAATATTATTATTTTGTGTATGTTATTTGTGTATGTTATTATAATCCTCTAAATTTCAAATTTCGAATTAAAAATTATTTTAAAATTCTAAAAAATGTATTCATGATTTATTTACATTTATTAAGAGATATACAGGGTGTAAACAACAACAAAATAAATAAATAGTATTAATAAAAAATAGGACACAACAGAGGTGATGATGAAAATAAAAGTAGAAAATATAAATAATTAATACATGAAAGTAAAGCAGATTTTTAGATATTTTGAATATGTGTTTTGTAAATATTGTTATAATTCTCCAAATATTTTTAGTTTAGTATTCATGACTTATACAATACAGGGCAGAAAACAACAAAAACAACAACAAAATAAATAAATAAAATTAAAAAATAGGACAAAACAGAGGTGTGTGTGTGTGTATATATATATATATATATATATATATATATATATATATACAGTACAGTCCAAAAGTTTGGAACCACTAAGATTTTTAATGTTTTTAAAAGAAGTTTCTTCTGCTCACCAAGGCTACATTTATTTAATTAAAAATACAGTAAAAACAGTAATATTGTACAATTTAAAATAACTGTTTTCTATTTGAATATATTTCACAAAGTAATTTATTCCTGTGATCAAAGCTGAATTTTCAGCATCATTACTCCAGTTTTCAGTGTCACATGATCCTTCAGAAATCATTCTAATATGCTGATCTGCTGCTCAAGAAACATTTAATGTGTACAATTGTACAAAATATTTGTGTACAATATTTTTTTTCAGGATTATTTGATGAATAGAAAGTTCAAAAGAACAGTGTTTATCTGAAATCTAAACTTTTGTTACATTATAAATGTCTTTACTGCCACTTTTGATTGATTTAATGCATCCTTGCTGAATAAAAGTATTCATTTCTTTAATTTCTTTTCAAAAAAATAAAAATAAAAATTCTTACTGACCCCAAACTTTTGAACGGTAGTGTATAATGCTACAGAAGCTTTGTATTTCAGATAAATGCTGTTCTTTTGAACTTTCTATTCATCAAGGAATCCTGAAAAAAAAGTACACAACTGTTTTCAACATTCAAAATATTCATAAATGTTTATTGAGCAGCAAATCATCATATTAGATTGATTTCTGAAGGATCATGTGACACTGAAGACTGGAGTAATGATGCTGAAAATTCAGCTTTGCATCACAGGAATAAATTACTTTGTCAAATATATTTAAATAGTACACAGTTGTTTTAAATTGTAATAATATTTCACAATATTACTGTTTTTACTGTATTTTTAATTAAATAAATGTAGCCTTGGTGAGCAGACGAAACTTCTTTTAAAAACATTAAAAATCGGACTGTACTATATATATTAACTTTTATATTACTATACTATATATATTAACTGTACTATTAACTTTTGGACTTTACTATATATATATATGTGTGTGTGTGTGTGTGTGTATATATATATATATATTATATATTAAAATATATATAAATATTTTGTACTCTTTTTTTATTCATGATTTATTTACAATTTATTATGATATATTCAGTGTGGAAAAACAAAAACTACAACAAAATAAATAAATAAAATAAAAAATAGGACAAAATAGAGGTGTAGGTGTGTGTGTTTGTTTATTATTTTTTTATTCATGATTTATTTAGTTTATTATGATGCATACAGTGTGGAAAAACAAAAACAAAAAACAAAGGACAAAACAGGTAATGAAAATAAAGAAAATAAAAATAATTAATTAATACATAAAAGTAAAGCATTTTTTTTTTACATATTTTCTATATATCATACATTTTGTTTAGATTCTAAATGTATTTATTACAAAATTAGTGTGAATTATTTCATGTGCATTAAATAGTTCTAGCCAGTATATCGTGACCGTCTGATGCACAGGAATCTGTATGTAATGGAAAGCAGAACGTTAGTTTTTGTCCCGTCCCGTGAGACTGTCTGAGATTCGGCCCTGTCGCTCAGGGACGGCACTGTTGTGGCTTCTGCTTCGCCGTGCGGTCTGCGCTTCCCGCTGTGAGAACATGGCCGTGTTCGTGAAGAACAGTCTTTGTGTCTCCTGGAGGCTCGTTCGACTTCAGCACACACACACTCTATTCACTATTCATTGTGCAGCTTTATCTTTGTTTTTAATGACGTCAGTCTTTTATGTGCCCTTAATTAGGACCTGGCGATTAAAAACGAGATCGGCCTGACGGGAAACCCACTGAAAATCACATGGCTGGAGGGACAACCTGCCCCGACGTCACACACCGACAACTCAGAGAGTTACTCTTCACAGGTACGCTGGATGGTTGTTGACAGATGACAGATTATAATAGTGTGATTATAAAGTATATTTGAGACTATAGAGTATATAGATCTGAGTTAGTTTGAATGAATCTCTTTTCTTTGCACGACACACTGACATTACAGTACAGAACGACTCTATCTGCATTTTATCCTGAACATTGTATAAGCATTCATTCGTTTCATGTGTCATAGAATAATAAACGTCACATTCTTTTGATTTTCCCAGCAAAAAACATCCAAAATCAGTCTACAGGCTTTCATTAACAACCTAGGAAGTCAGGGAAGATCTCGTTTTTTAAGTTTCGTTAGAAGCTGTTCACACATTGGCAATAAAAATACATGACATTTCTTAAATATAGCCTGTTTTTTAGCTGTGTTTTTAAAGTGGTTGTCAGAATATTTCAGTTTAAAGGTTCAAAACAGATTTTACTGCTTCTGTTGATATAGTAACTTTATATACACTTTATATTATTGAAGTGTGTTTTAAAAGAAAATACTATTTCAGTCTTTCTACTTTCATGCTGTTTCTTTGTTATTATTTGTGTGAAAATTGTTTCCACACCATTTTTTTTCAGTCCAAGTTAATGAAATATATGGTTTTAACTGTAAATTTAAGTTAAATCCTTAAAAAACTAAAAGTTGCTCCCCTTTTTTTTTTTTTTAGTTTTTTTGAAGTGTACAGAAATCCTCACCAGCATCTAGCTGCATAAAACAACCAAATAATCTATTTTATATTATTATTTTATATTTTCTGAATAATTCAACACATTTTCCCCACATTCTTAATATTGGAGTGCCTTTTTTCTTTAACTTTTTAAGTCTAATTCCATAGAATTTAATCAAAATGTGAACAATTTCCTTTGATTTTGGGCTGAAATGTGACCTGGACATTCTTGACTGGTTGCATAAGATTCACCCTTTTAAATTCTAAATATAGTTTTTATAAAATCACAATTCATTTACAATTTTGTTTTATGCTGCATACAGGGCTAGAAAACAACAACACAATAAAAAAATCACTGTCCACTCTCAAATGTGCATGAAAATCAGCATCTTAACCAGCATACGAACTTTAATTGCAAAGTAACGAGCGCGTAAAAGTGGACATTGTGCTTCTGTGCGTGAGTGTTTGTCTTTGTGTAAAGTTTAACAAAAGTATAGCGTTACCGCAGCTTTCCAGATGATTCCTATGGATTTGGCGTTCAATCTAAACAACATATTTCATGCATCCGTCAGAACGAAGTATGTAAACATGTAGGTTTTGCTTTGGTACTGCTGTGCAAATACATGCTGGTGAGGCTCCTGAACAATGACTTGAGTGGGTTTGTTTGAGTTGGAGCGGCTCTCTGGACCCCCAGCGCGAGTCTCATTAAGCTCTGACCCTCAGACGGAGAGGGGTGTGTAATGTGTGACTTGCACGAGATCCTGCGCAACCAAACCAAAACAAGCTCTCACCTCTGCTGCCTCTCTTCCAGCCCGTTCTGCACATTTAACATCTTTATTTTACTGAAAATATATGAGGAGAGTTAAGAATCAATAATGATTTGCATTGTGTTTAGTTTCATTAATGCTTCCTGAGTATCTGCAGTTTCGTACTGAAGTGCACTCTAAAAAATGCTGGTTGAAAATGGACAAACCCAGCAGTTGGGTTAAATGTTTGTCCAACCTGCTGGGTAGTTTTATTAAACCTAACTATTGATTCAAAAGCTGAACGTTTATTAAACAATTTAATAAATGTTTATTCCTTATTCTTTAGTTATTATTCATTACACTTATGAATAAATGTTCATTTATTAAACATATTAATAAATGTTAATTTCCAACATATTTTGGGTTCATTTTAAGCAAGAAATACAGTAATTTTTAAACAATAGTTGAGTTAAATAAAACTACCCAGCAGGTTAGGCAAACATTTAATTCAACCACTGGGTTAAAAACAACCCAAGCACTGGGTCAAAACAACCCATTCTCTGGGTCAAAACAACCCATTCTCTGGGTTAAAACAACCCAATCGCTGGGTTAAAACAACCCATTCTCTGGGTTAAAAATAACCCAATCGCTGGGTTAAAACAACCCAACTGCTGGATTAAAACAACCCAATCGCTGGGTTAAAACAACTCAATCGCTGGGTTAAAACAACCCAATCGCTGGGTTAAAACAACCCAATCTCTGGGTCAAAACAACCCAATCACTGGGTTAAAACAACCCATTCTCTGGGTTAAAACAACCCATTCGCTGGGTTAAAACAACTCAATCGCTGGGTTAAAACAACCCAATCGCTGGGTTAAAACAACTCATTCTCTAGGTTAAAACAACCCAATCGCTGGGTTAAAACAACCCAATCTCTGGGTTAAAACAACACATTCTCTGGGTTAAAACAACTCATTCTCTAGGTTAAAACAACCCAATCGCTGGGTTAAAACAACTCAATCGCTGGGTTAAAACAACCCAATCGCTGGGTTAAAACAACCCAATCGCTGGGTTAAAACAACTCATTCTCTAGGTTAAAACAACCCAATCGCTGGGTTAAAACAACCCATTCTCTGGGTTAAAACAACCCAATCGCTGGGTTAAAACAACACATTCTCTGGGTTAAAACAACCCAATCGCTGGGTTAAAACAACCCATTCTCTGGGTAAAAAATAACCCAATCGCTGGGTCAAAACAACTCATTCTCTGGGTTAAAACAACACATTCTCTGGGTTAAAACAACCCAATCGCTGGGTTAAAACAACCCATTCGCTGGGTTAAAACAACACATTCTCTGGGTTAAAACAACCCAATCGCTGGGTCAAAACAACACATTCTCTGGGTTAAAACAACCCAATCACTGGGTTAAAACAACCCATTCGCTGGGTTAAAACAACACATTCTCTGGGTTAAAACAACCCAATCGCTGGGTCAAAACAACTCATTCTCTAGGTTAAAACAACCCAATCGCTGGGTCAAAACAACACATTCTCTGGGTTAAAACAACCCAATCGCTGGGTTAAAACAACACATTCTCTGGGTTAAAACAACCCAATCGCTGGGTCAAAACAACTCATTCTCTAGGTTAAAACAACCCAATCGCTGGGTCAAAACAACACATTCTCTGGGTTAAAACAACCCAATCGCTGGGTTAAAACAACACATTCTCTGGGTCAAAACAACTCATTCTCTAGGTTAAAACAACCCAATCGCTGGGTTAAAACAACACATTCTCTGGGTTAAAACAACCCATTCTCTGGGTTAAAACAACCCAATCGCTGGGTCAAAACAACTCATTCTCTAGGTTAAAACAACCCAATCGCTGGGTCAAAACAACTCTTTCTCTAGGTTAAAACAACCCAATCGCTGGGTCAAAACAACACATTCTCTGGGTTAAAACAACCCAATCGCTGGGTTAAAACAACCCATTCTCTGGGTTAAAACAACCCAATCACTGGGTTAAAACAACCCAATCGCTGAGTTAAAACAACCCATTCTCTGGGTTAAAACAACCCATTCTCTGGGTTAAAACAACCCAATCGCTGAGTTAAAACAACCCATTCTCTGGGTTAAAACAACCCATTCTCTGGGTTAAAACAACCCAATCGCTGGGTTAAAACAACACATTCTCTGGGTTAAAACAACCCAATCGCTGGGTTTGTCAGTGTTGTTATAGTTCACTTAAAACTTTTACAGTCCTTTTTGTTAATAGAAATAAAGCTGAAATAAAATTTTAAATATTTGATAACTTAAATCTAAATGAAAATTAGAAATGTTGCTTTGGCAATGAACTGAAATAAGTGTAAGTTCAAGTGTAAGTTCTGAAATTACTATAGAAATGTTTTGAAAAAAACGTTTGCATAACAAAATTACTAAAACTTGAACTAATGAATACATGCATTTTCTGTAAAGCTGCTTTGAAACAATTTGTATGTTGAAAAGAACTGTACAAATAGATCTGATTTGAATTGAATGGATACTAATCATATAAAACTAAAATCTCGGGTTGCTAGGTGCAGGTGGTTGTTTATATTGTGCAGAATTGTGAGACTTCAGTTTAATTACTGACTGTTGTGTAAAAATTAAGGCCGTCAACATTAACGCATGCGATTCATTCAAAACCCTTAACGTAATAAAATAATTTAATGCAAATAGCGCAAATGAATTACTGAAGCATGCATTTACATCACGCAGATGATCTTAGAAGAAATGTCTGTTCTAAAAGGGTGCGATTAATCGTGATTACAAATTTTAATCCATTGACAGCCTTAGTAAAAATGTGTTGTTAATGAGAAAACAATAGTGTTACCATACCACAGTGAACCCATATTACCTTATTATGTTTGTTTGATGTAGCCTAGCTTATTTGGGATGGGAACTAAAAATATTAAAGAATTCATTCTCCTGCAGGCCTTTCTCAAGCAGGTCTCGCAAGAGTCTGAAACCTCTGACAAAATCTAATTCAGCAAAAAAGAGGTCCAGACCTCCAAATACATCAGATGAAAGCCACAGATATGGAGTCTGATGGAAAATAAATCCGGTCTCCTGGATGCAGGTTTGAGAGCTTGCCTGTACTGAAAGATGGATGTTCGTATAATTCCTTGCATCTCAGTGTAATGTTCACTACTACCGTTCAAAAGTTGAAGCTCAGTAAGATTTTAATTTTGATTCAGTCTGGAAATCTCTTGACATATGAAGTGTGATACGGTGAGCCGTCATCAGAGATTCTCAGCACACCATATTTAATCCGTTTGGCTGTTGTTCAACTCTTGCGTTAATGCCCCAGGTTCCTCGTTTAGGGGAGATCATGATCCACATTCTGGGATTTTCCAGAATAATGTGCATGAATGTTATTATGACAACTGACACTGAGTGCCGATTGCTTCATCAGGCCGCAGGTTTCTGAAGAAAAGTGAAGAAAAACAGGGTAATTTTCTTATTACACATTAGACGTCCTGTCACCCAATAGGGAGGTAAGATCTACCAGCTATGTTCTACATGCTGGCCAAGGTCAACTGAGACCGCTGGAGGTCTGGCCGAGCCCTTCAGCATCCCATAGTTCCTCCAGACGCCAGCTGTGATTGCGGAGGAGCAGGAGTGCAGACACACTCGTGGGTGATTCTGGGAAGCAGCATTGCTTCAGACCATGGTTTTAGGGATGAGGGACCTTCTGCAGCTGGGTTTTGGTCTTGGGTGGACTGTGGTCCAGTGGTGACCAGTGAGAAATATATATGTATTGATACAGCTGCATTCGAGCTCAGGATGAATCACAGTATTGTATTATTGTCTTGTGGCTAGAAATGTGTTTGTCACTTCGTTAAATATCCGAACTGTTACAGAATGCGATTCAACACTGCGATGTGAAACGTGGTCTGATGGTAGTAAGCTGGAACCAGGGTTATTATAATTAACTAAAACCATAAAAACTGCTGTTATTTGAGAAGAAATAAACTTTAACTGAAATAAAATAAAATTACGGGCTCTGCACATGACATGCACGAAAAAATATGTATATCATGGCTATGAATTAACAAATCATTCCCACGACTTGCGCACAATATAACAATTCTTTTTGTTTTGATTTAACTAAACGAATTAGTACAACGTGGCCACAATTTATTAAATCGAGGGAATTAATTAGTATATTGTTTGCACAATTTCATAAAACAAGCGAATTAATTACTATATTGTGTGCACGATTTAGTAAAACGAGGGAATTAATATCGTGCACACGATTTCGTCAAACAAGGGAATTAATTATTATATCGTGTGCACGATTTAGTAAAACGAGGGAACGAATTATTGTTGTGTGCATGATTTCGTAAAACGAGGGAATTAATAATATTGTGCGCACAATTTCGTCAAACGAGGGAACGAATTATTATATTGTGTGCACGATTTCGTAAAATGAGGGAACGAATTATGTTGTGTGCATGATTTCGGAAAACGAGGGAATTAATTATTATATTGTGTGCACGATTTAGTAAAACGAGGGAACGAATTATTGTTGTGCGCATGATTTCGTAAAACGAGGGAATTAATAATATTGTGCGCACCATTTCGTCAAACGAGGGAACGAATTATTATATTGTGTGCATGATTTAGTAAAATGAGGGAACGAATTATGTTGTGTGCATGATTTCGTAAAACGAGGGAATTAATTATTATATCGTGCGCACGATTTAGTAAAACGAGGGAACGAATTATATTGTGCGCACAATTCCGTAAAACGAGGGAATTAATTATTATATCGTGTGCATGGGTAAGTAAAACAAGGTAACGAATTAGTAAATCTTGGCCACAATATATGTACTTTTGTCCGCATGTCATGTGCAGGGCTAAATATAAAAAAGTTGGAAAAAAGTTACTTATTTTATTATTGGCAAGATTTCTAATTTTCATTTATTTTAGCTTGATGTACTAAAATAACTAAAACTGAAATAAAACTATAGGCATATTAAAATAAGACAAAAACATGACAAAATAAATAAAAACTAGTTCAAAATATTAATAAAAAACTATAATAGTATCTCACTGTTACTAAATTAACACTGGCTGAAATGGAGTAATTACTTAAATTGGCTGCACCATTTGGCCAAAAAATGATTATTTTGTCATATATTGCAAATGTGATTTTGAACTTTGGAATAATAACAATAATAATAATTATTATTAATTTAAGGAATATTTGAAAAATTGAGATGTAAATATATTGCTATAAAAATATTTTTAAAAAAAAGTTTTAATGTATACCACAATAGTAAAATTACAGTATCTGTCTTAATTATTTCACTTTCAAACATTATACCTTCAAGCTTTTATTTTGGCAGAAAACTCCAGGGTAACCTTAAAGTTTTTGTTTAGTTGACAGAATACTTACTAAGGTTTCCTTTTACAAATCTAGTTAAATGCAATAAACTTCTATCCATAAAAAATGTTGGATATTATGTTAATGTGACAATAAAGTGATCCTGATTTTATTTTGATTCATCATTCAGCCCTAACATGGTCATTTTTGGTCATATTTAATATCTGAATAATGTATATAATGATAATGTGTTGTTATTTGAGCCCGAAGTAGTATTTTCTTCTCTTGAGTTATTTAGACAGAATCACTGGCCTCCGTGTTGCATTTAATTGTTCCCTCCAGTCCACACGGCTCTGACAATAAATCTACATTATTTGGATTGGATTTGGTTTCACGTCTATAGTTCTTGGGGTTGTGATAAATTCTCAGGGGTCGCGTGATATATGAAGGTTGTGAAACTTCTTGGGCCGTGAAATAAATGACTAATAAGAGGTTTTTGGAGTGTGCGCTTATTTTTAAAATGAATGTTTGCACTTCTCATACCATAACAGAAATCATCTTGTTCAGCAGAAATGCAATTTGCACAATTTACTGAGTTCGGGGTTTTCACACACTCAAAATGTTGGCTTCACTAAAGCACTCAACGTTCTTTATAAGTAAACGTGTTTAAAACTAATAGATTCGTTCCCAGTAGCTTCTCTCCTCTTGTCCATTTGGGATTAAAGATGTCAGTTTCCATTCGTTCTTCTTAGAAACTTCCACGAGGATTGTTGCTAACGCAAAATGCATTTTAGTTGCGTAAACGCTCTTCCCAGCACTTTTGCTCGTAAATCATGGCAATCTCTCTCTCGGTGATGTACGTGTGTTGTTTCAGCGAGATAAAAGTGCAAACTCAGTGTGCCTGAGAAACGTCTGTTTTTCTTTGCTGTCAAATGCATCAGCGTTCCTGCCAGACACAACATGAACCAGATGGATCGACTATTTTGGGGAGCTTTCCTTTTTCAGCCATATCTGTAGACCTTGACTGAAACGTTCATTCTTGCCCAAAATAAATTCGTTTGCGGGTCGTGTTTGGCCCTTGGCAGCTGAAGATTTGTTCTTGTTCCCTTGACAGAGGAATTTCTGGGAAGGCCAGCGGGATCTTATGTGCTGGATGGGGCAGTTGTCCCGTGTTAGTTTGTGGTGAGAACGGTGATTTTTAGATGATTCACTGCGCTGCTCTGAGGAGGCACGGATATTGTTTTAATCATAGATGCGTATCTGTGCATTTTGGATGGTGTTCTTGAGATTTTTTTTGCTACACTCTTTAAAATAAAGGTTCCAAAAGGGTTATTTTTTACCACAGCGATGCCATAGAAGAGCCATTTTTAGTTCCCCAAAGAACCTTTTGTGAAGTTTCAGTTCAAAATCCCCCACAGATCATTTATTAAAGCTTGTCAAATTTGCCCCTATTTGGGTGTGAGCAAAAACACGTTGTTTTTGTGTGTGTCCCTTTAAATGCAAATGAGCTCCGCTTTCCAGAAGAGGGCGGAGCTTTAACAGCTCAACAACAACAAAGCTGGAGAATCTCACGCAGCCAAAATGAGGATTGTCAACTCCATGCGGGCTTTCATGTGTCTTGCACTGAAGAGAGGCTTCCGTCGGGCCACTCTGCCATAAAGCCCTGACTGGTGGAGGGCTGCAGTGATGGTTGACTTTCTACAATTTTCTCCCATCTCCCGACTGCATCTCTGGAGCTCAGCCACAGTGATCTTTGGGTTCTTCTTTACCTCTCTCACCAAGGCTCTTCTCCCCCGATAGCTCAGTTTGGCCGGACGGCCAGCTCTAGGAAGGGTTCTGGTCGTCCCAAACGTCTTCCATTTAAGGATTATGGAGGCCCCTGTGCTCTTGGGAACCTTAAGTGCAGCAGAATTTTTTTGTAACCTTGGCCAGATCTGTGCCTTGCCACAATTCTGTCTCTGAGCTCTTCAGGCAGTTCCTTTGACCTCATGATTCTCATTTGCTCTGACATGCACTGTGAGCTGTAAGGTCTTATATAGACAGGTGTGTGGCTTTCCTAATCAAGTCCAATCAGTATAATCAAACACAGCTGGACTCAAATGAAGGTGTAGAACCATCTCAAGGATGATCAGAAGAAATGGACAGCACCTGAGTTAAATATATGAGTGTCACAGCAAAGGGTCTGAATACTTAGGACCATGTGATATTTCAGTTTTTCTTTTTTAATAAATCTGCAAAAATGTCAACAATTCTGTGTTTTTCTGTCAATATGGGGTGCTGTGTGTACATTAATGAGGAAAAAAAATGAACTTAAATGATTTTAGCAAATGGTTGCAATATAACAAAGAGTGGAAAATTTAAGGGGGTCTGAATACTTTCCGTACCCGCTGTATATATACACTGCCCTCCAAAACTTTGGAAACGCCCTAGAAAAATGTGGTTTTGGACAATATTGGCATGAATCCTTTTTAATTTGTGATAATTTTGCACTGATAAGGGACAACACAAACTACGAAAACATATTTTATTACATAAACAGTTTATACATAGAAAAAACTTAAATATCCAGCATTAGCAGCTCTCTGACCTAAACTGGGTTCTGATTGGTTCATTGTATTCTAAACTTAATTGGCAATCAATAGTTGAAGCTATTAAGGTGTGCTGACCCAAAAATCTTTTACAAACCTGGGCCAAGATTAAACCAGTAACCAGCATCACAGCTGGCAAAGGGGCATTTCTGACTTTGACATGTATATATTGCCATTATTATGTAATCAAAATGAAAATTATTATTGCTGGTCTTCAATGATAATGTCAAGTTACTGTAATGTATGTGCACAAAAAAATGATAAGAATTTATGCTGATATCGTCCAAAACCACACTTTGCCAGGAGTGTTTCCAAACTTTTGGAGGGCAGTGTATGTCTCTATTGTGGTTTTCAGTGTCAACAGTCTAATAGGTTGCAGTTCATATTGTCGGTCTGAACTTGAACTTCAGCGAATGAGGCAGAATCTGTGAGTATTTTAGACTGATAATTCATTCTGACAGAAGCCAGTGTTTCATCAGCGCTGTCAGATTGATCTGAAATAATGGTGTGTGTGTTCTGTAGCATTTGGAGAGAATGTCAGCAGTAATTATGATAATGAAAGGAATGCTGGAGTTGTCAAAACAATATATATATATATTAAAAAAACAGCTTTGTTTATATTTCTCATGATACTCTTCTGATATTCAGGTAGGATTCTGTTGTAAGTGCTTCCAGATGTGACGGAGATACTCTATGGGTCAGTCGTACACTAGCGAGATGATTTCTCTCATCTTTTCTAGCGCTTGTGTTTGTGTAGGTTTGCCGTCATTGGACGTGACGAAGGACGTTTCATGTTTGCAGTCCGTTGTGTTTCTGCTGGAAACGGGCTGGTTTTGATGATGAACGGCACATAGCGTGCGTTACGCTTCTGAGAATTGGGGTGAAGCTCAGTAATGGGAGTTTCTGCTTATGACTTATTGGACGTTGTCCATCGTTTTAATGTCAATAATAAAATAACGAGGATCTCCCCCGTCTAACGTCTGCAGTGCGTTTTCATCCTGACGTGAACGGAGAAACATTCCTCCCGATTTCTCCATGCTTTTAAAATCCTTCCAAGGTTTATTTTTCTTTCATTCTCCTTTCTCATTGATTGATTGAGCATTTTATGGTCTAAATGCTTTCTTCACTAACTTAAGACAAAGTATAACTCATATTTTGAAAGTACATCCAGTTCCCGTGCGATATTAATGCATGTTATTCTTGAACTCTGTACACTTTAACTTTTATTTCTGTTAGGAGACATTTAGTTTGTGCCTCTTCAGTGCAGTGAAGAAACTGGGTTATTATCGTTCACTAAAACTAAAACCATAAAAACATTTTAGTTACTTGAAATAAAATAAAGAAGAATTGAAGAACCCCTTTAATTGATCACTATCTTTAAGAGTAATTGTTGGTAAAACTAAGTTATATAAAGCGTATCTAGTCCTAGATGCTGATTGGCCAATACAAAAGTGCTTTAGACATTCCTCGTTATACATCTTGTCATTTTTCACCGTATATCGGGCATGAATCCCAGCAGACGAGCGGGTGTCTGTTTCGATGGCCTCCTGTGGCGTGAGGCGTGTTTGTTCAGCAGCTAGTGTTTAAAGCCTTGCGTTAATGGATGGAAGTATCACGTTCCCTCACTTCTCCAGCTGTCAGGAGAACACTGCACTTGTTCTGCTACAGAAATAGCACCAGTTTGGACGTGTAACCGGGCTCCAGCTATGTGTGTCTGTACGTATCAGGGCTGGTCAGGTTTCCCTCAGGTTTTCAGCTGCTGAAAATGCAGCCGTTTAGTGTTAATCAATTGTTTTAAAGCTAATTTGTGCTTAAAACGGAGGCAACAGGAGTGAGTCGTCTCATTAGTCCTGTATTTAGGCTGTGAACTCATGCATCACCTCAGGCTGGTTGATTAATTGAGATTATCAGCATTGACTGTGCTCACACACACACACACACACTTAATTTTATATGTGTTTTATGGAGACTCTCCATAGACGTAATGGTATTTATACTGTACAAACTGTATTTTCTCTCCCCCTACACTACCCCTACACCAAAACCTGCATCACAGAAAACTGTCTGCATTTTTGAAATTCAAAAAAACACTGTTTGTATGTTTTTCAAGCCATTTGGTTTACGAGGACACAGGAAATGTCCCCATAAACCATGTTTGCATTGTAATACACGTTATTATACACATTTGTGACCATGTATACAAGAACACACACACACACACACATGCTCGCTCTCATGCAAACACAAACTCACACACAAACATAAATATGCTAATCATAGTTTTGTCTTATTTTTATATTTCTTATTTTTTACCGTTTCATATTTTTTCTTATTTAATATAGTAAATATTTAAAAATTAATATTAAATATTTAATATTTTGTTTTCTTAATTGTTGTACACCTTATTAATTTTAATAATATTAAACATTTGAAAATTAATATTAAATATTGAATATTATTTTCTTTTCTTAATTGTTATATGCCTTATTGATTTATTAGATAGCTAATGATTTTTATTAATAGTAATATTTTTGTAATATTTTTAAGATTTTTACATTTCAAATAAATATATTTTTTCTTAAAGGTGCCATAGAATGGAAAATTGAATTTATCTTGGCATAGTTGAATAACAAGAGTTCAGTACATGGAAATGACATACAGTGAGTCTCAAACATCATTGTTTCCTCCTTCTTATATAAATCTCATTTGTTTAAAAGACCTCCGAAGAACAGGCGAATCTCAACATAACACCGACTGTTACGTAACAGTCGGGATCATTAATATGTACGCCTCCAATATTTGCATATGCCAGCCCATGTTCAAGGCATTAGACAAGGGCAGAACGTCTGGATCTGCACAGCTGAATCATCAGACTAGGTAAGCAAGCAAGAACAACAGTGAAAAATGGCAGATGGAGCAATAATAACTGACATGATCCATGATATCATGATATTTTTAGTGATATTTGTAAACTGTCTTTCTAAATGTTTCGTTAGCATTTTGCTAATGTACTGTTAAATGTGGTTAAAGTTACCATCGTTTCTTACTGTATTCATGGAGACAAGAGCCGTCGCTATTTTCATTTTTAAACACTTGCAGTCTGTATAATTCATAAACAACTTCATTCTTTATAAATCTCTCCAACAGTGTGTAATGTTAGCTTTAGCCACGGAGCACTATCAAACTCATTCAGAATCAAATGTAAACATCCAAATAAATACTTTACTCACATGATCCGACGCATGCATGCCGCATGCATGACGAACACTTTGTAAATATCCATTTTGAGGGTTATATTAGCTGTGTAAACTTTGTTTATGCACTGTATTATAGAGTCGAGAGCTCGGGGGCGGGGAGCGCGAGCATTTAAAGGGGCAGCAGCCTGAATCGGCGCATATATAATGATGCCCCAAAATAGGCAATTAAAAAAATTTATTAAAAAAAATCTATGGGGTATTTTGAGCTGAAACTTCACAGACACATTCAGGGGACACCTTAGACTTATATTACATCTTGTGAAAGAACGTTCTAGGGCACCTTTAATGGCTAATTGTAAATATTGAAACATCTTTTTTCTTAATTGCTATAATCCTTAATGATCTATTAGCCTGTACATCATAAATTGAATTAGATATGAATATATATATATATATATATGCACATTTATTAAAATATTTACACAAGTAAATACATGCATTTTTATTAAAAATAAACATTATTTTATTAAGGAATTACTGTTGTTCCCTTCCACTTGTAGATCTAGTGGTGACGTGTGAACTAGTTGGCATATTGTTACTTAATCTGGCTAGTTGTCACTGAATTGACTTTATAGGTTGTCCTTATAGAAAGAATATAGCTTGATATAATAAATCATACAGTGTTTTTAACCATTCCAGTGCAGACAGAAGGAAATCTTCTCACAAGGTTCGTTTCATCTGTGAATGCAGTGTACTAAAGCAAAGGAGTGGGGCTCAGAGAGCAAACGAGGAAATCACAGTTTAAGTGGTGAAATAAAAGCCGCTTAATCATTAACTAGACTTCAGCACACATTGACTAACGCTGCCTTAAAATATCTGATTGTGGACGGTCAGCAACCGTTACACAACGTTACATAATAAGAGCACATCCAGACTTCATTGGAAGGGGGATATTTCTTAATAAAGGGTGTGGGGTTTGGACACAAAAACAGTTTGAAACGAAAACAGTTTCCTAATCGCACAGTTCCAAGAAGAAATATTTTTTTGCAATATGAAGCAGTTTTGTTATTGTCCAGAGTATTGTCCAGATGTTGATCAAAAACAGTTCACGGCTCCCGTTGCGATCTATTGCTGGACTTTATCCATCACCTGCAGGACGGCGTCCAGTATGGAGGGTCCCAGATCCAGACTGAACGTGAAGGCGGTGTCGGTTTGGTCTGGCTGTGTTTCTTCTGGGTTTGTTTGTGTTGAATCTCGTCCAGAACTCAGGCTGCCACGAGCCGGACTCCTGCTGATGCTTCTGGGCTCCACGTGCGAACACTCTTCCTCCTCTTCCTCGGCATCCAGGAGGGGAAGCGAGCTGCATTTCTGCCTCTGATTGGCCGACGCGTGTTCCCAGATCGGGCTGCATCGGCCCGGTTCGTCTAGGTTAACGCGGGGCGGCTTCGGCGGTGGCGCGCACGTGAGGAACAGGTTCTGCTCGCTCTTGGAGCTCTGAAGCAGGAGACTCTGGCCCTCCTTCAAGAACGAGAGGTCGCCGAAACTCTCCGAGTGTCCGTCCATTCCGATGTGAGAGACGTGCCTGAAGTCACCGAGAGGAAGGCTGATCATGTTGACCGACAAAACCTCCTTTCGGTTTGTTAATCTCCTCTGCCATCTTCCAGATGTTGGTTTGCGGTAAAGCGACGTCCTTAGAGGCATCGTAATCCTTGAGCTGTTTCTTCAGCACTGCGACAACATGTGATGAGCGGAGAAATCTAGATTCTGAAACAGATTACAGGAAAATAGTCATCAAACCTGACAGATACATACATATTTACTATCGTTCAATAGTTTTATTCAGCAAGGATGCATTAAACTGATAAAAAGTAACTTATAGTAAACTTATAATCAGGGCCTAAAACTACTGCCACATCTACCAACAACTGACTTAAGAAAATTTACTGGCTATAAAACCATTGGTTATGAAACCAAAATTATAGATACCAGTGAAAATTCACAATTCTCTGTTCCAATTTCAATACTTATTTAAAACATTATTAAAGACAAATAAACAGTCAGTAATAGCACAAACTAATACAACAGAACAAAGCTTTTCAGGTGCATTTTTCAGGTAGGTCTAACAACAGGTTTTCAGGTACAGAAATTTAAGCATTCAACTGTAAAATAATCACTGCATAGATTTACTGTATAACTTAAACATATACTCAAAAATGCTGCGATAAAAACAACCCAATTTTGGGTGAAAATGGACAGCGATCGGGTTGTTTTAACCCAGCGAATGCTTCACTTTAACCCAATGGATGCGTTGTTTTAACCCAGCGGTTGGGTTAAATGTTTGCACAACCTGCTGGGTAGTTTATTTAACTCAACTATTGTTTAAAAATTACTGTATTTCTTGCTTAAAATGAACCTAAAGTATGTTGGAAATTAACATTGATTAATATGTTTAATAAACAAACATTATTAAATTTCTTATTAATAAATGTTTCTTCTAGTAATTATGTGTCTGATTTTTAATTTCCAACCTATTTTGGGTTCATTTTAAGCCAGACATATAGTCATTTTTTTAAACAATAGTTGGGTTAAATAAAATTGCAAAAATTTAACCCAACCGCTGGGTTAAAACAACCCAATTGTTGCTTGATTAACATTAATGACATGGACAGCAGCAGAAATATTAGGCTGCTGTCACTTTAAGAGCTGCACGGATCCAATATACTGATGCTGTTACACATGAGAATTTTCTGTTTACATTCACTTAAGACTTAACCGACTATGTTTACTTGGATACTTTGTTTTTTTTTTAAGTACAAGAAGACGTGAAAGAGCTCATTTCAGTATTCACGCACTATCTGAGACGCGGCTTTCTGTGTGCATGCTTCGGATGTTTGCACACAGAAAACTTCTCACAGCACGCGAGAAACGAATTGAGTTCCCTTTCGTGTCTTCTTGCACATGAATATTTACATTGGTGTGGCTTAAACTTTCATATATATATATATATATATATATATAATATATATATGTTCTGGCTGTGATTGTCTTGTGTTGCATGACATTTTCACATTCAGTGTTGACTTTCACTTTGTTGGCTTAACTTCACATGGAGACACAGTATTACTTTAAACAAAGGTGCACATGGAATTGGTGTCGAATTTCTGCCTGTAATTCCCTTACATGAATGTTTAATTGTTTCTATTTTTAATAATGGCCTTTTTGAAGAGTTTAAAATGATGCTTTTCTACTACCAAAACAAGTAACACATTTTACTATATTTATATCCATTTTCCCTGACAATCAGCTCAAAGAATGTGGAAAAAGTGCTTTGGGACTTTATAACTAGAAAAAAACTTCGTTTTTATTCATTTTTTTTATTTGTTCCCTTGATAAATTTATAATTATGTCTAATATTTGAAATATATACTGTATATCTGGTATGAAATGTGTTGTAAAGCGTCTGATCCAGCACATGTACAGTACCATAACAATCACTGATATAGCTGTTCATTTTAATCAGTATTTGATTAAGATTAGTTCTTGTTACAGATTAACAGTTGATATTACGACATCTTTACAGCTGCTGGCATGTTTTGTCCTCGCTCACTATGAATGACTTGTGATTCTTTCATAGGAACATTAATGAAATCATATTTACACATATTTTAATTGTGTAAGATTCTTGTGTAACTGCTGACCTGCATTCTCGGAGCATGTTTTCACAGCGCTCTATGATTCAGTACAGGTTAAATTAGTTTGTAATAAAGAGTAATAAGTCTCATTTGTTGTGATAATGTACATAGGAAGCATTTTACTCTAGTTGGCATTCACGGCCCTGTTTTGCGGTTTACAGTTCACTCGCACATTAGATCAGTGTTCGTGACTCGCAACACTCACTCTTTAAATTTGTATGGCACTACAGAAAACATGTTTTGTTGGCCAATAAAGGTTTTATCGGCACTTTAGTAGCAGCGGGAGATGGCGAGCGCGGACATAACGGCATTCCTTTTCAAACATGCAACGAGAGGGAGGGAGGATAAGGAAATGCACGAATTTGAAGGTTTAAACCAATAAATCCCCAAAACAACCTACATTTTGAACAATTATTAATACACCCTTTCTTTTCAGAGCACCTTACTGGGGAAAAAAAAAAACGTTCTTCTCCAAAAAAAAATATAACTCCAAGATTCGTAATAATACACTGGGTTAAAATGTGGGGTTAAAAACAACCCAAATTCAGTTTAAAATGGACAAACCCAGTGAATGGGATGTTTTAACCCTGCGAATGGGTTGTTTTAACCCAGCGGTTGGGTTAAATGTTTGCCCAACGTGCTTGGCAGTTTTATTTAACCCAACTATTGTTTAAAAATGACTATATGGCTGGCTTAAAATTAACCCAAAATGGAAATTAAAAATCAATTAAAAACAACCCAGTCGCTGGGTTAAAACAGTCCAATTTCTGGGTTAAAACAATCCAATTGCTGGTTTAAAACAACCCAATCGCTGGGTTAAAACAGTCCAATTTCTGGGTTAAAACAATCCAATTGCTGGTTTAAAACAACCCAATCGCTGGGTTAAAACAGTCCAATTTCTGGGTTGAAACAACCCAGTCGCTGAGTTAAAACAGTCCAGTCGCTGGGTTAAAACAGTCCCAATCGCTGGGTTAAAACAGTCCAATCGCTGGGTTAAAACAGTCCAGTCGCTGGGTTAAAACAGTCCAATCGCTGGGTTAAAACAACCCAATCGCTGGGTTAAAACAGTCCAGTCGCTGGGTTAAAACAGTCCCAATCGCTGGGTTAAAACAGTCCAATTTCTTGGTTGAAACAACCCAGTCGCTGAGTTAAAACAGTCCAGTCGCTGGGTTAAAACAGTCCCAATCGCTGGGTTAAAACAGTCCAATCGCTGGGTTAAAACAGTCCAGTCGCTGGGTTAAAACAGTCCAGTCGCTGGGTTAAAACAGTCCCAATCGCTGAGTTAAAACAGTCCAGTCGCTGGGTTAAAACAGTCCCAATCGCTGGGTTAAAACAGTCCAATCGCTGGGTTAAAACAGTCCAGTCGCTGGGTTAAAACAGTCCAATCGCTGGGTTAAAACAACCCAATCGCTGGGTTAAAACAACCCAATCGCTGGGTTAAACCAACCCAGTCGCTGGGTTAAAACAACCCAGTCGCTGGGTTAAAACAATCCAATTTCTGGGTTAAAACAGCCCAATCGGTGGGTTAAAACAATCCAATCGCTGGGTTAAAACAGCCCAATCGGTGGGTTAAAACAATCCAATTTCTGGGTTAAAACAACCCAATCGCTGGGTTAAAGCGGTCCAATTTCTGGGTTAAAACAACCCAGTCACTGGGTTAAAACAGTCCAATCGCTGGGTTTGTCCATTTTCAACCCAGCTTGGGTTGTTTTTAACCCACTATTTTTTAGAGTGTACTAGTGTAGTGTTAATTAATTTAGGAAATATGAATGCTGCCATATGATGGTTGTCTAATGAAAAAATGCAATTTTTATAGATAGTGGCATCAGTTATATTCTTGCATCTATTCATTTATATGGAAGCGCTAACTGTGATACAGTTGCATTTATGCATAAATATCACTATTATTATTATCTGTGTTTCTTCTTTTCAGGCAAAATTGAACATTTTATGCTTTATTTTTGTTACGCTTTTATGAACAACATTGAAGATCCCATGACAGTGATTCACTGAGGCTTTAGTCTGTACACTGTAAAAAAGATTTGTTGGTTTAACTTAAACTAAGTTACCTGGTTGCCTTAATTTTGAGTTCATTGAAATTAAAATTTAATACAATGAAGGTGATTGATTTAATCAAAAGCGACTCAAAATATTATGTTATCTGAACCATATTACACCATAAGTTGATTTAACAAAAGAAAAATGTTGTGATAAATCATATAATCAAATAATTTTTTACGGTGTAGAAGTTCCAAGTCAATTCATTGAATACATTTTTATTTAATTCAAGGGGGAAACGATCATTTATAAGAAAGCGTTGATATTTTTTGGGGCCATTTTTCATTGTGGTACAGTTACCAAACGCAGCATTTTCCTTTCTTCTTAAACATCCAACAATTATGAATCAGTAAAAATCCAAACAATCATTCTGGTCAGTGTTTAAAACCTTTAAAAGTATGTTTTATTGTTCGAGACATACCTGGAAAGGTGCGCAGGTATTCACACCCAAGTCTGAACGTCTGAAGCCAACAAACGTTAGAGGTGTTTCTGTGAACATGACAAGACTTGTTAGGCTCTAGAACAGGTTGCACAGAGACAGACATATCCTCAAAAATTCTAATTAATCATCATATTTTATTAGTATTAATGTCAAATTGATGTAAATCTTTTTTGAAAATATTAACAACGGTTGTATAAACTTGTTTAATACAAAACCAATGCCAAAAAATATAATGATGGTGGAAGTGAAATAGTGGAAGTGACATGAGCAATTCCTCTTACCGTAACCTCTTTACCGCCAAGATATTTGTAGTTAGTTTTGATTTTAAGATCTTCTTCTACAGTTCAGAGTCCTTCATAGATCCCAAGTGTTAAAGTCCAGAGATTGAGGAACAGGTGAGGCTGACGTCGTTCAGGTGCAGATAGAGCCGCGTCTCCACCCTCCTCTCGACTAAACCTCGCCGTTTGTTTGGTCTGCGCTGACGTAACTCTTGTGAAGCACAATCTCAGTTGCAGAGGAAGTTCACCTGAGCGATGTTTGTCATGTTCCTGGGAACTCTGGGAAGGGCACGGCTCAGTTCTGTGGTGCTGCAGGGGCTTTGATGATTACTAATCTCCATGTCATTGTGCTGGTTTCCTGTAGGCTTTACTGAAGCGCCGGTGCTTTGTAATGACAGCGGTCTCTCGCTCTGGGACGTGTGTGTACAGGCGGACCCGCGTTACACAAGTTCTGTTGACATGTAGTAATTCCTGCTTGCGCTCCCATGACTGAACACACATGGATGCAACCTGTTTCTTTTGTCTGCTGACTTCGAGTCAAGTCGAGGCAAGACTGATTGTTGTTGTTTTTATAGTAATATTGTAGTTTTTTCAGTGACTTTAGTGACATGAAGCACGTTCTGTACTAGTTTCGAAAGTTTGGCGCTCTAAATGAAGCACGTTGCTGACTAAGAATCGCCCAGTTAGATTGTATCTGACCAGCCTGTAAAATCTCCAGCCGTTGTTTGGTTTTGCTTGAATGCTTTTATTGGCAGGTCAATCTGAAATTGGTTATAATAGCCCTTGTTTTATAGCAAAATATGCAGGTGTGCTCTAGGATATTTTGTTAGTGTGCCAGTGCATTTCTCAGAACCTTTAACCCTGTATTGTTTTCTTTCACTTTCTCAGCTTTCAGAAAAAAAAATTACTACATGCATAATTGGAAATAAAAGGCTGTTTCCTGCATCTCTGATGTCATTGTTAACAGACACACGTTACATAGTTTTATAGAAAATTTAGAAAATATTAATTTTGCAATATGACAGCGATGCACCACAGTGGAATTGCACTAATGCATTTTATTATGAAAAATCGCATCTTTATATGTTTTGGCATCATTCATTTATTAATTTGGAAGTGTTTACTGTGTATGATTGCATTTATGCATAAATAACACTATTATTATCTACATTTCTTCTTTTCAGACTAAATTTATCACTGTATGTTTTATGCAGAGAATCTTTTGTAATGCTTTTAGGAAGGAAATTGAAGATCCCATAATAATGATTTACTCAGTTTTTATTTTATTTTTTTAAAATCTAGTTATTTTTTTAAAATTTATTTTATTTTTTATATTTATTTTTAATTAATTATTTTATTTAATTTATTTATGTATTATGTATCTATTTTAATATATATTTTAAATTTATTATATATTTATATATATTTATATACATTTTATTTAATTTATTTAAAAATTTATTTTGATATTTTTTATTATATATTTATTTATGTTTATTTATTCAAAATATTTATTTACATTTTAATTTAGTATATATAATAAATTAAAATGTAAATAAATATTTTGAATGAATTAAAAAAAATCAAAATAAAATTTAAAATAAATTCAATAAAAAATATATAAATATAAATAAATATAAATAATTAAAGATAAAAATTAAATAAGAAAAATTAATAAATATATAATAAATTTAAAATATACATTTTTTTTAAATAAATATTTATATTTGTTGTCGTTGTTGTTGTTATCCAAAGGATACATTTCTCCATTATAACATGACAGCTTTGAAATATTCAATACTAAGATCCTCACAGTATCTGGTAAATCTAGTAAGAAGTTGTTCCTCATTATCAGCCGGTTTCCCAGCAGACAGATAAAAACCTGTTCACCCTGTCTGCTTGTGTAAAGACAATACACATATCTATATCTACAGCAGGTTATTTCCAAACACTACAACATCCATTCACAGATTCTGACCCGTAGACAACAGCATAACACAGTTACTGGGAAAGACCGGCTTTGATGTACAGTACAACGTTATGCTTCAGGACGGATGAATTATGGAAACACTCCAGCCTGCTACATTATGTTATTGAATATCTTGTTTCTTCCTTTGAAAATGCCTTGAACAGAGTGTTTTTTTCTTCCAAACAACATAAAAAGTTCATCAAATGTTCCTTCTGCCTGCTGGGATCCCGGATGGACGCCAGATTCGGAGGGGAAGCTCAAGAACTGGGTTTTCTCCATGCTTGCTTTCCGTCAGACTCCTTTCAAACAAGTCCAATAAACAAAGGGCCGCCCTTCCTTCATCTGCTTCAAAGAAGCAGGTCTTCCTCCACACATGCAATCATTCACACAACCCAAACATCAGCTCTTCATCAGAAGGTTTATCCAGCGCTGGAACTGTGAATTTCAGCAGCTCTCATTCCTCTCTGACGAGAGACGCTTTCATGCAAACAGATAATCAAGACGGCGTTCTCTGTCTGAGGCCAAACGGCCACACCAACGGACTTTCACGATATTCCTGATGTGCGTTTTGAAGTTTGCTTGATTGCTTTGGCAGGAAATTCTTCCTGTAAGAGCTCTTTCAGCTGATATATTGGTGTTCATCTTTTGTTTTCACTCTTAATCGCTCAAATAATCAATCATATAAGCGATTCTGATGAAATATCACCTGCTCGACGCTCACTTAAACTGGATGCTGTTTCTGTTGTCTTCGTTGGCAGCACATGTGACATTTGCAGCAAGTTTAACTGTGTGTTTAACATTGCTCTTTGAATTAGACTATTGTACAGCTATGTTGCAGTGCATTCTGGGATTGCCTTCTCTATTAAGTGATGCCTTAACATGCTGTCTAGGTAGGCAGCACACTAGGTTTTGGAACAGATCTATAGTGTAGTCTAGATTGAGGGCAATGTTTTTGAAAGGCGTCTCTTCTGCTCACCAAGATCAAAAATACAGTAAAAACAGTGAAATATTTTTACAATTTAAAATAACTGTTTTCTATGTGAATATATAGTAAAGTGTAATTTATTCCTGTGATCAAAGCTGAATTTTCAGCATCATTACTCCAGTCTTCAGTGTCACATGATCCTTCAGAAATCATTCTAATATGATGATTTGCTGCTCAAGAAACATTTCTCATTATTATCAATGTTGAAAACAGTTTCATATTTTGGTGGAAACTGATACATTTATTTTTCAAAAGTTCTAAAAGAACGGCATTTATTTGGAATAGAATCTTTTGTAACATTATAAATGTCTTTATTGTAATTTTTGATCAATTTAATGTGTCCTTGCTGAATAAATTTATTTTTAAAAAAAAATCATACTCACACTAAACTTTTCAATGGTAGTGTTTTTAAATAAAATATAAAACAAAAATAAAGATAAAATATAGTATAAATAAATAAATAAATGAATAAATAAATATTGCAGCAATTAAATAGTGGTGAAATAGTAAGAAATAGTGGTAAAATACTAAAAAAAAAAAATTATGTGCCAAAACATAACTTCCAAATATTGTAAAATAAAATAGAAAATATATAAATAAATAAAATTTAGTATAAATAAATCAAATATATCAAATAAAAATAAGTAAATAAATTAATATTGCAGGACTATTTAAGTGATTTTTTTTTTAATCAAAGGTGATTAAAATAGAAATAGTAAATAAAATACTAAAAGAACTTCCAAGTATTGTAAAATAAAATATAAAATGAATAAAACATAGTATAAGTGAATTTAAAAAAAAAAAGTTAAAAGATGATACAAAATCATGGAAAAAGAAATGGTAAAAATAAAAAATGTGGCACAAAAGATCTTCCAAGTATTGTAAAATAAAATATAAAATAAAACATAGTATAAATAAATAAATTAATGAATGAATAAATACAATTTTTAGTATGAAAAATATAAAAATAAGTAAAATCAATATTGTCGGATTATTTAAGTGATTTTAAAGAAGAAGAAAAAAAAAAAAGGTGATTAAAAATTGTGGGAAAAGAAATGGTAAATAAAATACTAAAAAAAATGTGGCACAAAAGATCTTCCAAGTATTGTAAAATAAAATATAAAATAAATAAAACATAGCATAAATAAATAAATGAAATACAAATTGTGGGAAAAGAAATAGTAAATAAAATACAAAAAAATAAAAAATAAATAAAGCACAAAAGAAATTTCAAGTATTGTAAAATAAAATATTAAATAAAATATTAAATAAATAAAACATAGTCTAAACAAATGAATAAAAACATTTAAAGTATTTGAAGAATAAATTTGAAGAAAAATTTAGTATAAAAATATAAAAAGTGAAATCAGTAGGACAATTGCAGGATTATTTAAGCGAATTTCAAACAAAAAATTAAAAGGTGATAAAAAATTGTGGGAAAAGAAATAGTAAATAAAATACTAAAAAAACAATAAAGCACAAAAGAACTTCTGTATGTAATCATACATATATATATATATATATATATATATATAGTTCATTATTCTAGAACTCCATATAAGAACAATAATATCATTATAACAATCATTCTTGTATTTTTATTGTCAGTATATGTGTGTGTGTGTGTGTGTGTGTTTATGCAGTGTGTGCGTTCACCTGCTCACGTCTCCTGGCACCACATCATGATTCATGTGTGATGATTAAATCAAGGAAGTTCTGTTTGGATTTTCTTTGGAAAGTTTTAAAGCAGTATTCGGTCTCCTCACTCCACCGGATCGTCCGTTGCTCATTAATGAGATCAGATGGGATCACTCACACCAGTGCCAGCTTTACTGTAAATACAGCACGATTTTTAATGGATAATAATGGGTGTGTGTTGCATTGTGATGTTATTTTGAAGATCAGCTGCTCCGTTAATGAGTTTTCACTCCGATAATCACTCGAAAACATCTGTGTTCTGGAGCTGTTGGCTGGTGTTCTCCTCTTCAACACTGGCATGATCTGGAGTTATCACAGCCTGATTAAAGTTAAACGCACCGAAACGCTCTTAACTCTTTCAGCCAAGTGTAAGTCAGTTTAAATGTTTATTTCGCCCCTTTGAGTCCTGAGAGTGACACTAATGCATCTGCTGTTTGTAAAAGCCGGTTTTAAACGCTGTCGTCTTTTCCCACACAAGCAGAAAAGCTCCATGTGTTCAACAACATCCTGGATGTGTTCAGACTGCTTTATTTGCTCTGTCTGAAGTTGCCGTACGGTCACACAATACTTGGAGGATCTTTTGTGTTATTTATTATTTATTTTTCCACTATTTTTAATGACCTTTTAACCTTTTTTTTTTTTTTTTTTTTTTAATTTGCTTAAATAGTCCTGCAATATTGATTTTAATATTTGTATAGTATATTTTATTTATTTATACAGTGTATTTATTTATTTTACATTTTATTTTATAATACTTGAAAGGACTTTTGTGCCACATTATTTTTTAGTATTTTATTTATTTACCATTTATTTTTTCACGATTTTTCATCATCTTATAACTTTTTTTGAAATACACTTAAATAGTCCTGAAATATTTATTTACTTATTTTTATTTTTTATATACGATATATTATTCATTTATACTATATTTTATTTATTTTATATTTTATTTTACAATACTTGGAAGTTCTTTTGTGCCACATTATTTTTTAGTATTTTATTTTTTATTTCTTTTTCCACAGTTTTTAATGCCCTTTTAACTTTTTTAAATAGTCCTGCAATATTGATTTTACTTATTTTTATATTTTTATACTATTTTTTTCCATTTATTTATACTATGATTTATTTATTTATTTTATATTATATGTTACAATACAATAATTTAAGTTCTTTTGGGCCATATTATTTTGTAGTATTTTGTTTACTATTTTTTTATCACAATTTTTAATCAACTTTTACATTTTTTTTTTTTATTAATTCACTTAAATAGCCCTGCAATATTTATTTTGTTCATTTACTTATTTTTATTTGTTATATTTTATTTATGTGTACTAAAATTTATTTATACTATATTTGCTATTTTTATTTTACAATACTTGAAAGTTATTTTTTGGCACATACTTTTTTTAGTATTTCTTTTCCAACAATTTTTAATCATTTTTTAACATTCATTCATACTATATTATATTTTATTTTTATATTTTATTTATTTTACATGTAGTTTCTCACATAATATGAGGTCGGAAACATTTCTAAACTACTTTCGTCTGTAATAGACAATTATGGGTAATATCATAGCAGCGTTTGAGACACACACCTTTATATCTTTGAATCTATCTTTAATCTGACGGGTGATTCAGATGGTTTCTCTGTTATCTCTGTTCTCTTTTGATCTGTTCTTCACAACCCTTTCATTTCTCTGTCTCTCTCTGTAGATCTTGATTTGGTGGTGTTATAGTTGCACTTTTGAGTCTCTTACTATCTCACAATGATCTCTAATCACGTGTCTGACACACATTTATCAAGCTGACCGCTCCTGATGACAGATATGGACCAGGATAAATGACGTTCCCCCTCTAAAGCTCTGGGTTTTCAGCACTCGTACCTGAACGCGCTTGAGAATAGCCATGCGTCCAGAGATCTGAGCGAGTGTGAAGAGGAGAGATGTTCTGCTTGTCATCTTCTCAACATCCTCCCGTTATCTACAGTCATCATTCTGAAGTGTGTGCGTTTATCTGGCCGTGGGGAGGAAAGAGATGACGTCTGCCAGACACAGAACTAATGTGAGCGCCGTGTCTGTCTGGAGATGTTCAGTTCATCTCATATGTTTGTATGTTTCATTGTTTCAGAAGTCAAAGCTGTTGTTTAATAGTGGTTTACAGATCAAGATTGTACTCTGTTAGATTGGAGGTGATCTATACCTAATGTTAACTGTTTTGTTAACTGATGGGCATGCTGAAGTAGAGAGAAAATGGAAAATATTTAGCGTAGCTGCTGTTAATAATCTAATGGAATGGAACTTAATAGGTAACCATGTGTAGAGATAATATTGTTCTTGATCTAAGAACTGCATTTTGGACTAATGCATGAACTTTTCAGAAAACATGTTCTGCAGCTTCGCGATGTTTCTGAGGTGGAAGAAGGCTGTTTTTGTAACATATGAAATATGACGTATGATATGAACTGAGTGTCATCGGCATAACAGTGGAAACTAATTCTAATAATATAACCAAGAGTAGCATGTGTATTGAAAATAGCAGAGGGCCTAACACAGAGCCTTGAGGCACTCCATAATTTACTGACATTTGCTTAGATAATTCCCTGTAAACAAAATGGTAACGTCTGATAGGTACGATCTTAAAGGTGTGGTTGATTTTTAACTTTAGTTAGTGTGTAATGTTGCTGTTTGATCATAAACAACATCTGCAAAGTTACGACGCTCAAAGTTCAATGCAAAGAGAGATATTTTCTTTTACAGAAATCACTTTTTAAACCGCTGGTAGGGACTACAACGAGCTTCTTCCTGGGTTGGTGACATCACTAACTCTAAAATTTACATAAATCATTTTGGCTGCGTGAGATTCTCCAGCTTTGTTAAAGCTCCGCCCTCTTCTGGAAAGGGGGCGGGAGCAGCAGCTCATTTGCATTTAAAGGCACACACACAAAAACGGCGTGTTTTTGCTCACACCCAAATAGAGGCAAATTTGACAAGCTATAATAAATGATCTGTGGGGTATTTTGAGATGAAACTTCACAAACACATTCTGGAGACACCAGAGACTGATATTACATCTTGTGAAAGAGGCATTATAGGCCCTGAATACCAGTGTAATTTTGTAGTGGATCTAAGAGTATGTCATGATCTATACGTCAAACGTGTCGAACGCAGCACTGAGATTAACTAACACTAGTATTGAGATACAGCTTAGTCATTTAGTCAGTTAGTCATTTGTCATTTTAATGAGTGCAGTTTCTGTGCTATGATGAGGCCTGAATACAGACTGAAATGTTTCATATTTTTTCCAGGAAGGAGCACAATTGAGCAGACAACAAAATGACTAATGAAATTATTAAAACTTTAACTAAAATGAAAACTGAAAATATATAAACTATAAAAATGTAAAATATTAATATATACTATAATAGTATATAAAGCTGAAATAACACTGGATCTATATTGTAGTGTGCAGCTGTGAATATGCTCCTGAAATATACAATTTTAGTTTAAATTGTCTTAAACTACAATGAAAAATATGTGATGTAAGATTTACTTTGAAACAGTTTTCACTCAGAAATCACTAGTAAAATTAACAAAAAAAGAAATGGCAAGAAACACATTTAATTAAATGTGAAATTGTGAAGTACAAAGACTGAAATAGTTTTTTTTTTTTGTAAACGGGGTTAAAACTGAAACTAAAAAACATTTTTGTTACTTGAATAACTGAAATAACTCATTTTTATTTAGTTTAACTTGAGGTACTAAAATAACCAAAACTAAAATGAAAATAAAAAATATATAGACATATTTACAAAAACTATTAAACATGACAAAAAATTTTTTTTAAAGTAATGCTATTCGCTATTTTTTTTTTTAAAAAATATATAATTTTGAATAGACAAAACATCAGTATACAGTGTTGTCAAATTCCATACACGTTATTTAACAGATGCATCTGTCTTGTGGTCTCATGGTGACGTCCAGATGAGCCACATTCACACTCACTCAGAACCGTCTGAGAGTTTCGCTGAAGACGTCACGGCCAGACGAGCGATGACATCATTAGCCGCTGATGTCACCTGCGCGGCTCCTGCTGTAGCATGTGTTGTTTATTCGCTGTGGTTTGGTCCCGTCGTGTCTTACGGGTCTGTGCATGTCGACACGCCACGGTATCCTTCTCTGATGCATGAACCGCAAACAAACGCTGCATGCTGGGAAGCCTCCGATTATGAGTTTGGAAGGTGTAATTATGTGATGTTGTCGAGTGATTTTGGTCAGCACTTTGGGATCTTTTCACTTACTGGTAAACACAAGAACCAAACGAAGAGCAAATGAGGAAAATTAGTGCATTAACTCAAGCTTTTATTATATACAAAATAGAAATAAATACTATAATAGTATATAAATTATATTATCCTAAAGTAACTGTTCTTGTGTTACCTTGTAAAATAAAAATACAGTAAAAATAGTGTAATATTATTCCAATGTAAAACAGCTGTTTTCAATATGAATATATAGTAAAGTGTAAATTATATCCAGTGATCAAAGCTGAATTTTCAGCATCATTACTCCAGTCTTCAGTGTCACATGATCCTTCAGAAATCATTCTAATTGCTGCTCAAGAAACATTTCTGATTATTATCATCAGTGTTTGGAAACCGTTTCATATGTATGTGGAAACCGTGATACATTGTTTCAGGATTCTTTGATGAAAAGAACGGCGTTCATTTGAAATAGAATCTTTTGTAACATTACAAATGTCAGTTGAATGCGTCATTGCTGAAGTAACGTTTGAACGCTGGTGTACATTCAGACCTGTGACCCATTTTTGTGTCACGACCCGCTGGAAATCTGGGACGCTTGGTCTCCTCCAGGGCCTGGATTCAACAGCGTTCCCGTCCAGAGAGAGCGCTTCGGAAAGTTTGTATGTGTAAAGTGATGCCTCTGTCTTTTTTTCTGCACTTTTGTTTAGTTTATTGAAGATGCAGCAGTTGTTTATTTACTTAATTGAGCTTGCGTGATATTTGGTGGTTAGGTGGGAGACGGAGGCCTGAGCTCATGGAGCTGGAATGCTAATGGCAGCCGTCCTTCCGGAATGCCGTGCTTCCCCTCCGTCTCTCTCTCTCTCTCTCTCTCTCTCTCTCCTGTGGTTGATGCGAGAGACCCCAGTCATCTCTTCCAGATGCTTCTAACCCTGCAGAATCACTTTCTCCTCATCTCTACTGCTTGTCTTAGTTTTCACAGACACGCACACGCTCTCAAACACCGTGAGGATTCATCTCTGCCTGTTCCTGTTTCTGTTCACTCGTTATATTTAGACATTTTTTTTAATTTATTTAGAAGTATATTTTCGTATTTGGAGATTTTATTTTTTCGGAAATTTATTTAGAGAAATTAATTTTACAAATTTATTTAGAAATGTACCCTAACCCCGGCAGAGGTTTATTAGGCTGCTGTCACTTTAAGGGCTGCACGGATCCAATATACTGTTACACCAGTGCTTCCCACAGGTTTGAAATATACTTGTGGTGGTAAAAATCCTCCTGTACCCACGGCACAAAAATGGTCTATAGTGACAAACAACAAATAATTTGTGATTTTTAACAGTATTTTTATTTATTGAAATTAATTTTAATTACATAGCATATTATTACATTCATAATCAATATTATGCATTATTGTGCATTGTAAATTATGCAAAATTACAGCATTTAAATGGTTATCCTTTTCCTATGTTCTCCTTGCTGTCATATAGTGTCTCTCTCAGTGAACTAGTACTATTACTACTACTAGAAACTAGAATAATTTACTTTGAATTAAATGGAGATCAAATTAAATACAATTTATTTTGTAACCAAAATACCAATAATGCCCAGAAGAAGAAAAAAAAATTGCGTGTGACTTTTAATTATAAACAAGCCTGAAATACACCTGGACTCTTATTTTGAAATGCTGGCTGATCCTTCAGATTCTTACAACCGTCAAAAAATATTATATAAAGGCAATAAAGTAGACATTATCATAATTCATCAACTTGAGTTTATTAGCAATCGTTTGGCATACATCTGCGCTTTTCATTGATTGAGAATCACTTTGAAAGCAGTCTGAAGCGTCGCGCAAGCCTGTAGAAGTGTAGAACGCGCAACAGCGCCACCTTGTGACTTTGCATCATGCAGCGCACGTGGAAATGTTAGCGGGAGTAAACAGTTCTCGCACACATAACGAGCAGGTACGAAACGCGTAGGGCCAGGGGAGATTTTCCACTAGTTAATCGATCACGGATGGTTTCATTATCTTTGGCGGATACAAAAGTATAAGAGCCCAACTAAAGTCTATGCGTGGGAAGCACTGGTTACACGCACGCTTTCTTTCTCCGCTGTTTACTCCACTTAAGACTGAACTGACTGTGTTTACATAAATATATGCACTAAGATGGGCATTTTGACATAATTTTGTGTGTATTTGGCCATATAATCTGCAGAAGAGAACTGAAATCTGGATTACGCGCTGTCTGAGAGTTGGCTTTCTGTGCACTCGAGTACTTCACTTATTGCATCAAATAACATTAAGCATTTCAGACATATGTAACAGTCATGTGTCCAGTCTACTCTCTTCTGTCTGCAACAACCTAAAACTTCTACAGCTGTTGAATTCTTGATTCTGATTGACCGACATTCCAGTGTGATGATTAATCAAGTCATTCCAGGTTTGTTGAGCACATTATAGTTGCTTATCACTTCTTTCTGAACCAGTAATGAGTTAATCTGAGTCACAAACGAGCATTTAGAGATGAAAACCTGTTATCCGTTACATGCTGAGGTTTCATGCTTGGGGTTTGGGGGTTTTAACATTGAAGCACATAATTATACACTGACAAATATTTGTGTTGAACAATTTTCACTCAGAAATTGCTTGTAAATTTCATAAGTAATTACAGAGAAATGGCAAGTGAAGTAAATGTAGAAAAACTGAAACAGTGTTTACCACATTACGTTTTCATTCTCTCTATGATCTAATGCTGAATCAGGCAGCAGTGACCCAAAACACAACAGGAACTCAACAAATGACTGAATCAAACACAACAAATTCCACATTCTAGAAGGTCTGAGTCAGATTTCTGAGCTCAGCTGCTCTGAATGTTGATTGTGATCTAAAACAGGCCATTCATGAGGACGAAAGTTGTGTATGTAGTACAATCTACTTTACCTGCGTACAAACAGTACAGTCATGTAAAACAATATATACTAATAAAGTTTATACAAATAAAGATTGCAAAAGGAACTTTGCATGGCACAGCGATGCAATAGAAGAACCAGTTTTGGTTTTCCAAAGAACCCCTTCAGGGAACAGTTCTTAAAAGAACCGTTTTTTTCTAAGTGGGAAGAATCTTTTACAAACATTTTTAAAAAATGTTTTTATTATTGCAAGCATGTAAACTAAACTCTAAAAAATGCTGGGTTAACAACAACCTAAGTTGGGTTGAAAGTGGACAAACTCAGCGGTTAGGATGTTTTAACCCAGCGGTTGGGTTGTTTTAACTCAGCGAATGAGCGAATGGGTTGTTTTAACTCAGCGAATGGGTTGTTTTAACCCAGCGATTGGGTTGTTTTAACTCAGCGATTGGGTTGTTTTAACACAGAGAATGGGTTGTTTTAACTCAGCGATTGGGTTGTTTTAACCCAGAGAATGGGTTGTTTTAACCCAGCGATTGGGTTGTTTTAACTCAGCGATTGGGTTGTTTTAACCCAGAGAATGGGTTGTTTTAACCCAGAGAATGGGTTGTTTTAACCCAGCGATTGGGTTGTTTTAACTCAGCGATTGGGTTGTTTTAACTCAGAGAATGGGTTGTTTTAACTCAGCGATTGGGTTGTTTTAACCCAGAGAATGGGTTGTTTTAACCCAGAGAATGGGTTGTTTTAACTCAGAGAATGGGTTGTTTTAACTCAGCGATTGGGTTGTTTTAACTCAGAGAATGGGTTGTTTTAACCCAGAGAATGGGTTGTTTTAACTCAGCGATTGGGTTGTTTTAACTCAGAGAATGGGTTGTTTTAACCCAGAGAATGGGTTGTTTTAACTCAGCGATTGGGTTGTTTTAACTCAGAGAATGGGTTGTTTTAACCCAGAGAATGGGTTGTTTTAACCCAGAGAATGGGTTGTTTTAATCCAGCAGTTGGGTTGTTTTAATCCAGCAGTTGGGTTGTTTTAACCCAGCGATTGGGTTGTTTTAACCCAGAGAATGGGTTGTTTTAACTCAGCGAATGGGTTGTTTTAACTCAGCGAATGGGTTGTTTTAACTCAGAGAATGGGTTGTTTTAACTCAGAGAATGGGTTGTTTTAACTCAGCGAATGGGTTGTTTTAACTCAGCGAATGGGTTGTTTTAACTCAGCGAATGGGTTGTTTTAACCCAGAGAATGGGTTGTTTTAACTCAGCGATTGGGTTGTTTTAACTCAGAGAATGGGTTGTTTTAACTCAGCGAATGGGTTGTTTTAACCCAGAGAATGGGTTGTTTTAATCCAGCAGTTGGGTTGTTTTTAACCCAGAGAATGGGTTGTTTTAACCTAGAGAATGGGTTGTTTTAACTCAGCGATTGGGTTGTTTTAACTCAGAGAATGGGTTGTTTTAACCCAGAGAATGGGTTGTTTTAACCCAGAGAATGGGTTGTTTTAACTCAGAGAATGGGTTGTTTTAACTCAGCGAATGGGTTGTTTTAACCCAGAGAATGGGTTGTTTTAACCCAGAGAATGGGTTGTTTTAACTCAGCGATTGGGTTGTTTTAACTCAGAGAATGGGTTGTTTTAACTCAGCGATTGGGTTGTTTTAACTCAGAGAATGGGTTGTTTTAACTCAGCGAATGGGTTGTTTTAACCCAGAGAATGGGTTGTTTTAACCCAGAGAATGGGTTGTTTTAACTCAGCGAATGGGTTGTTTTAACTCAGAGAATGGGTTGTTTTAACTCAGCGAATGGGTTGTTTTAACCCAGAGAATGGGTTGTTTTAACCCAGAGAATGGGTTGTTTTAACTCAGCGATTGGGTTGTTTTAACTCAGAGAATGGGTTGTTTTAACTCAGCGAATGGGTTGTTTTAACCCAGAGAATGGGTTGTTTTTAACCCAGAGAATGGGTTGTTTTAACTCAGAGAATGGGTTGTTTTAACCCAGAGAATGGGTTGTTTTAACCCAGAGAATGGGTTGTTTTAACTCAGCGATCGGGTTGTTTTAACCCAGAGAATGGGTTGTTTTAACCCAGAGAATGGGTTGTTTTAATCCAGCAGTTGGGTTGTTTTTAACCCAGCGATTGGGTTGTTTTAACTCAGCGATTGGGTTGTTTTAACTCAGCGATTGGGTTGTTTTAACTCAGCGAATGGGTTGTTTTAACTCAGCGAATGGGTTGTTTTAACCCAGAGAATGGGTTGTTCTAACTCAGCGATTGGGTTGTTTTAACTCAGAGAATGGGTTGTTTTAACTCAGAGAATGGGTTGTTTTAACTCAGAGAATGGGTTGTTTTAACTCAGAGAATGGGTTGTTTTAACCCAGAGAATGGGTTGTTTTAATCCAGCAGTTGGGTTGTTTTTAACCCAGAGAATGGGTTGTTTTAACTCAGCGATCGGGTTGTTTTAACCCAGAGAATGGGTTGTTTTAACTCAGCGATTGGGTTGTTTTAACCCAGAGAATGGGTTGTTTTAACCCAGAGAATGGGTTGTTTTAACTCAGCGAATGGGTTGTTTTAACTCAGCGATTGGGTTGTTTTAACCCAGAGAATGGGTTGTTTTAACCCAGAGAATGGGTTGTTTTAACTCAGCGAATGGGTTGTTTTAACCCAGAGAATGGGTTGTTTTAACCCAGAGAATGGGTTGTTTTAACTCAGCGATTGGGTTGTTTTAATCCAGAGAATGGGTTGTTTTAACTCAGCGAATGGGTTGTTTTAATCCAGAGAATGGGTTGTTTTAACCCAGAGAATGGGTTGTTTTAACCCAGAGAATGGGTTGTTTTAACTCAGCGAATGGGTTGTTTTAACCCAGAGAATGGGTTGTTTTAACCCAGAGAATGGGTTGTTTTAACTCAGCGAATGGGTTGTTTTAACTCAGCGATTGGGTTGTTTTAATCCAGAGAATGGGTTGTTTTAACTCAGCGATTGGGTTGTTTTAATCCAGAGAATGGGTTGTTTTAACCCAGAGAATGGGTTGTTTTAACTCAGAGAATGGGTTGTTTTAACTCAGCGAATGGGTTGTTTTAACTCAGCGAATGGGTTGTTTTAACCCAGAGAATGGGTTGTTTTAACTCAGCGAATGGGTTGTTTTAACTCAGCGATTGGGTTGTTTTAATCCAGAGAATGGGTTGTTTTAACTCAGCGATTGGGTTGTTTTAATCCAGAGAATGGGTTGTTTTAACTCAGTGATTGGGTTGTTTTAATCCAGAGAATGGGTTGTTTTAACTCAGCGAATGGGTTGTTTTAATCCAGAGAATGGGTTGTTTTAACTCAGAGATTGGGTTGTTTTAACTCAGAGAATGGGTTGTTTTAACCCAGAGAATGGGTTGTTTTAACTCAGAGAATGGGTTGTTTTAACTCAGAGAATGGGTTGTTTTAACCAGAGAATGGGTTGTTTTAACCCAGAGAATGGGTTGTTTTAACTCAGAGAATGGGTTGTTTTAACCAGAGAATGGGTTGTTTTAACTCAGAGAATGGGTTGTTTTAACTCAGAGAATGGGTTGTTTTAACCCAGAGAATGGGTTGTTTTAACTCAGCGAATGGGTTGTTTTAACTCAGCGATTGGGTTGTTTTAACCCAGAGAATGGGTTGTTTTAACTCAGCGAATGGGTTGTTTTAACTCAGCGATTGGGTTGTTTTAACTCAGCGAATGGGTTGTTTTAACTCAGCGATTGGGTTGTTTTAACCCAGAGAATGGGTTGTTTTAACTCAGCAGTTGGGTTGTTTTTAACCCAGAGAATGGGTTGTTTTAACTCAGCGAATGGGTTGTTTTAACTCAGCGAATGGGTTGTTTTAACTCAGCAGTTGGGTTGTTTTAACCCAGAGAATGGGTTGTTTTAACTCAGCGATCGGGTTGTTTTAACTCAGCAGTTGGGTTGTTTTAACCCAGAGAATGGGTTGTTTTAACTCAGCGATCGGGTTGTTTTAACCCAGAGAATGGGTTGTTTTAACCCAGAGAATGGGTTGTTTTAACTCAGCGAATGGGTTGTTTTAACCCAGAGAATGGGTTGTTTTAAACCAGCGATCGGGTTGTTTTAACCCAGAGAATGGGTTGTTTTAACTCAGCGATCGGGTTGTTTTAACCCAGAGAATGGGTTGTTTTAACTCAGCGATCGGGTTGTTTTAACCCAGAGAATGGGTTGTTTTAACCCAGAGAATGGGTTGTTTTAACTCAGCGATCGGGTTGTTTTAACCCAGAGAATGGGTTGTTTTAACCCAGAGAATGGGTTGTTTTAACCCAGAGAATGGGTTGTTTTAACTCAGCGATCGGGTTGTTTTAACCCAGAGAATGGGTTGTTTTAAACCAGCGAATAGGTTGTTTTAACCAGTCGAGTCGGTTCACAGAATTGAACTGAACTAAATTGAACTTTAGTTCCAGGTTGATAATGCAAGATGCACTGAAGCAGCACAGAATGAGCCAATGAGCCTGTCCAACTGGGTCACTGAACCAGTTCAAAATGAATAAATCAAAAAGAACCGACTCAAAGAGAACTCTGGAAAACTCATTCAGTTCTTCTCGAGTCTGATGTGACCAAAAAGCTGACTTTCAACTCTGCCTTTAGGTTTGATTTATTCATGTTTGATTCAGTTCGATTCTGTGAACCGGCTCAACTGGTTATCGACTTAAAAGATTCATTCAAGAATTGAACATCACTAACACACAGTTCACTCACATACAGCAAATCTCAACTGCTTGATTGTTTATATCATCTCAAAATCTAACTTTATTATCGCCCAGTTCTAATCTGATGAATGCAACTACAAGGAATGAAGATATTAAGATAAACACTAACTTCATGATTTTCTGTTAGGCTGCTTTGAAACAAATACCAGGTTTCCTGACTGCATGTGTGTGAATGAAGCACTCAACCAGCAGCTCAAGCCAATGTCAAAAACAGTGTTTTATGTGTGTTTCTCAGAGTTGTCTACGTAGTGAGCGTGACTACGAGAGCGTGGTGCTGATGAGACTGAGACAAGCTGAAGAGAGGAAGAGGCTGATCGAGGAGATGAAGAGGGAGGAAGAGCAGGAGACGCCGTGACCTCACACAGACTCGCAGGATTTACACACCCGAACATCAATAAAGCCTTTTTGGAATAAACTTTTTTGCCTTGAATATTTATATGGTGCTTTTCTATCATGACATAAACACAATACAGATTGTTTCACAGCAGATTGACAGAAATGAACAATGTTTATGTTGCAAAATTCTATTTTAGATTCGATTCTGCTGCAAAGCAGCTCTACAGAAGATGATAGCGTCATTTTTATATTAATTCTGCTATTATTATCTATTATCTGTCATTATAAGTATTCTGATACAACAAGAACATGATGAAATATGGAAATGAAAATGGTTCCATGTCAAATAAAGACTCTGGCCTGAAGCATCAATGCAGACTGAATGTCTTTCTTTAAAATATTATATTTCATTTATTGCAGTGACATTGTCAATTTAATGTGCTTTAATTGACTCAAATCTCTCTGTAGTAACTGGTATGATCATATTTTATGTATTTTAAGACTTCCAGAACCTTTATTTTGAGGCCTTCAAATGGAGATGTGTGCTTATTTACATCCATCAGAAAAGTAGTTGTGAAGAAACATCAATGGAGATGTAATGTGACACAGGTTGCTTTTTCCTGATTAGGATGTTTGAAGATTTCATTTTCATGCATTCAATTTTTTATCAGAGCATATTTCTCAATGCATGTGACAGAATGGACACTTCCTCTCTGCTGACTTTAGTGAAGGTTTGAGACGGCGTGTTTTTGTGATATCATCAGCCAATCCTGCGGCTCGAGAATCCTAAGTCACACGCAGGTGATTGGCTCAGAAAGTTCAATGATGGCAGTAAGACTTCCAAATCTGCATGCAAGCGACTGCCTTTGAGATGAATGTGAATGTGAGCAGATATAACTCCAGGTAATGTAGACATCCTTGGTGACGGCCAAAATAAAATTAAGCAATGCATTTTCATAAATATGCCAAAAAAAAAAATTCATTTGCACCAATGAATCATTTACAAATGCATTCTGATTTTCATTCTGTGTTTCTGCTTCTGGTTGTGTTTTGCATGCATGTCCGGTCCACATTCAGTCCTCATGTCGGATTCATCTCCAGATTTCCAGTTAGTCACTTTTCTTAGAACACTTTTCTTCTGCTCCTTCCATCCATCATCCTCGTGGCCGTCACATGTTTCTGTTTACTTCTGTGGGCTTTTCTTTTATATTCCTGGAAAGAAGAGGAACACACAGAGTCTCGTTCACATTACAACACAGGAAACGCAATTACAGCCATCCTCGGGAGAACCGAGCAGGAACCGCAGTCCGCTCCGTCTTCAGCCGACCTGCCACGCCTGATCGCAAGAGGCGGAAAAAACATGCAAATGTGACATAACTGCATTTCTAATTTGTTTTTGTTTGCCACAAAAAATCAAAGTGACACATTTCAGAGAAAAAATGCAGCAATTTAAAACAGAAACTTTATTCTACTTCATTTTTAATTACAGAGTCTCACACAGTCATACAGAAACAATATTAACACACACAAAATACATATTCTGTAAACAATTTTAAGACTGTTTAAAACTATATATAACAAATAATTATTGAGCTAAAACAAATTTTAAAAACCGATGTTTCATTTCAAAGCATTTCTTTAAGATAAAACCAAGTAAATATCGAGATGCTATAGATGCAACATCGTCCCTTTTGCACATAAACATTTATGTTGCTACAGTCACAAAAAAGAACTTTCCTTCCATATAAAGGTGTCAAAATGAATCAAAGCACATTCTGATGGTATAATTGATAATATTGCTAATTCAGACAGATTTCAAATACATTTTTTGAGATCATTTCATCTCACATGTAGCTTCATTTCTTATATAAAAGTCGATACCATGATCTAAATCACCTCGTTTACCATGTTTACCTGGAATACAAGACACACTGGAGTCACAGCGTGTTACTGGTCTCTTTATGAAGACACCAAACCAGCGTCTGTCCGACCCCCGTCATGCTAACAACTCTGTATCCGATCTTGTCGAGTTTGTCTAAGACGAGTCTCGGCGGTTCATCCACGTGATACTCTGAGCTGTTAGACACACAGATATCATATAAGTATGATTTAATTTGTGTTTTAGTTAAAGATAACATGCCGTCTACGCCTGGGCTTCAGCCTGTGATGTCGAGAACTTAAACGTGTCGACTCTGATCTATATGCTCGTGCATTTAAAGATATTTCTGCAAACTGACTGATTGATTGGCTGATTTAGTGCTTGATAGATAGACAGACACTTACAAGTTGTTTCCCAGCATTGTGGTTTTCCGGGCTCCGAGGTAGTTCATGATAGACGGATCTGAATATTCATCTCCGACCATGGTGGGCCCCGTCTCCTGAAACAAACACAAACATGGTTTCTCCACTTAAAGGATTCATTCACTTTCAAATGAAAATGAGCCCAAGCTTTACAGAACGAACGCGGCGCTAGTTCCATTTTTTCCATAAGTAGAACAGGGAAGGCGTAGGACATACAGCGTCAGCTTTTTGAAGAATACGAAAGTGCAGTTTTGGCGGAAGCACTTGGAAGGGGATAATTTGTGTTTATAAAGCATATACATTTAAATTTTTTTACGAAAATCGATGGTTTCGCTAGATAAGACTCTTATTCTTTGTCTGGTATCATTTAAAGTTGCACTGAAACTGTAATTTTGACCTTCAACCGTTTGGAGTCCATTGAAGTCCACTATAAGGAGAATAATCCTGCACTTATAAAGTTGCACTTTCCGTCAAAGTTGAATGTGGAAGGCGGAAGCTAGATATTTTACTTCATAACTTGTTAAATATGTATATTTTAACTCACACAAATGCATCGCTTCTCTTCAGAAGGCCTTTAATGACCCCTGGAGCCGTGTGGAGTACCTTTATGATGGATGGATGCACTGATTGTGTTCATCAGAAAGAAGAATGTCATATACACCTAAGATGGCTTGAGGGCGAGTAAAGCTTGGAGAAATTTTAATTTGAAAGTGAACTAATCCTTTAAAGGCGACACAAAATGGAAGTTGCACTCGTCTTTTCTTCTCTATTGTGTCGTATATACGAGTGAAACTGTTTCGCAAACAAGAACAAATGTAGGGCGGGGCTTGATTTTGTCTGTGGGGAATTGATTGGATGGTTGTGGTTTGCTGTTGGTGGATCTCATGTGAGTGACAGGTTGCCCCGCCCTCGTCATCAGAGAAGAGATGTCGCTGGGAGAGAGAGGGGAAGATATTCTGATTCAAGATTACGAGGAATTTAAAAAATAATAATGATGTGCACGGAATTGAAATATCTGTCAACAACACCAAATGATTCACTTTCATTTTATGTTTCAGAGGTTCATGACATGGTCAGGTGCACGAGCTGCACATGCAATGCAACATTAAACTTTTTAATTTGAATATAATGATTCAGAACGCATCATGCAATAAAACATCGCGCAAGACTCACAGATATGTCAAAGCTTCTCTTGTGCACATGCAGGTTACTTATATAACAACAACTCCAGTGCAACGCACCTGTAATCCTCTAATATCATAATCGCTGCTGTCATTAATGCTCATGTACGCTGTGTCGCGCGCTGCTCAGTAGTGCTCGCGTATGTGTCGCGCGCTGCTCGTGTTTTATACGCACCAGTCTTATCTGTGTGCTGATGAGGATGTACGGCATCCCGGCGTCAGGTCGGGCAACTTTCCAGCGGAATATCGAGGAGGGTCTCGGATGCGTCGCGTCTGTCTCCGCGCTGAGCTCGGCTCGTGTGCGCGCTCGCAGAGGAATGTGGAAACACCCACCGCGCTCCACCAATCAGAGCCTGCGGGCTGTTAGTGGAATGCGGAAACACCCATCGCGCTCCTCCAATCAGCGTCCTCCGAATCAGAAGGCGCTTTGGATACAAACACTCCATGATTTGGGATATTATTCATTAATGTTGTAGATAATTTAAGATGATCTGGTTTATTAATCATCTGCCTGGACAAAACCCTGAACAGACCATCCCAAATGAATGCTATTTCATTCATGCATAGAGAAAAGTTGATATTAGGTGTCATTCTGTGATGTTATTGGAGTTTTGTAAAGATCTGAACACACACACACACACACACACACACACACACACACACACACACACAGCCTGAGCTTGTTAATTGCAAGGTTCTTTTTCATATTACAGCATTTCAAGCTTATTTCTTTGATTTCTTTTCAACCTTGGTGGTTGGACTTTTCATTTCCTTTTGGCAGAATTGCTAATTTCCTTCTAAAAGCAGTTGTAATCACTGTAATATGAGGTTCTAGTCTCTTAGAGCACTGAGGAAATGAAGCGATCCCATCTGAACAACAGCACAAGCTTGATAACATCAGTAATAAGGCACACAGTTCAACACAGATCACAAAGCCTTCATCTGTGCTGCATTTACATCTGCTCTGATCAGTGTGAGCAACACGACACTGTAACACGTTAATACTGAAACACCGTTAACACTCGCAGGCGTGTCTGCATTAGTGAATTAGGAGATAGTGGAATGGAACAGTAGTAACTGAGAACTGTACTGTACTCACTGTATAATATTGTTGAAGAATAATTCTGTCATGACAACTCTCAGAGTGTTTGGCATGGTAATGGATATGATAATGTTTATATGTTTGTTCTTGGTGGAATAGATCTGCTACGCTGCTGCTGCTGTTGGTTATTGCTACTGCTGTTATTGCTGATACTGCAGTTATTGCTGCTGCTGATACTACTGATAGCAATAATCGACAGCAGCGGCAGCAATAACTGCCGATTGTTTATTGTTGATTACTGCTGCTGCAGTTATTGCTGCCGCTGCTGTCGATTATTGCTGCTGCTGCTGCTATTGAGTATTGCTGCTGCTGCTATTATTGCTGATACTGCTGTTATTACTGCTGCTGCTGTTGAGTATTGCTGCCGCTGTTATTGCTGCAGCAGCTATTATTGCTGATACTGCAGTTATTGCTGCTGCATTTATTGCTGCTGCTGCTGTTGATTATTGCTGCTATTATTGCTGCTGCTGCTGCTGATGGTTATTGCTGCTATTGGTTATTGCTGCTGCTGCTGCTGCTGTTGGTTATTGCTGCTGCTGCTGTTGCTTATTGCTGCTGTTATTGCTGCTGTTATTGCTGCTGCTGCTGTTGCTTATTGCTGCTGTTATTGCTCCTGCTGTTGGTTATTGCTGCTGTTATTGCTGCTGCTGCTGCTGTTGGTTATTGCTGCTGTTATTGCTGCTGCTGCTGCTGCTGCTGCTGTTGGTTATTGCTGCTGCTGTTATTGCTGCTGCTGTTGGTTATTGCTGATGTTATTGCTGCTGCTGTTGGTTATTGCTGCTGTTATTGCTGCTGCTGCTGCTGCTGCTGTTGATTATTGCTGCTGCTGCTGCTGCTGCTGTTGATTATTGCTGCTGCTGATGATGATTATTGCTGCTGTTATTGCTGCTGCTGCTGCTGCTGTTGATTATTGCTGCTATTATTGCTGCTGCTGCTGCTGCTGATGGTTATTGCTGCTGCTGCTGTTGGTTATTGCTGCTGCTGCTGTTGCTTATTGCTGCTGTTATTGCTCCTGCTGTTGGTTATTGCTGCTGTTATTGCTGCTGCTGTTGATTATTGCTGCTGCTGCTGCTGCTGCTGTTGATTATTGCTGCTGCTGCTGTTGCTTATTGCTGCTGTTATTGCTCCTGCTGTTGGTTATTGCTGCTGTTATTGCTGCTGCTGCTGCTGTTTGTTATTGCTGCTGTTATTGCTGCTGCTGTTTGTTATTGCTGCTGTTGATTATTGCTGCTGCTGCTGCTGCTGTTGCTTATTGCTGCTGTTATTGCTCCTGCTGTTGCTTATTGCTGCTGTTATTGCTCCTGCTGTTGATTATTGCTGCTGCTGCTGCTGCTGTTGATTATTGCTGCTGCTGCTGTTGCTTATTGCTGCTGTTATTGCTCCTGCTGTTGATTATTGCTGCTGCTGCTGCTGCTGTTGATTATTGCTGCTGCTGCTGCTGTTGCTTATTGCTGCTGTTATTGCTCCTGCTGTTGGTTATTGCTGCTGTTATTGCTGCTGCTGCTGCTGCTGTTGATTATTGCTGCTGCTGCTGCTGTTGCTTATTGCTGCTGTTATTGCTCCTGCTGTTGGTTATTGCTGCTGTTATTGCTGCTGCTGCTGCTGCTGCTGTTTGTTATTGCTGCTGTTATTGCTGCTGCTGTTTGTTATTGCTGCTGCTGTTGATTATTGCTGCTGCTGCTGCTGTTGCTTATTGCTGCTGTTATTGCTCCTGCTGTTGGTTATTGCTGCTGTTATTGCTGCTGCTGCTGCTGCTGTTTGTTATTGCTGCTGTTATTGCTGCTGCTGTTTGTTATTGCTGCTGTTATTGCTGCTGCTGTTGATTATTGCTGCTGCTGCTGTTGCTTATTGCTGCTGCTGTTGGTTATTGCTGCTGTTATTGCTGCTGCTGCTGTTGATTATTGCTGCTGCTGCTGATGATGATTATTGCTGCTGTTATTGCTGCTGCTGCTGCTGCTGCTGATGATGATTATTGCTGCTGTTATTGCTGCTGCTGCTGCTGCTGTTGGTTATTGCTGCTGCTGTTATTGCTGCTGCTGTTGGTTATTGCTGCTGCTGCTGCTGTTGGTTATTGCTGCTGCTGCTGCTGTTGGTTATTGCTGCTGTTATTGCTGCTGCTGTTGGTTACTGCTACTGCTGCTGTTGGTTATTGCTGCTGTTATTGCTGCTGCTGTTGGTTACTGCTACTGCTGCTGCTGTTGGTTATTGCTGCTGCTGCTGTTGGTTATTGCTGCTGCTGCTGCTGCTGTTGGTTATTGCTGCTGTTATTGCTGCTGCTGTTGGTTACTGCTACTGCTGCTGTTGTTACTGCTGCTGTTGGTTATTGCTGCTGCTGCTGCTGCTGTTGGTTATTGCTGCTGCTGTTGGTTATTGCTGCTGCTGCTGCTGCTGCTGTTGGTTATTGCTGCTGCTGTTATTGCTGCTGCTGTTGGTTATTGCTGCTGCTGCTGCTGCTGTTGGTTATTGCTGCTGCTGTTGGTTATTGCTGCTGCTGCTGCTGCTGCTGTTGGTTATTGCTGCTGCTGTTATTGCTGCTGCTGTTGGTTATTGCTGCTGCTGCTGCTGTTGGTTATTGCTGCTGCTGCTGCTGTTGGTTATTGCTGCTGCTGCTGCTGTTGGTTATTGCTGCTGTTATTGCTGCTGCTGTTGTTACTGCTGCTGTTGGTTATTGCTGCTGCTGCTGCTGTTGGTTATTGCTGCTGCTGCTGTTATTGCTGCTGCTGCTTCAAAGCAAGTACGGGACTTGCTACTGCCAATAGGTTCTCAGCTTGGAAATTAAATGGTTATTTTGCATGTCTTATTCATTTTAAATATTTCAACTTTTTATATGCTATATACTGTGTGTGCATACAGAAAAAGCTGCATTGTGTGAACATGTTAAGTGTGCTATTCTGAAGTGTTAAAAAAAAACCTTTTTGGTTCCCCAAAGAATGTTTCAGTGATCAGTTCTGAAAATAACCTTTTTTTGTAAGTGTGAAAAATCTAAACTTTTGTGGAATTGAAAGATTCCATGGATGATAAAGGTTCTTTAGAACCATCAATCACAGTAAAGAACTTTGATTTTTAAGAGTGTAAAAACATTCTAGACAAATTGTATGTTTTGTAACAAACATATGCTAGATATGGAGCAGTTTTATCTTTACAATTGATAGACATTCATCAACATTTGAGACTCAATATACAAAATATGAGATAGATGAACACAAGATCCTGGACATACTTTTTGCAGCTGCACATTAAATCATTTCTTGTGTTTAGTGGATTATTCTCTAAATATATTTCAGAAATATTTAAACTGTGTATTGGTACTGCGGACCAGAAGAGCTTTGTTTCTTTAAAGCAAAGAAAACAGGAAACCACGGATCGTGAATCTTAAGAGTCCAAAACTCTTTTTTTGTTATTACTGACCGTCATGCCAAAACATGTTCCTGGAGTTCTACCAACTTCCTGTGTCTCCTGCAGTGACTTCCTGCCCGTATCTCTGGGTTATTTTATTAAGTGAGGGTCACTATCGCCATAGTTCAGGTGATAGATTGGTTTCCTCGGCCTGGGGGAAACAGTTTAGAGCCAGAGCAAAGGTCGTTTCCGGACTTTCACACCACCGTTTCTTTTTTCAAGCCTTTTGTTTGTGATTTATTTTTAACATGCATTTATTTTTATTCAAAGAAACTGTCCAGGCTATTGTGATTACTAAAACTAGAACTGTCCATATACTTTCAATGAATGTTCAAGCTCATTGTTGGGTTTTTTTCTCATTTTTTCCATTTACAAATTTAAAGCCAAACCTATATATTGTGTATGTCAGTTTTTGTATTCTCTGATGTGTATTGAGATTATGTGTATTGGCTCAAAATCAGTTGGCAAGATGAGGAATGTCAGCTTTCTATTTTAAAGGTTCTCTCCTGAATTGAGAGGAAAACCTGTTTCACACATTCTGAAGAAGGAAAGAAGCCTCGTTTTCCCGTGTTGACTGATTTATGTACTGCATGTACAGTTATAAAACACACACCCTTAAAAAACTGTTACTTAGTTTTGCTATTTTGAGAAGTTTTTGTGAGCAAAAGGTTAATTGTTGCACACCTTTTATGTGCACAATATTGTAAAGTTGTAAACAAAACATCTTACAAGAAAATCTATTTCAGTCTTTCTACTTCAAAATTTCCTGTTTCATTCAATGTGTTACTTGCCATTTCTTTGTATGTATTTGTGAAATTTACTGGCCATTTCCAATTGAAAATGGTTTCAAAGCCATTTTTTGGTGCAGATTTAGATAATTAGATTGCTCTAATCTAGGGGCCGTTTACATGACGCCAATTTCAACTAAAAACCTTTAATGTGTTTTGACAGTTCATTTATACAACAGTGTTTTGGAGGCATGAACATTTTTTAAAATGGGATTCAAAGTGTAAGTTTTAAAACTAAAAAATGTTCATTTGTGGAAATGGTGACGTCATGTGTCTATAGTCGCGTAGTGTTTCTTTACAGAGTCACATTGCCATTTACTGGCCTGGCAGCAGAGTACAGCGTTTTTAGATGTTTTCGCAGATCCGTGTGAACGGGAATCATTTTTAGTACATCGTTGTCATACCCTAGATGAACATTTTTTACCTCAGTGTGTTGTACTAACAAACTAGAACAGTAAATCATGAACAAAACATCACTTAAGTTGAGCTTTTGTTTGTTAAACTGATGACGAGTCGTTATTTTACTCTAATTAACACTCAGCAGTCTGTTTGCTGTAAGACTGTGGAGGAGGAGGAACGTGTCGTATCTCATGCATCTGAAACTCTTCTCAGGCCAGAATGCCGTCACAACTTCATTACTTTTATATGTTCCTCAAGAGAGAACAAAGATAGAGCTGCTATTCAGTGCCAAATATCACGTCAGACATGACATGTATATTATAAAAAGTCTGAAGCTCTTTTCAAAAGAGCAGATATGTGTGCTGCATAATGCATGTCATGAATATCCATTTATTCCTTTATAATAGCGTGTTATGGAAAAACACACATCGCTGGTCTATATTACTCAAGACTTCATTCTGTTTGGAGAAGGAATCAGTTATCATGCTCCTTAAATGAACATTCTGAACATTATATATGTTGATGGTTTTTGGGAATCTTAAAACATGAACATCACTCTCCAGTGTGTTTAATTTACAATGAGGAAAGAAACAGACTCACTACGGTACAGACTTTATGTGTGTTGAACAACCATCAGTTTAAGAGTTTCTAATACAGGACAGTAAACAGACAGAATACATTGTTTTTTTTAACAAAAACTACTTTTATATGCACCATCATAATGCAATTAGAGGCAATATTGTGATTAAACTTTACCTCAAAATGATGCAATTAAGCTCATAATCGTAGTATATATGCCGATTTTAATTGCAATAAACAGGCACAATGTAAAAAAAATATTTTCATGATTTGTTATCACAACATTTTGTCTTTTGTCAAATCAACTTAGATAATTAATGTGGTTCAGATAGCATAATATTTTGAGTTTCCGTTGATTAAATCAATTGCCTTAATTGTATTAACTCAAATTTTTTATTAAATAACTCAATTTCAATGAACTCAAAATTTTTAGGCAACCAGGTAACTTACTTTTTTAAGTTAAACTGACAAATTTTTTTTTACAGTGCATATAAACACTTTAATCGCATCTCTGATCAAAGTGCGCATGTGCATTTTTAGGGTGCTGAAGAAACTGACTTCTTGTTGTCAAAATGAATATATTGTATATTGACGGTTGAAACATGGAAATGCAGACATTTAAGCACGTCACTGAAAAATTGACTGAAGCCAGATACCAAAGAACTGTCAAACTGGAAGTAGTAACACACCGAATGTTTGTGAGTTTTGTGCTTTGTGCATGTTTATAATGGCAGTAAAAATAACCACAATTCTAAGCGAATAATCAGAATACTGAAAATTGCATGTAAGAGGTTTGTTCTTGTCACGCTTAATTAATTGCATGCTGCAATTAATGCCGCCTTCACATTGTAAATTGGACATGAACGCCTTCTCAAGTCGTATTTACTACTGGGAAACTCTTAGTTCCCGAGTTGGGCAGGCCATAAACTTTAAACATAGCTGCTGTGACTGACTGGTGTTCTTTATTAGTTTTTCTAGGGATGCACCAATACCGATAACCGATAATTCTTTATTTTTGAAAGCCGATAACCGATATATAGGCAGATAAATCTAAATCCAAATTTTTATATAATTGTTGAGAGCCTGATTACAAAAACAAAAGTCTCTCCATTAAAAGCCATGTTCCAAACACACAATTATAACATTCTCATTATAATATTATGTAGCTTATATGACAGACTTGTGCTGTACTTAACTGTATTTCCTTTTTGAAGTGATTTCAAGAAATGCAAAACCTTCACGGTGAGCAGTGTGCATCTGAAGTGTCTCAGCTAAAGGAAATAATCCATATCGGGCCAATAATGATAACATTAAAAATGAACATATATCAGCTGATACCGATACGGTGGCCGATATATCCCTATTTTTTTTCCACAACAGCAATATTTACATATATGAATAACCATTTGATGCATATTGTATGTTTTATATACAGCAAAAATAGCATGTATTTGACCGAAATTCCAGAATTGTCACCAAGCTACCTAGATAGTGTGGTAAAACTATGGTCGCTGTGATTTTGCCAAGTAAGACATGTTCCTGGATTACCGTATATTTTGTTGATCCTGAAACAAATTTAGTCTTAACCCTATTCCTACCCCTAAACCTAATCCTACCCATAACTTATCCCTAAAATCAGAGGGGAAAGATGTAGAAGCACCTAACCAAGGTTGCAAGCCTAAACTTGACATAAATGGTAAAGTTGTCCCTCAAATCTGATTGGTTGATTTGGAATGTTGTTCCAGGAACATGTTGTACTTTGTGAAATCACATTCACCGTAAAACCATACAGCAGGATGTATGATTGACAACTATTGGGTTATGGTGCTGAAATAACATTTCTCCAAGAAACATGCAAGTATGAACCTGGCGTTCTTCATGATTCCTTCCAACAACAAATCACTTGAACGTGACAAACTCGTAATTACGATGTGGGAAGTAGGATACCATGTGAAGGCAGCATAAGTCCTTACTCTGATCACATTATTGGTGCACATGTAAACATATTCACTAGCTATGTTTTCATCCAAAGTTGTGAGTTTAACTTGTGCGCAAAATTGGAATATTGCATAAAATATTTGCGAATAAAGCAGCAGTTTACATCCCATGTGATCAAGTGAACAAAATAGTCACTTCCTGGGAAATTGGTGCAAAATATCAGTAATAAAACTGTAAGTTTCTTCAATCAGGCTCTTTTCTCCTCCATCATAAATGAGTCTCAGAGCGTCAGACGAAACACAATAAACGCTGTCATGTGATCTTGTGTTTGGGATCTGGTGTTTGGGAACACAATCGTGTGAGACGCTTCTGGAGGAATTAAACCAAATCGTTCTGATGACAGACTTTGACTCAGACGTTTCAAAACCACCAAACCAACATTTGAGATGCTGCGATGCCATTGGTCCACTGGTTAGTCCAGTTATCCAATCACAGCCTCTGTTGAGGCAAAGTCACATGAGGTTTTGAGGGATTTATTCGATAAATGTGTTTTCATCGTTGCATGGAAATGTGGCATATTGCTATACCAACAGCACACACAAATATTGGGTAAAACAGCCCATTTTTGTTAAAACAAAACATGCATGTTGCATTATGGTGGTGATTTTGCATAGGAAGAAACAAATTTTCTTTGTAAAATGTTAAGAATCTGTGAGGTGATTTTCCCAGTAAAAATGTTCAACTCTGTTTATATTTGATTTAAATCTGTCAAAACATCTTCTGCCTAATATGATGAAATGCACTTAAAGTGGGTAATTTATCTTGTTTTTAAACAAATGTTCTCTTGATCTCATGGCTTTTTGGATGTAGAAACAGGAAGCCTCCCGTCTCTGAACACGGGTCACGGTTCCTGACGCGTATCTCTCACGTGCTGCTCGTGAAGTAAAGCAGACAGATAAGATGGCGTTGGCTTAAGTGACAATGATGTAATTGTACTACTGCTTTGAGAAGAACCATATGTCTGTAGGGTCCTGTGAATTTCTTGCTCTCTCATGCTCGTAAATCAAAACCAGAGGAGGGAGTTGGAGAACGTGACTGTAGGGACCCGCGAGCGATCCGCCGTCCCCAGACTCGCGGCGTGATGCGTATCTTTACAGGATTAGCGACTGTGGGAGGTCATGGTTGGCGGGAGACCAGATGTGGATTCGTTGTTGCAGTTCTTTTTAAAGCAAGTGTCAAATAAGTGAGTGAGTGAGTAAATCTTTGTCTTTAATGGTGCTTGATGACAAATGTATGAACACTTCGCTCACTTCACATTGTTTGGCACGTGCAAAAATATTCACATTTTGCATTTTCTGTGAAGTTATGCAAATAAACTTGAAGTGTATTAAGTGCATACGGTATGGGCAGCTTGCATGTTTTGGAAGGCACTACAAATGCTGAAAGGTATATAAAGGTTTTAGAGCAACATATGCTCCCCTCCAGACGACATCTATTTTAGGGAAGGCCTTGTGTATTTCAGCAGGACAATGCAAAACCACATACTGCAGCGATTACAACAGCATGGCTTCGTCGTAGAAGAGTCCGGGTGCTGAATTGTCCTGCCTGCAGTCCAGATCTTTCACCTGTAGAGAACATTTGGTGCATCATTAAACAAAAAAATAGGTCAAAGACGACCACAAACTCTTCAGCAGCTGGAAACCAATATCAGGCAAGAATGGGATCAAATTCCAACACCAAAACTCCAGAAACTCATAACCTCGATGCCCAGACGTCTTCAAACTGTGTTGAAAAGAAGAGGAGATGCTACACCATGCCCCCGTCCCAACTATTCTGAGACCTGTAGCAGGCATCACATTTGAAATGAGCTCATTTTGTGCATAATAATTTCTCAATTTAAACATGTATTATGTTATCTATGTTCTTTTGTGAATAAAATATTGGCTCATGTGATTTGAAAGTCTTTTAGTTTTCATTTTATTCAAATTTCAAAAAATGTCCCAACTTTTCCAGAATTCGGGTTGTACTTGTCTTGAAAATATCGAATCAGGGTGATGCTGAATACAGTGCTCCATACACTGTAAAAAAAATCCCAGTAAAATTTACGGTAAAAAAACGGCAGCTGTGGTTGCCAGAACTTTACCGTAAAAAATACAGTAGCAACGTACAAAAAAAAAATCTATTAAATTTACGGTAAAATAACGTATTTCATTAACTGATATAATGTTAATTTACCAACCTAATGAAGTACTAATATCTGTTTTGTACCTTTATAATACACTGACAGTCACCAAACACAGTGGTGATAAGAGTCACATGATGAATCAAAGTTCATCACAAGCAGCTTTTCCACAAGCTGAGAAGGACAACACTAACATTTAGAAGGTGCACACAGTGTCATTCACACACACACTAAACACCATCATGGTAACATGCATGAAATTTTAAAAATGCAATAAACATTAATTTAACAACATTAGATGTAACATGAAACCCTAATGTACATAACTGATTAGAAAAAAATGAGAAAAACTAAGAAGAAACAGAGTTATTTCAACAAAAATATATCAAATGTGAAGTGTCATGCAGGGAATTGTGGGAATGTCAACTTACGGTTGAATTGTTATACAATGAATTGTTATTTTTCACTTCCGGTATTTTACCGTAAAATTACATTAAATGTACCGTTAGATCTATTACAGTTATTCACCGTATATAGTACGGAAACTTTCTGTAAACCAATTGACAGTTTTTCACCGCAGCATTTTTACAGTCTTTTACTGTTAAAATCACGGTCATTTTTTACAGTGTAGTTCTTGTCTTTTTAGTTTAGAAAAACCCTAAAACCATGTTAGACTTTAGTGTGGTCTCTCTTCAACACAGATCTGGAACAAAATTCCTGTTTATCCCACCACACAACAGCCTTTCTCTGCAAATAAACAAGAGAAAGTATTTTAACATCCAAAAAAACTGCATGCATCAACCAGAATTTTAGTCCAAAATATGTCCATTTGAATTGCATCTGTATTTTTATTGGAATTGAATATCTCCTGTCTCTGTGTCAGACCACACACAGTATCCTAAAAGATGCAGTTTCAGAGCTAATGTTTTGTCTCCTGTAGCCTGTTTGAGTCTTTTGAGTCCCAGAGGTCTCATCTGATCTCTCTTCATATTTATTCTGTGTTTCTCTCTGTACAAAATGTCACCGGTGCAAGAGTCCCTCCTAAACGCAGTTTATGAACATGAACAGAAACTCTTGAGCTACACAAGCTCTTATTTCCTGTTCTGAAATGTGTCAGAACGCTATTGATAAAACAATAAGTATGTTTAGGTGCACCAAAAGCATCACTCTTCAGGAATCAAACTTCCGCACGTAAATCATGTTAATCTGTGGTAAATGAGTGTGTTTGTTGACAAGTAGAAGATGAAGACTTCACTTCCAGGAAGATGTGTAGTTCACCCGAGAGGAGGATCTGTATTTGACAGAAAGAGATGATGTTGAGGTCAGCTCTGAAGGAGGTTTCACCCATCGCTCATATTTATTAGTATGTTCTCCGTCCTGATGAAGTGCATTAGGAAGAGGAATGTGTTTAAATCGCACAAAGCAAACACACACACACAGATCCACGATCACCTTTATTTATAAGTCTGTGTTCACCAATGACATCCACTATATTCCCGCTTCTGTCAGTTCTTGAATTTGAGGAAGCAGATTTGTTTAATGAAGTCATAAGTGTAGTTTTCAATAATACTTTTAATTTCTTTGTGTGAATTTGTGTCCATAAACATCAGTATATCTCTCTTTTTTCACTTTTGAAGGGTGCAAATCATTTTGGAGCTGACATTTATCATCTCAGTTACAATATAGCAAATCTCAGCTGTGTGATTGTTTATATCATCGCAAAGTGTATAACTGTATTATATCCAACTTTATCTGCATGCATGCAGTAAAAGCAATATACTCTAAAAAAAAATGATGCTATATAGTGCTAAAAGTGGTTCTTTTGCTCATAATCATAGGGGAACCACTTTAAGTGCTGTATAGCACCAAATCTTGGTGCTTCAATGGTTCTTCACCGGTTCTTTGGGATGACTGAGGTGTTATATATCACCGCTACTGTATACAGAACCTGTTAAGCCCCTGTATGGTTCTTCAGTGGTTCTTTGGGGTGGTTAAAGGATTAGTCTACTTTTAAATACATTTTTCCTGATAATTTTCTCACCTCCATGTCATCCAAGATGTCTTTCTTTCTTCAGTCGAAAAGAAATGAAGGTTTTTGATGAAAACATTCCAGGATTTTTTTCCTTATAGTGGACTTCAATGGACTCCAAATGGTTGAAGGTCAAAATTACAGTTTCAGTGCAGCTTCAAAGAGCTTTAAATGATCCCAGACGAGGAATAAGAGTCTTATCTAGAGAAACCATCACTCATTTTCTAAAAAAAATTCAACTGTATATGCTTTATAAACACAAATTATCGCCTTAAACATGCTTCCGCTTTTGCATTCTTCAAAACGCTTACGCTGTATGTCCTACGCCTTCCTTATACTTATGGGAAAAAAACGAAACTGGCGCTGCGTTCGTTCCGTAAGTAGAATAGGGAAGGCGTAGGACATACAGCGTAAGCGTTTTGAAGAATGCAAAAGCGGAAGCATGTTCAAGGCGATAATTTGTGTTTATAAAGCATATACAGTTGAATTTTTTTTAGAAAATGAGTGATGGTTTCTCTAGATAAGACTCTTATTCCTCGTCTGGTATCATTTAAAGCTCTTTGAAGCTGCACTGAAACTGTAATTTTGACCTTCAACCGTTTGGAGTCCATTGAAGTCCACTATATGGAAAAAAATCCTGGAATGTTTTCATCAAAAACCTTCATTTCTTATCGACTGAAGAAAGAAAGACATGAACATCTTGGATGACATGGAGGAGAGTAAATTATCAGGAAAAGTTTATTTCAAAGTGGACTAATCCTTTAAGGTGCTATACAGCACCACTGCCGTACAATGAACCTGTTAAGCCCCTTTAAAGGTTCTTGACAAGCCAAAGAACCACTGTTGGTGCTGTTTAGCACCATTTTTGTTGAAGAAATAAAATTCGATATGGCCTAGTTGCCAGTGCCTCCTCAAAAAAACTGGATGAGAAAATAATCGATATTACAAAAAAACACAATGCAAATGTTGCAAAATTGGACATTAAAAAGTGTAAAAGTCACTCGCTTTTCTAAAGAAACACTGTCAAACAGCGACACCTGCAGGTGAAGTCTCTGCGCCTCCCTTCAGCTCATAGAAACAAAGCAGAGCCCGCAAGCGTGCGGTGGGTTTAGTGGGGGGTAATTGAGAATGAATGGGGGGAAAGTCACGTGCCTCCGTCGCGCTATGATTGGATATGATCGGTTACGATTGGTTCGTGCAATAAATCCCGCCTCTTGTTTTCATGCATGTTCTCGTTGAATCGGCCTGAATGAAGACACTGATGCCGTTAATGGGAAGACTAATTAAAAAGTAAGTAAACAACTGTCACTTAGATATCACCGCTTTATGTCACGTCAAAATCAAACTCGAAATGGCCTGAAAACATGATGACTGCACGGGTTTTTAGTGAGCGATCGCCGATCAGCGTATTGAAATTAAAGATTCATCTTTGTGTTAAAAAGAAAAGCTGAATATATACAGTACAGTCCAAAAGTTTGGAACCACTAAGATTTTTAATGTTTTTAAAAGAAGTTTCGTCTGCTCACCAAGGCTACATTTATATAATTAAAAATACAGTAAAAACAGTAATATTGTGAAATATTATTACAATTTAAAATAACTGTTTTCTATTTGAATATATTTGACAAAGTAATTTATTCCTGTGATGCAAAGCTGAATTTTCAGCATCGTTACTCCAGTCTTCAGTGTCACATGATCCTTCAGAAATCATTCTAATATGCTGATCTGCTGCTCAAGAAACATTTAATGTGTACAATTGTACAAAATATTTGTGTACAATATTTTTTTTCAGGATTATTGGATGAATAGAAAGTTCAAAAGAACAGTGTTTATCTGAAATCTAATCTTTTGTAACATTATAAATGTCTTTACTGGCACTTTTGATTGATTTAATGCATCCTTGCTGAATAAAAGTATTAATTTCTTTAATTTCTTTTCAAAAAAATAAAAATAAAAATTCTTACTGACCCCAAACTTTTGAACGGTAGTGTATAATGCTACAGAAGCTTTGTATTTCAGATAAATGCTGTTCTTTTGAACTTTCTATTCATCAAGGAATCCTGAAAAAAAAAGTACACAACTGTTTTCAACATTGAAAATAATCATAAATGTTTATTGAGCAGCAAATCATCATATTAGAATGATTTCTGAAGGATCATGTGACACTGAAGACTGGAGTAATGATGCTGAAAATTCAGCTTTGCATCACAGGAATAAATTACTTTGTCAAATATATTCAAATAGAAAACAGTTATTTTAAATTGTAATAATATTTCACAATATTACTGTTTTTACTGTATTTTTAATTAAATAAATGTAGCCTTGGTGAGCAGACAAAACTTCTTTTAAAAACATTAAAAATATTAGTGGTTCCAAACTTTTGGACTGTACTGTATATATATATATATTTAGTTTATATTTAGCCTTTAGTTATTATAAATGTAAAAATGTGTAAAAACACTAACTTGATGAAATTTATTCTTGAGTTTTAATAAAAAGAACATTACATAGTGTAAAAATACAAAATAGATTTGTATTTGGTCTCTCTTTTTATGTAACGTTAACTTAACCAGGGAAATTGTGTAACAGGGGCATATTTAAAACACCACTGGTGTGTGTGTGTGTGTGTGTGTGTGTGTGTGCACAGGTTTATCTATACTTGTGAGAACCAAATGTCCTTCCTCACTTATATAGTGAAATATTATGACAACAGAATAGTAATGGCATGTTTAACTGGTCCACGCTATAAAAAGGTTTATAAATCAGCCAAAACATGTTTATTTTAATCTAGTGCGTCGCATGTTTCTGTGATGGCCAGGTTTAGAGGTAGAGGTTGGATTAGGCCATAGGAAATACCATTAACCTGATGTAAAATCAATGCAATGTCCTCACTAATATAATGAAACAAACAAGTGTGTGTGTGTGTGTGTGTGTGTGTTGTCTGCTGAAGTGCTGTTCTGTTGCTCAATCTCAGTTTGCAGTAACTCTCGGTCTCCTCGACACTAGTGTTCTCACTAACGCCCATCGCCGCGGCTCCATGCGCTCAGTCACGTATCCCTCCAGCCCTCGAGGGAAACCTCCGGACCTCCATGTTGCTAAAACTGTATATATCTTGGCAGTAAACCCAAACAGCAAAGCACTACGGCGACTGACTGCATGTGTGTGTTTTGGAGAAGCAGATCTCACAGGTGTCAGTATGAGGACGTACTGTAACTCAAACTCTTTTCCCTCTCAGTATTCCCAACTCCAGCTCATTATCCTGCGGTGATGAAGCGTATGGGGAGTCCCAGTGGCCGAGGCTTTGACCTTTGAACTGGGACTGTTTGATTTGGCTCTGATTTGTGACGGCTTGCCTTGAGCAACAGCCTGTTTTCCTGATGCTTGTGTAGGATGTGTAAGAAAATTAGACATTCAATAGACGAGAATAGAAATAGAAACAGTGCATACAGTTAAAAATAAAGGTTTTCACAGCGATGCCATAGAACAGCATATCAGAATGATTTCTGAAGGATCATGTGACACTGAAGACTGGAGTAATGATGCTGAAAATTCAGCTTTGATCACAGGAATAAATTACACTTTACTATATATTCACAGTTATTTTAATTTGTAATAATATTTTAATATACTTTTCCTTATTTTTCATCAAATAAAAGCCTTGGTGAGCAGAAGAGACCTCTTTTAAAAATATTATATATTACCGGCATCAAACTTTTGAACGGTTGTGCACCTACAGTCCAGTTTTGTTGTGGTTCAGTGGGAAAATTGTCTTGAAAATTGGCTTGTTAGATGATTGTTGATCTACTCACTTGTGTAAATAACCAGCCAGAAACTCTTAACTCTGTTTTTGCTGACATTCATTGTGCAACACAACAAATTGTGCCCTAAACTTTTGTACACCAGTTGAAGAATACAATGCAATATAATTTTATTTATATAGCACATTTAAAAACAACTGGTGTTACAATAATCTATAAAAGCATGCATAATAGTTTCAAAGTTCTTAGCAGACAAAAAGGGCTTAACCTTGGCTAAAAGACGCAGATGGTAAAAACGACAGCACTTGTCTGCTTATCATATTTAAGGCTGTTATCAAGCAAAACCCCCAGATTCTGAACACAGTATGGTTACAATGTATATAGATCAAAATCATGAGTACTGCGATCATTTGAACCAAACAAGATCATTTTGATGTTGCTCTCATTAAGACTCAAGAAATGACTAGCGAGCCAGAGTTTTAGTTCGTCCAAACAGTCCAATATCGGCTTTAAAGCAAGCTTATCATCACGCTTTAAAGGGGTGGTTGATTATGATTTGACTTTTCAACTTTAGTTAGTGTGTAATGTTGCTGTTTGATCATAAACAACATCTGCAAAGTTACGACGCTCAAAGTTCAATGCAAAGAGAGATATTTTCTGTTTAAGGACTACAACAAATGGCTGGTAGGAACCTCAGGTGATAAAAAAGTACATTTCAATAATGTACTTAAAATGCTCTATTTTCGTGCACTAGTTTTGTACTTAACATACTAAAAATTCTTTATTCTTTATTTAAAAAATATATTTAGTTACCACTTGTAGTACACTATGGGTTCAAATGTACGATAAGTGGTATCTAAATACATTTTTTAAATACTGAGATAGTATATTAAAAGCACATTTAAGTCCATATTTCATGGTGTCTCAAAATAGTACACTTAGATGTTCTTAAGATGATCTTAAGAAGTACTAAAGAAGAATTTTTAGTATATTAAGCACAAAATTAGTGCACGAAAATAGAGCACTTAAAGTACATTATAGAAATGTACTTTTTTCCACCTGGGACTACAACAAGCTTCTTCCCAGGTTAGTGACATCATAACCCTAAAATTGACATAAACCCCGCCCCCGAGAACACACAACAAAGGCGGTTAGGCCATGTTGTTGCAGTATAGTACATAACACAAATGCAATAGCATATCATAAAAGCAAGATGACAAAATGACAAGTTAATTAAACAAAATGATAATTGTTCTATATTCATGCAGCATATATTCTCTGGCGCTGTAAGCATCTTACAACAGTTCCCATATGAGCGATTTCAGAATATGCTAATCAATGACTTTAAGAAACCCCGCCCTCTTCTTAGGAGCAGCAGCTCATTTGCATTTAAAGGGACACACACAAAAATTGAGCGATTTTGCTCACACTCAAAACATGACAAATTTAATATGCTCTGTGGGGTATTTTGAGCTGAAACTTTACAGACACACTCTGGCTTATATTACATCTTCTAAAAATTAAATTTTATGAACCTTTAAAGGCAGGTAAATTTGTGAGCCATCAGCATACAGATGAAAATATACCTCATATCTAGATAGAACACTCTAAGAACTGCTGAGTTAAATATGGACAAACCCAGGGATTGGGTTGTTTTCACCCAGCCATTTTTTTCAACCAATTTTGTATTTATTTTTTTAGCCAGCAAAATAGTAATATAGTAAAAGGCATGTTTTTGCTCACCCCCACATAGGTGCAAATTTGTGGGGTATTATAAGCTGAGACTTGACCAGACCAGAGACTTATAATACATAATACATAATAGGTGCCCTTTAACCCAACCTGCTGGGTTTGTCCATATTTAACCCAACTTAGGTTGTTTTTAACCCAGCATTTTTTTAGAGTGAATAGAACCCAAAGGGAGCTTATAAAGATTAAACAGAACCGGGCCTAAAATAGAGCCCTGAGGAACACCAGAGCCCGATTGCACTGTTGCCTCGTCATATGAATATTTCATATGATCTAGAGTATATCATATATAATTCTGGCTGTCATCTATAATATGTTAATTCCTTTCAAATTGGCCTATATATGGCAAAATCCATTTCAAATGTTACTTTTAGCTGTAAAGTGTGCTTGAAAAAAGAGAATGTTGAATTTAACTCAATTCATATTGGTGGCAGGTTCACTGAATTCATGTGGTACTTCAATTTAACAGCAGAACTGCTGAAATTACAGTTCAAATCAGATATTCCTGTTCTACTTAAGGTTTAAATGTCCATATGAGAGCACAGAGATGAATGTTTTAAGATGAATTAATGTGCCAAAATCTCTCCCAAAAACATTGGAATCAGTCTTTTACTGCCCTACTTCACCCTTTATTTTCAAATAAAATGAGATTAAGTAAAGGCTTTTCAAAATGCATCATTAGCTATTCTTCCATCCACCTATTTTTATGTGCATTTTGGAATATCGCATTTTTAAAAAACACTGGATCGAAACACCAAGATGTGCATAAATTCCAAAAATGTGCATAAAAATCAATTGAGGTGGATCATTTTTTTTATCTGATTATAAGACACGCGTACAAACTATGATGGAAAAACATTTACTGAATAAATCCCTCAAAACCTCATGTGACTTTGCCTCAGCAGAAGCTGTGATTGGATAACTGGACTAATCAGCGGACCAATCACATCGCAGCATCTCAAATGTTGGTTTGGTGGTTCTGAAATGTCTGAGCCAAAGTCTGTCATCAGAATGATTTGGTTTAATTCCTCCAGAAGCGTCTCACACGATTGTGTTCCCAAACACCAGCATCCGAACGCAAGATCACATGACAGCGTTTATTGTGTTTCGTCTGACGCTCTGAGACCAACTCATTTATGATGGAGGAAAAAAGAGCCAGATTGAAGAAACTTACAGTTTTATTACTGATATTTTGCTCCAGAAAGTGAGGATTTTATTCTCTTGAACACATGGGATGGAAACGTACTCGGTTACTAACGTAACCTCGGTTCCCTGAGATACGGAACGAGTACTGCGTATGGGGAAAAGTCTCCCTTTTTCCCCGCTACTGAAGCCTTTTTCAATAACGCAGTGTAACTGCATCGTCATTGGTTCACTCATAGACAAGTTGTTGAACCAATGACGGCGCGGCATAGCTGCGCGACCTATGGCGAGAAAGCGCGCGAACTTTCCCGCCGAAATGGGCGGGGTTAAGGGCTATATAAGCAGGCGTTTCGCCATAGGATTTCAGGCCAATCGACTGAAGCGACGACACTGAAGCCGCAGCCTCGTGGCACGGCAAGTAACGCAGTACTCGTTCCGTATCTCAGGGAACCGAGGTTACGTTAGTAACCGAGTACGTTCCCTTTCGATACTTCACTCGTACTGCGTATGGGGAACGAATTCAACCGCGCCGTGCCACGGCAGGGAACGACATAACTTGTTTTGGACACCAAAGGGGACCAAGAGAACAAATAAGAAGGCAAAGCCGTCGTTAACCCATGTTACACTACAAGAGGAGGTAACTCCTAAATGGTGAGAGACGGAGCTCGAGGAGGCCGTCTGGTTACACCGAGAGGACCCGGGCTTGTAAGGCCGGAACGTCCAGATGATAGAATCTGACAAAAGTGGACGGCGAGGACCAGCCAGCCGCCTCACAGATGTCTTTAATGGAAACTCCATTAGACCAGGCCCAGGAGGAAGCCATTCCTCTAGTGGAATGGGCCCTAACTCCTATAGGGCATTCAATGTCCAAGGAGGAGTAACAGAGATTAATCGCGTCGACTATCCAACGAGAGAGTCGTTGCTTTGAGACCGGAGACCCTTTGGTGCGGCCGCCAAAGCAGATAAAGAGCTGATCTGATTGCCTGAAAGGCTGTGAACGCTCTACGTAGGTCCTCAATGCCCTGACAGGGCAGAGTAACTCCAGCTCTTGTTCATCCGCGGAGGGAGGAAGAGCAGAGAGCGAAATGACCTGAGCTCTAAACGGAGTAGAGAGCACCTTGGGGACGTAGCCATGCCTGGGTTTCAGTACGACCTTAGAGTTATTAGGCCCAAATTCGAGGCATGCAGGGCTCACAGAGAGGGCCTGCAAGTCGCCGACACGTTTGACCGATGCTAGTGCAAGTAGCAGAGCGGTCTTCAGGGTTAACGGCCTGAGGTCAGCTGAACTCAGCGGCTCAAAGGGTTTACCTTTGAGAGCCCTAAGGACCAAAGAAAGGTCCCAAGTGGGAACGGTAAGGGGACGAGAAGGATTTAATCGTCTAGAACCCCTTAAGAAACGTACCACAAGGTTGTTTCGACCCACTGACTGGCCAGCGATAGGAGCATGAAACGCTGAGATGGCTGCTACGTACACTTTCAGCGTTGAGGGGGCGCGCCCCAGATCCAAACGCTCTTGTAGGAAGGACAGTATCGGGGATACGTCACACTCCACGGGGTCTAAGTTGCGTGTGGAACACCAATCAACAAAGACCGACCATTTCTGGGCGTAGAGGCGTCTCGTGGACGGGGCTCTCGCCTGAGAAATGGTCTCTAGAACGTCCCTGGGGAGGTCGGTCGGCTCCCATCGAGGGACCAGAGGTGTAGAGCCCAGAGCTCCGGCTGGGGGTGCCAGATTGTTCTGTTTGCCTGAGAGAGGAGGTCCCGTCTCAGGGGAATGGGCCATGGGGCTCTCGTGGAAAGCCTGAACAGCTCTGAGGACCAAGTCTGGCTCCTCCAGAGCGGGGCCACTAGAAGGACTCTGTGTCTGTCCTCCCTGACTCGCCTGATGACCTGCGGGATCAGTGCGATCGGGGGAAATGCGTAAAGGAGTGTGCTGGGCCAGGTGTGGGCCAGCGCGTCGACCTCCTTTGAGAAAAATGTTGGGCAATGAGAGTTGTCTCCTGAGGCGAAGAGGTCTATCTCTGCTCTCCCGAAGAACTCCCAAATCTTGAGAACCGTCTGGGGATGGAGCATCCACTCGTCTGAGGGGACGTTGCTCCGTGATAGCATATCTGCACCCAGGTTGGTCTTGCCAGGTATATGAGTCGCCCTGAGCGACCGAAGCCTTGGTATTGCCCATTCCAGAAGACGTTTCGCCAGAGCGCATAGGCGGCTGGACGAAAGACCGCCCTGGTGATTTATGTATGACACCACAGTCATGCTGTCCGATTGGACTAGGACGTGGCGTCCCGTCAAGTGAACCTGAAACGTCTGCAGAGCTTTCATCACTGCCAACATTTCGAGGCAGTTGATATGGAGATGGCTTTCCTCGTGGGACCACGAGCCGAAGGCCGGTCTGCCCTCGCACAGAGCCCCCCAACCTGAGTTGGATGCGTCCGTCGAGAGCACCGTCCTCCGTGACATCGCCTGTAGGGGTACCCCAAGACTGAACCAAGCAGGGTTCATCCAAGGTTTCAGGGCTAGAATACAGGCCTGATTGACCTTGAGGCATAGGCGGCCGTGCCGCCAGGCATGTGGAGGGACCCGGAGTTTCAACCAGAACTGCAGTGGTCGCATCCGAAGAAGACCGAGCTGCAGAACTGGGGAGGCGGAAGCCATCAGCCCTAAGAGCCTCTGGAAGAGCTTCAGAGGAAGATAGGCTTTGTTCTTGACGGAAGCCGCGAGCTGTTGTATAGCCAGGGCGCGCTCTGGCGAGACCATCGCCGTCATGCGGACTGAGTCGAAAACTGCCCCCAGAAACGAAATGTGTTGGCTGGGGAGCAGCGAGCTCTTGGCTAAGTTGACCCTGAGACCCAGGCATTGGAGATGGCTGAGGAGCACGGATCTGTGGTGTTCCAGCTCGGCTCGCGAATGGGCCAAAATGAGCCAGTCGTCGAGGTAATTCAGAACCCGGATTCCCATCTGTCTCAGAGGGGAAAGCGCCGCGTTCATGCACTTGGTAAAAGTGCGAGGAGCCAGAGACAGCCCGAAGGGCAGGACTGTATATTGGTATGCCACCCCCTCGAACGCGAATCTCAAGAATCGTCTGTGAAGGGGGGCTATCTGGATGTGAAAATACGCATCTTTCAGATCCAGCGAGCAGAACCAATCCTCGTGACAAATCTGTGCGAGGATCTGCTTCAGCGTCAGCATTTTGAACTTCCGTCTCATGAGGGAGCGATTCAAAAGTCTGAGATCTAGGATGGGCCTGAGGCCGCCATCCTTTTTCGGGACCAGAAAGTAGCGGCTGTAAAAGCCCGACTCGCTTTCTGAAGGGGGAACTATTTCTATAGCCCCTTTCTTCAGTAAAGACATGACCTCGGACCGGAGGACAGGAGCGTCGTCCGGATTCACCGAGGTTTGAAGCACCCCGCCGAAGCGAGGGGGCCGCCGTGCAAACTGGAGCGTGTAGCCCTGTGTTATGATCCCGAGGATCCAGCTTGACACGTCGGGGATGGCCTGCCATGCCTCTGCCCGAGTGGCAAGGGGTTGAATGATGTCGGATGACAGACCGCCGGGTAGGGGGCCGAACACCGAGGGAGGTGGAAGAGGAAATATGCTCTCTTTTTGAGGAAGTAAAATAGTGTTCGCCGTGAAAACGGCGTTTTGTTTGGGCGCAACATGTGTGGGCCCAGTTACAACACAGAGCACTTCTCCCACGCCCGGCACTAAGCGAGGCGGAGGGGAGACTGCGCGAGGGAGCTTTTGGGGTGGTCCGGTCGCAACGGGACATTCCCCAACCCTCTTCCTTCCTGTTGGATCAGGACGTCTTCGGAGTCACCGGGTCCAGCACAATTTTGGGCCGGGGTCCCTGGCGTCTCGGGAAGGAGGATTGGCGCTTAGCAGGGCGAGGGCGCTGACGATGCTCCTTAGGCGGCGCTGCTTGAGAGGTGGATGGTGCAGGTTTGGTCTGCTGAGCCGGCGCAGTCCTGGGGCGGCTAGGAGCAGACGCAGAGCTGGAGCGCTTGGGCAGAAAGTGTCTCATGGCCTGAGACGACTTCTGCGCTGCTGTGAAGCGCTCGGTGAAACCATCCACCGCTGGCCCAAAAAGACCGGAAGGGGAGACTGGGGCGTCCAGAAAGGCCGTCTTATCCAGGTCCTTAATTTCCGTGAGGTTGAGCCAAAGGTGGCGCTCAAGCACAACCAGGCTGGCCATGGAGCGACCGATGGCCTGGGCGGTGGCCTTCGTGGCCCGCAGGGCTAGATCGGTGGCGCTGCGGAGATCTTTGAAGGCAGGTGCATCAATGCCGGACTCGTCCAGGGAGCGGAGGAGTTTGGCCTGGAACACCTGGAAGATCGCCATGGTGTGCAGCGCCGAAGCAGCTTGGCCTGCTGAGGTGTAGGCTCTTCCAGCCAGAGTAGAGGTGGTTCTGCAGGGCTTGGAAGGCAGGGCTCGTTTGGTCTTCCATCCCACAGCCGCGGGAGGACAGAGATGAGCTGCCACCGCTTCATCCAGGGGCGGCAAGTGCTCGTAGCCCTTTTCTTCTGCGCCGTCGACAGCAGTGAGGGCAGAACGGTGTGTTGTGTGGAGGCGGGCGGAGTACGGAGCGCGCCACGACTTCGTAAGCTCCTCGTGCACCTCGGGAAAAAATGGAGCGGAACGCTGGCGAGGGGCTTGGCGGCGGCCTGGCAGGAACCACTCATCCAGGCGGCTACGCGAAGGCTCCTCCGGAGGGGCCCAGTCGAGGTCCAACTCTTCCACTGCTCTAGATAGGATGCGGAAGAGCTCGGCATCCATACCCTGGCCGTGATCAATGGGCTCCAAGGGAGGCGGGGGAGCGGGGTCGTCCGGCTCGCCAGCCCATCCTTCCGCTTCAGAAGCCGCAAGAGACATGGAGTCATCCGGCTCTTCGTCAGATCCTCCAAACGAAACTAGGTCGCTCGCATCTGCAGAGGGACGCTGCTCCGGTCTGGAGAACATGACGGGAAAATGTTCTCGCGGGGGAGAAGGCGAGGCACGCGGGGGCTGGGCCGACGTGAGCTCGCACATCTCCGGGCGCTGAGTCGCTCTACCCCGCTGTCTCTTCCTGGCCGGCTCGCGGGAGGAAGGAGACGGGAGGGCGCGAGCGGCGAGATCGCCTTCAGTGAAGAAGGCGACCCGCGAGCGCAGAGAACCGAGGCTCATGCACTCGCAGTGCGGGCATGAGGCTCCAGCGAGCGCGCCGTCTGCATGGGACTTGCCCAGGCACGCGACACACTCGCTGTGTCCGTCATCATCGTGCAGAGGGGCTCTGCACGTGCCACAAGAGTGGCGCGGCATTTGTAACAACGCCGCCGTCGTTATAACGACGATTGGGGGGCTCTTTTAGAGCGGCGAGGGCCGCGGAAGCTCTTTTAGAGCGGTAAGACCGCTAAGGAACGCTCTTTCAGAGCGGCAATAAGCCGCGGGAAGCTCTCGAGGGGCGCGCCGGATGGCGGCAGGAGACACGCTGAGAAGGCGGCCGAAGGCGGGAGCGGGAGGCGGGCGTCTCGAGGACGGCGCTCGGGGCGGCAGTCAGCGAGGGCGCCGGCGCTGTCTCCGACCGGCGAGTTCAGCTGGGTCCGCTGCGGGGCCTCTTCAACGGCGGCAGGAGCTTCTAGAAGGCGGCGAGCTTCTTCCGGCTTCAGGCGAAGATCAGCGAGGAGATGTGTTGTCGTCGCTGAAGGAGAAAGGACTGAAATCCTATGGCGAAACGCCTGCTTATATAGCCCTTAACCCCGCCCATTTCGGCGGGAAAGTTCGCGCGCTTTCTCGCCATAGGTCGCGCAGCTATGCCGCGCCGTCATTGGTTCAACAACTTGTCTATGAGTGAACCAATGACGATGCAGTTACACTGCGTTATTGAAAAAGGCTTCAGTAGCGGGGAAAAAGGGAGACTTTTCCCCATACGCAGTACGAGTGAAGTATCGAAAGGGAACTGTGCTTTATTCACAAATATTTTATGTGCAATTTTGTGCACAAGTTAAATTCACAACTTTAGGGTGGAAACATAATTATCGCTAAAGTGTTTGAATTATTCATTCATTCATTCATTTCCAGTGGTACTTTCTAAGGAGAAGACCAACAGTCTCATATGAGTCACATTTAAATAAAACCCAAAATTGTCATAAAATGTTTTATTGTGAAATTAGCTATTAAGCATATGCACTAAACCTGAGCAATATTCCCAGTTATTATGTGGATGGATGATCCTATCCAGAATAGTTCATTGTAATTTCTCCAAGGGAACGAGGTCACACTGGAGAGCAAAGACACACTGTGGCGGCTTAAAGAGCGGCTGCTGTTAAGTAATCGGTGCATGAGCCGATCTCCACTGACGCAGGCCGTCAGATCAGTACGTTTCTCCTGTGGTTTGACTCACTCGGATTGTTTTAACAGCTGCTCAATGAGAGCGAGTCTGTGATCCAGAGAGGTTCTGCGTAAGTACCAGTGACCCTTTCTACACAAACATACAGAGACTGCGCCGGTACGGACACATGTCAACCACAGCCATCAGGCACTAAATCTAATCATTATTCTGTACTGCCTTCTGTACTGATAAAACTACAAGGAGAAAGACAAATGTTAATAAAAAAAAACATCTACTATCACAGCTAACAAAAATATGTCCCATTAAGTTATAAAAAGGTTATTTTAGAATGTTCTTTGAAAACATTTTTTTAAATATTTAAAAACGTTCTTGCTTGTGGGAACATTCCATTTTATCATTCTTCAAACATTCTGGAAATGTTACTTTTGAATGTTCATTGAACATTCTGAAACTAGTAACATTTAAACAATGTTAGACAAACATTTCAGACAAAACATTCCATGAATGATGTATAAATGTTTTTGTGCTAATGTTTTGAGAACATGATTAAAGGGGTGTAATGTTTCTGTTTGAGCATAAACATCTGCAAAGTTACGATGCTCAAAGTTCAATGCAAAGGGAGATATTTTCTTTTTACAGAAATTGCTTTTTAAGGACTACAAATAGCTGGTAGGGACTACAACGAGCTTCTTCCCAGGTTGGTGACATCACTAACCCTAAAATTTACATAAATCCCGCCCCCGAGAACACACAACGAAGGAGGTGTGGCCATATTGGGCTGCTTTAGAGAAGAGGAAGAGTTGTTGTAGTAGAGTGTTGTTGTCATGCCGTCATTTTACACCGGACTGCTTCACAAACGAGGGTCAATTCAACACAAAAGATGAACATGACGGCACATGCTAGTGGATGAGTTGAATCAACTCCACAGCAACTACATCAATTTATCCACTAACCATTCAGAAACGTCTAAAAGTTGTAACTTCTTCCTGAGTCTCTCCATCAGTGTCGACTCCGGTTTGAACAATGTAAGGCTGAACACCGTTACTGACAATCCTCATTTTGGCTGCGTGAGATTCTCCAGCTTTGTTGTTGTTGAGCTGTTAAAGCTCCGCCCTCTTCTGGAAAGGGGGCGGGAGCAGCAGCTCATTTGCATTTAAAGGGACACACACAAAAACGGTGTGTTTTTGCTCACACCCAAATAGGGGCAAATTTGACAAGCTATAATAAATGATCTGTGGGGGATTTTGAGCTGAAACTTCACAGACACATTCTGGAGACACCAGAGACTTATATTACATCTTGTAAAAGGGGCATTATAGGTCCACTTTAAAGACCAGATAACTTTGAACAGACTTTATATTAATGTTACTGGAAGAACGTTTGTTCATAACTTTGAGAGAACCTTGCCACAATGTTAACAAGAGTTCTAATTCCCTGTTGACTGGCATGGCAACCAAAAATAACATGATTTAATATGAGTCTCCTTCAGACAGTACATGATATACATTACATGTATGCATATGCGTCATATAAATCTCTAAATCATTTGTATATGCTTAAAATGTACCGTTACACATATTCATACTCATGTACCAATGTATCGTCGGCCGATTTTTGATTAATTTAAAACCATTGCATATCAGCTATATCATGACACTGGGTAAAATAATAAATGTTGTTTATAAGAAATATTATATGATAGCAAAACATCATCTGAAGGTTGTCATGTTGTCTTATTTGTATATTTTGTTTCGTGCCTCTCTTATAATGTTGTCCTGTTGAATGTTAAACAGATCCAATCCATATTCGATGAAAATGATTTGATGATGCAGCAATAAACTAGTTATATATCTTAATGCATGTGTTTTTGAACTTTGCTAATTTAAAACATTATCAAAACAGTAATCTATTTTAATGGCAAAACTTCAAATATCTGAGCAAGTGACAAATATCGGTATCAGAATCGGCCAGTATTTGTTGATACCAATATATCGGCCAAAAAATTCCTAGTTCAGGCCTTTCCTGAGCGCATAACTTACAACTTATGATTATATCCTTACCTGTAAATGTTGGAAAGTCAACATTCTTTTATATACATTCAGAAAGAGTTTTTTTTTTTTTGTGGACAATTTCTGCATCAAAACAGCTGATTTAAGAACAAATTTACTCTAAATGAATGCAGTTAATTGTCCAGTTCTGTGATGTAGCCTGCACTCCATCAACCGTGTACATTTCCCAGTAAATGTGCCATGCACACAGCACGTTTTCATCTGGCACTATAGAACAAGAACAACGTTCACCGCAACAAAACACAGTGTAGCTATTGCCAGCGTTCCCGGGAGCTTTCAGAGAGCGAGCCGACACTGTTTATTTATACTGGCAGCATGACCGCGCACTACCTAGGGGGTGGAGTACCGCTGTGGCCCGTAGACCTCACCCCCCAGAAACCCATTTGGATGGAGACTTGATGGGGCCTTGACTGTTGGGGAGTCAGCCAGAGTGCAGGCCTCTTTTAATGGTCTCTCACCACGGAGGCACATTCCCAGCTCGGAGAATTGGAGCAGACACGCCGGCTCCTGTCTTAGCAGCTTTCGCTCCGTGTGGCGGGTTTGATATGAAGGAGAGCGTCTCATTAGCTCGTCTCAGCCACCTGCCCTCATCACGAGCTTCACATCCAAACCACAACTCAATGAAATCAGATCAGATGTGATTAATACAAAACAACCCCTCGTCATCAAGGGAATGACCTAATACTGGAATTGATTGGTGAAGTTCCAGGGTAAAATTGCATGGTTTAATGGAATTCTGACTAAAAATAGACACAAATAAGTTTGTATTGTAGATATGTATGAGTACAGAGCTATAAAATTAATGCAGACATTAATAGCTCAAGTCATTTAATGAGATCTCTGATCTCTTCAGTATTTTGGCAAACAGTTCAATAACAGCTAGTCTTCTGTAGAGATTTATAGCGGAATTGAACTTGTTTCATAACTGATGAACTTAACACATTAACAACTGAATTGATGTGAATAATGAAACTATTGTCTTTTTAGAGCTGCTTTACAGCAGAATTTGAATTGATCTAATGTTTGATGACATTTGCACCATTGATTCTGTTATTTTCCTGTTTATTTCTGTGAGGCTGCTTTAAAACAATCTGTATAAAGTGCATTAGTGCCGCCCATTTTTTCAGCGGCGTTGGTTCCGGAAGTATTTTTTCCATTAATTTCTCCCATAGGGATTTCAAAAAAGTCTTTGTTAAAGCATTATAAGCCATGAACCAAACCAAGCAGCTACAAGGAGAATCATACACTCTAAAAATGCTGGGTTAAAGACAGCCCAGGTTGGGTTGAAAATGGAAAAACCCAGTAATTGGGTTGTTTTAACCCAGGGGTTGGGTTAAATGTTTGCCCAACCTGCTGAGTAGTTTTATTTAACTCAACTATTGTTGAAAAATTATTGTATTGCTCGCTTAAAATGAACCCAAAGTATGTTGGAAATTAACATTTATTAATATGATTAATAAAGTAACATTTATTAATACGTTTAATGAATAAAAATTAAACAATATACACGTACTAAATTGCTTATTAATAAATGTTCACCTTATTATTATTGTTGTCTCTAGTAATTATGTGTCTGATTTTTAATTTCCAATCACTGGGTTAAAACAACCCAATTGCTGGGTTAAAACAAACAACCCAACCACTGGATTAAAACAAACAACCCAACTGCTGGCTTAAAACAACCCAATCAATCGCTGTGTTAAAACAAGCAACCCAACCACTGGGTTAAAACAACCCAACTGCTGGCTTAAAAAAAACACAATTGCTGGGTTAAAACAAACAACCCAATCGCTGTGTTAAAACAACCCAATCGCTGCGCTAAAACAACCCAAATTTGGTTGAAAATTGACAAACCCAGCAATTGTTTTGTTTTTTTTAAGCCAGCAGTTAGGTTGTTCGTTTTAACCCAGCATTTGGGTTGTTTTAACCCACCGATTGGGTTGTTTTAACACAGTGGTTGTGTTGTTTGTTTTAACCCAGCGATTGATTGGGTTGTTATAACCCAGCGGTTGGGTTATTTTAAGCCAGCAGTTGGGTTGTTTGTTTTAACCCCGTGATTGATTTGGTTATTTGTTTTAACCCAGCGACTGGGTTGTTTGTTTTAACACAGTGATTGGGTAGTTCTAACGCAGCAGTTGGGTTGTTTTTTAGAGTGTAACATTATGAACTTTGATTTAAAGTAAAAGAGTATTTGAAAATGTAATTAGTGAGGGAACGAACTACAATCCCATGAAGCATTGCGAACAGCATAATCAAATTAAAAACGATAGGGAAATATAAAAATACGCATTTAAAATGTTGATTACATATATAAAAATAACATGTTTTAGGTTTATTGCAAAAAAAAAAAAATATATATATATATGTGCATAATGTAAGCAATAAGGTACGAGAGGCTGTGCTATATTGTGAATAAGTCACGGCTGAGGGTTGTTGTTAGGCACAATGTGAAGCGGAGTAACCCCTACAGCCGTGACTTATTCACGATACAGCACTAGCCTTGAGTACCTTGTTGCTTTTATAAAATGGTTACTACACAAATATTGAAGCCAAAAAATATGTATCAATGCAACTTTCATGAAGTAAACTTTCACTAAAGCCTTTCTTCCGCCAGAAAAAATAGTCCCTGACCGTGAACAGCAACAGAAGGTACATTATTACACCATTAGATGGCGACAAAGACTGTCTTTATGAGTGTCAGTCAGTAGCGAAGACTTTTACATTGAAAAGACTGAATTGTTGTGAACACGGAACAAGACGCAAATGACAAATGCTTTGACTAGCACTGTCAGCCACGGAAAAACCACTTAAACTGTTAAAAGGACAAGATATTGCAGAGGCTATTTAAATAGATTTATTATTAGGAACATAGGACTGACCTGAAGGAAAATGCTAAATCTGAATGCAGGTAATAAACTCGCTCACTCTATCTTTTTCTCACAACACTCTTCTACATGATACAGTAAGATTCAAAGATCAATATCAACTGAGAACAAACAGTTTACGTTGCTAAGAGTGGTTGCTAAGGGTGTTGTGTAGTGATACACAGAACTGTTGGGTGAAGTGATCATAGCCGTGTTTTATTGTGAACAAAACACAGATATTGACCAATCAGAATCAAGGACAGGAACTAACCGTTTTATAAATTAAAATATTTTGAGAGTGTAGGGATTCACAGTGCATGCTCCATGGGACTTGGCGGCGCTAAAGAAATATTTTGGCGTGTTTTGCTTGTTTCGACTTTCTGACTGGTGGAATTTTCTGACAGCATCATGGGTAATGATGCTTTTTCACCACGAATTCAGCTGTTAAACACAATTATTTTAAAACTAAGTTGAAATAATGCAGGCTGACAGCTTCAACAGAAGCAAATACTATCAATTAATAACCTTGTAGCTCACAGTAAGGCTGTCTTTATTATTTATTATTAAAAATAATTTTACAGAAAATACAGTTTTTACTTCTGGAACCCAACTGTTGCAGAACACTATAGAAATAAGAAAAAGCGCTATAGAAATAAGAAAAGAAAATAAACACAGTTTGAGACTTTTCTGAAAGAAGACACACGTGAGATTTACTTTTTTTCCTCAGGAGAATCATCTTAGAAGTTGATCTCCATTTGACATTGAGATATCAATGATTTCATTTATAACTTCTGTCCTCTGGGATGTTAGTGTTTCTGTGCGAGGGGTAATAATTCACAGCCCTACATCAGAACTGAAACCTCACAAATCCTTCTCAAACAATCTGCTCTTTGGCAGGTAGTAGATCCCAGTCTCTGCCAGATATCACATTTCCCTCAACTGGCAGCTTCTTTGAGTGAAATATCGCTCTCCATTTCTAAAACCTAAACATTACCATTTATGCCACTTGTCCGTTAGAGTAATGATGGTAGCTTTGTAATTAACTTCAAATCACATTCCAAAACGAGTAGGTTGAACTATTTGGGGTTCATCTGAACTTTCTCAGTCTGCGAGGAACATTTGAAACCATTTGACAGCTTCTAATTATGCAACACTTTCCGTCCGTATGAAGAGAACTACAAATTTGCATTTCATTTCCATTTATGCTGAATTTCCAAATGAGACTAGATTTTAAGGATGATAATTTTCTTTGCCGGACTCTACTTAATGTATCCTACCTGCTCAGAAACTAACTTAATTTAGTATCACATGATAAACCGTAACAACAGGAGAGCCTTGCACTGCCGGTCGGTGTCGGACTGGTGTAGGAAGCACCAGCAAAGGCCTGTGATGCTTTCAGGCTGTGTAAACATGTCTCCGGAACATTGTGTTTGTTAGGTCATTCCCTTAAGCACCCTTCATCCTCACTCTGTTATTCTTTACTATCCCCTCCTCCGTTTGGGATCTACGGATCTTCTGCAACCTTTCACAAATTTCCTGCGCCTCTTTGTAACGGGTCGAGTCCTGCCACTGCGTGTGATGAGGACTGTTTGTAAAAATTGCACATTGAGTCCAATTTATGCATTTGTTTATTTTCAAATAAATTGTTTAATTGTTAGCCTCATAATGCGTGAGCAATGTGGTCATAAATGTCACTCTTAAATACAGTGTCAGAAAGATAAAAGCATCATAATTGGTCACTAAACATTGATCTGTTAGTTTGAGCAGCCTGACATGTCAACTTCTGACACAACCAATGAAAAGGGTGGGAAAAATAAGGTCTTTTATCTTTTCAGAGTTTGTGTGTTGTTACTGACTCTGCTGTCAGTACGTGCTAAATAAAATATTAGGCCAATACGATTGGTAAGATGCAAACTATGCATAAATTATGCATAAAATAAAATTTACAATTAAGTGAATCATTTAATTATTTTCCACTTATGTTGCTTTTTAAATTGCTTTATTCAATTAATTTTTTTCTTGAGACACATGTGACAAGCAATTCAAGTTGCTGTGCAGGTGCAGATGCCAGTGGTGACCAATAATATTAATAAATGTCTCTACAATAAGAGCTTTGAAACGCCATCTTAAGGTGTTATGAGTTATGAAATTTAAGGAAAAACATTAGGGCGAATTCAGGTTGATTGGGACACTTTTTCCAATTCATCTTAATGGCAAAAATTGTTCCAATCACCCTGATTTCACCATAATTCAATAAAGTAAAACCAACTACAGTTAATTTTTTGTTCTTACTGTTTTTTAGTTAGCTTATTGTCACGGAATTGCGGAATCCAAGATGGCAGGCAGAGGTGAAGATCCAAATGCAGGAAGATTTTAATGAAAATAAACATAACATAACAAAATAATACTAAGAAAAACAAAGAAAACATGGGGAACAGCAGACACCTGCATGACATCAAACAACGACCAACAGAGAACCAGAGAAAACAAGGGCTATTTATACATAGGGGTTAATGAGCTAAACAAGGGAAACTGACACAGCAGGAGCAAACTAATGATAACGGGAAAAAAAATACAAAACTACAACCTGGACACAGGAAAGAACACAGAAACTAGGCACAGAGAAACTTCAACATAAAAGTCCCACAGAGCGCAAGACACAAAAGCAGATCTGACATTACCAAAGGAGCAGCTTCCAGATGCTCCACAAATAGTCCTGTAGGGAGCAGGGGGAGGGATGGAGGGTTAGGAACGCATGTTGGCGGCTATGACATGAAGAGGCTCAGGCTTGGCGGCCATGATGGCTGGAGACTCTGGAGTGGCGGCCATGACAGCTGGAGACTCTGGCGTGGCGGCCATGATGGCTGGAGACTCTGGCGTGGCGGCCATGATGGCTGGAGACTCTGGCGTGGCGGCCATGATGGCTGGAGACTCTGGAGTGGCGGCCATGATGGCTGGAGACTCCGGAGTGGTGGCCATGACAGCTGGAGACTCTGGCGTGGCGGCCATGATGGCTGGAGACTCTGGCGTGGCGGCCATGACGGCTGGAGACTCTGGCATGGCAGCCATGATGGCTGGAGACTCTGGAGTGGCAGCCAGGACAGCTGGAGACTCTGGAGTGGCGGCCATGACAGCTGGAGACTCTGGCGTGGCGGCCATGATGGCTGGAGACTCTGGCGTGGCGGCCATGATGGCTGGAGACTCTGGAGTGGCGGCCATGATGGCTGGAGACTCCGGAGTGGCGGCCATGACAGCTGGAGACTCTGGCGTGGCGGCCATGATGGCTGGATACTCTGGAGTGGCGGTCATGACAGCTGGAGACTCTGGCGTGGCGGCCATGACAGCTGGAGACTCTGGCGTGGCGGCCATGACGGCTGGAGACTCTGGCATGGCAGCCATGACAGCTGGAGACTCTGGCGTGGCGGCCATGATGGCTGGAGACTCTGGCGTGGTGGCCATGATGGCTGGAGACTCAGGCCTGGCAGCCAACTTGGCTTAAGACTCAGGCCTAGCGGCCATGACGGGACGAGACTCTGGAGTGGCGGCCATGACAGCTGGAGACTCCGGTGTGGCGGCCATGATGGCTGGAGACTCTGGCGTGGTGACCATGACAGCTGGAGACTCTGGCGTGGCGGCCATGATGGCTGGAGACTCTGGTCTGGCAGCCAACTTGGCTTAAGACTCAGGCCTAGTTGCCATGACGGGACGAGACTCTGGAATGGCGGCCATGACGGCTGGAAACTGACATGGTGGCCATTATGGCTGGAGACTCTGACGTGGCGGCCATGACAGCTGAAGACTCTGGTGTGGTGGTCATCCTGGCTGAAGACTCAGGTGTGGCGACCATTTTGGCGCAAGACACAGAAGCAGATCTGACACTTATGTACCAGCATAGCATACATTTACCTGATTAGCCGGCTAGCTTAGCTTATACTATATTATACAGTAGGTAGCCAACCAGAATAATACTTTTACCAAAACTGGGGATGCGTGTTTGCTGCCTTTTATCACTAAGTGGCACTATAATCGCAGACTTTTAAAAAATTTGAAAGTAAATGCGTCAGTTCATTCTCTCAAGCATTAATCTGCCGTGGCTCTGTTGAGAGCTGTGGGAGCAGATGAATTCAATTGAAACATTGTAGTTAAACAAATTCATAATCACAGTGCTGAAATTACAGAACAAACATAGAACTGAAAATAAACGTAGCTGTTTATTATATTGCATTGAATTTAAGCAAAGTAAATGTTAACACTGAGAGCTCAGTTTTTTGTTTTTTGCTTCCAATATCTGTTTCCAGTTTGTTTTACTATGCAATACATACGCATTCATTTTATATTTCAAGCATGTTGTTTGTGTACTTAATGTAATAAACAGTGGTTATATTTAGGTAACTAGGATATATTTAGTCAAGACATCATGATAACCACTTTTGATTACTGCCAGGATCCTAAAGGAGACCGATTCCTTTCATGAGACGCACGTTACAAGCAGATGAAGTAGGCCTAAGCATAACTGTGCAAGTACAGACGCTAATGGTGATGTTAATATTAATATTAATAAATGTCTCTGTGATAAGAGCTTTGAAACGGCATCTGAAGGCGTTACGAGTTATGAAACGCCGTCTGAAATGTTTATTAATACACTAAGGCAAAACATTAATTACATAAAGTAATTTAAAAAACAACTTTCTACGGTGAAAGGGAAAGTGACGTTAAAGTGTCACTTTTGATGGTTTTTGGCTATAGTTCGGTCTGGTATATAGCTTCAGGCCATGCAAATATACTTATTTTTTTATTGCAATAAAAAATAAGAAACAACGCTGCACTGCAATATAAAGAACCTAAAATGAAACGGAGAAAAAATACAGGGAGGTAAACAAAGGACACCTCAATCAGTAAAAAAGAAAATATCATATTCTTATTATTATTCATAAGTTTAAGAGACATTACAGTTTGGGAATTCTTATCAGGAAAGGTTTCAAATATAGGCAAAATTTGTTCTTGTGACAAATTGTTGCAATGCAAAACAAAGCAACTACCCATGCAATTATTTACAAGAAATCAGATCATGCAGTGACATTATGTTCTGGCAGACCTACTTTCTAAAACTGTCTATATTGGTTTCAGTTGTGATGATGCAGGTACCTGCATGTTACCATGGGACTTTTTAGGCTCATTTGAGGGTCACACATCACAAATGCAGGCAGTTGCAGTCAGGTATAAAAAATCTAGTTAATTCCTATTTACACGTACTAGGTGACCAACCTACGCAAAGGTGAAGATCACATTCATATTCTTTGTTGTTGATGAATGTAATGCAAGATGAAAATGTTGACCGTTTCCATCTCATAATTTCTTAGATCACATAACATACAGAGATCAAAAACAATCATATTAAAGTAAACAGACGAACATTTTAGAATTGGGAACACAATTTTGGTGGTTCAAAGCAAGTCATCTTAATCTTTCCCAGCTTAATCTTTAGTTTGCACAATCAGTAACTGGCTTTCAAAGTGCTTTACTGTTGCGAGAGTATTATCTTCCACAGCTGTGTGCAGGAATTGCGAGCGATGACAGATACTGGTGGTTTGTGTGTGTTAAATCACCTATAAAAGTATCAGGTAGGAACTGAATTTTCTAGTTCTCCACTGGCTCCGTCCCTCACAAGGCCCCGTCAAATGGTGCGTGTGGTCTTCATGTTTGCCAGATCAACAGAAAAGCCACATCAAACGCAGCTTAAGTTCTTATTTGGAAGATAGAGGCACATTTTCAAAGATGCTATAAAGACAAATGGGTCATGGAAAAGAAAAGAAGCCATAATTGCTGACATAAAAGAGGCTTAAAATAAGATAAATCACAATGAACGTGACATTTATGATGGTAAATAGTTTCTTTGTATATATTGCTTGAAGACTACAAGTGTCGCTCATTTACAACATCATCTTTTCTTTTTATTTTAGGGGTCATTTACAGGCAAAATCTGCACCTGCAGAACTGCGTGACCCACACCCGTTGCGTGTTTAATAAATATTTTGGCTGATTTTGATACAAATGCAAGAAAAATATCTGCATATTCCGTCTGGGTTGAAATGAATCCATGTTACTGAACACACCCATTATAACTGTAATAAAATACATTCTCATTTTTGTTTTACGAGGTGGGATTGATCGTTGGATATTGATGTCAGTCCTGAGACAAATCCGGTTATTTCCCATTACCATGTTTCCTATTCCCAGACACATTTTCTTGTATTTAATTGGCATGTTTTCTTGTTTGTCACTTGCTGATGTAATACTGTGGAGAGGAATTATTTTTATGTTCCATGTGAATCAAGCTATCATTCGCCTATTACTTTTCCAGATGAGCTTAACCACAATTCCAGGACTGGCCCCAGTCCGAGGAACATCCCTGTGCTTGGATAGTTGTGTTGTGTTCTTGTTTACTGTGTGTGTATGTGTGTTTCTCTCATGAATGAAAGGCTTTGAATTGCTGTGGTAATGGAATCCCATTGCCTGGTTGTTCCAGCGTGTAGCGTGTGAGTTTGAGCAGGACTGCGTAGTTGGCTACAACAAATTTTGTCTCACTTTCTCCTCCATACTTTCCCTAGTTCAGTGGTTCTTGACTAGTTTAGCAGATACTTCGGACAGCAACTGTTTATTGTACGAAAATAGTGTCTTTAGAATCAAACAATGAGGTTTGTTAATATTACCGTAAACTGCATTGGCCCTGCAATATGCCAAATTATTAGGCTAACATGTTTGGTCTTGAAGTGTCTCTTGGTTTTCAATGTTTTCCAATAATTTAAGATGCTTTTTCACTGAAGAAACATTCCCCAGGAACTAGTTCCGGGTAAAAATTCCCCTCTATGAAAGTCCTAGCTCACGCGGTAGTACTTTTTCAAAGTTCAGGAACTTTCGGGGGTGGGACTTGGGTGCTAAACTTTTTGATTGGTTGACTCCACGTAGCATTTTATTTCAACCACCATTTTTAAAAGTATGTAGCGGTGTGTGCAGTAAGAGTTATGCTATTGCTATTTGAATCAACAATGGAGATTAAAAAATATGATCGATGAGGCTTTATTTAGCTTTCCAGCGGGAACTGGAAAGTTGCGCGTAGTCCTACATCACTTGCCTTATCTTCACGGGACTTTAGACCGCGATGGAAACGCAGACAGCAACAGGTCTCGGGGGAAAAATGTATTGGGACCAATTGTTCTGGGTAATTTAGGTGGAAAAGCAGCTTTAGACACCATTTTCAACTAAAAATGGAAAACTATTTATGCGTTTTGGCCATCATTTACACGACAATGGCGTTTTGGTGGCCTGAAAAGTAAACTTTTGAAAACAGGTTTCAAAGTGGAAGTTTTTGAAAACAATACCGTTACCATCTCCATGTAAACTACAAAAAAATGTGAATCTGTGAAAACAGTGATGTCATGCACATGCGTATTACGTGTTTAGTCTATTCACCTTATTTTTCAACCCGAAGGCAAGTTGTTTTCTGTGAATGTGTGAGACTTCCAATTTCTTAGCAACTATAGGGAAATGAAAAGAATATAAAAGTGCAGAATATCAAACTTTAACAATAAGGTGGATAGTCATGCGCGAGGTGAGTGCTTTATAAAAGAATGCATATGCGCAGACGCGTAGTCTTTCTTTACAAAGTGACATCGCCAACTACTTGTCTGGCATGCATAATACAGCATTTTAAGTCTTTTTCGCGGATTCGTGTGAACGGGGATAGTTTCGATAATGTTGTCATCTGTACAAAGAAAAAAACACTTCCGTTTTTAGTACATCCCTGTCTTGTAAATGCACCTTCACCATGTCTTTTAAAGACCTTTTCAGCAACGTTTTTTTTTGCATCTAACAATCATTGCTGTTGTCAGGCAAAACATCAAGCATGATCAATCAGATTAAACAGAGAAAGAGCAAATAATTTAAATGATTTTACTGCCAAATAAGTTAAACCTACCTGTTTGAGTTATGATTCCAAAACATGGTATTTTAAGTAATGGTAATTTATGATAACATGATTGTTTTATTAATGACAACATTAGAGTTTACAGTGTAGTGACTTTTTGGACAGCTGTTTTTATCTTATGCGAATAGTGATTTAGTCAGATGTTGTTGTAGTAATAAATCTGAATTTTAGTGAATCCTGCTTAACCTGTGCTATGTTTTAACCACTATTTCATACTTGTTTTTTTGGCTGACAAAAAATTATGTAAATCAGAAAAGCTTTATCGGGAATTCGGTGGTAGAATCAAACCGATGTATATGGCTGACACTAGGAAGAATGCAAATATGTTGCAATAATGTTATGAATATGATAATTAGAACATAATGCCATTTAGCGACATTTACAGACTTTTCATTGAGAGTATTTGGCAAATGTAGTCAAAGCAAACCAAATTTATTTAATGTTTTTTGAGAGCTATGTAAGTTTATGATCATTGGACACATGACCTTTGACATCAACAACAAAAACTATGAGAATATCACATTAACCCATCCCAGCTGCATCTTATTTGCATTTAACATTGTTTTTTCCTGCTGTCTATGATCATCAGAATTGAACTGAGATGTTTTTTGGGTTGTGACCAACCACTGATCTAACAAATCCAACTGTCTGAGAGTTGTTGTTGTTTTTTTGTTAAAGCTGAGCTTTCTGGAGAGGGTTTCATAAGAGATGTACAAAAGTACATAATAATTGTGTTGTTTTAGGGTCAGGTCCAACTAAACTAAATCTAGATAAGCGCACTAATTGACTAGTTAGTTGTTGGACAATCTTCTTGAGCCATTCCTATACTGACACTGCTTGGGTTTATATAACCAGAAGTGGTTTTCGCTGTAGACGTCCATCAAACGTGTTTGGTGTTTCTGGATATCTCTGACAGATCTGGTCTGCTTATAAAATTGATGGGAAACAAACAAGCATTACTGAAGCAATGTGCAGTTGATTTGTTTGTAGTCTGTGGTTTTTATTTGTCTAGCTGTGTCTCTCCCTCACATAAACCCTGTTTGCTCGAGGGTCTACAGGTAAAGGATGCGTGTGAACGGACACTTTTCATGCCTGTATGTTTGTTTATGAGTGTGTGTTTGTGCATTTATGGGCTCCTGCTCTCTTATGTCAAGGAAAACATTTAAACTGAAATCTTGCCAACATTTAGATTAGAGACTCAGTGTTTAGCGACAGTCTGCTATCAACTGGATGTAGATTTGAAAACTTCATTAAGTGAACATAATAAAATAATAAGAAAAAGTTATAAACAAGAAGAATTATCTGCCAATAGAGAATAAACTTGTTTTCTCTTTGAATTAAGTTTTAGTTTTGTGTACCCTACTGGCAGATATTGATATATTTAGCAGAAAACAAGACTTAATATCTTACGTATCTTGATTTTTTTAACTGTACACACTGAAGTTTAATCCTTAATGTTTGAGGTTTGATCACATCAGAGCGCTAGTACTAGCGATGATTGACTTAACAAGCAAATGTTCACACATTTTCCAGAAGTCATCCAGGTCTTGCGCCATCTCTGCTCTGGTTTGCATGTTTATAAGTGTGTATTTTGGCTTTCTAAATCAGGAATACTCTCAAATGTAGATGTGTTCACTTCCCAGAAAGCTGGTTTATCCGCCTCCTGCAGCTGCAAAATAATTGTATACTCACTATAGAACATCTATCTATTAAGTTGTCAGACTCATTGGCTAAAATCTCTTGGACTTCACTTCAAGTCCAAAAGCCACTTCCCATGGGAATTGCCTCACCATCTGTAAGCACAGTGAGTGATATAAGGCAACATGGATGTGTGATAATTCTCAGAACAGAAGTGTTGAGTCACTGCATTTTGGCACTGCGTTCCTGCTGTTTTTGGCAACAGTTTGTGTGACTGGCTTTGGTTCACAATACCAAAGATTATTTCCAGGCTTGTCATATGACGCCTTAAAGTTCTCTTAGGATGTTCCTACTTATGAGTCCAGAAATTAGATGTGACGTTTACGAGATTTTGGACAGATTATACTGGATGCGTTGGGACATTTCGTGCTTCTAGTGTAACAAAATTAAGACCAAAGTTTGCTCACTACGCATGTGTTTAGTTTGATTTCAGTATTTTATCATTCTTGCGCATTCAGAGAATACAAAGTTTTGTGTCAAATAAGCAGATTTAGTTGCTAGGAGAACTGACCCTCTAAGTGTCTTTGTTGAGGAAAAAACACAAAGTTTTGATCGAAAAGTTGAGAATTGTAACTTTTGCTACTACAATGTATGGAAGCTTGTTTCCGGCATGAAAAAAATAAAAAAAGGAAATTGCAACTTTTTATCTCACAATTCTGACTGTATAACTCATAATTCTGACTTTATATCACACAATTCTGACTTTATATCACACAAGTCTGACTTCATATCACGTAAGTCTGACTTTATATCACGCAATTCTGACTTTATAACTCATAATTCTGACTTTATATCACACAATTCTGACTTTATATCACACAAGTCTGACTTTATATCACGTAAGTCTGACTTTATATCACGCAATTCTGACTTTATAACTCATAATTCTGACTTTATATCTCACAATTCTGACTTTATATCTCAATTCTGACTTTATATCACACAATTCTGACTTTATATCACACAAGTCTGACTTCATATCACGTAAGTCTGACTTTATATCACATAAGTCTGACTTTATATCACACAAGTCTGACTTTATATCTCGCAATTCTGACTTTATATCACACAAGTCTGACTTTATATCACGCAATTCTGACTTTATAACTCATAATTCTGACTTTATATCTCACAATTCTGACTTTATATCTCACAATTCTGACTTTATATCTCGCAATTCTGACTTTATATCTCACAATTCTGACTTTATATCACACAATTCTGACTTTATATCACATAAGTCTGACTTTATATCACACAAGTCTGACTTTATATCACACAATTCTGACTTTATATCACATAAGTCTGACTTTATATCACACAAGTCTGACTTTATATCACACAAGTCTGACTTTATATCTCACAATTCTGACTTTATAACTCATAATTCTGACTTTATAACTCGCAATTCTGACTTTATATCTCACAATTCTGGCTTTATAACTCATAATTCTGACTTTATAACTCGCAATTCTGACTTTATATCTCACAATTCTGGCTTTATATCTCACAATTCTGACTTTATAACTCATAATTCTGACTTTATAACTCGCAATTCTGACTTTATATCTCACAATTCTGGCTTTATATCTCACAATTCTGACTTTATAACTCATAATTCTGACTTTATAACTCACAATTTTGACTTTATATCACGTAAGTCTGACTTTATATCACACAAGTCTGACTTCTTATCACGTAAGTCTGACTTTATATCGCACAATTCTGACTTTATAACTCATAATTCTGACTTTATATCTCACAATTCTGACTTTATATCTCACAATTCTGACTTTATATCTCGCAATTCTGACTTTATATCACACAAGTCTGACTTTATATCACGCAATTCTGACTTTATAACTCACAATTCTGACTTTATATCTCACAATTCTGACTTTATATCTCACAATTCTGGCTTTATATCACACAAGTCTGACTTTATATCTCACAATTCTGACTTTATATCTCACAATTCTGGCTTTATAACTCACAATTCTGACTTTATAACTCATAATTCTGACTTTATATCTCACAATTCTGACTTTATATCTCACAATTCTGGCTTTATATCACACAAGTCTGACTTTATATCACGCAATTCTGACTTTATATCTCACAATTCTGACTTTATAACTCACAATTCTGACTTTATATCTCACAATTCTGACTTTATATCTCACAATTCTGGCTTTATATCACACAAGTCTGACTTTATATCACGCAATTCTGACTTTATATCTCACAATTCTGACTTTATAACTCACAATTCTGACTTTATATCTCGCAATTCTGACTTTATAACTCATAATTCTGACTTTATATCTCGCAATTCTAACTTTATATCTAGCAATTCTGACTTTATGTCTCGCAATTCTGACTTTATATCTCACAATTCTGACTTTATAACTCATAATTCTGACTTTATAACTCGCAATTCTGACTTTATATCTCGCAATTCTGACTTTATATCTCGCAATTCTGACTTTATAACTCACAATTCTGACTTTATAACTCATAATTCTGACTTTATATCTCGCAATTCTGACTTTATATCTCACAATTCTGGCTTTATATCACACAAGTCTGACTTTATATCACGCAATTCTGACTTTATATCTCACAATTCTGACTTTATAACTCACAATTCTAACTTTATATCTAGCAATTCTGACTTTATATCTCACAATTCTGACTTTATAACTCACAATTCTAACTTTATATCTAGCAATTCTGACTTTATATCTCACAATTCTGGCTTTATATCACACAAGTCTGACTTTATATCACGCAATTCTGACTTTATATCTTACAATTCTGACTTTATAACTCGCAGGTCTGACTTTATAACTCATAATTGTTTAAATCGAGTTTAAATCTCGCAATTCGAAGAGAAAAAGTCAGAATTGTCAGATAAAAAGTCACAATTACCTTTTTAATTTTTTTATTTAGTGGCAGAAACAAGCTTCCATAACAACTTGATCATCCATCGATCAGTAAAAAGTTCTGTGAGTTTTGAAAATTCAACTCATTGTATTCCTACTTGCTGTTCAACTGATTTGGCTCTTTTTTCACATCATCAAAACACATTTCAGTCTATCAAACTCTCCATTATAGTGTACAATATAAGCACTGTAAGGTTTTATTTGAGCTTTAATAATGATTCTTGGCTCTGCAAGTGCAAAAAATAATCCATGTATACTTTACAGATTACTTGCATTTGCAATTATAATTTAAATACGAATGGCGATATTTTTGTTGCTGGTTCTTATTAGTTGTGATTTCCACTTGCAAACAAGTGAGTGTGTACGGGAAGGGAAAACATGCTCTGTGATTGATGGTTTAAGACAAAGTCATCAGTACTTATGTCCAAAACACAAAACAAATGTAAGCTTGATATAACTGCAAGTTTCACTCATGAAATGTCACGTTTAACCCCAAAACATTATTTACATCATAGTAATTGTTGTACTGCCTTTGATGTCCACTGGTTTAAATACAAAGTACTTTAATGCAATGTTTTTCTTCTGTATTGCACATGCACAATGGACAATCATATGGAAGCTTGTTTCTGCCATGGAATAAAAAAGACAATTACGACTTTTCATCTCACAATTCTTACTTTTTTTCTCACAATTGCGAGTTTATATCTTGCGATTCTGAGCAAAAAAGTCACAAATTAGCATTTTTTAATTCCGCGGTGGAAACAAGCTTCTATGCAATCACCAACAATAATGACAAACATAAACTGTCCAGCTATAAATGTCGTGAATTTCTTTATTTTGAGGTGAAATATGACATTTTTCGCGTGTGTGAGGTCAGCGGTGGTAAAAACAGAGGTGAAAACATCTGATGGCACAGACTAAACCCTCAGCAAATCCAGAGGCCACTGAAGGAGGCACCCTGGAGAAAGGCCGTTTTTCAGTTGGGAGGTTTATCAAAAAGACATGTCCCGTGTGAGTGCGATTGCGTGTGTGGTTCGCAGTAAATCAGGGGCATGTACTGTGGCTACCCTGCATGGCCCATAACACCCCTGGCCCCCCTCCAGAGCGCTGCGGTGTCATGACAGGAAGCGAGAGAGGAAAGCAGCGTGTGTCTGCTATGAATTAACCAGTGTAAATGTAAGACTCCCTCTGAGACTCCCCTCGCGCATGTGGGCCGCAAAGCAGCTTTGCACGTTCACGCATGTGGTTACGTTGTGAGGAGAAAGGATGCTTTTAGATGCCATCACCTCTGCTACGGAAAAGTCAATTAGCAAATACATTTAGACGCCTAATTTACATGCTCTACAAACTGTGTTTTATTAATATATGGGTGTTTTTGTAAAACGAGAAAACTACTATATCTGGCAAAGGATGACTGTTTTGGAGCAACCTAGTAAGCATGAATGGAAATATTTACTGTAATGAAATACACAATGTTATAGTCAACAGTGCATTTTATTTACAAGCATTTTTAGCCACACTTCTGAATCATTTTTCAGCATTTTGATAAAAGTTACAGGTTTATGTAGAACTTCTACACACATATTGAGTTTTTTGCAGCTAGAAAATATACTTCGTTTTCAATGTTCAAAAGTGTTTTCAAAGGAAGCACATAGTATAGCTAATAATTTTTGTGCACATCTGTACAAACATTGTCTTAAAGAAGTATAAAACCCTGATGATACCATTTGTTTTGCTTTTCAAAACATTCAGTCATACTATTATCTACACTTTTTCTTTAAGTATATAGGGAACTATTTATAATCTAATGTTCCATATTGCTTTTAGAACATGTTAAATATAAAGCACATACCTGATTCTGCAAAGTGTATTATATAAGAGACAGTAGGTTTGAAAGCACACACACTAATTTATGCTCCATTAAATACATTTCCTCTGGGTTTGGCAGAGATTTTATAGTCAAATGGCTTCAGCGTTAAACCATAGGAGCAGTTTAAACTCAAGTCCTGTGATGGGTCTTTCTCAAAAGTCAGTTGATGGAGCAACATGGCAGCGATGAGGAAAACTTCGACTTTTGCAATCTGATCTCCAATGCATCTTCTCTTCCCAATGGAGAAGATCATCACGCCGTTGGTCAGGTCTTTATCCAGAGCGCCGGTGTCGTCCAGGAATCTCGACGGGTTGAAGACGTGAGGATCGTGCCACTTTTGAGGGTCGTGGTTGACGGACCACTGGTTGATGAACACCACGGTGTCTTTGGGGATGTGGAGACCTTCGATGGTGACGTCTGCGGTGGTGGAGTGCGGTATGGTGACGGGGACGAAGCTGGTGAAGCGCATGGTTTCGTAGATGAAGGCGTCCAGGTATGCAAGGTTGCTCCTGTCTTCTATTGATGGGAGTCTGTCACGACCCACAACTTTATCAATCTGCTCTTGAAGTTTGGTTTGAATCGATGGGTGTTTGACCAGTAGAAGCAGCATCCAGTTCAAGGCAGTAGAAACCGTGTCCAGACCTGCTCCGATGAGATCAGACACCGTACCTTCAGCATGAGCCTCAGTCAATCCCGTTTCCGTGTCTGCATGATCAATAACGCCAATAAAGGCGTCGCTCATGTCTCTGGTGACCTCAGGATCGTAGCTTTGCCTGTGCTCCACCACTTTACCTTTCACAAACACGAAGAAGTCATTATTGAGAGCTTTGAAGCTCTGAAAAACACTCCTGACTGGGTTGGGGAAAGACTGCAACCAAGGCATGACGTCCACCAAACTTCCAGCTCCTACGGTTTCTCCAAACTTGCTGACATTGCCCAAGAGAGTCCTGAACTCTAGGTCGTCGTGTCCGTAGCGTTTCCCAAAGCAAAGAGCGCAGATGATGTTAGCAGCCGCGACCGTCAGCTCGTGAGATGGATTGAAGTATTGGTCGTTTGAACTCAATCTCAAAAACGTTTCAATCATTTCCTCTGCCTCAGCCGCGATGTGCTTCTCGAAGGATTTCTTCGTTTGGCTGTTCGCAGAAGAGAAGGCACGAATGGTGGATTGAGCGATCTTCCGGTGCACTTTCCATTGCTTGCTGTAGCTGGTGAACGCCATGCCTGTCCCGCCGGAAACTGACTGGAAAGACACAAAGTTTGGCCTTCCGGCAAACTCGATGCTGTGTTGAAGCAATGCCTTGCGTATGGCCGCGTCTCCATTGAGAACCACTATGTCGCTGCTGCCCAGTCTGATTTGGTAGACGTTTCCGTACCTCTTTGCCAACTTGGCGAAGGTGATGTGGGGCATTTGGCCGAGCTGCATGGCGTTGCCCACAAGCGGCCAAGCAAAGGGCCCTGGAAGCCTCTTTTTCAGAGCGAGGTTCCTGACCCAAAAACAAGCCTCCAGACAGCAGAGGAAGACGAAGGATGCAATGAGGGCCGGTTGTATTTGTCCGCTCCATTCCTTGAGGATTCCACTGCCCTTCATTCCAAACTCCGTGTCTGACAGCGCCATGATATTCTCAAGCTCTAAAGGTTGTTTTTTGTATAAACTCTGACTATATTAGTAACTCTTCATCTTGAATGGTGAGTAAAGGATGGTGGTAAATCACAGAAGAATTTGAGAACCTCAACGCCCTGCTGTTTTCTGCCCTCCTCAGCTGTGGGGTTACAGGAAGACAGGTCAGGGTTTGCGGAGCTGCAACGTCTGTCCAGAGATGACCAAATTAGAAGAATGCAGATTTCAGGCTTGACACTGTGTTATATATATATCTCTAGAGTAGGAGGAGTTTGGGCCACAGGTTCATTTTCTTTCCCCCGACTCTCTCGGACTCTCCACCCATTACGGCCGGAGTGCAAACGCCTGGACACACATGGGATTCCCAACATCTACAGATGTATAACACTTCTGACAGTGTTCATAACATATACTGGACATTAGATAACGAAATATCATTTTTGCAGTACATGTGAAGTTCGAACTGAGATTGTTTCAAATTCAAGCTATTATGCAGCTCTGCTGAAGATAATGGTGTCATTATTCGGCTCAGTTCAGTGTTGCAAAGTTCATCAGTTCAGCTATGAGACAACATTATCATTAATCAGTCAGTATGGATGGTGTTGATAGTTACCTTTGTGAACTTGAGGAGAACTGACTTCATACATCCACTAATGATCACCAAAACACCAATTCAAACACACTGAGACTTTAAACATGATGAGGAAAAGTGAAGAGAAAAGATCCTACAGCGTTTGAGATACGCAGATACAGACGTTTGCTTTGTTATCTAATAGTTGTCTAAAAGCATTTTGGGGCATTATATCTGTTTTTGTTTGTTGACAGAGTAAAAGAATAACATATAGTTATGCCAATTGGATGTCAAACTTCGTTTAATGATGGCTCTTGCTTTCTATATATTTTTTATTTGTCTTGCTGTAAAGTGCTGAAATGTCTGATTAGGATGAATAAAACCATAAGCCAGAGAAATGCTGTCATTATCTTTTCTTTTTTTTTTTACAGAATGCATTGTCTGACATAGTAAATGAGCTCTGTAAATGTGCTCTAATTGGTGGGATTTCATTTTGTTTGGAATCCACAATGCGATGCCAACTGAATACAAGTGAAATCGAGTCACTAGAGGAATTCAGTCTGTAACTCATGAAAGATTTGAGGGTTTTTTAATGCTTCAGACAAAGAACAGATACAAACAATGGAGTTAAATATGGACCGTAGCAGAGTGTATTTATCATGAGCTGTAGTTAGAGTAATGACTGTTATATAAATTTAATAAGATAATTTGACTTTAAAGATGTGGTTTTACAGAAATATCTGAATGCAAACAGAAATATTGGCCAATAAGGATATGCACTGAAGTGAAGACAGATGCAGACTGTTAATATAATAAGACCGTCAGTGATTTGGTTTGACGTGTGTGATTTTTTACTTGCATGTATTAATGTGTGTGCATGTGTTAAAATGTGAATCATTCTGTGCATCATAAAAGAAAGAGGCCGAATGCATCTTCACAGGTTGTAAAACAGCACTTTATTTATTCCACTTGTAGCTTATTTTCCAATAGTAAAAAGAAAACAATACCTGGACATTAAAAAAAAAAAAAGGCTTTCTACTTTTTCTTCAAAAAGCTGCATTCCTGAATACATGCACTTCAGTTACAGAGCTTTCAAAACATTCAGTGTAAACATTTATCACAATGTAATATGCAATTTGATATAGGAATATCTGATTGTGTTTTGTACATGACTGTGAGGATCTGTGCATGTGAGAGAACCTTCAAAATGACATAATGAGGAAGTTCATCCAGCGTGAGACTGAAGTCTTTGAGACTCAACAAGAGAGCCTTGAATGAATAAACTGCTATGCATTTTATAGAGAATATAATTTATAGAACCAGTATAATGTGTATAAATAAATGCCTAATACTTAAAATACCTGAAGTACATCATCACATCGTTATACAGTTTTATGCAAGCATAATTAAATGCACTGCTATGCCAAATCTGAGTCACGTTCTCACAGCCCTCCAACAGCTGCTGTTAATGACTCAATACTAACAATTGCATAATATTACATAATAATTGATGTGTCTACAGTGACAGTGGCTTAGCGTTTGACCACGTCATATTGTAATTATTTTGAAGCATAGATGATCTCTTCGATTACCTGACAACATTTTCTATGGATGTGATTGAATCAATTCATTAATTCAAATATTCATTAAATATTAAATATACAATTATTAGACAGCATTCAGTGCAGCTTTACTAATACTCATTGTTATGTGGAATACATTTGCATTATGTTCAGTCTTTGCTGGCCTTTAGTCGCAAGAACAAGCCGGTTGTTTTTTTTAACTCATGCCGGCGATACCAAGCCGAAAAGTTTTCCTCTGAGCTTCGCCGAGACTGTGTAATGGAGCGGCTTCAGTGTTAAACCGTACGAGCAGTCCATGGAGAGATCCTGAGAAGGGTTGCTCTCAAACGAGCACTGGTGCAACAAGATGGCAGAGAACAGAAAAACCTCCACCTTGGCGATCTGCGCACCAATGCATCTCCTCTTACCTGTCGAGAAGATCATCACGCCGTTGGTCAGGTCTTTATCCAGAGCGCCGGTCTCGTCCAGGAATCTCGACGGGTTGAAGACGTGAGGATCGTGCCACTTTTGAGGGTCGTGGTTGACGGACCACTGATTGATGAACACCACGGTGTCTTTGGGGATGTGGAGACCTTCGATGGTGACGTCTGCGGTGGTGGAGTGCGGTATGGTGACGGGGACGAAGCTGGTGAAGCGCATGGTTTCGTAGATGAAGGCGTCCAGGTATGCAAGGTTGCTCCTGTCTTCTATTGATGGGAGTCTGTCACGACCCACTACTTTATCAATCTGCTCTTGAAGTTTGGTTTGAATCGATGGGTGTTTGACTAAAAGCAGAAGCATCCATTGCATCACTGTTGACACTGTGTCCTGTCCCGCACCAATTAGATCAGTGACCGTAGCCTCAACGAAGTCTTTAGTCAGCATGCTCTCTTTCCCATGCTCGATGGCGCCAATGATGGCGTCGCTCATGTCACGGGTGACGTCGGGGTCGTACGTGTCTCTGTGCTGGACCACTTTGTCCTTCACGTAAGCAAAGAACTCCTCATTAATGGTCTTGAAGTTTTGATAGACGCTCCTCACAGGATTCGGAAACGACTGCAGCCAAGGCATGACGTCCACCAGGCTCCCGGCGCCGACGGTTTCTCCGAACTTATCCACTCTTTTTAGGAGAGTCCTGAACTCGGGGTCATCGTGGCCGTAGCGTTTCCCAAAGCAGAGCGCGCAGATGACGTTTGCAGCGGCGACGGTGAAGTCGTGCGAAGGATTGAAGTGGCGTCCATCAGCGCTGAGCCTCAGAAACTTCTGGACTAGATCCATTGCTTCGCCAATTACATGTTGTTCAAATGTCTGTTTGGTTTGACTGTTCGCCATTGAGAAAGCTCTTAGAGTCGACTGGGCGATTTTTCGATGCATCCTCCACTGTTTGCCGTAATTGTTGAACGTCAGGCTCCGACCGCCGGAAATCATCTGAAAAGACACAAAATTTGGCCTGCCGGCAAACTCAGTGCTGTGTTGAATGAGCGCCTTCCGTATGGCCGCGTCTCCGTTCAGGACCACGATGTCGTTGCGGCCGAGTCGGATCTGGTAGACGTTTCCGTACTTCTTTGCCAGCTTTGAGAAGGTGATGTGCGGCATTTGGCCGAGCTGCATGGCGTTGCCCACCAAAGGCCAGGCGAACGGGCCTGGAAGCCTTTTCTTGAACGTGAGATTTCTGACCCACAGACAGGCCTCGAGGAAGAAGAGGATGATGAAGGATGCGATCAGAGCCGGCTGAACCTGTCCGCTCCATTCCTTCATGATGCTGCTGCCCTTGAGTCCAAACTCGGCTTCAGTCAGAGACATTCTTCTGATAAACTGTTATTCTTCTTTTTTTTCCTGCTCAAATGATGTTCATGTTCAATGTTGCATTCAGAGAAAATGATAAGCATCCATTTAAAAGAATAAAATAATCTTTTTTTTCAAAATGTTGTCAATTAAAATTTAGTTTTACAAGCTTGCTTTACTTTTCCAGGTGAAGCTCTCTGTGTTTTCTGTGCTGGTTGGTGGGATCCATGTCTTTTATATATGTTTGCAGCACAGGGGGCCGGACCCGAGGATAGTCTCACTCCTCCCATTGTGGAAGCCGCGGAGACTCCGTCAGAAGATCTGAACGTGTGGCTGCAGCCGCGCGCGGAGATCCAAGTGTGTTCATCGGGAAACATCTGAGCGTGCTTTGAAAATCACCTTTGTTTGGTTTGCACGCGCTCTCTCTGGGGTATTTCTTTTAATCGTTGCGGAGATGCAGAGAACTTCACTGTGCAAAACTCTTTACGGTTTGTTCAGATCGCCTTATTGTAGTTATAAATTCCACTTGCATCTCCTTATTTGACGCGCGCGCGCTCGTGTTTCTAGTCGTCGTGCGCTGAAGTGTTCAAATAGCTGTAATCGTTATTTCTGCTCTGGTTTGCACAGGATTACGAAAATGTTATTTTAAGCTTGATGCAGTCACCGACGGCATCCCAGACTTCAAACTTCTGGGGAATGTTTCATAATAAATAGGTGCTCTGTTTTGCAGACCCACTTTACATAAACCCTTAAAATGGAAAAGTGTGCATGCATGAGTTATGCAACGCGACTAGACATTGAAATTCCAGGTTATCCCTGTGCTGTGTGTGAATATGTGTCCCTTTATATTATATATGTCTTTAAGTCCGTTCTAGCATAAATGAGTATGAATTTCAGTAATGGAGTTGTGCATAATAAACAAATTAATGTATAGATTGTAAATAAATGGGTAACAGTTTACTTAAATCCTTCTTATATATATATATATTCAATTCACATTTATTTTCACAATACATATTATTTCAAAGCAGCTTTACAGAGAATGCATGTCAACATTGCAATTTAGAGAATGCAGTGTAATTAAGGTACTTTTAATGCACCCTATAATGCATTGTATGATCTCATGAATAATTGTAAACACCGTTATATCGATTATCTATCCATTAAACACACCTTTAGAAAGTATAATGTATTAAAACACATGACAAACCAATTTCAGATGTAACAAGGAATCTGCAAATATTATGTAATGCATTTTAACTTTGGTTACAGTTATTTCTTATTATTAATACCTTTTATAATGCATTACAAATAAAGGCTTTAAGCAAAAAAAAGAAAATGCATTGCACATATTGATTTCATGATGCACAATCACACACAAATAATTCATTATGCCATAAGTACAAACAATTGATTTTTAGTGCATATGTCGACATTGTACAACAGAAGGATAGAAATGAAGATTATAAATGTTCTTTAAGAGCATAATTTGACGTTGTGTTCACATGTCGGCGGTGCATCATGTTCTGGGGTCTCTCTCTGATCTCATCGAAAAGCACGCCAGGGTCTCTTTTGGCTATTTTCCTCTCACAATTTCTGGATAAATTTTCACATGTGTTTTGGGGTATGCAGTCATTGAGAGATTGCTTAATTGCAAGCATGCCTTTAAAACGTGCAGTAAAGCAGATCCACCTACAGAATTCATCATTACAGACACTTTATTCAGTGAGAAAGGACATAAAATTGAATATCCTGATATGTCAAGATAGGCAAATGAAGAAGCTGAAAGACGCTGCAAGTGCATTTGTTTTTCATTTCTCTTTGTACATCATAGCAGGGTTAAATGGAAGTTTAATGGAAAATTGAATTTTATATTCTCTCATGGTTGTGCACTTGTATTTGCAGTTCCAGCGAGCGATATTTCATTAAAGAGTATGACATTCTCAGCAATCGAGAACTGAATGTTCTTGATGTAAAACGTTTCTCTTCCGAGAGCCAAGCAGGAGATAAATGTTCCTTGTTTCCTCACCGGGAGGAGTTTATTTTTGCAGGGATCTAATGAGTCTAATTGCAGCGCTGCAGAGTTTCTAGTGTCAGAGAGACAGTAGCGTTGATTTCTCGCTGATAGTACACTTTCCTGGATGCAAACCACTTCTAAAATGAGATGTGCCTTCCCAGAGAAGAGAGGAAGGAGAAGCTGCCAAATACAATCAGTTCCAATCCGCTTGGATTTAAGGAGCCCACTGTTTCTGCTCCCTAGGAGAGAATAAACATCTTCACAGAAACAAGATTAGATTTCATTCTGCGCTGTCCAGGGAAAAGACGAGAAACTAGTGAGAGTTATTTGCACATTTATATATCGTGTATAGCGTGATATTAGTTAATATTCTGTGTCTCTAAGCAGTTAGAAAGAATAATGCATTAATACACAACAAAAAACTAATTCATACGTAACAAATATTATAATGCATTATAACTTTGGTTACAATTACTTATGAAAATATATAATGTACCTTGTAATGTAATTATTATAAAATACTTTTATAATATAAAGATTTCAAGTAAAGTCTTCCACATTATATTTTTAAATCTAATAAAGTAAGTCAAAATTGTTCTCATAAATCTTACAAATTATATTTTAATATATGGTTTTTAAAAGATTTTGATGGATTTTTAATACTGTATTTGCAACATAAATCACAGCATCGTTTAATTAAATATAGTATAATCTTTTATATTATGACTTTAAAAATGTAACAATATTGTGATTATTAGTGTGATATTTGTTAATATGTAAGCAGTACATATATAATCTTTTGTAATATCACTTTTTAAATGAAAAATGTTCTCATATATCATACAAATGACATTTTAATATATGGTTTTTAAAAGCTCAAGATTTTTGATTGACTGTAATATTTGCAACAAATAAATAATATTTTTATTTAACATACCATAATCCTCTAAAATCAAAAATCAGGGATTGTTGTAACAATATTGTGATATTCATATTAATATCGTGTTATGTAAGCATTACATAATAAAACTATTTTATATCATTATCTTTTTAAATCTAAAAAAGTAAGTGAAAATTGTTCTCATAGATGACATTTTAATATATTGACAAGCTTTAGATTTTGACATAATATTTGCAATGTAAACCACAGCAGCTTTTTAAGTATTTTTTTTAAGTATTTATACTCTAAACCTTTATATCATAACATCAAAAATCAAAGATTGCTGTAACAGTATTGAATTACTGAGTAATTGTTATTTTCATGACTCAGATATCGGTTTTCCATTGTTTCTAGCACTGCCAAAATCACATCCCGCCTTTCCTTACAGTAGAATCCCGTGATTCACATATGGTCTCTCACATCAGCGTCCGCACTAATAAGAGCCAGCTTTGCGGTGGAGCGTGTGTGTGTTGCGTGAGGCTGTCGTGTTTGCCTGCGATTACTCTCTTTAACCTGGCTGTGAAAGGCTGGCCGTGACCCCGTGGGGTCGGGAAGGTCAAGGACTTGGCAGCCGCGAGCGTGTGGATGTGGGTCTCATGGTGGACGGGGGCCGATCCTGGTCTGGAGCTAATCACTGTTTACTAGAATCACTTCCACTTTTCAGCGAGCTACTGTCACGCACGGCCTCGGGAGGGAGGAGGGAAGCTCGGGGGTCTGACGGCCCGTGTGGGATTCATGGAAAAGGGATGGGCTGAAATGAACTGCAGGAACGTGAATGCAGATTAAACACCAGCGGTGATCCAGAACTGAGAATGACTGCAGTGCCAGAAATTACTGACACACAGTGAGAGGAAATGAACTACCCCGTAACACACTCGCGCTCGCTCCAGGACGCTAACTAATGCTTTATGAGCGTGACTCACCTGTGCCATCTTGACCTTGTTAGCGGTCGGTGGAGTCTATTAACGCCTGTGACATGATTCAGTTTAGTTGACTATATTTGTGCACAAAAGAATTTGAATGATTTAAACTATAGATTTTTCAAGGGTTTTTTGCAGAAAAAATGTGAGAAATGCCATTCCAGGAATGTGGTTGGGAACCACTGCTCTAAACTATATTGTAAATGGAGAAATACCAATCATGATTCTAGGGTGTTGCTATGCAGTTGCTAAGGTGTTCAGAGTGTTTTTAGCACGTTGCTTTGCTGTTGCTAGGGAGTTACCAGAGTAGGTTGTAGCTGTAAGCTAAATTTTAAAAGGAGAAATACCAATCATGATTTTAGGGTGTTGCTATGCAGTTGCTAAGGTGTTCTGAGTGTTTTTAGCCAGTTGCTATGCCGTTGCTAGGGGGTTACCACAGTAGGTTGTTGCTGTAAGCTAAATTTTAAAAGGAGAAATACCAATCATGAGTCTAGGGTGTTGCTATGCAGTTGCTAAGGTGTTCTGAGTGTTTTTAGCACGTTGCTATGCTGTTGCTAGGGAGTTACCACAGTAGGTTGTAGCTGTAAGCTAAATTTTAAAAGGAGAAATACCAATCATGAGTCTAGGGTGTTGCTATGCAGTTGCTAAGGTGTTCTGAGTGTTTTTAGCACGTTGCTATGCTGTTGCTAGGGAGTTACCACAGTAGGTTGTAGCTGTAAGCTAAATTTTAAAAGGAGAAATACCAATCATGAGTCTAGGGTGTTGCTATGCAGTTGCTAAGGTGTTCTGAGTGTTTTTAGCACGTTGCTATGCTGTTGCTAGGGAGTTACCACAGTAGGTTGTAGCTGTAAGCTAAATTTTAAAAGGAGAAATACCAATCATGAGTCTAGGGTGTTGCTATGCAGTTGCTAAGGTGTTCTGAGTGTTTTTAGCACGTTGCTATGCTGTTGCTAGGGAGTTACCACAGTAGGTTGTAGCTGTAAGCTAAATTTTAAAAGGAGAAATACCAATCATGAGTCTAGGGTGTTGCTATGCAGTTGCTAAGGTGTTCTGAGTGTTTTTAGCACGTTACTATGCCGTTGCTAGGGAGTTACCATAGTAGGTTGTTGCTGTAAGCTAAATTTTAAAAGGAGAAATACCAATCATGATTCTAGGGTGTTGCTATGCAGTTGCTAAGGTGTTCTGAGCATTTTTAGCACCTTACTATGCCATTGCTAGGGAGTTACCACAGTAGGTTGTAGCTGTAAGCTAAATTTTAAAAGGAGAAATACCAGTCATGATTCTAGGGTGTTGCTATGCAGTTGCTAAGGTGTTCTGAGTGTTTTAGCACGTTGCTATGCTGTTGCTAGGGAGTTACCACAATAGGTTGTTGCCATAAACAATATTTTAAATGGAAAAATATTAATCATGATTCTAGGGTGTTGCTATGCAGTTTCTAAGGTGTTCTGAGTGTTTTTATCATGTTACTATGCTGTTGCTGGAGAATGCTGTTATTAGAGAAATGCCAATCAAGATTCTAGGGTGTTGCTATGCAGTTGCTAAGGTGTTCTGAGTGTTTTTATCATGTTGCTATGCTGTTGCTAGGGAGTTACCAAAGTAGGTTGTTGCTAAGGTAAACTGGGTGGTTGTATTTAATTATAGTATGGAGATTTAAAAAACTTTATGATAGCTTTAGAAATTTTATGATAGATTTTTTTTTAAACGATAGATTTTCATGTTTTTTGAAGAAAATGTAAATGTAGAAATCGTGTGGTTGCCAGTGCGATGCTATGCAGTTGCTAAGGTGTTCTTTAGTATGTTGCTAAGGAGTTCCTACAGTAAATAATTGCTAAGGTAATCTGGGTGGTTGCTAGGCACCTCACTAAGGTGATGAACATCTGTGCTCCATTTGTTAATTTGACATTAGAAAAAATATGCACATAAAACTGAGGAATTATTGTGTGGAGATTATAAAAGTACACATTACTGTAGCTTTATAAATTTTGTTTAAGCATGCAACTAGGGGCAAGTGACAATTTATTCACTCTGAATATGCATAAAATGCAGAAAACTGCTGTCATGTACTATATTTTTATGATGTACATTTAGTTTTTATTAAATATAGCATCAGAAAAAATATCCAAGATTCCAAAACTCAGGCTATCTTTAACTAAATCCAGTAAGTTTATTGAATTATTGCAGTTGCCCGAGGAAACGCGAGTGCACAAACGTCTCACTGACCAAATGCAGCAGCCTGTTTGTGCTTTCGCCAGGTACATCAAATCACAAACCTCCTCATACTCTGACCTCGGCTTGACTTTGGGTCCAAGACCCCATCAGCCAATCGGACTTGAGAAGCGTGTGTTTGCTCCAATCAGAACTGACCGTGTGGGCGTTAGTGATTTGATGTGGCTTGACATCTAAGTGATATCAGTTACTATAATATGATATTGTCAATGATGAGCGGTTTGAGCATTTCCCATGTGCTAATAATGTGAGTTGGCAGAGGAGCGCTGATGGAAACTGTCGAGTCGAGTTATCAGACACACCCGGACAGATGATTTCATCTCAACATATGCAGCATTGCACATTGCGTATTTTAATGTCTTTTTGATCAAATAAACGGAGCCTTCGTGAGCAGAAGTACTGTGTGTGTGTGTGTGTGTGTGTGTGTATGTAGCATTGCAGTAATATAATCTTAAAGACCAAAACTATCAGAGTATGTGTATGAGAGTACGAGTATGTTCATTTATAGTATGCATATAAACACAAACTAAATGCTAAGATTGGCCACTATTTTTCTTGCTCTGTCTTAAAATACTTTGTAATTTAAAGACAAAATTTAGCCAGAACTGAGTTCTCTGAAATATTTGCCCTGCACATTAGAAAACATTCCCTCCCTTTTTGTCTTGGCATGAAGAGCAGTTTATTCTTCTGCAGAAGTTTAGAGACATGTTGTTATTTTTAAGTTTGTAGGGCCTGAATAAACTTAGGAAGACCAAAAAAAAAAAAAATTTCTGTTGGATCTTCTGCATCTATATTTCTGTTTCAGACCGTTAGACGGTGCATTTCATACTAGATTTTAGTCTTTCAGCACATTTTGCTTTATTGTCACAATGAAATCTATTAAATCACTACTGTAGAGTGATAATTGCCTTTGCATTCTCCTCCATCTCTCTGTAGGTGTGTTCTGATGTCTTCTGCAGAGTTTTTTCGCGTGCGAGGATGAGTTTGCGTGCCACACCGGCCTAGCGTGCGCAGATCCCGGTCACCGGCCCCGACCTCCCCTGGGAGGAGGAGGAGATTAAAATGAGACGGAGAAGGAAAAAAATACGGCGAGAAATGGCTTCCAGATGACCCCGATTTGAGTTGCTTAGCTCATTTGTAGCTGGCAGACGGACTTTGACAGGAACGATTACAGCAGCCTGAAGCTCTGCAGCAGAAGCACTTCTCCAGGTTAATGAAGGATTACTCACACATACACGCTCTTTATTTCAATATTGGCATATTAAAAATTAAGTAAACTTCATTTTGACCTGTATTGTGGGCTTAAGTAATACAACTTTTTAACGTTTTTGTAAGGTTTAAATGAATTGATAAATGGTTTTATATTACAAAAACTCAACTGTTTAAAACTCAAAATGGGTGGTTTATTACTTTTCACTATAATAACAAGTTTATATAATAATTATTAAGTAAACTTCATTTTGTTTTGAATTTTCTTTTACATTTTTTAAGGTTTACATTAATTGATAAATGGTTTTATACTCAAAAACAGCGTATAAATTAAAAAAAAATGGGTGGTTTATTTCATATTCTGACTATGACTGTTATAAAAAAACATTAGTTGCCGTAAGAATTAAGTAAGCTTCAGTTTGACCTGTATTGTGGGATTATGTAGTAACATTCTTTTTAAACATTTTAAGATGTTTAAATTAATATTTATATCGAAGCCCATTTCTGCCACATAAGGAAAAAAAATCATGCCCTGGTAAGTCATAATAATGAAGAAAAAAGGCTACTTTTGACTTTAAAAGTCATAATAATGAGATAAAAAGTCAAATTAATGACATAAAAAGTTAAAATTATGACAAAAACTCAAAACAATGACTTGAGTTGAAATTATGACTTAAAAAGTCGAAACTAACAAAAAATCTAAATTATGACAGGCATACTAAGTAAAACTTATGATATACTGAGTTGAAATTATGACAAAAATCAAAACTATGATTTAAAAAGTCAAAATTGACATAAGTCGAAATTATGACTTCAAAAGTTAAAATTGACAAAAAGTCGAAATTATGACATACTAAGTGAAAATTTACAAATAGTCAAAATTAACAAATTATGACTTAAAATTTTGAAAAAAAGTCAATGTTATGAAATAAAAAGTCAAAATCATGACAAGTCAAAAAATTACTTTTTATGTCATAATTTCGACATTTTAAGTCATAATTTCGACATAGCATCTCATAATTATGACTTAGTAATTCATAATTTTTACTTTTTGTGTCATAGTTATGACTTACAGAGCATGAATGTTATTTTTTCTTATGTGTCAGAAATAGGCTTCCATATTTATAAATGGTTTTATACTACAAAACAGTGTTTAAAACTCAGAATAGGCAGTTTTATTACTTTTACGACTATGATTATTATTATAAAAATAAGTTACCGTAAGAAAGTAAACTTCAATTTGACCTGTAGTGTGAGCTTATGTAATAAAATTTGAAAGGTTATGAATTGATAAATGGTTTTAGACTACAAAAACAGTGTTTAAAACTCAGAATAGGCGGTTTTATTACTTTTACGACTATGATTATTATTATAAAAATAAGTTACCGTAAGAAAGTAAACTTCAATTTGACCTGTAGTGTGAGCTTATGTAATAAAATTTGAAAGGTTATGAATTGATAAATGGTTTTAGACTACAAAAACAGTGTTTAAAACTCATAATGGGCAGTTTATTACTTTTACGACTGTTATTATAATAAAGATCATTGCCATCAAGTTACTCTTCACGTGTTTCTCTGTGTTTTATTTGAGCTTTTATCTGCTCTTCAGGATGCTGAAAATGAAAGCCGGTCAACTGCTGGTCATGATGGGTTTGGCTGGTTAGCATGTTTTTCTGTCAGTTTATTCTGTATGTGCATATGCAAGCAGGTTTTTCTCTCTCTTTGTCAGGTTATTTTAGAGCACTGATAGCAGTCGTACATGTAGGACTGGTGTGCAGGACTGGTGTGTGGCGCAGCTGGGACAGTAAATGCGGGTGGTCTTTGTGGTGTTGTAGTCGTGTTTGTCCTTAATGCAGAATATCACGCTGACAAACCACAGTCATTTACATGCAATCGTGTAAATGGAGAGGTGCAATTAGAGCCAAAGCCTGCTCCAAAAGTGGCCCCGTTTCATTCTACCCTACTCCACTGTCTTTCTCAAGGGATCATGGGAAGAGATCTGATCTCTGTTCTCACTTTAGTCTGGGAGAAGATTGTGTGGTAAGTGGCTGCTCAACCTCAGTGGATTTCAAGCAGCACGTTTCGTCTGTTGTGAATCTTGTTTACAGGCTATAAATCTGGTGCTTATGTACGACATCCAGTGACATGATGTGGCGGGACAGTAACAGCTCGTAAGGATGCTCGTTATCAGTTACACATTTTCTCAGCTGCGCATTCCAGACGCTCTGGAGGGAAAATCTCAGTGGAAAGCCAGAGTTGGTCTTTCTGTCCCAAAAAGAGGTAAACTTAACCTTTCAGCACTCTGTAAGACAAGACCAACGGAAACTCATTTCAGCCACATGAGGGAAAAAAATCATTCTTTGGTAAATCATAATAATTATGATATACAAAGTCATATTTATGAGATAAATAGTTGACATTGTCAAAAAGTTATTATAGAAAGTCATAATTTTGACTTTTATCTCATAATTTAGACTTTTTAATTACACCTTTATTTCATAAATCCAACTTTTTATCATAATTATGACATAAAAAGTCATTTTTTAGTATGTCCTAATTTTGACTTTTTACATGTATGTCATAATTGGCTTTTTAAGTCATAATTTCGACTTTTCATTTCATATGACGGCATGTTATAATTTTGATATTTTTTCTCTTAATTATGACATACTAATTTAAACTTTTTGTCATAATTTCAACTATTTAATGTCATAATTGCTACTTAAGTAAAAATTATCTCATAAATATCTTAGTATATCATAATTTAGACTTTTCATCTCATAAATGATTTAGTATGTCATAAATTCGACTTCTCATCTCAGTTATGACTTACAATTTTGACTTTATCTCATATGACTTAATGTCATAATTTTGACTTCATTTCATAAACATCTTAGTAATTTCGACTTTTTATCTCATAAATATGACGTCATAATTTCGAATTTATCTCATAAATATCTTATGTCATAATTTCGACTTTTCATCTCATAAATGTCTTAATATATCATAATTTTGAATTTTTATGTCATAATTGTCTTGCTATGTTATAATATTGACTTTTTATCTCATAAATATTTTAGTATTTTGTAATTTTGACTTGTCATCTCAGAAATATCTTAGTATGTCATAATTTTGACTTTTTGACTAGTGTCTTGCCTTGAAATCAGTGGTAATAAATTAAAGAGATGCAATGTAGTTTAAAAAAAAAAAAAAAAAAAACTAGAATGATTGTTTAACAAAGAAGTTCTTTAAAATCATCCTAGAAGAAGAAAGAAAGTTCCTCCAGTTATAGGATGATGCCTTGAAGCTGCTCTCCGTCTGAACTCAGACCCGTCAGAATCAACTCCTCAATCACTTTTTCCACACACGTCTCCCGAGCGTCTCCGGCTCCAGCTCTGATTTCCACAAACACTGTGTTGGTTTTGATTCCTGTCTAGTTAGTGGGGTTCCCTTCCTTTGTCTCGTTGAGCTGCTAGTCATTCCTGAGGCAGCGCCTGATCCAGCCATTACTATGCTGCAATTAAATGACTCTCTGGGACACTTCACATAATGAACCATTTCCTCAAGCTGAAATGATTCTCCAGCATTGCCCGACATGTGGTTGCCCAGCATGTCACCATCGGCACGCAGCTTCTCCTGTTTATAAGCTCACTGGAGTCAGTTCAGATTCAATTTACATTCGTTTTCAGATGTGTTTTCTTTGTAAATAAATTCGACGTCCGTCATTTTGGGGGAAACTTTGTGATGTTCCTCATTTGTGAGTCACTTTTGATAAAAGCATCTGTTAAATGAAAAAATATTAATGTAAATATCTATAACAGATCATTGTTTTCTAGACACCTGACTGGTTTGAAGAGCAAACCAACATTATTGCTTCTAGGCTATTGTTTCCATTCACCTATTTTTATGCACATTTTTGCACATGTGCCCAATTTTATATCCAATAAGAAGACATACACATAAACTATGATGCAAACACCTTTACCGAATAAATCCCTCAACACCTCATATGACTTTGCCTCAGCAGAAGCTGTGATTGGATAACTGGACTAACCAGCGGACCAATCACATCGCAGCATCTCAAATGTTGGTTTGGTGGTTCTGAAACGTCTGAGTCAAAGTCTGTCATCAGAATGATTTGGTTTAATTCCTCCAGAAGCGTCTCACGCGATTGTGTTCCCAAACACCAGCATCCGAACACAAGATCACATGACAGCGTTTATTGTGTTTCGTTTAACGCTCTGAGACAAACTCATTTATGATGGAGGAGAAAAGAGCCCGATTGAAGAAACTTACATTTTTATTACTGATATTTTGCTCCAATTTCACAGGAAATGATGATTTTGTTCTCTTGATCACATGGGATGGAAACGCTGCTTTATTCGCAAATGTTTTATGCCACAGTCCAAGTTAAATTCTTTGGAAGAAACAAAGCTACTGTCATATGCTATGAACCAACATAATCTCATGGCAGTTCATCACTATTTTATGTTTTGGCGAATTATAATGAATTTATGAAATCTAATCTAATCTAATTCTGCTGTGATTTTTCCTTCTCCTCGTCAGGGTCACTGAGAACCCCGTCCTGAACTGACAGCGAAAGCCTCTGCTTCAGCACAAATATAAATAGAGATCTGTCACTCCATCACATCCATCAGATCAGAGGAACACATACAGCACTCTTGATAGTGGACGGTCAATGTTTGCTGTGCTGCTCACACTAGTTTAAATATCACCATTCAAACTGAATTACATCTACATTGTGTGGTCTTAACATCCCTGACTTCTTGAAAGAAAAAGACGTGTTCTTTATTATATTTCAGTCAATATTTAAGTGCATCTGATTGGAATTAAAACCATAAATATGTAGACACGTTTCATGTCACCATGGCTCTTTAACAACTTATATAACAACTTGCTTGTGACATTTCTCAATTTTAATTTGCTTTAGATAAAAGCCTGATGAATGAATGCATTTCGATTTGATTTTCATTTTGATATTGTATCAGGTTTCATGTTCATGTTAAATTGACTGTTACTCTTTGGCTTAACTCAAAGTTTTCATTTTGAAATAATGGCTGTGTCTGAAATCGCATACTTCCCAACTATATAGTAGGCAAAAAAATCAATGCTATCTCATGACCAATTCGTACGTATTTTTTACAAGGTGGCTAATTCATACAAATTCGTACGACCTCACTTGTGTGAATTCAAATGTTTTGTCTAAATCCCAGTGATGGGTAGGTTTAGGGGCAGGGTTAGGGGTAGGTCATTCGTACGAATTCATACGAATTTGGCAACTCGTAAAATACATACGATTTAGCAAAAAACGTACAAATTTGTATGAGTGAGGTTGTACAAATTTGTATGAATTAGCCACCTTGTAAAATACGTGTGAATTGCCGTGAGATCGGGTTGGATTTGAATTTCATTTTGATTTAACACGATTGTATCAGGTTTCTCATTCATGTTAAATTGACTTAAAAACTGTTACTCTTTGGCTTAACACAAAGTTTTCATTTTGAAATAATGGCTGTGTCTGAAATCGCATACTTCTCTACTATATAGTAGGCAAAAAATCAACGCTATCTCACGACCAATTCGTACGAGGTGGCTAATTCATACAAATTCGTACGACCTCACTTGTGCGAATTCATACGTTTTGTCTAAATCCCAGTGATGGGTAGGTTTAGGGGCGGGGTTAGGGGTAGGTCATTTGTACAAATTTTGCACCTCATAAAATACGTACGATTTAGCAAAAAACATACAGATTTGTATGAGTAAGGTCGTACAAATTTGTACAAATTAGCCACCTTGTAAAATACATACGAATTGCCATGAGATCGGGTTGGATTTGATTTTCATTTTGATTTAACACAATTGAATTGGGTTTCTCGTTTGTGTTAAATTGACTTAAAAACTGTTACTCTTTGGCTTAACTCAAAGTTTTCATTTTGAAATAATGGCTGTATCTGAAATCGCATACTTTTCTACTATATAGTAGGTGAAAAACAGTATGTGACAAAAAGTAGTATGTCCGAAAAGTGTGCACACGATGGACAGGGGAGAGGATTTGTGAATGGCAGTGAAGCGACACAACTGACGCTGGTAGGTCACATGATAATGACATCATGGCGAATGTAGTCAGTCTGGATTACATTCATACTATATAGAACATACTTTTTTCAAGAGAGTATGTGATTTCGGACGTTTCAATCAAGTAGCTTGATGAAATATGTATGTATATATTTGTTTGTTCGTTTTCTCACATGAACATGAATTGTCTATTTTGCTATGTGTTAAGTATTCAATATGCATCAAAAACAAATACAATTTGTTAAAAAATAAAATAATACAAATATACTCATAAATGTGAACATATATTCACACACACTGTAAAATGTGGCAACCTGCAATTGTTACCTTACAGAGCATTTTTTATTATTATTATTGCATTAAAAATTTGTTGGTATAAATCAATGTATTTAGGTTGATTCAGTGATGTTAAATAATATTTAATTGAATTTAATAAATATTTAAATGTATAAATAAATATTTATAAATAACACAATATTAGTTAATTTAGCTCTTGGAACAAATACTTTCCGCCCAGATAGTCTCACACAGTCACGTGGCTTTTATTATTAGATGCGTTCAGGATCGTCCTGTGCTCTCCATCTGTGCTCAGCGCAGCCTGCGTGACAAGAGCGGCTCCTGTTTTCTGTGCATGACCATGTTGTTCCCGTTTGACACCCCCGGTTCGCTGCCGAACCCCCTCCGGGCCGCTTTCACACCTTCGTTAGGCGGCACACTGCTTGTTTTGGCGAGCCGCCCATGTGAATGGCACATTGAGCGCAGGCAATGGCTGGAAGTGAACCCGAGGCTGCGGAGGGTGAGCTGGAGGACAGCGGCGTGTGGGAGTTTTAGTGCGTGCTCCCGCACATTTGACCCCGCTGCCAGGTCATGGGGAAATGCACAGGACATGCAGAGTTCATCAGATGATAGATTCGGTCTTTCTGATGCATGTTGACCGGGGCTAGTTGTCACACTTGTTTTTGTTTATATTTTTTCAGGAAAAGTTATTTGTTTGTCTATTTGTTTCATTAATACTTTATTTGTTTTAGAACTTTGCAAATTAAATGTGTCTTTCTCATGCATGTTGTAGAGGAGACTGGGGCATATTTTTGTATATAATTTCAGGATCATTTATTATATATATTTGTCACTTTTTTTTGTACTTTACATTTTCGTGATAAGTTTATTTATGTTTGTTTAATAAATTATTTATTTATGTATTTTAGTACTTATTTTAGGGAAAAAAATTATTTGAAAAAATTTAACTAATTTGTTTGTTTAATCAATTATTTCTTTATTTATTTAAGAACTTTGCAAAAAAAAGTTGCCACAGTTTTTTATATTTTATAAACATTGTGAACTCTCCAACTAATGATATCAAGTAGAAATTCAATGCCTAAAAGTTTATTTTTTAAAGTAATTTTCTTTATAAACACAAAATTAAAATCTTGATGACAAATACAAAACATTCAATCATCGTTGCAGAGGAAAGAAGTTCTTTTAACACTTTGAGCTCTACAGCGGGGCATGTTGTCACAATAGAAACCTGCTGTATTGACAGTGATTTAAGAAGAATATCTTATGACATTTTGAATAAATAAATAAAGCTGAAAACTTATTTAATTGACAAAAAAAGCATACATAATTGTATTAATTTACAACATATAAAACACATGTGACAACTTTCCCCACCTTGCCTTTTAAAATAAATAAAATTCATTAAAATGTAATAATTTTTTCCATGTCTAATTTGAACTAGCCATTTCTGACCAACATGTAAAGCTAGAGTTTTGACTGAAAAAATCTCAAGGTTACTCGAAGGAACAGAAACTTGACTTTAAAGAATACCATCATCAGCATGCTGTATTTCACTACAATCTGTGATGTTTGTTGTGTTCAAATGGCGACTCATTCAAGGATTCAGAGTGTTTTTACGACCCAAACTCAACTGATTGTTCAGGTCGTTTGCCAAACTCTAACACAGATGATTTTTTGTGTAGCATAATGTCAAGAATCAAGAAAATAACAGGGTGGATTGTTCTGAATTGCTCAGTGATTGTCTAAAAGCCTCATTATCAGCAGGAAGATGTTAGAAGCTTAATTTCAGTTTTCCGACTTTATTTGGACCCGGTTTTCAGCCTTTTGCCATGTTTAAACAGCATCCTTACGCTTTGTCTTCAGCCAGATCCAGTGAAATACGAACTGAATCTGATCCAGTGGAAAATGAGCCAGTCAGTGATGTTTCTTGGCACGATGGAGCAATAAATATTGATTACAGGAAGGTCAGTTTGGTCACTAACTCTTGGACTCACTTTAGCAAAAGTGCATTAGATTCGCTGAAATTGGTAGGTCCAGTTTGAAACAAAATTTAATCTTTAGAAATCCTCATAATGAAGAGATATCCTCCTCCTGAAGCACATGCAGGGGATTTTATGAAGCTTTACACAAACTGTAAAAAAGAATTGTTGGTTTAACTTAAAAAAAAGTACCTGTTACCTGGTTGCCCTACAATTTTGAGTTCATTAAAGTTAATACAATGAAGGCGATTGGTTTAATCAACAGAAACTCAAAAAATTATGTTATCTGAACCACATTATTACTGAAGTTGATTTGACAAAAGCAAAACATGTTAACAAATCATAATTTTTTTTTTTTTACAGTGCAGAAAACTGCTGAACCGTGAAACACGTTCACTTTTGTCTATGCCAAAGCCGTATGCAATGCTTTTCCAGGCCTTGAATCCACATAAGGACATTATTGCAAGCACTTCTAGCCATGCAAGATCAATTTTTATGTATGCAGTTCATTATAACGACACACATGTACGTCTTGCATTCTCACTGTTGCCACAAGAGGCGCTATAACTGAAGACAATCACAGAGCAAGTTAGTTAAAGTTCATTAAACTGTAGTAATGTTTATAGCAGCTACCTAAATAACATTACAGCAACACAAAACAGCGTGTAATTTTAATGGGACCACACACACATATAGTGCACTCGCCAAGCATTCGCATCTGTGTTTGTGTAATTGCGCAAAGTGTTTCTGGCAATAATGCTCTTGATATTTAAGTTCTACAAACGGCAGCTGTCTGCATATAATTGCCTATCTAAACACCTATTTTATTCATGTTCATATAGGCCTATGTTATTATATATTCATGCTTATATCTTGAGGATGAACATCTAAGTTTTCTTGCATATATGTCTATGCATGTCATATTGCATGTTATGTTCATTCCTGTAGCTGAAACAGTTCGATTTCTAGTAAAAGCATGAACTGATGTAATGCATACCTTGAATGCACTTTGGATAAAATCATCAGCCAAATGCATACATTTTCAATTTGAAAACAATAGCATTTGTTATTGTTAATAGTTGCCACACGTTAAGAGAGATGAAGCAGATGTGTGTGTGTGTGCTGTAATCCAATCCCTTAAACTGGACAGGATGACACTGGAAACCAGGAGCCAAGTGTAATAAATCACAGGATTTGTGACAGATGAAACGTCTGGCACTTTGAGCAGTGTGCTGTATGTTGACCTTTGACCCCACCTCTTTTCACTCTTTTTTTCCTCTTAATGCCACGGCTTTACTAAGCGCACGCCAACAGGAACCGTATCCTAATAGTGGACGATGCACATTATTCCTTCAATTATGCAAGTTATGATTGCATGCATATGTTGTCTACTAGCAGAATAACACTTTATTTTGATTCTCCCAACAGACATTCTACTGACTATAAGTAACTGTGCAAGTACATGTCAACTTATTCTACTAACCTATACTCTAATGAGAGTTAGTTAAGATGTAGTTGTAAAGTTACTTATTATAGTTAGTAGAATGTCTAAAGTGGGCCATCGAATGTTGAAATGTTTGATCATAAGTAGGTGATTGTGTGAATGCAGGGCACAGGCTGACCCATCGGCGAACACAGATGCGGTTTGTCTAACAATAGTTTCAATGGAAACACATTTTGTTTTGCCATGATGCCCCACGGCTTACTTCAACCACATCCGAAAGACAAATAAGAATTGTTCTTAAAAACTCCTGATTCGTCTTTGCTCCCAGCAAAAAGCGGGTGGTCTTATAATGACGACTGAATAGAAGCGCTAATGTAAAAAGATGTTTATAAGAACCTGAATGCACACGCTCTATGAGACAGACGTGGTATTATTTTTCTAAGATGTTTATGTATTGCATGGTGTGAGAATTCTGCATGGATGAGAGACAGAAATACGACCGCATATGTACAGACATACAACACTGTTAAACTAGGAACAGATTTGTCCTGTTGGGAGATACTGACCTCAAGATGAAACCTTATTCTAACACAAACATACACAAAATACAAAAAATAAATAAATAAATAATGATTATATGAATAATAATAAATACAAGAAAAAAAAGAGGAAAAAAAAAAAATATATATATATAATATAAATTATCATACTGTAATAAATTTATATTAAATATACATATATATACATGTAATAATATATGTATAGATATAATAACATATTAATATATAATTATAAATATATAAATATATATATTTATATATAAAAAAATAAAAAATAAAATATAAAACCATTTAAAATTAAAATAAAATAGATAATATAAAATATAAAAATGTTTTAAATAAAAAGTAGTATATAAAATATGAAAAAAAAACAAATATAATAAAAAATTAAATATACATTAAAATAATAAAATAAATAAATTTTGTATATATAAAATATATATAAATTATACTGTAATAAATTTATATATATATATATATATATATATATATAATGTAATAATATATGTATAGATATAATATGGGAACATATTAATATATAGTTATTATTATTATATAATAATAATGTAATAAAATATTTTTAAAAATATTTAAAATAAAAAAACAAAATATAAAACCATTTAAAATAAAATAAAATAGATAAAAAATATAAAATAACTGTTTAAAATAAAAAGCTTAAAATAAAAATAATAAGTTATAATAATAAGTAATAAGTAAATAAGTAAAAATAATAAGTTTAAAATAAAAAGCAATATATAAACTATGAAAAAAATATAATCAAAAATTAAATATAAATTAAAATAATAAAATAAATTATATATATATATATATATATATATATATATATATATATATATATATATATATATATATATATATAATTTATTTATTTTATTATTTATATTTTATAAATATATAATTAATATAATAATATAATTTATTTTATTATATATATTTTATTATATATATATATATATATATATATATATATATATAAAATTTAAAATGTACAATATTTATTATTATTACGTATAAATAATATAAAGTTCAAATGAAGAGAAATATGGGTTCTGTGGTACATGGGTCGTGTCGTGTTGAGGGTGACAGTCGGGCGTCTCGAGCTGTCGTGAGAAGAGCAGCAGCAGAAGATCACAGGCATGAAACTGGCGTCACGCTCACCGTCTGAACGCTTTCACAGCTTCCTGCCGAACACAGACGTGACATCAGGAGACGACGGCGAGGAGCATCAGATCTCTGGCTTATATTAGCTCACTTTGACCTTTCACCCTGAAGCACCTCTGACCCCGCTGGCGTTCAATGAGCCGTTCGCACGGGACGCTTCATGTGTTCAATAACCAGGAAAAGGTTACTTTAAAAGTAATTTTTCATGACTAGCGTGACTCTGAACATTAAACTTGATTCAAATGTTCAATAGGGATTTTAAAGGCACTAAAGAATGACTTTCTGTTAGCTTTGTGTAAAACTGCTTTGAAAAAGTTACGTTTAAAGGCACTTTAAAGGCACAAATTGGATTTATTGATGATATTTAAACCTGGTTATTGTGTATTTATTAGTGCAATTACATAAATCTGATTTTTTCAATTATATATGACTGACAAATATGCATCACATTAAGTTTATTAGTTTATGTTAAAACTGTGTAATCCAAACAGATGGATTTTATATGCAATTAAAATTAATGTAGGCCTAAAAACTGTCCGTCTGCCACACATGCACACAGAACAACAATGAAAGAAAAGCACAGAACGTGTCCTGAACTCTTAATCTCTGCTCTGCGTTCAGTCACGAGCAGTAAAGCGCCTCTCGAATCAGTCTTTCATTTAACTCACCCCTGTTACGAGCTCCACGTCATTAGGGTAATATAAAAATGAATGATGGCTTCCCAGATGCCCCTGTGTGGTGGATTTCCACTCGCACACACACACACGTCAGGATCTGCAGTCACGCAAGCGCTGCCCTGAGCGCAGACCTCGGCACAACTACAGGAAAACCAGACACTAGAAAGAGTTTCACAAGTTACAGGGGAATAAATCATTTCAAGGACGCATGAGGAGGAGTGTGTTTGTGAGGGGACAGAACGGCCGAACATGTGTTTAAGAAAGATTACATACATTTGAGATACCAAATTTCATGTGTAATTAAAGGATTAGTTCATTTAATTTAATTTAATTTACTCACCCCCATGTCATCCAAGATGTTTATGTCTTTCTTTCTTCAGTGGAAAAGAAATGAAGGTTTTTGAGGAAAATATTCCAGGTTTTTTCTCCATATAGTGGACTTCACTGGGGTTCAACGGGTTGAAGGTCCAAATGTCAGTTTCAGTGCAGCTTCAAAGAGCTCTACATGATCCCAGACGAGGAATAAGAGTCTTATCTAGAGAAACCTTCTGTCATTTTCTAAAAAAAAAAAAAAAAAAAAAAAAAAATTTTTAACCACAAATGCTCGTCTTGCTCTGCTCTGTAACGTTTCTGCTTGTTTGCAATGCAATTGTAAATAAAGATCTGGTGTTTGAATAAGTACAGCGTTTTCTGTGACGCTCCACGCATGACGTAATAACGTTGGACGCGTGACGTAGGCAGAAGTACTGATCCAGGGTTTACAAAGTGAGCGATCAAAGATTAAGTCAAACTGCCTTTAAAAAAAGGTAAAACAACGATGTTGAACGATTTTGGAAGTTGTAGGAGAAAATGAAATGGAGTTTTTCACCCTACCGCGGTACGTGTGACTGTGATCTTTCCAACATGATTACGTAATGCGTGGAGCATCACAGAGCAGTGCAAGACGAGCATTTGTGGTTAAAAAGTATATAATGTTTATTTTTTTTTAGAAAATGTCCGATGGTTTCTCTAGATAAGACTCTTATTCCTCATCTGGGATCATGTAGAGCTCTTTGAAGCTGCACTGAAACTAACATTTGCACCTTCAACCCATTGAATCCCAGTTAAGTCCACTATATGGAGAAAAATCCTGGAATGTTTTCCTTAAAAACCTTCTAATCTTTTAAGCTACACTTGTAATTAACTAATTAGTGATGATTCAGTACTACTGCATGTGTTTTAGTTTTAAAGTTGAGTGTAAAGAAAAGTAACAAGCAAATACCGACAACATTTGTGCTAACCCTAACCCTAACCCTAACCCTTTGAGTTTAACAACTTTTTCATCAGAAGTCTAGTTATGAAAAAATCCTATAGTAATTTATAGTAAATACTGTGTTTTTGAACCATACTATAGTAAAGTACTTTAATTTGTTGTGGTAATTCTATAGTGATAATACAACAACTATAGTAATATAAACAAATTACTTTACCCAATACTCTACTAAGTTTTCTACAACTATATTATACTACAATACACTACAATTTACTGTAGTAAAAACTAAAGTATACTACAGTATTTATACAGTTTATCAGTTCACTATAGTTAATACTACAGTATGCTGTAGGATTCATGAACAAAGTGTTGTAAATACTATAATATATACTGTATACTACAATTTACTAAAGTATACAATAGAAAATACTATAGTAGGCCTATTTGTTCATGTGAGAATATTTTGCAAATGTTTGTTGTTTTAAATCTATGTCACGCACTGCGCGACATAGATTTGCAACAACAATTTAACAATTTTACGCCCTGGGGGACGAATTGAGGGAATGAGGGAATGCATTTTTAATTCGTGGCCACGATAAATATATATATTTTTGTCATGTGCAGTAATTTCTTGTTTCTCCGTAATTTCTTGTGTACATTATTTTTTGCACGCCGCGGCTGCCGTAGAAGTGCGCCGTTATTTTTTAAATGCTGTATTGCCGCGCAAAATTAAAAAAAGAAAACACTGTGAGAGGTTAGGCTAACGTTAGCTAAGTGAACAGGACGGACAGATCCAAACATAAAAGTAGGGCTTTAAAGAGGAAAGAGAGGTTGGAGAAATTAGTCGTGACACAAAAACGACGCTCATTTTCAAAACTGAAGCTATAAAGAAATTATTTGTCGAGCACCATGTCGCAGAACAGACTATCGGATTCGGGACTGGCAGTTCTTCCCATTGAGAAGCACGAAGCAGTGAATTAAACATCAAGGACATCGTGGATGAATTTGCCGAAAGAAAGGCCCGGAGAATGCAACCAAAATGAGTGAGTAACGTTAGTTTGGTATTTTTTACATTTTGGGCCGCCGTGCCAAGATCGTGTTTGCATGCTGTAGTTTTTTTTTTTAGACTTTTTTTGAGTTCCGTTTTGGTTTTGAAAAGTTGTTGGGTAGAGTGTGGTAAATTTATGGTATTTTCTTGATAAGCTACAGTTAATGTCTATATAAATGTCAACGAAATTTTTACAAATTAACAGTGCATAGCATCACAAACATTGCATATGGTTTCTGTTGTTTTTGGAAGTTTTTATAATTTAAGCTGACATTAGTTAAAATGTTCGTTATTTAAAAAAAAGTTTGTTTTGGTTAGTTATTTTAAGCTATAAAAACGCGGGTTTTGACGTCACGATTGACAGCTTCAGTAGTCACTGAAGCACCAACGTTTTTTTCTGGATCTTCGGGAGGAGATTGGAGCTTAAACTTTAATTTCTACATTTCCAGAACTGTTTATTTCACACCAACATAATACATTGTTATGCAGTATTAACAAAGACTTTATATGTAGAAAGACGCACTTTGTTTTATTATGAACGGGAGAAAGTGCAACCGCGATATGGCGGAATAAGTCCCGCCTTCTAAATAACTGCCAATCGCCGACTGGTAAAGTCATCGCGTCACTGCAGTGGCCGTTAGAAGCTCCGGTTACTATAGAAACAGACTGGGCATGCGATCACTAGCTTGAGCCAGCCTTAAAATGCCGTTTTTTTGTCATGATTCGAGCGTTTCGAAACAAAATTTATGAGACAGTTGTTGTCAGATTTCATTGGTGATTTCAAATATGAAATTTAATCGAAAGCTTGGTGAACAGCTTTGGAGAATTTGATGTTTCTCCATTCAAAGAGATAGGAGCTGCACTTTGCATGTCCGAGAGGCGTTTCCAAGATGGCCGCTGAGTAAAATGACTTGTCTTAAAGGGATAGTTCACCCAAAAATGAAAATTTGATGTTTATCTGCTTACCCCCAGCGCATCCAAGATGTAGGTGACTTTGTTTCTTCAGTAGAACACAAATGATGATTTTTAACTCCAACCGTTGCCGTCTGTCAGTCAAATAATGTGCGTCAATGGGAACTCTATAAATAAGTAAAAAAAAACACGACAGACAAATCCAAATTAAACCTTGCGGCTCGTGACGACACATGACACGAAACGATCGGTTTGTGCGAGAAACTGAACAGTATTTATATCATTTTTTACCTCTAATACACCACTATGACAAGGGCAGTGATGTCTCGCTCTTATACTTCAATGAGTGCTAGGCATTACTTCCATTGTCAGAGCGAAATCAGACCTCACTAAGTGAATGCTGAACGCAGTTGGACTAAAAACATCTTGGATGCGCGCAAATGTTCATTTTTGGGTGAACTATCCCTTTAAAGGGACTTTGCTAATACAGACATAAATGGTCATTATGATGTAGTTCGAAAAGAACAGCATTTATTTGAAATAGAATCTTTTGTAACATTGAGTGTCTTTTCTGTCACTTTGCATACTTTGAAAAGTATAATATCTTCTAAAAGCCACATTTATTCACACACAAAACAGTCTGTAATATGATCGGAGGTCGGATCACATGATATTTTATTGTTTAAATTTGTTAGTCACATCATTAATGCATGAAAACGGGAAAGAAAAACAAATAGACTCATGTTTCTGTAAGTTCAAAGTCTGTTCAAATTGAAATTTGAAGACAAATTAGGGCTATCAAAGGCAGCCTTTTAAAAATGAGATACATTTTCCAGTGTTTGGGAGGAACTAAGTACAAGTAGCAACACTTAGGCCTATAAATGAACTCTTCTAATGAGCATTTGAAGAAATGTGGAAGTGTCTGCCAGCACTGAGATACTGTTTGGATGTCCTCCAGACCACAGATGCACATTTGCGGTTGTGCAGCGTAACAGGCCCATCGGGGAACCCGGTCAATCAGTCCTGGCAACTATCATTTAATCACAAACTTCTCTGCTATTTAGATTTTGGAGCAAATCACAGTTTCATGTAGCTCTCTGCCAAAACTGGGAAACCTAAAATCGGATGCACAGTTTGAGGCTTTGTGATCAAAGTACAACAAGAGTGAATGAGTTTGAAACCAAAGTGCATCTAATGGAAACGCAGATATCTGATGCTTTCATTCTCATCTGGAAGAAACTTTACGATCACATAACCAGCATCCTCAACTCAAAACTAGTTCTATTGAACGTATCCGTGACATACTGTTGAATGAAAATAATTTCATTGATTGTTTTTATAAAATGAGCAATTATGTTTACACTAAAGCACTTACACAGTACACATTCTGGATGGTTTGAATGGTTAAATTTAAAGCTCATATTGTTGTTAATGTGCTTATTTTAATTATTTCGGGCAAAAAAAACAAATGTTATTTGAGCTATAAATTGTCTATATTGGCCTAGTGGTCACATTTGCATCCAAATGATAATGGACCAAAAAATAATGGATCAAAGTGCATTTTTAAACATAAATTGTATTGCATTTTAACATTTACTTGAAGCAACACTATGGAACCCTCTAGTGGTTGAACCATAAAACTACACAAATCTTGCGGAGGAACATTGTTTTGGTCATTATGTGAGTTGTGCTTCGGCTCCGCTGTTCTGGGCATATGAATCTGAAGCGCTGCACAGATTATTGCCTCACCAGAGCAAATGTCACTAACGACTGCCCCAATAGCAAAATAAAGATGGATATCCGAAATATGAGCAGGTAAGTGACTTAAGTTATTATATGCTGCTGTTGTTTTGACTTGTAAAAACAAATGTTTTGAATTGAATATGAATTATATTGAATTACGGTTTGGCAATGCTGACAGACAATGATTGTTGTTCATGTTGGAAAACGGTTGGAACTATAACTTGGCTAGGCTATTCATAGGCAAATGACCAAAGCAGTAGCTGGTTTACAGTTTGGCATTGATACCAACATTTTGCTCTGTGAAGATGTCAAATGTCGCAAACGACATGAAAAATGTAACGAAGAAAGACGGATATCCGAGCCGGTAAGTGGTTTAAGTTATTATATGCTGCTGTTGTTTTGACTTGTAAAAACTGTTGTTTTTTGTTTTGAATTGAATATGGCGTTACACACGTTTTGCAATGCTGACATTGTTGTTCATGTCGGATAACGGTTGGAACTATAAATGGCAAACTGGTTTACAGTTTGACATTGTTACCAACATTTTGCTCTGTGAAAATGTTTCTATGTGAAGATGTTAAATGTCCCAATGACGAAAGAAAGACGTATATCGTAAATACGAGCAGGTAAGTGGCTTAAGTTGTATGCTGCTGTTGTTTTGACTTGTGAAAACAATTGTTTTGAATGTAATATGGCATTACAAAAGTTTGGCAACACTGACAGACATATTGATTGTTGTTCATATTGGATAAAGGTGGGAACTAGAACTTGGCAAGACCAAGCAGTAACTGCAAGTTTATAGTTTGGCATTGTTACCAGCATTGCTCTGTGAACCTTGTCGATGCTAATGTGATGCTGTGCAATGTTGATTCGTGTTTTATTATGGACACTTTAGGTTTTGCTTGCAAACTGTTTTCGGTTTGAGGTTCTTTTGTTTTTGTTTTGAGCTTTCCCTGTCTTGTTTTTGTTTCAAGCTGCTAGATCTTCAACTGACTGCACTTCTTTCCTTTATTCCGTTCTTTCCTACATTTCCACAACAATTATACTCTAACAGAGTCCACTGACTACGTCATAACTTCAGGTTAAACGATTCTGATTGGCTAAGAAAAATAAACAAAATTAGTAATCTTCCACACATGGACAGATAGTCCAGCTCAAAATACCCCACAGATCATTTATTCTAGCTTGTCAAATTTGCCCCTATTTGGCTGTGAGCAAAAACATGCTGTTTTTGTGTGTGTCCCTTTAAATGCAAATGAGCTGTTGCTCCCAGCCCCCTTTCCAAAAGAGGGTGGAGCTTTAACAGCTCAACAACAACAAAGCTGGAGAATCTCACGCAGCCAAAATGACGACGGTGTTCAGCCTTACATTGTTCAGACCGGAGTTGACACTGATGGAGAGACTCAGGAAGAAGTTACAACTTTTAGAATGAAACTTGACGTTTCTGAATGGTTAGTGGATAAATTTATGTAGTTTCTGTGGAGTTGATTCAACTCATCCACTAACGTGCCATCATGTTAATCTTTTGTGCAAATCCAGCATTGAATTGACCCTTTGATGTGTGTTCTCGGGGGCGAGGTTTATATAAATTTTGGGGTGAGGTCACCAACCCAGGAAGAAGCTCATTGCAGTCCCTACCAGCCGTTTGTTGTAGTCCTTAAAAAGCGATTTCTGTAAAAGATAATATCTCCCTTTGCATTGAACTTTTAGCATCGTAACTGTGCAGATGTTGTTTATGCTCAAACAGCAACATTACACACTAACTAAAGTAGTGTTGTCAAAAGTACCGGTACTTCGGTACCAAGTCGGTACTGAAATTTTGAAAATGTGACGATACCAGCATTTCTGTAGTACCGGTAGTACAGAGAATCCGGGTATATTCGGTACCTACTGATAGTCTGTGGCAGTATACTTGAATATGACACGAGTGAAGCCCAAAGCTTTGTTTACAAAAGAAAATGGGTTAGCAATTAAATGTGAAATCGCAGCCATGGAAATATTTTGGTTCATGCTGAATGAGAGGTACGTGAGTCCATAAATTTAAGCTTTGTATTCTGTTTTGCAAATCGCGATCTGGTCACCTGATTATCAGAGAATTTAACAATATTCCATTAGTTATTCCACTGAACATGGAATCTCTGTTTCTTTTCTCAAATCTTCACTCACGCAGGGGATTATAAACGTTTCTTTCTTTCGTTCGCATTGAGGCCTATTATAGGCTATTCGCAATCTTTACTGTGGTAAAGTAGAAAAAACACCGTAGGACAGAAACCTTTTTGCTTGCACGTCAATTTCTATTTAACACAGTTTGTGCTTGTTATTAAACTTTATAAGGTGCGTCAAGTTTATTTGTATTGCGCGTTTCACACACCGGTAACTTTTACTTTCGCTTTCTCTGACAGCGCAAAATCAAACATAGCCTGAATGTCTTGCCCCTGCGGAGAATAAAACTTGCTCTTCAGACCTTTTACAACAAGTGTCAGTTGCTCGTAACATCAGGAGAAAACATGAAGATATTATTAAAGAGAAATGGTCTCTTTCCTGCTCGTGTCCCACATCCCTCTCAAAGCGCAAAGCGGCTATATCAGAGACTATAGAATAACGGGACTTTGGCTATATGACGCATCTTTGTGTTAAATTACGAATTTGTTCTCATAATTTAACAACTTTTTTTCATGTAATTTAATGACTTTATTCTCATAATTTAATGACTTTATTCTCAACATTTTATCTCAACTTTTTTCTCGAAATTTAACGACATTTTTCTCATAATTTAACGAATTTGTTCTCGTAATTTAATGACTTTTTTCTCGTAATTTAATGACTTTATTCTCAACATTTTATCTCGACTTTTTTCTCGAAATTTAACAACTTTAATCTCGAGATGGTTTTATTTTTTTATTATTGCTTGGCCCTAATCCTCTTCTGTAGTACACACACAAACATACACAATGTTTTTAAAATAGGCTATATAAAATAAAAAAATAGTTCCAGCAGATTTTGCTGCGGTACCGAAATTGGTACCGAGAACCGTAAAATTTTCATGGTATCGGTAACGACTACTGGAATTTTGGTACCGTGACAACACTAAACTAAAGTTAAAAAAGCTAAATCATAATCAAGGACCCCTTTAATTTCGAACCAAATAGTTACATACCTTTATAAACATAAAAAGTCAGAAACAGGGTACATTTCGTTAAGCACTGATTTGCTACTACTATTTTATCAAACACATTGTGCTCTTGACAAAAGAATAAAACCATGAGACATTTATGTATGGCAGTAATTACCCACTTGCGGTTTGGCACCAGGAATAATTCAGACTATTAATCATCTGCAGATAAACAAACAGCGCTCATTCTGTGTGTATCACTCCGCCAGACTCCTGTTTAATCCTCGACACTGAGGCCTTCAGCAACTTTCAGACCGAATCATGTCTCATATTAAAAAAATTCACTGCATGTTGCTCAATAGACACGCCACGGACAATGTCTTTCACCAACTATTTCCTGATACTATTACACTCCTGCCACATCAGACTGAAAATCTGATCCATGTAAACATTTTTGAGAGTCTCACCAACCACAGTCCTTTTCCTGGTCTTTCCCTGTCTCCAGTGAGATGATTTGGAGAAGAACTCAAGCCACACAGGCAGAATCCTGCCATATCTTGTCCAGGCAGATGAGCGTTTAGAATCTGAGGAAACAAACATCTCTGACCGGACAATGTGGTCTCTAACTCATCAGTATAAGGTTTTGTTGAATGCACGAAACTTCTGTTCTTGATGCTTTATACTAAGAATCAACAGTTGTTTTTTTGCCAGTAAACATATTATCTAGGCTGACTGCGTATGTCAATGTAGTATAAATTATTAAGAGTCCTCTGTGATCTTCAGGTCTCTAGGCTCAGGGTTGGTAAGATTTTTTTTTGTTTTTGAAAGAAGTCTCTTTTTACTACATTTACTACTATAATACTACATTTATTTGATCAAAATAAGTAAAAACAAATATTATAATATTGAAGTAAACTGAAATATAGAATTTAAAGACATTTCTAAATGATTTTAATATGTTCCTTGCGGTTCACTGATCATGTTAGTAAAAAAACTAAACAAATATATGTGGAAAAACTGTCATTTATAGACAAAGTGGTTTGTGATGCAGCTGCTGTCGAAAACAGTTGCTGCTTCATCTTTCAACACAAGTTTCTTTCCATTACACTGTGCCCTATAAAATCCGTTTTATTTTTTCCCAAATTCCGTTTTTCCCGTTTTAATTTTTCTGGATTCCTTTTTTTTCCCAAAAAAATCAAAAAGCATGTCTAATTTATTGAAATAATGAATCTTGTCCAATTTACCAACAATTTAATAAAAGTTTTATTCTTTCCCCTCAAATTTTATTTTTACCAAATTCTGTTTTCTGGATTCCATTTTATTGGTTTAATTCCATTTTAATAATCTTAAAGCATGTCTAATTAATTGAATTCTTAAAAACAACAATATTAATTAAAAAATATATTTTTATGAATTTTTTTTTTTTTTTCAGAAGTTCTGTTGTGTATTTAAATTTTTCTGGCGATCAAATGAACGCATACCATTTAATTTATCTTTTAATCATGAAATTAAACTTTTTTGTCAAACAATGTGCTGCACAACAGAGCTTACTGTTAAAATTAAAACATGGAAGAAACACTGAGATTATTGTTTAAAATATATTTTAATAATTTATTATTAAATGAATTTATCTAAATTCTAATTTATTAAATTAATAAATTAATTAGAATTCTAATTATCTAATTTCTAAATCGAACTTTAATTTTGACTGGTTGCCAAGAGCTTTGAGTTTCTCTGTGTTTATGATGGTAGTTTTCTCAAACGAAGCGGTTAAATGCTGATGAAGTGACTTTCAGAGCAGCTCTGGAGATGAATTTCGCTTCAGCATGCGCGCCTGCGCGATTGTGTGTGAGGCGGTGTGAGGTAAATGAAACTGCACTTCCACATCATTTCATTTCAGAGGTACACAGGCATGCAGGATTCATGTTTAAATAGTCTTTTTGCGGTTTAATATTCAGTCACTAGTCTATATCGCAATTTAATTTATGTGTACTGACCTGCTTTTAATTCATTCATGAAAAATTCCGCGTTATATAGTAAATTCCGTTTTTATGACTGGATTCCGCAATTCCGTCCGCGATTCCGTGATCGCGGAAATTATAGGGCCCTAACTGTGGCTCACTGACAAAACAAAATTTTCCGAACAAGCATATAATCTTCCGATGTGATCTGGGATGCCATTAAAATGAACCATCCACTTGTTTCTGATGCTGGCAATCTTCTGAAGTCTCTGCAGAGACGCAAACCAGGTGTTTAAACTGGACGATCAAAGCGAATGTTCTTTCACTTTTCCATTTGTCCTGTTGTCGACAGACTCAAGCGCGTGGGGTTTGTCGGAAACTGAACACTCATTTGTATACTGTATCCAGTGTAGACAGTATCAGTGATTGTAATGAATTCTGTTTGCTTTTGATGTGAAGCGACTGAACGCCAGTGGACGGGGCCTATAGTGTGAGGATTTATAACCATTCCTTGATGTCTTGCTCTGGAGGCAGTCATATGCAAAAGTATGTGCAATGTCACAAATCCCTCAATATCAAAACGCGCCATTTTTGGAGCTTGATTAAATAAATGCATTGTTTATACTGAGGACATTTTAAACTATAGCAGGATGTTTTAATGTACAAAGACCTCTTGTATGTCAAGGCAAATTTTATTTTTCATGCCATGACCCCTTTAAAATGTTTTCAATGTGAATATATATATTGTAAAATCTAGTTTATTCCTGTGATCAAAGCTGAATTTTCAGCATCATTACTCCAGTCTTTAGTGTCACATGATCCTTCAGAAATCATTCTAAAATGATGATTTGCTGCTCAAGAACATTTCTGATTATTATTTTCAATGTTGAAAACAGTTGTGTTGCATCATATTTTTGTAGAAAGTTCAAAAGAACAGCATTTATTAGCAGCATGAGTTTTACTGGAAGTGTCAAAAACATGGCAAGTTATTTGTTTTTCTAAGTAAACATAAAAAAAACAAAACATCCACAACATTAAAGCCAATAAATCTGATTTCAACAGGTGAAATGTTCAACTCATTCAGCTGGATAGAGGAAGTTTATTAGTCACTGTGATTCACAAGTATTGAGTCAGTTGGTGGTTTTAACTTTAACTACATGTGTTGTACTGAGTCTGTGTTCAATTATCTCATTCACATCTCCAACTCCAACCTCAGACTCAATTATGAGTTACACTGCACAATCTCACAGCGCCCTCTAGTGTTATACAAGCATATATTACTCTATCATAAATGCATATCAAATACATTACTGTAAACAAACCTGCAATAAGAAACACAACCATTAATATATTTATATGTAGAAAGACTAAATCAAGATATTGAATATAATGCACAAATTCATGCTGTTACGAGAGCAATAGTAAAAATTATCATTAATGCACTGTATATAAGAAACAATGTAATTTTTGTTTAGCTAACAGAAATATGGCTTAAAGTATAAAAGTCTAGCGGAAAACATAATGCATAATTTTTTTGAAACAAAACCCTTTTTACTTGACATCTTTTCAACTAATAGCTACATTTAAGAAATGTTCACTGCACAATTTAAACATTCAAAAGTCAGTCAAACAATATTTTTTTAACTAGGGTTACAGTTACTTTAAAATTTCTCATATTGTAAGTTTAGGGTATCTTCCAGTGATGATGTTCATGTACATGTTAAATTAACTTTTTGTTTAGTGAATGATTCCACTTATAATCCCATTATGAGTTATATCACCTCATCGTACAGCATATTAGACACAGATTATTACTGAACACATAAACTGTACAGCGTATTTAAACACGACTAGTATATTCAGACACTGGACTGTTGACTTATCAGCTGTCTAAGCGAGAACATGGGTTTCTGTCTTAATTATGCTAGTTATTAACATTTTCCACAGCATTATTTTTGAATTGAATGATGGTTGTGGTGGAGTCGGACACTTCTGGATCATCAGAGAAATGACCTTCGATGTCATTGTGAATGTGGTAATAATACAGGAAGAGGAAAAACCCTGGGGAAAAAATCAGACAATTATTTCTGCTAATTCTAACTCCCATTATAATTAATTAAATATTTAAAAAACAAAAAAACAAAAACAATTAAAAATCATTAATGAATGAATTCAAATAATTTGCTGAAATCTGTTGGAAAAGTAGAGTTTGTGTTTGTTTCTCACCCTGAAACGAGTTCAGCACAGTGAAGATGTAATATGAGGGAATGAGCATCACTCCATAACTGAAGAACGCCACAGCCCACGTCAGGCCGAAGAGCAGGAACAAACTCAACACCATCATGAGCTGCTTTCTGAACGTCTTTCTCTTGCCATCAGGCGCTCTTATGTGTTGGGTTTGGACAATCTTAGTGACGATCATGATGAAGATTCCTGTCGTGAAGATGAAGACTAAGGTGTAGTAGCCAATGTTCACTATGTAGTGAATTAAAGGATCTGTAATCCAGCACCTATAATTAGAAGAGGGTGAAATATAATTAAGAAGGCACTTAAAGTGTCACTATTATGCTTTTTTTGGGATATTACTTTTCATGTAGTTTGTAATAAAGCTGTTTGTTAATGCAAAAGATCTGCAAAATTTCAAGGATCAAAGACAAATGTTTTTTGTCTTCTAAAATAAAGTGATTCTGAACTGCCTGAAACAAGTCGTCAGTAATTCCAGTCTCACTTCCCGCTGAACCTATATAGGTTTGTAACTAATTTGCATAATTCCAGCCCATTGCTGGCAAACAGCGTCTCTTTGCCCCACTCTCAAACACTGTAGTTGTATCTGAGACTGGAAGAGTTTGGTTCATGTTGTTCATGTCAAGAAGACGCTGTTTTGTGCTGCCAAAGCAAATCCACTTTGATGAGATTGATACAAACAGTAACAGTTTACTGTATCACTGTATATCAAGTGCTGAAATTCAGATATGATAATGAGGGTTGGGTTTCTGACCAATCACAACAGACTGGGCCATCTGAACAATCACAGCAGAGCACAGCACTCAGAAAGGCGGGGTTTAGAGTAGAGATCGACCAATATATTGATTTACCGATATTTTCCCCCATATTTAAGCATTTTACCATAATTGGATATCGGTTTTGTAATATCAGATTTACAGATAAACGCCGCCATCTTGTGGGGGTTTTGAGAATTGTGCACAAGATTGTCATTACAGCGCATCTGAGGGGAGACGAGACAACGGCGTGCACAGATCAAGTATTCTTACCTGCTTTGCTGTAATTAGTAAACTTTATTTAACATAACAGCCATTAATGCACAAATTAGATGTTACATAAATGCCTGAAATGTAGCTAGTTTATGCAGCTTGTCTCTAAGAAATAGAGACAAGCTCACAGAGTCACGTAAGATAATCCGTCATGTCCTGTCCAAATAAAGATGTAACTTTGCATAAATTAAATAATACAGCCATGAATGAGCACATGGTGGAAATAAAAGCGCTGAATTTAATTCTTTCTCTGTTGTCTGTGCTCATCATCTTCATTAATTCATGCATTTGTGACATCAGAGCAACTTACATTTGTGCTGCTTTTCCAGATGTTGTGTTTATAATCAATACTTTATATCCTCCTACAGAAACAACAGCTACGACTATAGGAGATGGAAGTGCTGAAAACATGGAGATCAGTGTTATTGTGGTTCACTGAAACCAAAAACATTAAAAGAAGCATTTTCATTACTTAAAATAAAATAAATTATAACAGGTGTTTTGTTCATGTAACTCACTCCAGCCGAACACGGTGATCTTCCTCATGTAGTTTGTGATGGTGATGTTCTTTCTGATGAGCCATAAGTACATATGAAGAGCTTGAATGAAGAACCAGGTGAATGTAGTCAGCATGGAGTAATGCATGAGCAGCGCTATGAAGACACACGCAGACTTGTCTCCTGTGTTGGCCACGCTCTCGTTTGACAAAAAGGATAAATCCAGGAGAAACAAAGCCATAAACATGTTGATCAAGATCTTCGTGGCCTGATTTGATTTGGCTTTCCTGTTCAAATATAAAAACAATTTGTAACATGCATTTACGCATTTAGCAGACGCTTTTATCCAAAAGATGATGAAGATGAACAAACACAATTGACCCTTCGCAAAGAGTTACCCTTAGTTACTGTAGCTATGTCTGACAAGCCATGGTGCGCTCATGCCACACATCATGTTCTCACGCAGTGAAAAATACATTGCGGAGCAAAGAGAACACTGACAATGCGTCGACAGACAAGACAGAGCAGGTTACTTTTGATATAAACAAAGTCTCAGCTTTCAAGTTTTGTCATTTTTTTAAAAAGAAATTTAAATAATAAATACTGTACTCTTTGTGTTGTGACAGATCGCTGTAGCGCCTCAGTTCAAGCTGCACATGAACTGATCATCTCTTCCTACTAGTTATAGCATCAAATAAACATGAATGAACATCAGAAGTAATGTTGTCTCAACTACGGAAAGACGTCAATACACACCATTTTTCAAGTTCAAGTCCACCGACATTAATCTACTAACTCTCCTGTCTGCTTTGTTTGTCGGACAAAATAATGTATTCTGTGTTATGATTGGTCAGATCACCTGTCAATCAAACTCCCGGCGAAGGGTGAATTGGTCAAAGAACTTTTATTTCATGATTTACTCACCATCAAGCCATCCCAGGTATATGATCTTCTTTCAGTCTAACACAATTTGAGTTATATTAAAAATATCCTGGCTCTTCCAAGCTTTATAATGCCAATGAATTTTTTTTGAAGCCCAAAAAATTGCACCCATCCATCATAAAAGTAATCCATATGGCTCCACGGGGTCAATAAAGGCCTTCTGAAGCGAAGCAATGGATTTTTGTAAGATAGATATCCATATTCACAACTTTTAAAAACTATAATAACTGGCTTCCGGTAATGGCTGTACACGAGTCTAGTTCTGGTTGAATAGTGACCTCTGACCCAACGCAAGATGTATTGATGAACGCAGAAGCGCAGAGGATAGAGAAAAACAAAACACCGTTCTTAGAATGAGAATTTTTAAAGAGAAATGTCGGAGAAGCTTGAGTTTGTTGCACAGCCCTATTTGTTTGAACTGCGAGAGGTGTCTACTCTCACCTAAGCTTACGTTACTCCTACGTCATACGCCGGAACTCAAATCTCTCATGAACGAGTGGACTGGCATTACTGAAAGTTATTGATTACATCTCATAAAGTTTTTATAATTATGGATATTTTTCTTACAAAAATGCATTGCTTCACTTTAGAAGGCCTCTATTAAAGGATTAGTTCACTTTCAAATGAAATTGAGCCCAAGATTTACTCACCTTCAAGCCAACCTAGGTGTATATGACTTTCTTCTTTCTGATGAACACAATCAGAGAAATATTAATAAATATCCTGATGCATCTGAGCTGTATAATGGCAGTGAACAATACCAACGAATATGAGCTGAAGAAAGTGCATCCATCCACATCCATCAATCATAAACATACTCCACACGGCTCCGGGGGGTTAATAAAGGCCTTCTGAAGCGAAGTGATGTGTTTGTTTAAAAAAAATCCATATTTAACAAGTTATGAAGTGAAATATCTAGCTTCCGCCAGACTGCTTTCTGTATTGGAGATACAAAGAAAGTGTAAAACTCGGTAACACTTTAGAATAACTAGAATAACTACGCTATGAGGCATTAGTTAAGCATTAGCAAATAGTCAATTTATCATTTATAAAACATTAATAGACATTAGTAAGCCATTTATAAATACAGCTATAAATGCTTGGTTCTTGATTTATAAGCATATCTATAATGAGTTTAATAATTGTATTTTCATACTTTATTAATGGTCAATTTATCATTTCTAAATTATGTATTACATTATTCACAAACCAGTTATTTAGGAGTTGTCAGTTGTTCATAAGATCATTTAGGAAGTGTAAGTAAATGATTAATAAAATATTTAAATGTACATTTATGCATCTTATTATTTAGACATATAGTATTAGTTACCTGTTGTGTTAATAAATGCTTTATTAACATATTCCTAGTGTCAAAACTACCTCAGTACTAACTTTAAAACATTAGAGAACAGCAGTACAGAAGATCACTGAACCTTTAAATCTCATTTATAAATGCTTTAGAAAGCATAAATAGTCCTCACTTTAGATGAGCTCACAAAAATAGTTAACTGACCACTTCTAAATGTTTTATAATTACCTGAATTAATCATGAATTGCAGTAGGAATATGTGTTAATAAAACCTTTATTAATACACTAAGTAACTATTACTATGTGTCTAAATAATAAGATGTATAAATTAATGTTTTAATAGTTTATTAATCATTTACTTACACTTCCTAAATGAACTACTGACAACTCCTGAATAACTGGTTTGTAAATAATGTAATACTTAATTTAGAAATGATAAATTGTTTTTCAATAAAGTATGAAAATACAATTATTAAGCACATTATAGATATGCTTATAAATCAAGAATAAAGCAATTATAGCTGTATTTATAAACTACTTACTAATGTCTATTAATGCTTTATAAGTGATGAATTAACTATTAACTAATGCTTAACTAATGCTTCATAGCGTGCAGTTATTATAAAGTGTTACCTAAAACTCTTGCAAAAAGCTTACGCTATGTCCTACCCATTCCCTATTCAACTTACAGAAAAAGCGTTACTGACGCGACGCAAGTTTACACTTTATTCATAATTTGAATACGGAAGGCGGTCTGGCGGAAGCTAGATATTTTACCTCTTTGTTAAATATGTATTTATTTATTTTTATTTTTTTTTACACAAACGCGTCGTTTTGCTTCAGAAGGCCTTTATTAACCCCCCGGAGCTGTGTGGAGTACACTTTATGATAGAAGGATGTGGATGGAAGCACTTTCTTCAGCTCATACTCGTTGGTCCCGTTCACCGCCATTATAAAGCTCAGATGCATCAGGATATTTATGCGTCAGGATATCTCCGATTGTGTTCATCAGAAAGAAGAAAGTCATATACACCTAGGATGGCTTGAAGGTGAGTAAAGCTTGGAGAAATTTTCATTTGAAAGAGGACTAATCCTTTAACTCCCTGGAGCTGTATATATTTCTTTTATGATGAATGGATGCACTTTTTTGGGGCTTAAAAAATGGCACCATTCACTCCCATTAGAAAACTTGGAAGAGGTTATTTTTTAACATATCTCACTGTGACGAGTAGGGCGGGGCGAGAGCTGTGAGGGAACTGTGCATTGCATCGGTCTCGTATCTCTCATGGAAGAGCTCCGGAAGCATAAAAGAAGGAGCGATGTTAGTGAAGGATGAGAGAGGACCAGGCCTGGATTTTAATTTCTTTTGTTATGTTTGCGTAGCCGGCAGTTGTCCGTGGGGAACTTGCGGCATTTTACTTTCTTTAGTTGTTTGTTTATTTGACAATTATATTAAAGTTGTGTTTTGAAGTTCACTGGTTCCCGCCTCCTCCTTCCCATATCAGCTAACCTTTACTACACTCTGATTGTGTTTGGCTGAAAGAAGAAAGTCATATACACCTAGAACGGCTTGAGGGTGAGAAATTATGGGATAATTTTCATTGTTGGGTGAACTATCCCTTTAAAGTGTCAAGATATTAAACTTTAAGATACTCTACCTTAACAGGAAATGCATGAACAGAGTGACGGACAGAAAAAACATGGAGATGCCACAGCCGATAGAAGTGATGAAGGTCAATGATTTCACATATGGCGCCGTGATGTTTCCATTTTCAACTAGAGGAGACTGAGAGATCAGAGATATATGTGAACTAATAGACTGATTGTTCTGATTGATAGTTTGTTTTCATGGGGTCTTTTAAGAAAACTCTGAGAATCTTCTCACCATCAGCACTGCAAAGAACGTCAGATGTGAACACGAGCACTTTATGGTGTTATTGTCGACTTTTTTTGTCTCACAGCCGGACGTCGACCATGTAAGCTTTCCTTCAAAGAAAGACAGTTAGGAATTAAATGAATTATATAAAATACATTAGCAATGTTTCCCACAGGATTTTGTGAGACTGTGGTGGGTGGACATTGGTCCCTCTCGGGGGGGTCCATGGGCATGGCCCCCCAGAGAAAAATTTAAATTTGAATGCATAAATCTGGTGCATTCTGAAAAATTTGAGTAGATCAATGAAGAAATTTGTTCTCTCAATTTTGTGCTCTAATAGTAATTTATTTTTTTAAATTTTAATTTATTAGTCACGTACACAACATATTGTAGGCTAAATTTTTATTTTTTTTATACAACAAGATGGCGCCATGCATGGCAGCCACAGTGCTTAGCTCTTCAGTGTTTGTATTGTTTTTGTTAGTTTTTCCTGTTTTTTGTTTTTCAAACACCATCAGTTTTACCAGGGATGAACTGCTGAACATTCGGCAGTACACACCACAAAATCTTTTACCGGATTTCGATTATTCAGACGTTTTGTTGAATGTTGTAGTCGGCGGAGCGGCAGCGCTGTTTAGACGCTTCAGGACGCGCAGACGGGGGAAGCGCGCCGGCGCCCTCGTGAAGCTCAGACAGCGCGGATTAAGAACGCCGCTGCCAAGCATCCATCTGGCGAATCTCCACTTTCTGCCCAACAAAACGGACGAACTGCTGCTCTCCCGGACAAATAAGGAATTTTAGAACTCGGCTGCTCTGTGCTTCACGGAAACCTGGCTGAACAATGCCATTCCGGACAGCGTGGTAAGTCTGCTGTTTAGATCAGATCGCGACACAGAATCAACGGGGAAATCGCGCGGCGGCGGGACATGCTTTTACATCAATGAAAGGTGGTGTTCAGATGTAACTGTGTTAAAGAAAATGTGCTGTCCAGATCTTGAAACACTCTTCATTAACTGCAAACCGTTCTATTCGCCACAGGAGTTTTGCTCGTTCATTCTGGTGAGCGTCTACATTCCTCCGCAAGCGCACGTGAGCTCGGCTTTACAGATACTCGCTGATATGATAACCGAGAGTGAGCAACAACACCCGGACTCTGTTTTAATCATTCTCGTGGACTTTAATAAAGTGATTCTCTCACGTGAACTTTCAAAATACAGACAGCATGTTACTTGTCCCACCAGAGACAGTAATACACTGGATCACTGTTACACAGCAATAAAGTATGCATATCACTCTGTCCCACGGGCAGCTTTGGGGCTCTCTGATCACTGTTTAGTTCATCTCATACCAACCTACAGGCAGAAACTGAAATCAGCTAAACCTGTAGCAAAGACTGTAAAGAGATAGACCACCGAAACAGAGCGGGCTTTACAAGCCTGTTTCGAATGGACTGATTGGAGTGTTTTTGAAGCTGCTGTTACATCATATATCAGTTTCTGTGAGGATTTGTGCATTCCTACCAGGACTCATCTAACTTACAACAACGACAAACCCTGGTTCACTGCAAAACTCAGCCAGCTCCATCAGGCCAAAGAAGATGCTCGCAGAAAAGGGGACAGAGTCTTGTACAAACAGGCCAAATACACACTGGAAAAGGAGATCAGAGTGGCAAAGAGGAATTATTCCGATAAGCTTCAGCATCAGTTCTCTTCTAATGACACAGCTTCAGTGTGGAAAGGTCTGAAAGACATCACCAACTACAAGACACCATCCCCCAGCTCTGTGGAGAATCAACAACTGGCAGACGATCTGAACGAGTTTTATTGCAGGTTTGAAAAATCACCATTCACACCTCCAACACCTCCTCTCCCCCACTCCTCCACTTCAGTTCAGTGAAGATGACGTGCGCCAGGTCTTCAGAAAGAACAAGAGAAGAAAGGCACCAGGCCCAGACAGCGTTTCACCAGCCTGTCTGAATACCTACGCTGACCAGCTGGCCCCCATCTTCACACAGATCTTCAACAGATCACTGGAGCTGTGCGAAGTCCCCTCATGCTTCAAACGCTCCACCATCATCCCTGTCCCAAAGAAACCCAAAATTACTGGACTAAATGACTACAGACCTGTGGCTCTAACGTCTGTGGCCATGAAGTCATTTGAAAGACTGGTTCTGGCTTATCTGAAGGACATCACTGGACCCTTACTGGACCCCCTGCAGTTTGCTTACCGAGCAAACAGGTCTGTGGATGATGCAGTCAATATGGGACTGCATTATGTTCTCCAGCATCTGGACAGACCAGGGACTTATGTGAGGATCCTGTTTGTGGACTTAACACCATCATCCCATCACTCCTCCATCCCAAACTATCTCAGCTCTCCGTGCCCACCTCTGTCTGTCAGTGGATCACCAGCTTCCTGACAGACAGGCAGCAGCTAGTGAGGCTGGGAAAATTCTCATCCTGCACCATCAGCACCGGAGCTCCTCAGGGCTGTGTTCTCTCCCCACTGCTCTTCTCCCTCTACACCAGCGACTGCACCTCTAAAGACCCCTCTGTCAAGCTCCTGAAGTTTGCGGATGACACCACACTGATCGGCCTCATCCGGGACGGTGACGAGTCTGCTTACAGACTGGAGGTTGAACAGCTGGCTGTCTGGTGCAGTCTTAACAACCTGGAGCTCAACACGCTCAAGACAGTGGAGATGACCATGGACTTCAGGAGAAACCCCCCTGCTCTTCCCCCACTCACCATCATGAACAGCACTGAGGCAGCAGTGGAGTCATTCAGGTTCCTGGGCACCACCATCTTCCAGGACCTGAAGTGGGACAAACACATTGAGTCCATTGTAAAAAAGGCCCAGCAGAGGTTGTACTTCCTTCGCTAGCTGAGGAAGGAGCTACCACAGGAGCTGCTGAACAGTTCTACTCTGCCATCATTGAATCCGTCCTCTGCACTTCAATTACCGTCTGGTTCAGCTCAGCTACCAAATCTGACCTCAGAAGACTACAGAGGGTAGTCCGGTCTGCTGAGCGAATCATTGGCACAACCCTCCCCACTCTCCAAGAACTGTACTTAGCCAGAGTGAGAAAAAGGGCAAAGAAAATCACTCTGGACCCCTCACATCCAGCACACTCCCTCTTTGAACTGTTGCCATCTGGTCGACGCTACAGAGCCCTGAGCACCAGAACGACAGGAACAGTTTCTTCCCTCAAGCAATCCATCTCATGAACACTTGACAAACACGGAACACACAACACTATTACACATTATTTACTTAAAACGCTTATTTATATTTAAAATTTGCACACATAACTGTACATAAAAATTGTCTATATTATATATTGTTTTTTGCTTTTTTTGCACTTTGTCTATCTTGTAAATATGTATATTATTATTTTATTCTCTTTATTATGTGTCTTGTCGCTGTCACTCTGTTGCACTGTGGAGCTTCTGTCACTAAAACAAATTCCTAGTATGTGTAAACAACATACCTGGCAATAAAGCTCTTTCTGATTCTGATTCTGAAATGATGTAGAGTATACATTTAAACTGTTAAAAATATGTAGCAAAAGAGGTTACCTTTGTTGAATTAATTTATTTCTAGAATAATTAGTGGGGGCCTGTATCTATTCATCTGTATTTGTGGAACTAATGGTCACTCTTTCATTTGTTAAACTTCATTATAGAGAAAAATAACAAATGAATAAAAATATATAATCATAAGCTGATCATAAATAAAAACTAGTAGGGGTGGAAGAAAATATCAATACTTGTGAATATTATGTTATACTGTATCGATTCTCAAAAACACTGTATCGATATTTATATATTTATTTATTTACATCCAAGATTCATGGCTTTGTGTTCAATTTAAACCACAGACTGTATAAAACCCAACCACTAGATGGCAGTGTTTTCTCAGAACGTAAACTGACGCAGAGCCGGAGAAGCACAAGCTGAAAGTGCGTGAATCGTTCCTGTTAGCATTGGCAAACCCAGCTCACAAGACGATAGAATTATTCCGCTCCCACGGTATACAGAGCTGAAGTGTGGACTCATTTTGGCTTCAGCTATAAACAAGCCACTAAGGAAATCGACAAGAGTCAGTTTTTTAGCAAAATAGGCAATGTTAAAATCCAAATACTCGGGAAACGCATTGAATCTGAGAGATTGTATAACATCCCGACGTCATCCACACTGAGAATATATCATATTGGAGAGTTTTACTGTGCTGACTGTTGTTACCAAACACGACGCGCTGTTTGAGTGCTGAACAGAGAATGATTGACAGCTGCAGCGGAGGGAAGACGAGTTTCCTTGAACTTAAATTTAATGATGTACATAGTTTTCTGTCCCTCACATGAAGCTATGGAATGCCTTTAGATGACTTTGAATATAGTGCACGAATACTTAATTGAAGCTAGTCTATTTTTTGCTCTATGAATCCCATTTTTGCCGTATAAAAGAGCGCAATTATCAATTGGATATTTAAATATCATGACAGGCCTAATTTACCTTTTAATTTTGAGACTGTGGTGGGACAAATTAGAATGTGGCGAGCCGCCACAGTCTAGTTAATGTGAATGTTAATGAAACACTTAAGCAGTTAATGAAACACTGCTTTAGGTTTGTTGACTGGAACTGATCAAAACAGACAATGAATTTACCTTTTCCCTCCCAAGAACCGCAGGATGGCTCGCCGACCTGTAAGAAAATGTTTAATTTTTATTTAGCTTTCACAGTGTCTGGTCATTATAATAATAATAATAATAATAATAAAAAAAACCCTTCATTACCAGATCTTTTTGTGAAAAGAACATTTCTATATTGTCGGTAAGGTTGGAGATATTGGCTCTCATCGTTACTCCATAAACCTCATTGTTCAAAACACTCTGATTTTTAGTTTGATTCTAAATCAGAAAACATACATGAAGCAAATCAAACAGAAAAGTGTGAATACAATAGATTGCTTTGGTTAAAAGAATAGTGAAAAAATGTCTCATATGCTGTTATTTCATTGGACATCACATTATACATTATACACATTACACATATATTTGTCACGATGGAAAAGAGCTGTGTAAATACATTACAAAAATTCTACTTATAATGAATATAACAGAGTATAATTATCACAGAATTGTAATTTTTGGGTGAATTATCCCTTAAACATTCCTTAAAATGCTCAAACAAAGAATTTTTACATTTTACCTTGTTTCCCATATTATTGAACCGTAGAAGTCCAAGAAATGCATTTCCATTGTTTTCCAAACGTGATTTACTAAAGGCCTCCTTGGAAATCTTTACAGACCAGGAAAACTTTTTATTCGGGACACTTTGACAATCAACAACCTGTGACAAGAAGAATTAACTTTGATTAATGAAGAATCCTAGCCCAGGTGACACTAATCTTTTTCAGGCCTTACGTTGATAATGTCCTTATATGAAGCGTAGCATATGTCTTTGGTTTCTGTGGTGTTGTCTTGTATTTGGAGAATACCAATAGCCTTCCCTATGACAAGCCCTGCATCCCTTGTGTTGTTGTTTTTCATCTGCTCCATTAGATTATCCAAATCCTCTAAGACGTCCCTGCAAAACCAGTTTAATCACTTGGTATTCTGTAATGGAGTTATTTGAAGTCACTGCCAACCGCATACTTACGATGCTTTTGAGGGATCAACAACTCCATCCTCGTCTTCTAAATCAGCTATAATTATATTATACGTTTTGTCATGTGGTTTAGGATGCCCATTTTTATTCCCTTCAGATGCATCACCGTTTTGACTCTTATTGCAGATCACACACGTCCATGTTTTGTTATTTAAACTCAAAATGTATGTGCTTTCTTCCTCTTCAACAGAAATAAACAAGGGATGGATTTCATTTCATTGTGAAATAATTGAAAGTGATTTCATATATCAGGTGTTACTTATTTATAAATCTATGAACGTCGTAGTTTCAGCATTATAATATTTAGATGCTTATTCATCATAGTTGACATTTATCAATGACATATAAATTGACAAATACCTAATAATGATTTTTCACTAAAAAAATATTCTGTCAGTTTACATGTTGTACTATATTTATTTTGATATTGAAATCAAACTTTAATGGGTGTGAAACTGAAAGGTAGTTTATAAATCTTGAGTCACAGACTTACCTCTGCATGTATGATTGACATATGCAGCATTTCTACATGTCTCTTCAGGATCAACAGGAGGGAAACAATCTTAAGAGACCATGACACATAATTGAATATAATTATCAAATCCAGGGCTGTGCACACTGCAGACATTTTGAGGGGCAGTGGCCCAAACAAAACAAAGAGGCACTAAGTGGGGTGGGAGTGCTTATTAATACAAATTACCTAGTTACAAATATCCAGTTAAATGAGAAGACAGCACATGCTAGACCTTCACTTTGACTCTTTTGAGTTGACTCTGTATTTGTATTATCTTAATATAGAAAATGAATAACAAACCTTTTACAATAATATTGTGAATACAATTTTAGCTTACAAGCTTAGTGCTAATTCAATTAATGTTGTTGTAATTACTCTTTCATTTAAATTTAATGTCTATCTTTCTTCTTATCACACTCTAGCATACGTACTCCTTTACTGTCAGACAGTTTAACAGTCTTACCTGACTCATTCTCAGTGGGCTCCCCATCACTCTCTGAGTCTCCCTCTGGCTCTGAATGGAAATATTTGACGTTTAATTTAATATACAGCATAAATCTATTGTTACAGATCCCTTGTTTCCCTGGACTCCATATCCCATGATCCTCCTGTTTCCACACCTGCACTCACTTCCCTCGTCTGCTCCTCATCAGCACTCATCACCTGCACCTGGACTCTATTGTCAGCACTCCCCATATATTGCACTCACTCCCTGCACTCCTTGTCCGTTCTCTGTTGTGTTAAGCGTATGTTTGATGTCTCCTTGCCTATGTTCATTAAAGTATTGTCTATTTGTGGAAATCCGTGATCTGCCTCATCTCTACACCAGCATACCGTAACAGAAGAACGGACCAAAAACGTTGGATTTTCACAGGAAAAAAAAAATGGAGACTTTCCCCAGCTCCCTGGATCCAGCTCCTCCAACGCCTCTCACCCTGACAGCCAGCGATCGCCTTATCGGGCTCCTGCAGGTAGGACGTTCGCTGGAGAGGTATGTGGAGGAGTTCGTTGAGCTTGCTTATTTGTCTGACTGGCCTGAAGCAGTTTTGATCTCCCTGTTTTTGGATGGATTGGATGACGACACTATCCGTTTTGATGAACCTGTTTTTTGTTTCTCCTTAAGCGAAACTATCAATTTAATTTTGTGGTTAAATGGCTCCAAATTCTTTGTGGAAGAGGTTCAGGATCAGTGTTGTCGTCCGGTCCATCCAGAAACACGGTTGGCCGGGCCAGTCAGTCAACCTCCGGCTTCCTCCGCACACCTTTCCAGCGAACTCCCTGCCTGCCCCAGGCTGGACCCATATTCCGCTACTGGGCCCAGTAAGCGGAGGAGGAGGAAGAAAGCGGCCCCAATGTCTCCAGAGCCCGCTCCAGTATCTCCAGAGCCCGCTCCAGTGTCTCCAGAGCCCGCTCCAGTGTCTCCAGAGCCAGCTCCAGTATCTCCAGAGCCCGCTCCAGTATCTCCAGAGCCCGCTCCAGTGTCTCCAGAGCCCGCTCCAGTGTCTCCAGAGCCCGCTCCAGTATCTCCAGAGCCAGCTCCAGTCCCCACAGAGCCAGCTCCAGTGCCTGTGGGGATTTTAATTGTATTTGAGGGGATGAAATGGCCCTCAACCCCAGTCTCCTCCGAGCCAAGTTCTCCAGTCTCCTCCGAGCCAAGTTCTCCAGTCTCCGCCGAGCCAAGTTCTCCAGTCTCCGCCGAGCCAAGTTCTCCAGTCTCCGCCGCCGAGCAAAGTTCTCCAGTCTCCGCCGCCGAGCAAAGTTATCCAGTCTCCGCCGCCGAGCAAAGTTATCCAGTCTCCGCCGCCGAGCAAAGTTCTCCAGTCTCCGCCGAGCAAAGTTCTCCAGTCTCCGCCGCCGAGCAAAGTTCTCCAGTCTCCGCCGCCGAGCAAAGTTCTCCAGTCTCCGCCGAGCAAAGTTCTCCAGTCTCCGCCGCCGAGCAAAGTTATCCAGTCTCCGCCGCCGAGCAAAGTTCTCCAGTCTCCGCCGCCGAGCAAGCAGCGCCAGTCTCCGCCGCCGAGCAAGCAGCGCCAGTCTCCGCCGCCGAGCAAGCAGCGCCAGTCTCCGCCACCGAGCCCTCAGCTCCAGTCTCCGCCGCCGAGCCCTCAGCTCCAGCCGCCGCCGAGCCAGCTTACCCCTATTATGAACTGTGTTTTTGTACCTGCCAGCCCAAAGACTGTTTTCCCTCCCTGCCTCCCTCTCCCACCTCCATCCATTTATGTATGTACTGCACCTCCTCCTCAAGCCCCCTCGCCCAGATCTCCACCTCGGACCTCTGGGCGATTACCTACACCCTGGCTCCAACCTCCCTCGTCTCCACCGTTGCCCATCAGTCCTCCAGCCTCACAAGTCTCCATCCTGCCCCCGTTCACACCTTGGTCCCTCGTCAGCCTGCCTTCCCCTCTGGACTGCACTCCTCCGTCTCCGCTCCGTCCCTCGCTTCCAGTTGGCTTCCTCACTCCCCCTAGTGTTCACTTTGTTGTCTGTCGTCTGTGTTCAACTGCGGCCTTCTGGAGCCCCGGCTGCGCTTCGGTCGGCGGAGCCATGGATTCCGCCATCTCCCGCCGGTCCTTCTGCGCCGACTGGGCTTGGCGGCGTGAGGACGTCAGCTTCTGACCCGCCATGGCGGCCCGCTGCACCTGAGCCGCCATGTCTGCCCGCTGCACCTTACCCGCCATGTCTGCCCGCTGCATGTCTGCCTGCTGCACCTGACCCGCCATGGCTGCCCGCTGCACCTGACCCGCCATGGCTGCCCACGGCTCCTGACCCCCCATGGCCGCCTTCGGCCCCTGACCCTCCATGGCTGCCCACGGCTCCTGACCCGCCATGGTTTTTGGACCTGCCCTGGAGACCTCCACTCCAGTCTACTCCTCCCCCTGCTCCGGTTTGAGGTCTCCAGGGCGCCCGCCCCCCTCCCGGTTGTTACATCTACGGCGCGAGGACGCGCCTACCGGGAGGGGGAGGTACTGTTACAGATCCCTTGTTTCCCTGGACTCCATATCCCATGATCCTCCTGTTTCCACACCTGCACTCACTTCCCTCGTCTGCTCCTCATCAGCACTCATCACCTGCACCTGGACTCTATTGTCAGCACTCCCCATATATTGCACTCACTCCCTGCACTCCTTGTCCGTTCTCTGTTGTGTTAAGCGTATGTTTGATGTCTCCTTGCCTATGTTCATTAAAGTATTGTCTATTTGTGGAAATCCGTGATCTGCCTCATCTCTACACCAGCATACCGTAACATCTATATTATAAACTAAGATACAACTCATTTAGAACTTTTATAAATATGACCTTTTTTTTAAATTATGCATACTATTATTATGGTCTTAATAAAATATTTTAAATATGATATATGTTGTACATTACTAGTATCAACTTAGACCAGTGGTCTCAAACTGCCAGCCTGCGGGCCATTTACGGCCCGCCCTCCCCCTCCACCCGGCCCGCAACTGATCTCTAAAATAAAACATGATCCGTCCCGCTAAATTATTATTATTATTATTATTCTCTAGTTGTCTCATAACATATTCCATATTCAAAAGAATGACATAATTCTATTAAAAAAAGCAAAAAAAAAAAAAATGCGCAGGCAGATTTGATGAGAGCTGGTTCGGGGCTTTCGTAATTTATTTGTTGTTTGGCTGTGCGAATTAAATATTTTTTTTTTCCAAACCAAAAAGGAAAGTGAATGAGGAACATAGACAGTTTCAAGAAAGTTGGATATTGCAGTATTTTTTCATGAAGTTTAATGGAAACGCTACCTGTCTGATATGCAAAGAAAAGTCTCCGTTCTTAGGGGCCATTTACATATCGTAGGGCTGGAGATTTGGAGAAAAAATCTAATTGCGATTTTTCTGGTTAAAATTGTGATTTGTGATTTAAAATGCGATTTTATAAAACAAATGAAAAAAAAAAATTATAAACTTGTTTTGCTTGTTTGTAGGGATGCACAATTTGGCCCGAAATTTTGTGCTAATATATTATTTTGACTAATTATTTTTATCACTATTATTATCATTATTGCTAAATAAAAATATTAAACCAAATAAGAAATATTACTGTTGTAATAACTTTCATTATTAAAGTATTTGACATTAGTATTTAATTATAAATATAAATATAATAACTAGAAAATAATATTTAAAACTTGTAGGACAAAATGTGGGGTAACCTGTTAACATGCAAGCAGTATGTCTATAAATCATTAGAAAGGTCTAAGGATTTATTATCAAATATTATATTATTATGATAAAAATCTCAATTATTTCTTTATTTTTGTCAGGAGGTATGCAAAATAAAAAATGGAGTCCATGTATTTAATATGAACTACATGCCTCTTATGCATCCACTGTGGAAAAAAACCCTGTACACTTATGTACGCTGGAGAAAAACATATTGATTATATGTTTCCCTCAAAGTTCTTTAGAGAGAGGAATTATTTTCCCTATTTTTACCCTGAATAGGATTGAGTGAGCTTTACTTGGTGCTAAACATGTCTGTTTCATACTGGACACCAGAGGGTGCTCTTGAGCAGATACTCCAAATATAAAATATAAATATAATAAACGCTGTTCCAGGAATCCTCAATGGGCATCATGCTATTGCTGTGACTGAATAAAAAGAAGGTAGAAATGCTTTGATTGATTAAACATGATAAAATAAACAGACGACTACAACAATACATGGTTTATATTTTTCTTCAAGCCTTCTCGGGTATTTCCGTAATAATATAGTATATTTATAATCCAATGCTAATCAAAATGCTATTTCAAACACTCAACTGATGTTATGAAGTGAGTTTGGAGTAAAAGCACATTAAATGTTGTCTTTTGTTAGAAAAGAAGTTTATAAAGTTTGTATATTTGACGTGTGTTGCTTTTTTCTAATGCAGCGCTCTCAGATGGAGATGGATAACTACTGATCACAGAGCAGCTCTTCACTAACACGCTGTGTACATATTTATATAATTAAAAATTGCAGCCTTTGCAATGTCATAATCGCACTAAGCCAAATCGCGATTTCGATTACGTTTAATCATGCAGCCCTAATATATCGTGTCCAAAGCGCTTGCGCTTGCGCTTCTGTGCCGTCTGTCGTTGCTATGCAATAATGAACTGCCTTCTCCACAATGAGGAAGTTTCAGCAAAAGAATAATTGATTTCTAGTCCTTGCATTAGCTCTACTACTAGATATATTTATGGAGATGAGAAATAAAAACCCTCCCTGTATAGCTTGGATCAGCTGAGCTTTCGATGTCGGTAAGGAAAGGCCGAAGCTCATTGGTTGGTTCTTGTCACATGACCTGCGGTGCGCTTGAGGCATTCTGAAAAGTTGAGATGTTTTCATCTCGCCGCGGCATTAAACGAGCGCGCCGCACCGCATGCTAATGTTGTTCCGCATGCATCGCTTCTATTATGAGCGTGCTTGCCTAAATTTCAGTAAAAGCACTCGTGCAAGTCACGAGCATCGATTTTAAATCACCGAAACGCATCCGATGCTACCAATAAACGTGTGTGTGAGCAGATGCTGCCAGGTGTCTGGCAAGAAATAGAATAGTGTATAAATGTATTCAGGGATTGTATTTGTTCAGTACAGTGTTATTCAGTGCAAGATTTTGATGTTATTTAAGCTAAAATAAAGTAAGGGAAAATATTTGCACAAACTGTTAAAAACTAATACTGTATGTAACAATGATAGAGACACTGCTGTTTATATATAAGTATGGCAAAAATATTTTAGTAATGAAATTTGAAGTAAATGAGAAATAATGCAAAGGAAAGGAAATGTTCAGAAATGTTGCACTTTCTTGTGCTTGAATGTTAAAATGGCCCTCCTATGAGGTGTCAATCACAGCAACGGCCCCCCGCCAATTTGAGTTTGAGACCCCTGACTTAGACAATTGATTATAATGGGAAATATATAATAATTACTCTTTCATTTAAATTTAATGTCTATCTTTCTTCTTATCACACTCTAGCATACGTACTCCTTTACTGTCAGACAGTTTAACAGTCTTACCTGACTCATTCCCAGTGGGCTCCCCATCACTCTCTGAGTCTCCCTCTGGCTCTGAATGGAAATATTCGACATTTAATTTAATATACAGCATAAATCTATATTATAAACTAAGATACAACTCATTTAGAACTTTTATAAATATGACCTTTTTTTTAAATTATGCATACTATTATTATGGTCTTAATAAAATATTTTAAATATGATATATGTTGTACATTACTAGTATCAACTTAGACCAGTGGTCTCAAACTGCCAGCCTGCGGGCCATTTACGGCCCGCCCTCCCCCTCCACCCGGCCCGCAACTGATCTCTAAAATAAAACATGATCCGTCCCACTAAATTATTATTATTATTATTATTCTCTAGTTGTCTCATACCATATTCCATGTTCAAAAGAATGACATAATTCTATAAAAAAAAGCAAAAAAAAAAAGCACGCAGGCAGATTTGATGAGAGCTGGTTCGGGGCTTTCGTAATTTATTTGTTGTTTGGCTGTGCGAATTAAATATTTTTTTTTCCAAACCAAAAAGGAAAGTGGATGAGGAACATAGACAGTTTCAAGAAAGTTGGATATTGCAGTATTTTTTCATGAAGTTTAATGGAAACGCTACCTGTCTGATATACAAAGAAAAGTCGCCGTTCTAAGGGGCCATTTACATATCGTAGGGCTGGAGATTTGGAGAAAAAAATCTAATTGCGATTTTTCTGTTTAAAATTGTGATTTGTGATTTAAAATGCGATTTTATAAAATAAATGAAAAAAAAAAAATTATAAACTTGTTTTGCTTGTTTGTAGGGATGCACAATTTGGCCCGAACACAATTTTCACAAAAGGAATTTTTCAGAAATGTTGCACTTTCTTGTGCTTGAATGTTAAAATGGCCCTCCTATGAGGTGTCAATCACAGCAACGGCCCCAAGCCAATTTGAGTTTGAGACCCCTGACTTAGACAATTGATTATAATGGGAAATATATAATAAAATCTACATTTGACACCAAAAACGGTGCATTTGAATTTTAGGTGTGTGTCAGGCAGCCTTATCAGTGATGCACGAGATGCAGTGATGTAAGAGGCGCTTTGATGTTTTTCTTAGCCTATCCAGTTGAATCTATTAGATGTGGTGCTTCTGCATTGCAGAAATAGAGAAGCTCAATGCAGAGAAGATCTAGGTTGCGTCAGAATGCATTTTCTGCACTGCTTTTCCATTGTTTTCTATGTAAACAAGCGCTAGACGGACATCTTTGACCATTGCACTCTTGTCTCAAGAGAGCTGCATGTTTAGAAAGCCATGTAAAGTTAAAGTTTAACTTTTTAAAAGTTTTTTCTATTCTACTGCATCTTATGTTTTTAAACTCATAGTACTCTGCGTAATCGGCACTTTGGCTCTTTGTATTAAGCTATGGATTAATTCATGATGCTGTTTTGTTCATCAACTGTTTAGGCAATTTACGAAATTATATATGATTTATAAACTTGTTTAAACAATATGCACATTTTTTGTACAGACAGTCATGTTATTTCATTGCTTTGAATAAACCGTTTAATGCATTGTGGGAGGGGCTCTAGCCAGGTGCACTTAGGGCAATCCGAATCCTCTTTTGCTTGTTTAATGAAGAAAAAAATGGTCTGCGTGCCAGTGTGAGGCGGTTATATGTGTGCGCGCTTTGAGTGTGCCTGAGTGTCTCAGGTTACACTTTCCGGTTCAACGCTGCTCAACGCTGCTGCCTGCTGTCTGACCTACGCTCGGAGCTTTGTGGAGTTTATCCTAAATCCTTCTCTTTATTCCTATTCACATAATATAACTTTCTTATTTTTCACTAGATTACTTAACCTATTGCATAGTATTACTAAACGGAACGATTTATTACTAGCAATCCACCAGCGCAATCACCTAGTGTTAGCCATAGCCCGCTAGCCTGCTAGCTACCGTCTACTTTCTTTTTTCCTCTAAACCAACCTTCCTTGTCGATTTAATGGCGGATTTATCCGATGTATGTTATTCTGATCTGTCCTCGCCAGATCGGGAAGCTGTGGAGACGTTGCTGCCCGGCATTCATCGATCCACCACGAGGTACAGCGTCCCGCACATCACCCTTGCCCCAGGCACCGGCAAGCAACCGAGACATCCAGCCAGCGAGTCCCGTGTGCGTTGCAGTTTTTCGGACGGCGTTCATCAAACACACGGTCAGTCATGTCCGACGATTATCATGTGTATTAAATGCAACATGTACAGCTTAGCTCTTTCTGTCAGCAGTGAGACTTACACATGTGATAAATGCAGGGATATTGTCAGGCTGACAGAGAGAATCTCAGAATTAGAGACACGCATCCAAACTTTAATTGAGGATAGTGAGAATGAAAGGGCCTTAGATACTGCTTTGGATGCGACTAGCCTAGTAAACACTGCACATTCGGTTCCGGTTGTAGAAGCCACGCAGCAGGCTAACTGGGTGACTGTGAGGGGGCATAATGGCAAGAACAAACACCACTCTTCCGTTCCGATTAGAACATCAAACAGGTTCTCCCCACTCAGTGACGCACCCACTGAGAATCCTGTTGAAAGTGCCCTAGTTATTGGCGATTCTATTACACGGAACGTGAAAATAGAGACACCAGCCACCATAGTCACATGTTTGCCGGGGGCCAGAGCACCTGACATCAAAGCAAATTTAAAAGTGCTGGCTAATGCTAAACGTAAATATTCTAAAATCATTATCCACGTCGGCACAAATGATGTTCGACTTCGCCAGTCGGAGATCACTAAAATTAACATTAAAGAGGTGTGTGAACTCGCAAATTCAATGTCAGCAGAAGTAATTTGTTCTGGCCCTCTTCCTGTTCGTCGGAGTGATGAGATAGTTAGCAGGTTATCATCACTCAATGGCTGGCTGTCTAAGTGGTGTCCGCAGAATAATATAGGTTTCATAGACAATTGGAAAAGCTTTTGGGGCAGACCTGATCTGTTGAAAAGAGATGGTATTCATCCCTCCCGGGATGGTGCTGCTCTTCTATCTAGAAATTTGGCAAATAGTCTTAGAGCTGAAACATGACAAACCAGGGCCCAGATCAGGACGCAGACAAACTGGCTAAACCGACCGTCTGCTAGCCGCCTCACGTCACAGAACTCAAATAATTCACAGCACATAGAAACTCTTTCACCTAGATATTATCACATAGAGACTGTGTCTGTACCTCGAACTAGTAAATACAAAAAACTTCCGAAACCTTTTAAGGGTAAAAATTTAATTGATGTTCAAAAAAAGAAAATCACAGATAAATCAGATAAACAAATGATAAAGCTTGGGTTACTGAATATTAGATCTATTTCTTCAAAAGCACTTATTGTAAATGAAATTATCACAGACAATAAACTAGACTTGCTGTGTTTGACAGAAACCTGGCTAAAACCAGACAATTACATTACTTTAAATGAATCTAGTCCTCAAGGTTATGATTATCGACACAATCCTCGACAGAAAGGCAAAGGGGGAGGTGTTGCTGTAATTTATAGTAATATATTCAGAACAATTCAAAAGAATTTCAAATATAATTCCTTTGAAGTGATTGTGCTTTATGTAACATTATGTAAGTTGACATTTGTGCTGGCTACTGTATACAGGCCACCAGGGCACCATACTGACTTTATCAAAGAATTTGCTGATTTTCTATCAGAGTTAGTACTGGCTGCGGATAAAGTCCTTGTTGTTGGTGATTTTAATATCCATGTAGATAATAATAAAGACGCATTTGGATTGGCATTTGCAGACATTTTAAACTCTATTGGAGTTAGACAACACGTGTCAGGACCCACTCATTGTCGTAATCATACCCTAGATCTAATACTGTCGCATGGAATTGATATTGATGCTGTTGAAATTCTACAGCAGAGCGATGATATATCAGATCATTATTTAGTCTCGTGTATAATACAATTAGCCAAGGCTACAAAACCACCACCCAGCCATAAATATTGTAGAACCATCACGTCTACCACTAAAGATTGCTTTATAAATAATCTCCCCGAGCAGTTTCATCGCCTTAGTATACCTGACAACTTAGAAGAACTCGATGCTGCAACAGAAACTATTGGCTCTCTCTTTTCCAGCACATTAGATGCAGTCGCTCCTTTACGTCTAAAGAAGATTAAGGAAACTAATCCAACGCCGTGGTATGATGAGCACACTCGGGCTCTAAAACAAGCTGTGAGAAAAGCTGTACGTAGTTGGAAGAAAACAAAACTAGAAGTTTTTCGCCTTTCGTGGAAAGAAAAAATGATTGAGTACAGAACGGCTATAAGAAATGCTAGATCTACTTATTTTTCAAATCTCTTAATAGAAAACAAACATAATCCTAGGTATTTATTTGACACAGTGGCTAAATTAACTAGAAACAGAGATTCAACTGCTGACGTTTCCATAGAGCACAGCAGTAATGACTTTATGAACTTCTTTACTTGCAAGATTGACAATATTAGAGAGAAAATTATAAACATGCAACCGTCTACAGTTTCGCTTCAGACAGTGCACTGTAGTGTCCCTGAGGTAAAACTAGAATCATTCGCCGCTATAGGAGAGGAAGAATTATCTAAACTTATCAAATCATCAAAATCAACGACATGTATGTTAGACCCAATGCCGACTAAATTACTGAAAGAAATGCTTCCAGAGGTTGTAGGTCCACTTCTTGATATAATTAATTCATCCTTAACACTAGGATACGTGCCAAAAACCTTTAAGCAGGCTATTATTAAACCTCTTATTAAAAAACCTCAACTAGATCCGAGAGATTTAGTAAATTACAGGCCAATATCGAATCTACCTTTTCTGTCAAAGATACTAGAAAAGGCAGTTTCAACACAACTGTGCTCCTTTTTAGAAAGAAATGGAATCTGTGAGGATTTCCAGTCAGGATTTAGACCATACCATAGTACTGAGACTGCTCTCGTTAGAGTTACAAACGATCTACTCCTATCATCCGATCGTGGCTGTATTTCTCTATTAGTGTTATTAGATCTCAGTGCTGCTTTTGACACTATCGATCATACCATTCTTTTAAAAAGCCTTGAAAACTATATTGGCATTAGTGGAATTGCTTTGGCATGGTTCATATCGTACCTATCTGACCGTTATCAGTCTGTAGTAGTTAATGAAGAGATGTCGTATCGATCACAGGTTCAATATGGAGTACCACAAGGCTCAGTACTAGGACCGTTGCTTTTCACTCTGTACATGCTGCCCTTAGGAGAGATAATTAGGAAGCATGGTGTTAGTTTTCACTGCTACGCTGACGATACTCAGCTCTATATTTCCTCGCGCCCTGACGAAACCTACAAATTCACAAAACTAACAGAATGCATAGCTGACATTAAAAAATGGATGACAAGAAATTTCTTATTATTAAATTCAGAAAAAACTGATATCCTAATCTTTGGACCAAAAACTTCCTCACGAAAAAACCTTGAATACTCTCTAACACTTGACGGGTGCTCCATTAAATCTTCGTCCTCAGTTAGGAACTTGGGTGTGCTCTTTGATACCAATCTTTCATTTGAAAGTCATGTTTCTAGTATCTGTAAAACCGCCTTCTTCCATCTACAAAATATATCTAAATTACGACATATGCTCTCAATGACAAATGCAGAACAGTTGGTTCATGCATTCATGACCTCAAGACTAGATTATTGTAATGCTCTACTGGGTGGTTGTTCTGCTCGGCTTTTAAACAGACTACAGTTGGTCCAAAATGCGGCAGCTAGAGTTCTTACTAGAACCAGAAAGTATGACCATATTAGCCCAGTTCTGTCAACATTACGTTGGCTCCCTATTAAACATCGTATAGATTTTAAAATCTTGCTACTTACTTATAAAGCTCTAAATGGTTTAGCTCCCCAGTACCTAAGTGAGCTCTTAATGCATTATAGTCCTTTACGTCTATTGCGATCTCAGAATTCAGGCCAGTTGATAATACCCAGAATATCAAAATCAACTGAAGGCGGCAGATCCTTTTCCTATTTAGCACCTAAACTCTGGAACAATCTTCCTAGCATTGTTCGGGAAGCAGACACACTCTGTCAGTTTAAATCTAGACTAAAAACACATCTCTTTGCTCTTGCATACACATAACACATTATCAATACATTAACATTTTTCAAATCCGTTAAAGGATTGTTACGCTGCAATAATTAGGTCGGCCGGAACCGAGAACATTTCCTATAACACTAGATCTACCTGTACATCAGAATAAGAATGGCATCTACGCTAATATCTGTCTCTCTGCTTATCCTGAGGTTTGCCGGGTGCTGGATCCAGGCCGTATCCAGATCAGATGGAGAACCTGTGTCTGGACCTGCCTACAACATAGCCCAGGAGACAATGGGCCTACAGATCCAGTTCTGGCTGCATCTATCGTTCAGATTTTTAATCCCCGTATCCGCTTACATATATTTATATATAATCTATTTTTAATCTCTATAATAAAAATGCATAATTCAGATTTTGATCTCCATATCCATTTACATATATTATATATATCTTCCAAGGGGTTTTTTCCCTCCTAGGACTTTTTTCCCAGTTTTAGCACGCTGGGTTTTTCTCCTAGGGGTTTTTTTCCACCCCTGGGAGTCAGCCGACATTGGCTTAATGTAGCACCATCTTGTATATGTTACATATTACCACGCTTGTTTGTACAGCTTATTTTCAACCACTTCCCTTTTTTCTGTGCTTCTAATATGTAAAGCTGCTTTGAAACAATTACCAATTGTAAAAGCGCTATATAAATAAATTTGACTTGACTTGACTTGACTTAGAGAGCGGGCAAGTGCTGAATGTTTTAAAAACACTTGAATGTTTAAACTGGCAAGACTTAAAAAGATGTGCAAATTATAATCTTTAATGACAATGCGATTCTGCCCCGCGAGTGTGACCATTTTGACAAGCCGTCTGTGAATTCACTTCTCACAGAAAGTTCTCAAATGACTGATTTGTAAAAAGTTATTTGATATTTAAAGATGTATGAAGTGTATCTTGCCTTCAACATTATAATTATTTTACCCGCGCCAACAGAGATTGAGATGGCTCCGTTGCAAGCATGTCAAACCAAACCTTTCTCGACAGGTGCGCAACTTTTTGCTTCAGCAGCATGAGATCAATTTCTGAGATCTGCAAATTGAGAGAACGCCGATTCTTGGCCAATAGCGATTGGTAGCTGATCAGTCGGAGCACCCCTAAGAAATTAACCCCTAAGTGATTATCATGTTACTTGCTTTTAATTTGATTGACAAAGAACAAGTGTGGGATGAGGTCAGAAAAACTTCTGATGACAACACGGCTTACTGCACACTGTGTTTTTACAATATTCAAACAACTGCAGTTTTTCATTCAGTGCAGTCAGATTTTCTAAAATTCTAATTATTTTGTTGTGTTGAAAAAGGAAATTGATTTGAAAAATGAATTGAATAATATTAACATAAAATAGCCTAGTCTTATGCTTTCTTTTTGCCTCCACACACTTGCTCTGTTTCCTCTGCTTGTGTTCATCTGGCCGGTTTGCTCTTGCATGACAAGCTGCACATTCATCAGCGCAAACTCTGGGACGATAAACTTCTGGTCACTTCTTTTCTTTCGTAATCACATCAAAAAAGGAAAAAAAGGAAGCACAGGCTCATTCCTATAGTGGCCTGTTATACCTGTCATGGTAAATAACAAACTGTTCTACCCTATTTGAATAGATAAACAGAAAAATAAAACACTGTGAAAAAGGACAAAATCTTACCTGGATCGCTGCTTCCAATCTCAAGGCAAATCCCACCTACTGCCAATCCCACAGAAGCGAAGTGATTAGAATTATTAAATATAATTGACAATTATCTAAAATAGTCTGTTATTGTTCAATGATCTGCTCTTCCAAACTCAAAGACTCGATGCTTACTCGAATAGCATTACCCCGAATAACCGAACATGCAAACTTCATCCAGACTTTGTGTTGTGGGTGTGTTAGGGTCACGAAAAACATGAATTTGTGAAAAGTGCATTTGTACTTATGTGGTGTGTGTGACGGTTGTTGTGGATTTGGACTTTGGAAAGAAAAAAAGCAACAAAACTAAAATCTTAAACACTAACACTGTTGTAGGATGACACGTACCTGTTTCATTCCACCCAAACGGTGCCAGACAATTATCCTTTGGGAATATCCACAGCTTTATGCCTGCAAATGTCTCATTCATTCTGACTTCACATTGATTCCCATTGTTTGTTATGTAGAAACTGTATGTTTCGCACTGTCCTGAAATCATAGAGAACATTTTACATTTGTTGAAAAAAATACTCTTTAAGATCTTTGAACTCAAGAATGGTTTATAAATAAAAAAAATCACAGGTTTTACCCTGAGATGAGATGTTTAGTGTGATCTTCCTGTGAGAATTCTCATCAAGTGTACCATAATCTGATAGACATTCCAGATTTATAGCTGAAAGAAAAACAGAAATTAACTTGAGTTTGTCACTCGTCACAAGTTCTTTCAGACAGTAGATATGTAGTATTCACACCTAGTCATAGTTACCAGTTTTTCATCTACCTTCATTTGTTGAGAATCTTGTGTTCCAGAAGCATGTATCTGTCAAATTGACTTGGATTTTCAGTAGTTGAGGTTCTGAGCAGGCTGCACAAAAACAACATATAATGTTATTATGTAATGATGTATAACATGGCATAAAACTTTATTTTAGATGTCAAAATTTAGATGCCCACAGTCATCTTTTTTTTAATCATGTTATTTTTTGTTCACATATAAATTTTTTTTCTAATCTGCACCAAACAACATATTCACTGGCATTTATACCATGGTCTGTCTGAATACTTGATTTGAAGTAATGAACCTGACAGCTTAACCCTAAAAGGGGGCGACATGACTTGGGTGATACAAACATTTGAGGGGCTGTGGGGCGAGGCAGGGAAAGTTTACGTCTCATTTCTTGGTTTCATGTTGAAAGGGTGTTTGTGAATATTTAGATATATTGACTTTGTTCATAAATGTTTTGTTTACCTTATGGGCAGCATTTAAACACAACATGACCATCTGTAGTGGGAAATCTACTAACCTTCTGATAAAAGTTGATATATTTCACATATTTACAATATTTGGAGGGGACTTGCATGTTTAAAAAGTTGTTGTTCAGTGTTAGTTTATTAGGTTTATGTTGAAGTTTTATGAATTTAATTTTTACATCATTTTGGGAGTATAAATCAACTGAAAACAGAATGCTTGTCTGGCAATGCGTATTACAACATTATAGCCAGATTTTTTTAAACATTTATTCTCTCATAACTTAAACTAAACATTCTTTGTAAAATTCTGTTGAACAATAAGTATAATGCCTATTTATGAATATATTGTATAATGCTGTATAACATTTAATACGCAAATTTCTAGGCCCTATAAATTATCATTACGACCAAAACTTTGCTGAAAAACTTATTTTTACACAATCTACTTCATGCCGTCTGCCCTCTGATTGATAATTCAAGTCTTTTTTGCTCAGAAATCTTTAATGATTTTTATAAAGTAAATGTAAGAAACATTTTATTGTATGGTGCTGCCCCTTGTCCAAAATATTCAATTAAATCTTTCATGGGTTTTCTACTACATATTTCAATAAGAGACATAATTTACGTTATATTAAGCCATACAAGTCTTAATACCAGGGGTTCCCTTTAAAATTGTGAACAGCGTGGATTATCCCTTAAATTTCTCTTTTAATCTGATAAATTCATTTTTTTTTAAAGCAACATACTTATCTGGCGTGAAGCACAACAGATGATCATCAGCCACAGCAAATTCTGCTTTTGTCGAGACATAATTCCCAAAGATAGCCTGATAGAGACACAAGAGTTTGATTTTGTTTTCTTCAGGCACTGAAAATAAATCTTAAATCTTGAACCATTTTCTTACATTCTTGAGATGAAAGTCCCCAGTCCAAGAGGAGAGAGTTTCATCCGTTTACATATGAAGCTGTACGATTATGACCCACAGTTCAGAGACACTGAAACACTGACATACGGTTCATTTGCATACATGAAAATCATGTTTATTTGGGCTTTAACTGTGAATTTCAGTGTTCAGGTCCAGTTATATTTGTTCACAGAGAACAATGTAAGTGTACAATTATATTTAATATTAGCAACAAGATTCCAATGAAAGTATAACCTTTATTAGTGGTTATTCAATATTTAGATTATTTTGCAACAGTTAGATTACAGAAAATGTCAAGTTTAACCACTATTCATAGAACAAAACTTAATCTGATATGTTGTTTATAAAGTTTGTCTTTCCTTTCAATAAAGGGCACTTGCTGTGATATTTTGTCACTTAATGAATGATATTCACATTTTTACATACATGTTTAACTAATTTTTATATGTTGAAAGTCCGTCATGATTAAGACATTTTATCAGCTTCTTTACAATCACATGAGATGAGAGGCTCTCAGAGATAAAACACATTAAAGTCATGTAAAATAATGCAGAAGTTGTTAGCTGATTTTGACTGTTTTTGTGTTTGCATTTCCAGTAACTAAATATGTTTTACATCCGTGTGCTATGTGGTTATATCTAATAATCATGCAAATATCTGAATCCACAGGTGTGTGGATATTTGTTTCATCCTGAAGATTTGTTTTCTAAAAGAGGTTCAGTATAGTTTGTGTCACTGACACACATATGCTCAAAGATGGATTTTAATGCTCAATAAATCTAACATCACTAATATCCAGCACAATTCAATCCTTCTACAATAACAGGCAGTTTTCGTAATTTTATGTACATACACAGAACCGTTGCCAGAGGGGAGAAAAATGATGATTTTCGGGGATCTCGAGATTTTAATCCCTCCAACTAGGGCTGTGTGATTAATCGTAATTTTGATTTTGTATTTGTATTTTGTATTTTGATTTTCAGCAGCCTAATAAATCTGCTGCGGTCTGTCATTAATGATAAATAACCAGTGACAAAAGAAAATCTCTCACTGATATTGACTGAATAACTTTAGTTTCTTTAATAAGAATTAATATTTAATGTGTACAGTAAGAATATGCTGTTATTTTACATTTGATTATTCATTTTTTTTTTGTGTTATCTGCTGCATCCCAATTCACTTACTTATACTATGCCCTAAATGTATGTATTATTTTTGTAAAGAAAAAGTACATACTTATGAGTGTGTAGCAGAAGAGTATGCAAGCTTTGAGACATACTACTTTGTCATAATTGTGTCTTCTTTAACAGACGCTATGTTGCTTACATGCAACGTGTAACTGTTTAAACTGCCCTGTCAATCATCTTGTCACAGTTAAAATCCTGAACATACAATTAAATTTAATTTCCTACCGTCTCGGAGAGAAATGTAGTTGCACGTTGATCTGCCAGTCATGGGTCTTTCATGCAGAGAACTCTCCTCATGTTTGCATAATGATGCATTTAAAAGTTAATGACCAAACGCATAGTTAAAAAAGTTCACCATGCTGTTGCAGATGAAATATAATGTGGATAACATTTTAATAAATATTTTTTCATCAGGTTAGATACTGATTATTAATCACTCAAACCCCTTTATCTTAACCATTCTGCTTAACCGTCGGCAAATCTGTCATGTTTGAAGTTTAACTGTTTTTATTTAGTGTTTGTAGTTCTAATCGAATCCTCGTCCACAGCGCAATGGGTTGTGGGCAATATTATCTGTTAGAGTGTGCATGGATCCGCACTTCGGATTCTAACCTGAAAAAGTAGACAATCCGGGTATCTTTGGAATACTCATTTCAACATACTACGATTTGGGAAACACTAATTCTATTTTAAAATACTATTTAGGATGGATAGTATGCGAATTGGGATGCAGCACTAGACTATTATATATCTGAATACCACTGTTATTCCTGAAAACACTCTTTATTTAATTTGTATTTTTGTTCTGTTGTTTTTTTTGTCAGTTTTTTTTTTTTGTAATTAGTTTCTTTGTTCTTATTGCATTACTATTATTAACTAGTTTTTGCTGAAGTGTTGATAATTGTGAAATTTCACTGATATTGACTCATCATGAAATAAGATCATATCGCCCAATAATCATGTTAAATAATCATTATTATTGACCAAAAATAATTGTGATTATGATTTTTCCCAAAATCAAGTAGCCTTCCCTCCAAACCCGTAAAGTGATTTAAATTGAAGAAATGTATTCCTGCAATCAAAGCTGAATTTTCAGCATCATTACTCCAATCTTCAGTGTCACATGATCCTTCAGAAATATTCCAATGTGCCGATTTGCTGCTCATGAACATTTCTGATTGTTATTATCAATGTTGAAAAACAGTTGTGCTGCATCATATTTTTGTGGAAACTTTGATGCATTTTTTTCAGGATTCTTTGATGAATAGAAAGCTCAAAAGAAGAGCATTTATTAGCAGTGTAGAGTTTGACTGGAAGTTATTACTTATTTGCTTTCCTCAGTGAAAATAATCATCCACAACATTAAAGCTAATAAATCTGAAATCAACAGGTGAAATGCACAACTCATTCAGCTGGATAGAGGAAGTTTATTAGTCAATGTGATTCACAAGTATTGAGTCAGTTGGTGGTTTTAACTTTAACTACATGTGTTGTACTGAGTCTGTGTTCAATTATCTCATTCACATCTCCAACTCCAACCTCAGACTCAATTATGAGTTACAATCTCACAGCGCCCTCTAGTGTTACACAAGCATATATTACTCTATCATAAATGCATATCAAATACATTACTGTAAACAAACCTGCAATAAGAAACGCAACCATTAATATATTTATATGTAGAAAGACTAAATTAAGATATTGAATATAATGCACAAATTCATGCTGTTACGAGAGCAATAGTAAAAATTATCATTAATGCACTGTACATAAGAAACAATATAATTTTTGTTTAGCTATCAGAAATATGTCTAAAAGTATAAGAGTCTAGCGGAAAGCTGCATAATTATTTGAAATAAAACCCTTTTATTTGACATCTTTACAACTAATAGCTACATTTAAGAAATGTTCACTGCACAATTTAAATGTTCAAAAAGCAATCAAACAATATATTTCATAACTAGGGTTACAGTTACCCTAAACTTACAATATGAGAAAATTATTGTTTAGAGAATGATTCCACTTATGAGTTATATCCCCTCACCATACAGCATATTAGACACAGATTATTACTGAACACATAAACTGTACAGCGTATTTAAACACGACTAGTATATTCAGACACTGGACTGTTGACTTATCAGCTGTCTAAGAGAGAACATGGGTTTCTGTCTTAATTATGCTAGTTATTAACATTTTCCACAGCATTATTTCTGGATTGAACGATGGTTGTGGTGGAGTCGGACACTTCTGGATCATCAGAGAAATGACCTTCGATGTCATTGTGAATGTGGTAGTAATACAGGAAGAGGAAAAACCCTGGAGAAAAAATCAGAGACAATTATTTCTTCTAATTCAAACTCCCATTATAATTAATTAAATATTTAAAAAAAACAACAAACACACACACACACAAAAACAACAATTAAAAATCTTTAATGAATGAATTCAAATCATTTGCTGAAATCTTTTGGAAAAGTAGAGTTTGTGTTTGTTTCTCACCCTGAAACGAGTTCAGCACAGTGAAGATGTAATATGAGGGAATGAGCATCGCTCCATAACTGAAGAACGCCACAGCCCACGTCAGGCCGAAGAGCAGGAACAAACTCAACACCATCATGAGCTGCTTTCTGAACGTCTTTCTCTTGCCATCAGGCGCTCTTATGTGTCGGGCTTGGACAATCTTAGTGCAGATAGTGATGAAGATTCCTGTCGTGAAGATGAAGACAAAGGTGTAGTAGCCGATGTTCACTATGTAGTGAATTAAAGGATCTGTAATCCAGCACCTATAATTAGAAGAGGGTGAAATATAATTAAAAAGGCACTTAAAGTGTCACTATTATGCTTTTTTTGGGATATTACTTTTCATGTAGTTTGTAATAAAGCTGTTTGTTAATGCAAAAGATCTGCAAAATTTCAAGGATCAAAGACAAATGTTTTTTGTCTTCTAAAATAAAGTGATTCTGAAATGCCTGAAACGAGTCGTCAGTAATTCCAGTCTCACTTCCTGCTGAACCAACATAGGTTTGTAACTAATTTGCATAATTCCAGCCCATTGCTGGCAAACAGCGTCTCTTTGCCCCACTCTCAAACACTGTAGTTGTATCTGAGACTGGAAGAGTTTGGTTCATGTTGTTCATGTCAAGAAGATGCTGTTTTGTGCTGCCAAAGCAAATCCACTTTGATGAGATTGATACAAACAGTAACAGTTTACTGTATCACTGTATATCAAGTGCTGAAATTCAGATATGATAATGAGGGTTGGGTTTCTGACCAATCACAATAGACTGGGCCATCTGACCAATCACAGCAGAGCACAGCACTCAGAAAGGCGGGGTTTAGAGAGACCGAATCCTTGATTTAACCGTTTCAGACAGTGTGAGAAAAGAGCTGAAAGAGCTGATGCTGCAGTGGATATTATGGAAAAATTAAGTGTTTTTTAACTTTGGATGCATGTGAACCTGTTGTAGGAGACTCCAAAATAACATTAGGAACTTTTAAAACAGTGAAATAGGGGATCTTTAAATCTTCATTAACCCTCTGGAGTCTGAGGCTGATTTGGGGCCTGGAGAAGTTTTGACATGCCCTGACATTTGTGCTTTTTTCAGTTGTTCATAAACATATAAATGACAAAAGTGTCATTACACTGTATTCAGCACAAACTAGGCTACAATAATATGTGAGGAACATGTATGTACATGTTTGTGTTTTTGAAGGAATAATGTTTATGCGTGGTTACTGAAAAAACAAAAAACTTAAGTCACTGAAATAAGGCCAAAAAAAGTATAGTAAATCTGTGTTCACAAGACTTTAGGGTATTGGAGGTTGTAGACTAGAGTTTTTGCTTCAGAATTATGTAAAAATTATGCTGCCTACTCCTTCATATAAAACAATATATTGATTTAGTTTTTGTAAGACACTTTTTGCCAAGAAACACAGTATGCGAGGAGGCGTGAATCACCACTGAATAATGGGCCATTCTCACCTGGGAAGACAAAAGAATTGGATAGTAATGAGCTGAAATGACTTGCATATTAATGAGGCATTTCAGTCAGGTAGGCTGTGAAAAAAACCTTCTGTGATGTCTCAAGCTCATCATGACATATGAAACATACAGAAAAATATTATTACAATATAAAGTAATGGTTTTATATTATACTTTAAAATATAATGTATTTCTGTGATGCAAAGAGTCTGAATATAGGCTTTTAGTTTAAAAGCATGCACATTTGGAGAAATATTGGATTCTCATATGCTTATGTCAATTTTCTTATATTTATATTATATATAGAATATTAGTTATATTTATTTAATATTCATTGTCATTACTATGAGCGCTGGTGTTTTCAATTCATCCTTGAAGTCGGAGGGCGCTCTCTGTGCATTTTTAGTCCACAAATTCATCTAAAAGAAGAAGAGGCTATTCCATGAATGGAGTTTCCAATTCATACTGCAGCCGGAGGGCGCTAAAGAAACAAAAACTCATCTAAAATTCATCTATAGAAGAAAAGAAAACAGGAACTAACTGCATGTCTTCTAGAGCTCGCTAACCATGACTTTTACATCCAGATAAACACTTTTCAAGACAATAAATACACGATTGAGACGATGAATGCATGTATTGCCTCTGAATTTGCGTCTGAATAGCGCTGGCTCCGTGGGCGTGGCCGCATTAGCGGATAATGAGCTGAATCACGGACTTCTGACATGGCTCTCTTTTCATACAGATTACATAAACACAGAAGGTTTGTTTTCAATTTGACTTACATGATTTAAAACCTGACATCTTAACGTTTTTTTAGACATAAGTTTAATTTTTCTGTGATTAGTATTCACTAAGTTACAGTTCATTTTCTGAGAACTATCAGATTGGACTTCGTTCAGAGGGAGAGGAGAAATCACGCATCATGTTAGTTTTCTTTATTTTACAAAAAGCACAACATTGTGTTTTTACTCTGAGTGCATACAAATAAAAGAAGATATTCTATAGTTTCAATTGATATGTCTCTATGACAAAAAATGGAGTATTTTAAGTCTGTTTTGCTGCAATGTGAAAAAAAACCTGCAAAACGCGCCGGCGCGTTTTCAGACCTCAGAGTGTTAATTCATGCATTTGTGACATCAGAGCAACTTACATTTGTGCTGCTTTTCCAGACGTTGTGTTTATAATCAATACTTTATATCCTCCTACAGAAACAACAGCTACGACTATAGGAGATGGAAGTGCTGAAAACATGGAGATCAGGGTTATTGTGGTTCACTGAATCCAAAAACATTAAAAGAAGCATTTTCATTACTTGAAATAAAATAAATTATAACAGGTGTTTTGTTCATGTAACTCACTCCAGCCGAACATGGTGATCTTCCTCATGTAGTTTGTGATGGTGACGTTCTGTCTGATGAGCCATAAGTACATATGAAGAGCTTGAATGAAGAACCAGGTGAATGTAGTCAGCATGGAGTAATGCATGAACAGAGCTATGAAGACACACGCAGCCTTGACTTCTGTGTTGGCGATGCTCTCGTTTGACAAAAAGGATAAATTCAGGAGAAACAAAGCCACACACATGTTGATCAAGATCTTTGTTGCCTGATTTGATTTGGCTTTCCTGTTCAAATATAAAAACAACCTGTATTTGTAACATGTATTTAGCAGACGTTTTCATCCAAAAGATGAACAAAAGCAACTGTTTAAGGAACTTTGAATTATACTTACTAGGGCTGTCGCGATAACTGCAATATCGTAAGAACGCGCTATTTACAAGGCAACCGCAGAGGACTGCATATACCGCAGCAACCGCGATATTTGCATATTTTTTATTTTTTGAAAGGTATGTCCTTCTCGTTTTACACTTCATGCATGTGTACTAAATATTAAATAAGTTAATAATGATAGCATAATGTGTACCATGGTAATTTGTACAGAGGCTCTGTAGATTTGCACTAAACAAGCCTAAACAGACACTGAATGTGAGCAAGATCGACTGAGCGTGTGCGATTACCTGCGTCTGTCCTTCAGGCTGAGACATATATTCCTGAAAAAAGGTTGTCATGTCCAAGGATAGAAATCTCTCCCTTAGCATTGACACATTACTGGTCAGCTGAGCCTTATGAAGTGGCGCTCAAAGTTAAAATGATTTCAACATCTTGTTTCATTACATCTCTCTTTAAATTAATCAGCGTTTTTGAACATGCAGTTGAATGAATGGTTTAAAGACTCAAAGACCCTTGTGGCGCAACAATGTAACTGCACTGACTGACAGCCTGTCTGGAACACGCAGAGATGAGTAGTTCTGCTTATACTTGTGAAATATCAGCAGAAAGTCTCTCGTTTAGTCAGATTTGAGGATCGGAACTAACTATTATACATATAACAATAGCCCTACGATCTTACTGTCAGATTTATGTTCTGTTATGTAGACCCTTATTTATTTTGACATTCTCTTCTGTTACTTACTTCCTGTTTCAATACTCTGTTTTCGTTATTGAATATGACATGTTACACAGATTTTATATATATATATATATATATATATATATATATATATATATATATAATATATATATATATTAGGGGTGTAACGATACGCTCAGGTCACGATACGGTATGTATCTCGATACGAAGTTCACGATACGTATCACAATATTTTGAACAAAATGAAACTGAAATTCAAACAAGATTTATTCAAAAAACATGAACAAATTTCAATAATTTTCCTTGTTGTACATACAAGATCACATTTCAAGGTTTAATAAAAACCTTCTGTATTCAAATTAACAGTTGAATAGGGCTGTCTGTCACTGAAAAAAAATGTTATATTTAACATGAACTTAGAATTATGAATAGGGGCCGTTCACATATCGCGTCTAAAAACGCGTGGAAGGCGCAGCCGCACCGCTTCTCCTTCTTTCCAAAGCGCTTGTGCTCCCGTGGCGTCGGTCGTTGCTATGCAACCATGAACTGAGCTCTCCAAGAGGATCAGGATGTTTCTGCAAAGGATAAATGATTTCTAGCCCTTGCATTAGTTTTACTACGAGATATATTGATGGAGATAAGATATAAAAACCACGATGTACAGCTATGATCAGCTGTTCGGCTGAGCTTTTGATGTTTTGTTACGGAAAGGCCATAGCTGATGTGTGACAAGAATCAACCGGACCTGCGGTGCGCTTGCGACATTCTGAGAAGTTGAGAATTGCATGCGCGTCGTGACCGCGTTGATCCCATTATGAGCGCGCCTGCCGCGCGGCTACATTTGAAAAAAATAACTGACTTGCACGCGGAAAAGACGCAATATGTGAACGGCCCCACAGAACTTCTTAAAGCAAAGCATTGCAAGTGTCTTTTGCTTTTCTGTGAGCACAGCTGTTGCTGTGCACTGCGGTGAAAGAAAGCCACGACTTTTCTCACGCGACCATGAGACTGACATGAGAAACGTTTAAACCTGCTTGCAAGATTCAATGTGTGCCAGAAACTCTTACTGAACTAGAGAGCTGATTGAGACACACCATTTATATGTGGTGACAACCGGCTTCTCTCACTGCCACCTTGCAGAGTAGGTCACGTCGGCAGCTCAACCAATAAGATTAAATTGCCGTCATATCGTAAAAGTATCGCCATCACTCTACAATGCATATCGTAACATGTTTGCATCGCGAAATATCGTACTACGATAAATCGTTACACCCCTAATAAATATATATATATAATACACATATATTGTGATAAAATCACATATCGCCTATTGAGCCACTCAAAAATACCGCAAGGGAAAATCCTTAACCGCGACAGCCCTACTACTTACAGTAACTATATGCTATAGTTTAACATACTTTACCGTAACAGGAAATGCATGAACAGAGCGACGGACAGAAAAAACATGGAGATGCCACAGCCGATAGAAGTGATGAAGCTCAATGAATCCACATACGCCTCTGTGATGTTTAAATATACATCTGGAGGAGACTGAGTGATCAGAGAAACACAACAGAAACAACCCTTTTGAAACCTTTTGTTGTTTGTTAGCAGTAATCAGATCTTTACATTTTAAATGCATATTATTAGTTTTGACTTCTTTAGTCATCTTTTACAAGTTCACTAGCTAAAAGACTCTGAGAAGCTTCTCACCATCAGCACTGCAAAGAACGTCAGATGTGAACACGAGCACTTTATGGTGTTGTTGTTGATTTTTTCTGTCTTGCAGCCAGACGTTGTCCAACCAAGATTTCCTTTGAAGAAAAGAGTGCGAGGAATGACATTAATTATAAAAAAAAAAATTGGGTTTGTTGATGGGAACTGATCAATTCAGTCATAAATTAAATTACCTTTTCCATCCCAAGAACTGCAGGACGCCTCACCAACCTGTAAGAACATGTTTGATTTTTATTTTGCTTTCACAGTGTCTGATTATTATAACAAAAATATTTCGGAAGAAAACCTTCATTACCAGGTCATTATTTGTAAAGTTCATTTCTATATTGTTGGTAAGGTTGGAGATTTTGGCCCACATCGTTATTCCATAAACCTCATTGTTCAAAACTGTGTCAATTTTAGTTTCATCCTAAATAAGAAATGCAATAAGAATACAATAATAAACCAACCATTAATCAAATATACTGTATACTTATGTGAATACAATAGATCAAGAAAGATTTGTTAAAAGAACAGTTCACCCAAAAATGTCTCATACAGTTATATTTCACTAGAACACAAAAGTTGAAGTTCATACAACAATTCATAGTCGCAAAGTGGATTAAAAATACACCTAAACCATTAACCGACGAGATTTGTTTTCCAGAGCTTTAGTTTTACAGGTGCGAATAGCAGCATGAACAACATAACATGAGAATTCACACATCGTCACATTACTGCAGCGCTTCTGTGAATGGAGAGAAACATATCAATAACAAAATCATATATTGGCCTATATGCGAAATATATTTCATTTTATAAATATGAAAATAATTAACAGATTAACAAAACAAAGGAAAACTGTGCGACAAGTAGTATTTGCTGAGTTTTGGCTTATTTTTTTGACGCGCTCCACAAAGTTCATGGAATCCGAGGTGGCAGAAATAAGTGGCATCCCATTGTTTTCTTTATTTTACGCAAATTACATGAAAGTTTTTTTTACACGCAAGTTTTTCTGCTATTATAAAGAAAAAATTAAAGTGATTATACAGGTGCCTCACACACACACACAAAACATATCAGTTTTAGCATTGCTAACTTGATCAGTGCCGAAGGCTACATGAGCCCAACAGCAGTTCCTGTTTCAGTTTTGATTTAAATGAATTAGTTTTGGCTTTGTGTTTATACAGCATAGCTTGTCTACTTATATATTTTTTTTCTTGTTTCGTTCTGAATACCGTTAAATTTAAAGGATTTGTTGTGGAGAGGGGAACTAAATTATAATAGCTTTGTTTCACTTTATTTAACAGTATTTTACATTAGGCTATTTCTGAATGTAATATTAAACTGCAACTTATATGGAACTTGTGTGTTTTATTTTTTTATTCTTTCAAAAAATGCAATTTTATGTGTAGAATATTTAATATTTATTTTTAAAAAATATCTCTTGAAAAATTACTTTAAAAATGACTCAAACTAGTTTTTAAAACATTTAACTGAAAGCATTAATCTTCAAAATTCCTCCTGTTGGTTAACGGTTAACTATTTAATTATAAGCATCCCTAGTTATGACGGTGTACTGAAGTCCAGCTCTTCTGAAGTCACCATGGAAAAGATTTTATAAAAATTTTGCTTTGTGTTCCACAATATAATAATGACAAGTATAATTGTTTTGGGTGAACTATCCTATAAATATTCCTTAAAATGTTCAAAGATGGAATTTTTAAATTGAGTACCTTTACAAAGTTTTTGAACCGTACAGCTACAAAAAATGCACTTCCATTGTTTTCCAAACGTGATTTATTAAAGGCCTCGCTGGGAATCTTTATAGACCAGGGAATGTCTGTCATCAGGTCACTTTGACAGTCAACAACCTGTGAAAAAAGAATTAGCATTTTAAATGAGGAACATTAGAACATGGTATAATTCCTCAAGTCTTACTTTTATCTTGTCTTGATCTGAAGAGTAGCATGATTCTTTGGTTTCTGTGTTTTTGGGTTGTATGTGAAGAAGACCAATAACATCCCCAATGACAATCCGTGCACTGCTTATATTGTTTTTTTCCATCTCTAACATCTTAGTCTTCAGTGTTTCTGAGGTGTCTCTGCAAAATGTTCTTAATCACTTTGTATTCTGTAATAGTTATTTGTAATGCACTGGTAAATGCACACTTACAGTATTGAGGGATCAACTGTTAGATTGAAGGTTGGTGTCTTATCACAGTTCACACACTTCCAGTTACTCCCATTCAAACTCAGAATGTATGTGCTTTTTTCATTCCCTTTACCACACAGAAATAAGAATGGAATATATTTATATATTTGCATATTTATGTATTATAATCTCAAAGATTAAAGTGATCCAATATACTTTGTTGTTTATTTATAAATGTAGCCTAGTGTACATCTATTTGTTCTGTTTATGGTCAAGGAACAGAAATAATAGAATAGAATAAAAGTCTCACACTATCGGGCCAGTGTGAGCCAGGGTTAACAGTGAGCCGGGCGGAGCCAATAGCCTCTGATCTCGAGCCACGATGCCAAAATCAAGCTGTGTTTTCACTGACGGGCCAGCGCTAATTCTAAAACTTGCCCTTAAAGGGTTAGTTCACCCAAAAATGAAAATTCTGTCCTTAATTCCTCACCCTCATGCCGTCAAGACTTTCCAATGGCTCAGTGAGGCCTGCATAGGGAGCAATGACATTTTCTCTCTCAAAATCCATTAATGTACTAAAAACATATTTAAATCAGTTCATGTGAGTACAGTGGTTCAATATTAATATTATAAAGCCACGAGAATATTTTTGGTGCGCCAAAAAAAACAAAATAACGACTTATTTAGTGATGGTCAATTTCAAAACACTGCTTCAGGAAGATTCGGAGCGTTATGAATCAGCATATCGATTCATGATTCGGGTCACGTGTCAAACAGCCAAACTACTGAAATCACGTGACTTTGGTGCTCCGAACAGCTGATTTGACACACTGATTGTTATTTTGGCTTTTTTTGGTGTACCAAAAATATTCTCATCACTTTATAATATTAATATTGAACCACTGTACTCACATGAACTGATTTAGATGTGTTTTTAGTACCTTTATGGATCTTGAGAGAGGAAATGTCATTGCTCCCTATGGAGGCCTCAAGGAGCCATATGATTTCAACTAAAATATCTTAATTTGTGTTCCGAAGATTAACGAAGGTCTTATGGGTGTGGAACAGCATGAGGGTGATTAATAAATGACAGAATTTTCATTTTTGGGTGAACTAACCCTTTAATAAAAAAGAACAAATAATTAAACTACAAGCAATAGCTCAAATAAATACAATAGAACAAAGATACAAATGAAATCATTGCTTTTAAGGTTTTTCAGGTAGGTCTAACTGTAGTTTTCAGGTATAGTCATTTAATTAAGTCAAATCAAATGTAAATAAAACTACATATAATATTCACTGTACAAATTAAATAAAGGTTAATCCTTAATAAAGTTACAAAAACATTATTCAGTAAAGAGCAGGGAGTGATTTTCTCTTTTTCTTTTGTAGTTTGATTAACATTAAATACAGACAGGTGCAGGAATATTTGGTTGCTGTCACTTTAAGACTAATGCATGGACACAATAATGATACACATAAGTTTTTTATCTACTGCTTACCATAACCGTAACCCACTATGTTTACCTAGATACTTGCAAAAGTGTGTATTCTGTGAAAAATTTGTATGAATTTGTCCTTTTAGGTGCAAGGAGAGGTGAAAGAATTAATTTTATTATTTGCACGCTGTCTGGGATGCGCTGCTGTGAGCGCTTTGGGTGTGACCTGTGAACACACAACTTCTCACACTGCGCATGCAAGTTTACTTTCACTTCAATGTTTAAATTGGCAAAGCTTGAAAATGCATGCAAATGATAAACTTTCGTGACCATGCAGCGCTGGCCCGATCGGAACACTGACAGTTCCTTCAACTGTCCAGAACGTCTTTCACGCTGAAAGGCGCACATTCATCCGCCATGTTTAACACTGAATGAATGACACTGGCCCTGCTGTAACATCACGCAAGGTAAATAAGAGGATGACATCTAGTGGAGAAAACTAATAAGATTAACATTTTTTTTCTTTCATTAATAAGATTTTTTTCTTTCAAAATATATATATATTTTTTGCATTGGAAGTTACTACAAAGTTTTGTGTAGGAGTTGGCTGGTTATAGTCACTCCCACTGGTTAACCAGCTGTTGATGATCCACTGATTGCTAATAGTTTAAAGAATGCTTGTGTGAACAATGGATGTGCATCCTGAAGAAGTCTGTTGTGGCAAGCAGGACAAGGCTGAGGGTCATGAGGGGAGTGATGATGTAGATGGCGTAAGTGTTAAGTAGCTGCTTTTACTTTTATTTTTTGTGTTTATTTTATACTAAAGTGTGTTAAACGTTTGCCGGTTCCCGCCTCTTCCTTCCCTGAACAACTAACCTCGCTACATTTGTCCAGCCAGAATACATGGATTAACATTTTAATTACTTAGCCCAGTTTATTAAACACGTTTTACCCCTAACCACATGAGTGCCTTGGAATTTTCTGGTTTCATCTAATGAAAAATTGTTTCGAAATCTTAAAACACAGACTGACCGTTGCATGTACCGTCGTCATATTCAGCTTTTTCACATGTCTTATCATCAACAGGAGGGATTGTCAGACATTCTCAAGAGAACATAACAACACAATTCAACATAATTATCAAATCATAATGTAGCTGTTAAAATCAATTAAACTTCGAAATTGATTAGTTCCCATCAGAGATGGTCAGGAAGGTAATAAAAGAACAACAGAGGAATAAAACCCAAAAGAGCGATTGCATTGTGTAGCCTAATATCATTTACATGTCTGACTACAGATATCAGATTAATGTTTAGAGTCAGTTACTGGTAGTTTGACTTCCTGAACAGTGAAAACACTGATCCTTTTAAAACATGTTTAAAATATTGATCTGTTTATTTGAGCAGCTCGACCCATTTGTCCGACAAATGACAGATTGGAGGATTGTTGGGAAAACTGCTTTGATAACAGTCTGTATGTGTGAGTTTGACTTCTGCACAGACCAAACTAACACGTCACAATGACACACAGTACACTGTGATCACAGACAGGTTAACCTTTGACTCGCTTCTTTTTTTCGTTCTTTTTGCTAGGAGAATATGACAATGGGAAAATGATAAAAATATAAATGAAATAATGCACATAAAAATTAGATATAGTATATCAGCACAGGCCTGTTACACCCGTGCTGTTAAATAACTAACTGTGCTGCCCTGAATTAAAGAGAGAAACTGACATGAAAAATCTTACCTGGGTGTGAGTGACCAGGTGATTTGCAGTTGGGAGTGGTGGTGGTGGTGATGTTACTGTTGCTTTCCTTTATCTGGCAAGTAACAATATTTTTTGATGATCCTGCAGAAGGGAAAAGAATGATTACAAAACTTGCTCAATATAACTAGTTTAAAATAGTCTGTGGTTTTGCCATGATCTGCTTTTCCAAACCCAGAAACACATTACTTAGAAAAAAAATAACATACAGACTCAATTCAGTTTGTCTTAGTTGTGTTAGGATCTGTTTTTGGTTTGCATTGATTGACAAACTGTGGTAACATCATCATCACTGACAGCCATGATCAATAATGAAAAAACGAAAAAAATGGCTTTGTACTTATGTGTTAAAATTTCATTTAATTTAGTACCACACACACCTTTTTTTGTGACAGTTGACTGTTGACATTTTGATTCAATTGGCAAAAACCACAGCTGTATGTCTTTATCCGTCTCATTCATTCTTACTTCATATTTCCCCTTATTATTTGTTATGTTGAAACAGTGTTTTCTGTTTCTAGTGTCTTTGCAGGGTTCTGGAAACATCAGAGAGAACTTTTTTATTTTTTTAATTGTTGGGGGGGGGGGGGGGGAACATTCTAAATAGTTTTGAATTTGAGTTTATAAATAAAATATGCATCTTTTTACCTAGAGAAGATGTGTTTATTCTGACATTCATTGTGCAAAAATTCTCTTCCACTTCATCACAAGCTGATAGACATGTCAGTTTAATATCTGGAATAAAAAGAACTTTTGGATCGTGATCTGTCAGTCATCGCAAGAACATTCAGATAATAACATGACTGTAGGAATACTGTATATTTATCAGTGTATATTTCACATCTACCTGTTTTACTCGAGTCCCCGAAACATTCATCTGTCAAATTGTCGCCAACTATTATTTTTTTGGAGCAGCCTGCACAAAGATGACATTAAGAAGCTATTATGTAATGACATAATGATATAAAACTCTATTTTAGATGCCTAAATTTAGACTCACACATTTAGTCATTATAATGTTTTATTTTTTTTATTTTTTTAAATTATTACTATGCAAACAGACAAAGTATTGGTGACAAATCAAATACAAAATAACCAAGAACAACAAAACAGCCAATATGATATATGTGTGTGTGTGTGTGTGTGTGTGTGTGTAACTGGGTGTGGGAGTGGAAACATATACAGGAACATGTAGAGAAGTTTACAGACATAACAATAGTAAAAAAAACTAAAAACTAAAAATGTATGACAATAAAAATGATGGTAATAATAGTATTAACAAAATACTATCAAATCTATCAAATACTATCAAAATAATTGAAATCAACTTACTTATCTGGTGTGACGCACAACAGACGATCATCAGCCACAGAAAATTCTGCTTTTGCAGAGACATAATTCCCCAAAACAGCCTGATAGAAACACAAGAGTTTGATTTTGATTTCTACAGATATTAGAAATTAATCTTAAAGCATTTTTCTTATTACATTCTTGTAAGTCCACAGTCCAAGAGGAGAGAGAGAGTTTTATCCGTTCACACTTGAAGCCGTACGATTATGATCCTCAGCTCAGAGACACTGGAACAATGACATACTTTTCATTTGCATACATGAAAATCATGATTATTTTGTGCTTTAACTGTGAATTTCAGTGTTCATTTACATTCAGGTCCAGTATATCAAATTCACACTTGTTCAGAGAGCAATGTGAGAATAGCAAATAAATAATTATATTTAATAATGGTAGCAACACAACGCCAATGAAAACATAACATTTATTAGTGGTTATTAGACAATGAAAGTCCATCATGATTAAAGAATTTATTTTAGCTTCATTAATCACATGAGATATAACGCATTAAATAACCACATTAAATAATTCAGAAGTTATTAGCTGATTTTGGCACCGTGTTTTTGTTTTGCATTTTTAGTAACCAAATATGTTCTACATCTGTGTGTGTGATCAAGGAAATATCTGGACATTTGTTTCATCCTGAAGATGCAAATATGTTTTCTGAAAGAGGTTCAGTATAGTTTTTTTCTCTCTGATATGCACATTCAAATATGGATTATTACACTCAATAAATCTAACATCACTAATATTCAGCTCAGTTTAACAATAACAGATGGTTTCAGTAATGATCATCACAGATATTTGTCATTTATTTTGAGTGATTTCAGTAAAAACAGCGTTTTTTACAGTCATAATTTTATGTACATTCACAGGGCCGTTGCCATAGGGGAGAAAGATGGTGACAATTTATGGGGACTCTGGGATTTCAATTCCAAGCAAGAGCGTCCGAACAGTAGCGAAGCACAAGCATATATTACTCTATCATAAATGCCAAATATCAAATACATTACTGTAAACAAACCTGCAATAAGAAACATAACTATTAATATATGTAGAAAGACTAAATCAAAATGGTGAATATAATGCACAAATTCATGTTATGAGAGAAATAGTAAAAATGATTATTAATGCACTGTATAAAAGAAACAATATCATATTTGTTTAGCTATCAGAATTATGGCTTAAAACAAAAGTCTAGAGGAAAACTGCATTATAATTATTTAAAAAAAACCTTTTTACTTGACATCTTTACAAGTAATAGCCCACATTTAAGAAATTATGTGAAGTGCACAATTCAAACATTTAAAAGTCAAACAACAAGCTATATATTTCATAACTAGGGCTACAGTTACCCTCAAAATTTTACGACTTGTAAAGCATCTTGATGATGTTCATGTTTGTGTTAAACTAAGTTGTTTAAATTAGGGCTGAACGATTTTTGAAAATAATCTAATTGCGATTTATTTTTTACCAATATTGTGATTGCGATTTAATATGCGATTTATTTTTTTTAAGTTCTTTATCTTCTGTGTTATTCAACAAAGACATGCAATAAATCATTGTAGGGGTGGGAATCTTGAGGCACCTCATGATTCGATTCCAATTCTAGGAGTCTCAGTCTGATTCCAAAATGATTCTTGATCTTTTTTTTCTTATTGATTAGTCTTATTAAGAAAACTCTCTTATTTAATTACATATGTAATTATGAGTACTTTTACAAATAATTACACATTAAAAACGTAATTAAAACAATTGTGTGTAATAATTTTAAATAAACTAATATAAGACAGAGCTTAGATTGAGCCAGGATTAGGCCTTTGTTTAATAAGGACATCCAAGAGATGACACACTGCAAGTGTAAGCAAAGCACGCGTTTCTCACAGCACATCCTGTGCAATATAGCACACAAATATCCTTGCAATTCACTTCCGAACTTTATTAAAGATTATTTTGTGGATGTTCGAGTGGAGTTTGTGTGAGAGAGAGAGCAATTGGAAGCAAGCAGAATAAGCACACGCAGTGCCATTGCGCATCTGTGGTTAAAAACTAAGCTCAGAATCGATCCAGAATCGTTTGAGAGAGAATCTTTTCTCCCATAGTATGAACAATAAAATATTAGATAGATTAAACATAAACTGTGTGTTTCTGTAGGCCAGACATATGCGTAGCGTGCCAAGTTGATGCTTCCTCCTACAGACTGCTTACTCTTGAGTGTCACGTGATGAGCGTGTAATCGCAGCCTTTGCGGTTAAAAAAAATCACGTTTTGTCATATTGCGATTAGTGGTTCAGCCCTAGTTTAAATTTATCTTAAAAGCTAATGATCCCATTATGAGTTATATCCCCTCACAGTACAGCATATTAGACACAGATTATTGAATACACATATTAAACTGTACAGCACAGTATTCTGACACTCTACTGTTGACTTATCAGCTGTCTAAGAGAGAACAGGGGTTTCTGTCTTAATTAGGCTCGTTATAAACGTTTTTCACAGTATTATTTCTGGATTGAACGATGGTTGTGGTGGAGTTGGACCTTTCTGGATCATCAGAGAAACGACCTTCTACGTCTTTGTGAATGTGGTAGTAATACAGGAAGAGGAAAAACCCTGAAAAAAATCAGAGAAAATTACTTATACTTTTATATTTTAAAAAATAATGTACAAAATAATAAAAAATAGATCAATTAAAAATTAATTTAATTTGAAAAATAGAAGCATTCTATTAAACCAATGGGTCATTCTCACGAAACCATTAAAACACCACGGCACTAATGATTTTAAATATTAAACATGCATTTTAGTAATATATAAAAACATCATAATAAAGACAATATTGTTCTCTACACTGAACAAAGAGTAATTTCAACATATAAAGGATTTTTTTTTTGTAATTTACTATAGTTTCAGCTGAAATTCTCATTACCGCAATGCATCCAGGTATGTCTGAATGTATGTTTTGTTCTAATTTAAACAGAAAAAAATGAAAATATTCTAAAATAAATTATATACTAATGTTCTAATAGATGTTTTCAAATGACAGAAAAAATATGAATGTATAATATACAATAATAATGAAATAATAGTTGAAAAATAAAGTGTCCATGACTGATTTTCTCATTCTCCGCGACATTTTTTAAGGACTCTTTACACACATACACAAAAGTTTTAAAAAATCTTGATTTTGAATTAAGCAACACGTGTGCTAGAACCTCAAAGATGGCTACCAAGATCTCTTTATATTTATCCAGTTAAAAGTTAAAAAGACTCTTATCAGACCATGTACACAACATTTTGATTATCATTACTGTAACAGGAAATTTTCCTCATTTGGAAAAACTTTAAATTAGTAATTTTCTGTGAAAATGTACTTCATTAATGTCTAATTATGTACATTAAATAAAAATTGTCTAAAATCATCATGGCTTCTCTGAATTTAATAAAATATGCTAAGGTACCTCATCCTCCGCAACACCATTGTCACTTACCGCAACAATTTAAGGCCAGTTGCAGTAGAGAGAACTTCTGTTTTTGTAATGATAATTTGATCATACAGGCTATTTAGGGGCCAAGCCCCGAAGGGGCTGTAGCCCCTATTGTAATTGTACGTTTTCCCTTTTATTATTATTATTCTTCCTCCCGAATGGGAGTCTATGGCAGCCCTATCAACGGAACATGAGAAAATGATGAAATTTGGCACAGTTGTAGAGATGCTCATGAATAGTGATTGGACCAAATTTGGAGTCTCTAGAACCAACTCTATAGCGCCACCACCAGTTCAAAATTTCAACATTCTAACGGTTTTAACATTTGAACTGTTTGTCATAGAAAAATTAAATTTAGTTCATCTGATTCGTCTCTTCATGCTGATGCTATTCAACTTCTTACATTAAGTCTCCACCCATTACAGTAGCGGCCATTTTGAAAAGTACAGTATTTGTTTTTTTCGCTTCTCCTCCTTCAAAATTTGTCCAATTTTGTCCAATCTTTGATCAGATTATCTTTGGACTGAGCCGCACAGAAATGACTGAACAGATTTTTTTTATTCATCTTTGTTCAAAGGTTATGATGTCACGAAGTTAACGAGGTCGACCCAAAATTAGTATAGAGGCTGTATCTCGGCCAAACTTTGAGCAATCGAAACAAAAATTGGTACCCTTCATCAGAACCATGGTCTGAGGGTCTATGCCAAACTTGGGAACAGCGCCACCTACAGGTCATGAGATATGAAAAATGGCTATTTTGGCCAATAACTTTTGAACAGTTTGTCAGAAAATCAAGATCTTGGATCATACCGAATCCGACGATACCGATTCTGTCAATATTGGATGAATCACGTGTCCGCCATTTTGAATTTTGTCATAAATTGCGATATCTTTTAAACAATTTGACATATCTTCACAAAAATTGGTATGTATGACCTTTAGAAGGTCGTGAAGGTACCTGAGAAGTTTCAGCACAGCGCCACCTACTGTTCCACAGATGTAATGATTATTTCAAAAACGCTTATAACTTTTGAAAACACTTTCCAAAATGTGTATGCTTCATGTCATTTTATTCCCTGGCTTATGCCGATTCCGACAATGTGTCATTTGTCATTTTCCTTAAATGTACCTGTCTGCCGTATTGAAGTAAATGAAAAACAGTTTTTTCGCTACTCCTCCTACAAATTTTGGTCAATTTTGTCCAAAATCAGCTCAGATGATCTTTGGACCGAGCCGCACAGAAATGACTGAACAGATTTTTGATATTCACTACCATTTCCGAGATATTCATCTCTGAATGTGACCTTGCTTGTGTTTGTTGTCTTATGCTAGTTAGCTTAGCACAGTAATTGCTTAGCATGCTAAACTATTGCTATTCTTTCTAATGTGGTCTTCAGTCAACAGGTTAACCAAAACTTAGTTGGCATTAAATAACTTTGCATACTAATATGGTTAACATGCTATGAAGCTTTTTTTTTGTGAACTCTTTCTCACACTGAAACCTCTGCTTAGCATACTGATGAACTTGCATGGCTGATTAGCTCAATGTGTTACGCCACGGATCCCGAATGCTCTGCATCGTGGGTTCGAAACTCAGTGTGACACATGCCCAGACCGCATGAGGTACTGTGGCAGGAAAAGATGCAGAACTTGTGTCTGTTCTAGGCATTCTGCCTAAAACTGGTCTAATCTGAAGCTATCACATGCAATTCCTTTATGTCCAAATTCGTAGTTATTCTTCTTCCCCCTGTATGGTAATCAATGAACCATAAGAAGGAAAATTATCAAATTTGGCATGCTTGTAGTGATAGTAATTAAAAGTAATTTGACCAACTTTGGAGTATCTAGGACTAAGTCTATAGCGCCACCACCAGTTCAAATATTCACTTTTGTAAAGGTTATAACTTTTGAACCCTTTGTTCCAGAAAAATGAATGTCAATACAACTGATTCCTCTCTTCATACTGATCACATTCAATATCTTACATTAAGTCTCCACCCAGTACAGTAGTGGCCATTTTGAAAAGTACAGTATTCCGTTTTTTCGCTACTCCTCCTTCAAAATTTGTCCAATTTTGTCCAAACTTTGATCAGGTGATCTTTGGTCTGAGCCGCACAGAAATGACTGAACAGATTTTTTTTAGTCATCTTTGTTCAAAAGTTATGATGTCACGAAGTTAACGAGGTTGACCCAAAATTGCTATAGAGGCTGTATCTCGGCCAAACTTTGAGCAATCAAAACTAAAATTGGTACACTTGATCAAGACCATGATCTGAGGTTCCATGCCAAATTTGGGAACAGCGCCACCTACAGGTCATGAGATCTGAAAAATGGCTATTTTGGCCAATAACTTTTGAACACTTTATTAGAAAATCAAGATCTTGGTGTCTATGGATTCCCTGTGCCATGCCGAATCCGAGGATATCAAATTCGTCAACATCGGATGAACCACGTGTCCGCCATTTTGAATTTTGTCATAAATTGCAATAACTTTTAAACAATTTGACATATCATCACAAAATTTGGTACATATGACCATCAGAGTGTCCTGAAGGTACATGAGAAGTTTCAGCACAGCGCCACCTAGTGTTCCACAGATATAATGATTTTTGCAAAATTGCTTATAACTTTTGAAAACATTATCCAAAATTTGTCTGCTTTATGTCATTTTATTCCCTGGTTTATGCCGATTCCGACAATGTGTCATTTGTCATTTTCCTTAAATGTACCTGTCTGCCATATTGAATTAAATCAAAAACAGTTTTTTCGCTACTCCTCCCACAAATTTTGGTCAATTTTGTCGAAAATCAGCTCAGATGATCTTTGGACCGAGCCGCACAGAAATGACTGAACGGATTTTTGATATTCGCTACCATTCCCGAGATATTCATCTCTGAATGTGACCTTGCTTGTGTTTGTTGTCTTATACTAGTTAGCTTAGCACAGTAATTGCTTAGCATGCTAAACTATTGCTATTCTTTCTAATGTGGTCTTCAGTCAACAGGTTAACCAAAACTTAGTTGGCATTAAATAACTTTGCATACTAATATGGTTAACATGCTATGAAGCTTTTTTTTTTGTGAACTCTTTCTCACACTGAAACCTCTGCTTAGCATACTGATGAACTTGCATGGCTGATTAGCTCAATGTGTTACGCCACGGATCCCGAATGCTCTGCATCGTGGGTTCGAAACTCAGTGTGACACATGCCCAGACCGCATGAGGTACTGTGGCAGGAAAAGATGCAGAACTTGTGTCTGTTCTAGGCATTCTGCCTAAAACTGGTCTAATCTGAAGCTATCACATGCAGTTCCTTTATGTCCAAATTCGTAGTTATTCTTCTTCCCCCTGTATGGTAATCAATGAACCATAAGAAGGAAAATTATCAAATTTGGCATGCTTGTAGTGATAGTAATTAAAAGTAATTTGACCAACTTTGGAGTATCTAGGACTAAGTCTATAGCGCCACCACCAGTTCAAATATTCACTTTTGTAAAGGTTATAACTTTTGAACCCTTTGTTCCAGAAAAATGAATGTCAATACAACTGATTCCTCTCTTCATACTGATCACATTCAATATCTTACATTAAGACTCCACCCAGTACAGTAGTGGCCATTTTGAAAAGTACAGTATTCCATTTTTTCACTACTCCTCCTACAATTTTTGTCCAATTTTGTCCAAAATCAGCTCAGGTGATCTTTGGACCGAGCCGCACAGAAATGACTGAACGGATTTTTGATATTCGCTACCATTCCCAAGATATTCATCTCTGAATGTGACCTTGCTTGTGTTTGTTGTCTTATGCTAGTTAGCTTAGCATGCTAATTGCTTAGCATGCTAACCAGTTGTCATTCTCTTTAATGTGGCTCTTCAGCTATCAAGTTAACCATGAGCTTCATTAGCATTAAGTTAGCTTAGCATGCTAATATGGTTAGCATGCTAAGTAATGCTTTTTTGTAAATTCTTTCTTACACTAAAAGTTCTCTTCCACAGATTGTTGAATGTGCATCCTCAAGTAGCTCAATGTGTAAAGCCAGTTACCTGATGAGCTCTGCACCCCAAGATAGTGGGTTCGAATCCCAGGTGGAGCGGTTTTATGAAATAGTGTGTTTTGATTCCTTTACTGCCTCTTGGATTAGAAATAAATGCTTTTTGTTTCATGCTGTGTTCATTTTCATCTAAGCTTATGTACATTCTGAGTTCATTTTCGCCCGTAATTCTGAACCAGCTGTTTCATGTTTGTTCATTTTCTGCTGTTTTTCCTCTTCCTGCTCTGTATTGCGCTACAGCATGATGAGCTGCAGAATGATCTAAAGTAGTTATTAAATATAACATTCAGTGCAGTTTTATAAAAATTCTTCATTTTGAGTTCATTTTCACATGAACTAATGAACTTCGGCAGGTGTGCCAACATTCACCTGCACAGTGGTGCAATGAGATGAGAAATGGACACTGGACTCGGAGGTCGTGGGTTCGAATCCCGTGTGGGGTTCCTTTATACAATTGTGTGTAATGAGTCATTTTGATACCTTTTTCATCCAAATAAGCATTGTACTAATCTTTATTCCTCTTGAATGAGATACAAGTGTTTTTAGTTCATTCCCTGTTCATTCTCTGAACTTCTATTGATTTTCATTTCATTTCCACCTGTCCTTCTGAACCAGCTGTTTTGCATGTACATTCAATTTCTGCTGTTTTTGCTCTTCCTGCTCCGTATTGCGCTACTGCCCCTTCTGGGGCTTGGCCCCGAATTGCTGCTTGCAGCTATATTTTTAAATATATATTATGAGGTATTAAGTTAAATAATATTTACTAACTGTTGGAAAACTTTTGCAAGGCTAGGGTGAGAAATTTCAGAGAAAAGGTTTACAAAAAAAAAAAAGCAAGTCAGACAGCAAGTAAAAACACATCTTACAGACTTCCAGTGTTTTTATATCAGGTTAGTGATATTATGTCCTAAGCTGACACCTAACCCTCACAGAAAGCTGTGCAAATCATTAGATTTAAATATAAACATGATTTGGCCAATTTATGAAAGTATTTTAGAGTAGCGAGCAGGTGTGGACTTTAACCAATAAGTGACGTAAGCGGCTGCTTAAAGCCCCGGAGAATCAGGGGGGCCTTATGATGGCAAAACATTTTTAGCAAATGCATTTTTAGCAAATGGTGAAAGTTCCACTGCGCTATGTGATGATTACCCGCGCGGCCAATGGAAACGGCATCAAATAACTAGACATATAGAACTCCCGTTAACAGTTTTGAAAACTCCACCTACTTTGCTCTGGCCAGCAAAATCGTTTTGCATCTAAAGAGCAGCGCTGAACTCCGCGTCCTGGGTGAAAGGGCCTTTTACATATCATGTCTTTTGCGTGTGCAAATTCGTTATTACAAATGTAGGCGCGCAGCGTCGCTTCTATTATGGGCACACGTTTTTTCCACTCGCTCATATGCTGTGGCGAGATGAAAAGATCTCAACTTTTCAGAATGCTGCAAGCGCACCACAGGTCATGTGACAAGAACCAACTAATCAGCTTCGCCCTTTCCACAACAACATCAAAGCTCAGCCGAACAGCTGATCATAGCTGTACAGGGCAGGTTTTTATTTATCTCCATAACTGCAAGGGCTAGAAAATCAATTAATCCTTTGCTGATACTTCCTCGTCATCATGGAGAGCGCAGTTCATGGCATAGCAACAACAGATGCCTCGGGAGCACAAGTGCTTGAGGAGAAAGACGTGGTTTTAGACGCGATATGTGAACGGCCCCTTATTCTATTTACAATGTGTTTTGCTGCATTGAGCTCAGTAGCTACAAACATATATGTTGCTTTCGTGAACGTAATTGGCCAATCAGAGGTGTTTAGGTTAGAATCCACTCACCGCTTGAAAAGCAGGTTTTTGTTCAGAGTTGAGTTCTGTGTGCTCATGATGTGAACATTTATTTGTATAGCGCTTGTTACAATACCAATTGTTTCAAATCAGCTTTACAGAAAATGCATGCGTCTACATTACAATTTAATTATTCAGAATTTTAATAAAAGCCTTATCCTGCTGAGAGGATTGATGAGGACTGAATTACATGCTGCAAAGTGTTGGTAATGACATCCCCATATTAATGCAGAATGTTTGAGCTCTTTAAATTTGGTCAAATCTGATTGGTTATCAATGTTTGTTGTTCATCAGCTGGAAGAAAATTGTTTCGAAAGTGATTCCAGCAATATTGTGTTTCTTTTCCATTATTGTTGTGGTGTGGACTCTACCATTCTCTTAAAATTTGAGTATTTTTTAAAACTAATCTGGTAAATGGGTGGTGTATGTGGTATTGTTAAATGCACATTTTTAGCCTATGTAAGCCTATATTTTTGAAGCACTGCAAAATCAAACTGATTGAACTTAAATCCATGATTGTGCCAATATTATCTAATTTACTTTCTACATTAAAGTTTATTTTTAAACTATTTAAACTATATTTAAATCTCATTCTTAGCATAATTATTATCATTACCGAAATCAGCAACCTCATTTCCGTAAGCTGTATCATTACCGCAACAAGTGTTTCTATAATATTTATTTAATAGATGGAAAAATAGTAGTTCGCTTTTAAATGCATGTGCAGAATATATACAATATGTTCTTTCAGGTTTGCCATGTCATTTTGAAAATACGTCAGGTTTCATTGACATATAAAAAAAATAGGTTGTAAATTGTGGAAGGTGTTGCAGTAATGAGAGAAATCCAAAAAAAAAAAAAAAAAAAAAAAACTTCATTTAAAAATAAATATTATTTCAGAATTTCAAGTAACTCTCCATGACTGTTAATAATCCATGTTTAAAAATGTGAAAATATATTTGCTTTTCTAACAGTGTTGATGTTTTCAGACTGTTGCGGTAATGAGATTTTTTAGGACTTGTTTTGGAAATTGTGTTCAAAAGGTCTTAAATTGTAAGTAAATGTTTTTAAATTTATTTTCACAAATACTCCAGAATTTGTTTCTGTCTAAAAAAAAAAAATTAAAGCATTTTTTAATTTTCATGTTTGAAATTTTTAAAACCAAGTTTTTGTGAGAATCACCATATATAATTGTTTCTCACCCTGAAACGAGTTCAGCACGGTGAAGATGTAATATGAGGGAATGAGCATCGCTCCATAACTGAAGAACGCCACAGCCCACGTCAGGCCGAAGAGCAGGAACAAACTCAACACCATCATGAGCTGCTTTCTGAACGTTTTTTTCTTGCCATCAGCTGCTCTTCTGCGTCGGGTTTGGATAATCCTAGTGCAGATAGTGATGAAGATTCCTGTCGTGAAGATGAAGACTAAGGTGTAGTAGCCGATGTTCACTATGTAGTGAATGACAAGATCTGTAATCCAGCACCTATAATCAGAAGAGGGTGAAATATATTTAAGACAATCAGAAGACACTTAAAGTGCCACTATTATGCTTTTTGGAATATTACTTTTATTGTAGTGTGTAATAGAGCTGTTTGTGAATTGGGGCCGCACAATTAATTAAATTTTTAATCATGATTACGCATGCCACGATTTTGTAACTGCTCAAAGGTGCGATTACAAAAAAAAAAATCCACTTACCAGGGGTGGAATACACCATACATAGCTGACAACCGATATGTAATTGATATATTGCTAGTAGACTTGTGCCGATATTCGGTAATGCGATAAATCGCGATAATGAATATGCACGATATTGTAATCGTGGGCACTTCAGAATACCGTAAATAATAATTTATTACCAATTATTAAGAATTATTAAGAATACTTTACCCATCAATCGTATAAAATGCACAACACCGCTGTATTCTGCGTCAAAAGGACACGCGCTCAGATGTAAACAATCCCAACGTGCACGAGAAGCACATGGCGGAACCAGTGAAGGAGACGAGCTGAATGAAAGTGCGCGTTCACTCTCTGACAGCAGAGGGCGCTGATGGAACAGCAGCGTGCAGCGGTTACCACGGAAACCGTGCAAACAAAGTAACTGCGCTAGTGAAGTTTTTAAAATGCTTCAAACAGCCATTCATTTTTTTGTAATCTCAGTGTTGTTCATCACAGCACCAAATACTGAATACTTAAAAAAGACTTAAAAGGATATTTATTTTCAAACTTAAACATTTTTATATTTTAGTCTGGACTACAACATGACCTAATGATTAGAAATGTTCTGATTATTTGTTATTGTTCAGTAAAACTTTGAAAACATACAGCTTCATTAGTTAACATGTTAATTCATTATCACTAAACTGACAATAAAAATACTTATAAAGTATTAATTATTATTAATTAATGTTAATTTCTTAGTTACTATTTAATAACATTACTAAAATCAAAATAACTTATTTAATGGACCTGAGATAAAACTAACAATGATCAGTTGTGTTTCTAAACTAACATTAACAAAAAATAACACTTTCTGTAACAAATGTAGCTATTGCTCAATCTTAGTTAATGCATTAGAGTAAAGTGTTATTTGTTGTTCTTTATAGCCTAATTCTTTTGCATTTTAATCTGTTTGAAAATTTCAGTCAGAATTGTTTTTGTTTTATTACAAAAAGAGTTCTTAAACCTGTTAAACTATGACAAAAATGGTTTTGCAACTTATTTTAATATTGTGATAATACCGTATACCGTGATAAAAGCTTCATCAATTAATCGCAACATGAAAATTTGATACCGTCACATGCCTAATTGCTAGACAATCCTTTAATAATAGTCAATAATCACAATATCTAACTATGGAAACAAAATGCCTGTGAAAAGGTTAAGTGCAGGTTTTCTCTTCATTTAAGCCCAAACTGTTAGAAAACAGCACAAAAAGTTCCTTAAATGCTGATGATAGCTGTTCAGTGCGGGTGTTTTAGTGCTCATCTTCATTAATTGCAGCGCTGTTTTCCGCACGTTTTTAGACACTGGGGAAAGGGAAATCTATTTAGAGCGCTTCATTTTATTAGTTAAAATATCTATATTTGGCACCAGCGTATCGATTCTCATTCTCATTTTTTTTCTGCTGCCAAAGCAAATCCACTTTGATGAGATTGATACGATAAAACTGACGCCATCGTTACGGTTCATATCACTGTGAATCAAGTGCTGAGGAAGAGCTGAAATTCAGATATGATAATGAGTTTGGTTTCTGACACGTTCTGTAAGCGGTCAACCAACAGACTGAGCCATCTAACCAAACAGAGCAGAGCATGCTTTCAGAAAGGCGGGGTTTAGAGAGACCGAATCCTTGAATGAACCGTTTCAGACACTGAGAGAAAAGAGCTGATGCTGCAGTAGATATTATGAGAAAATTAAAGTGTTTTTGTCCTTGGATGAATGTGAACCTGTTGTAGGAGATCTTTAAAAACAAAATTAGGAACTTTTAAAATAGTACAATAGGGACACTTTAAAGCTTCATTATTTCATGCATTTGTGACATCAGAACAACTTACATTTGTGTGGTTTTTCCAGACGTTGTTTGTATAATCATTGTTTTATATCCTCCTACAGAAACAACAGCTACGACTATAGGAGCCGAAAACGCTGAAAACACATGGAGATCAGGGTTATTATAGTCCACTTAAATGAAAACTATAAAATAAACATTAAAAAACACAAATAAACATATTTCATTACTTGAAATGAAATAAACTTCAGGTGGAAAAAAAAAACAAAAAAAAAACTTAATCTTATTTTATTTTAGCTAGTTGCCAAGGCAACATTTCTCAATTTCATTTAGTTTACTAAAATAACTAAAACTTGATATTTAACAATACCACTGATGGAGACAAACTGACTTGTTGAGTGCTCAGATACTTTTCAAAGGAACAGCTCAAAATAAAAAAAACACATTAAAAGCAGGGCTTAACGTTAAGGATTTTTATTTTCTTGCCCCGCCAAAATTTTCACTGGCCCCACAACAAAAAAGTAATAAAAGTAAAAGACAAGAAAATGGGCCTATAAAATAAGCATAGTTATTGTTTTCATTGTCTTTGTTACATTTAACCTCAATAAATAGGGTTATGACACCAAAAGCTACTAGATTAACTTATATTTTAAATAGTGTTAGACAAATAAACAGTAAGTAATAAAATAGTAACAAATAATCAAATTATGAGTAATAGTACAAATAAATACAACAGAACAAACATATAAATGAAATAAATGGTGCTTTTCAAGTTTTTCATGTAGGTTTAAACAGGAGATTTTCAGGTACAGAAATTAGTAATCTAATGTATAACTATAGATTAAACTTTATTAAAGTTAATCTGTCAAGAGCAGTTACAGATGTATAAATGTTCTTAATGTTGAAAATATAAAATGTTAAATACTGTTAATTGAAATTATTTTAAAAATGAACAGACACTTTAAATGTGAAATTAAACCCGCCGGTAGGTGGCAGCAAATCACTGTTAATGAGCGAATCATTGAGATTCAACCGATTCATTCAAGCGGCTGATTCACTCAGGAAGTGTTGCTCATAGACGCAAAATAACTCTGCTGACTTTGGAACTATTTTCGTTAGAGAAATGCACCGAAACAGACGATTTGGTGTCTTAAATGTAAGTCACTTGATATTAAGTTCTTGTTCATTAAACTGTATGCTAAATAAAATCACTATCATATTTGTAATCATGCTAATATTTGGAGAAAATAATATCGTTAAATCAACAATTACGATATCATAGATGATATATAACGCACACCCTACAGCACTGGCCCGATCGGGCAAGTGACCGTTCCGTCTACTGTCCCGAGCATCGTTCACACTGGCCCCGGGCCATCGGGCAGTCCTTACTGTCAAGCCCTGACATTAAAAGTCGAAAAAACAACTTGTGTGCAATTTTCTTTTTTGAGTGAACTCGAGTTTACAATCTGCTGGTTTTGTTTTAAACAATGTTATTTTCTTAAGTGAACACTATAACAGGTGGTTTCTCCATATAACTCACTCCAGCCGAACACTGTGATCTTCCTCATGTAGTCTGTGATGGTGATATTCTGTCTGATGAGCCATAAGTACATATGAAGAGCTTGAATGAAGAACCAGGTGAATGTAGTCAGCATGGAGTAATGCATGAGCAGCGCTATGAAGACACACGCAGCCTTGACTTCTGTGTTGGCGATGCTCTCGTTTGACAAAAAGGATAAATTCAGGAGAAACAAAGCCACACACATGTTGATCAAGATTTTTGTGGCCTGATTTGATTTGGCTTTCCTGTTCAAATATAAAAACAACCTGTATTTGTAACATGCATTTAGCAGACGTTTTCATCCAAAAGATGAACAAAAGCAACTGTTTAAGGAACTTTGAATTATACTTACTAGGGCTGTCGCGATAACTGCAATATCGTAAGAACGCGCTATTTACGAGGCAACCGCAGAGGACTGCATATACCGCAGCAACCGCGATATTTGCATGTTTTTTATTTTTTGAAAGGTATGTCCTTCTCGTTTTACACTTCATGCATGTGTACTAAATATTAAATAAGTTAATAATGATAGCATAATGTGTACCATGGTAATTTGTACAGAGGCTCCGTAGATTTGCAATAAACAAGCCTAAACAGACACTGAATGTGAGCAAGATCGACTGAGCGTGTGCGATTACCTGCGTCTGTCCTTCAGGCTGAGACATATATTCCTGAAAAAAGGTTGTCATGTCCAAGGATAGAAATCTCTCCCTTAGCATTGACACATTACTGGTCAGCTGAGCCTTATAAAGTGGCACTCAAAGTTAAAATGATTTCAACATCTTGTTTCATTACATGAATCAGTGTTTTTGAATGAATGGTTTAAAGACTCAAAGTCCCTTGTGGCGCAACAATGTAACTGCACTGACTGACAGCCTGTCTGGAACACACAGAGATGAGTAGTTCTGCTTATACTTGTGAAATATCAGCAGAAAGTCTCTCGGTTAGTCAGATTTGAGGATCGGAACTAACTATTATACATATAACAATAGCCCTACGATCTTACTGTCAGATTTACGTTCTGTTATGTAGACCCTTATTTATTTTGACATTCTCTTCTTTTACTTACTTCCTGTGTCAATACTCTGTTTTCGTTATTGAATATGACGTTATACAGATTTTATATATATATATATATATATATATATATATATATATATTATAGATAGATAGATAGATAAAATCGCATATTGCGCTATTGTGCCACTCAAAAATACCGCATGGAAAATCCTTAACCGAGACAGCCCTACTACTTACAGTAACTATATGCTATAGTTTAACATACTTTACTTTACCGTAACAGGAAATGCATGAACAGAGCGACGGACAGAAAAAACATGGAGATGCCGCAGCCGATAGAAGTGATGAAGCTCAATGAATCCACATACGGTGCTGTGATGTTTGAATTTGCATCTGGAGGAGACTGAGAGATCAGAGAAACACAACAGAAACAACCCTTTTGAAACCTTTTGTTGTTTGTTAGCAGTAATCAGATCTTTACATTTTAAATGCATATTATTAGTTTTGACTTCTTTAGTCATCTTTTACAAGTTCACTAGCTAAAAGACTCTGAGAAGCTTCTCACCATCAGCACTGCAAAGAACGTCAGATGTGAACACAAGCACTTTATGGTGTTGTTGTTGATTTTTTCTGTCTTACAGCCAGATGTTGTCCAACTAAGATTTCCTTTGAAGAAAAGAGTGCGAGGAATAAAATTTAATTATTCAAAAATAAATTGGGTTTGTTGATGGGAACTGATCAATTCAGTCATAAATGAAATTACCTTTTCCATCCCAAGATCTGCAGGACGCCTCACCAACCTGTAAGAACATGTTTGATTTTTATTTTGCTTTCACAGTGTCTGATTATTATAACAAAAATATTTCAGAACAAAACCTTCATTACCATGTCATTATTTGTAAAGTTCATTTCTATATTGTTGGTAAGGTTGGAGATTTTGGCCCTCATCGTTATTCCATAAACCTCATTGTTCAAAACTGTGTCAATTTTAGTTTCATCCTAAATAAGAAATGCAATAAGAATACAAGAATAAACCAACCATTAATCAAAAATACTTATTTGTTAAAAGAACAGTTCACCCAAAAATGTCTTATACAGTTATATTTCACTAGATCACAAAAGTTGAAGTTCATACAACAATTCATAGTCGCAGTGGATTAAAAAAACACCTTAACCATTAACCGACAAGATTTGTTTTCCAGGGCTTTAGTTTTACAGGCGCGAATAGCAGCATGAACAACATAACATGAGAATTCACACATCGTCACATTACTGACAAGTAGTATTTGCTGAGTTTTGGTTTTTTTTTATTGACGCGCTCCACAAAGTTCATGGAATCCGAGGTGGCAGAAATAAGTGGCATCTCATTGTTTTCTTTATTTTACACAAATTACATAAGTTCCCTTTCAGTCGGTCACGTTCGACGTACGTCAGTAGTGACCGACGAATTGGAGATATCGCTTAGAGAGCCCTATCAGCTTCGTATGAACTAAAACAAGCCAATGGAATTGGCGTGCGATATTTGCATAATGCGCACCGCCCCCGACAGGTGTATATAAATAGGAAGCGGATGCAATCGCACTCTGTCTTTCGCTTCAGAGCCATACACTGGTGTCCTGCTTCACAAGACTCTTTCTTGAAAAAAGAAACTAAAACTGCCTCAGAAGAGGATTGACAGCGAGCTGTTTGGTGTTGGAGAGAGAAGGCACTTCAGCGAGGTCGCGAGCTTCCGAGGAGCCGAGCTATAAAGCTCTCAACTGCTGTTTTAACAGCAACACCCCTAATAACTGTGTGTGTGTTGCGATTTGGGCTGGTTCCTCGGTGTGCTTAGGGAGTGGTGTACCTGAGCACATCGCGTCACTCCCTGTGTGCTTCAGCACGAGTGAGCTGACCACTCCCCTTCTAAAAGAGCTTTACAGACGAACCCTGACAGTATGTCATTTCGTCTGTGCGTTACTGGGTGCGGTCGTTCCCTGGTCCCTGCTGATGGGCACAATCGCTGCATCTCGTGTTTGGGCGTTCAGCACGCTGAAGCGGCTTTTGTGGATGGTTCATGTTCCCATTGCGGGAATATGACTATCGCGGTGCTGAGGTCTAGACTCTCCTTCCTGAAGTCCCAGGAAGCGGGGGTCCCCTCCCCTATGCCCCGTTCGACCGTTTTCTCCGGCCCCGGTCGGAGTGACGGTTCGGCGGCGTATAGGAAGGGTGACTTGAGGATTACGGTCAGGGCTTCCCCACCGAGCGGAAACGCTCCGCGGGCCCCTGCCGCCTCATCAGCACCGCAACCCATTGTGCCACCATTGGTTTCCGCTGGGCCCTCCACGGACTGTCCAGCCGTTACCTTCGGTGCGCCGGCGGCGGAGCAGATGTCGATCTCTGCATCGGAAGGTGAGCAAGAGTCCTCGGGGGAGGAAGGTCCGGACGCACTGCCGCCCTCCGGGGCGGTAGCGTTGCCCGAGCCGGATCCCGAGTTGACGGCTGTGCTTTCCCGGGCCGCCTTGTGCGTCGGGCTCGAGTGGAACCCTCCACCCTGTCCCGGCCCATCTCGGTTGGATGATTGGTACTTGGGGGGGGGGGTCGCGCTGGTCAGGTCCAGCGTCCCGCCCCAATGCCATTCTTCCCGGAAGTGCACGATGAGGTGACCAGGTCTTGGCAAACACCCTATAGTGTTCGTGCGAGGCCCGGTCCCTCGTCCGCCTTCACCTCCCTGGACGGCAGAGAAGCCAGGGGGTACGCGAGGATCCCGCCAGTCGAGCGGTCCGTTGCGATGCAACTGTGTCCAACGGCCACTGGCTGGCGTGGTGAGCCGCGTCTCCCGTCCCGGGCCTGTAAGTTCTCAGCCGGTCTGACTGAGAAGGCTTACAGCTCCTGTGGGCAGGCTGCCTCCGCTCTGCACGCGATGGCCCTTTTGCAGGTCTATCAGGCAAAAGCGCTGTCGGAGATGCCCCAGGAAGGGCCTGACCAAGATCTACTTGGGGAGCTGCGCGCTGCCACCGACCTTGCCCTCCGGGCGACGAAGGTGACAGCACGCGCCCTTGGTCATGCGATGTCTACCCTGGTAGTCCAGCAACGCCATCTCTGGCTGACCCTGGCGGACATGCGGGAAGCCGACAAACAGCGGTTCCTGAATTCCCCCGTGTCCCCGGTCGGCCTTTTCGGCGACGCAGTGGAGAGCTTCGCCCAACAGTTCTCCGCTGCACAAAAGCAGGCCGAGGCCATTAAACATGTCATGCCACGGCGGTCTGCTGCTGCCTCCACCCATCCGCCCGTGGCCCAGCCTGCGTCGTCCTCCGCCCCTGCTAAGTCGGCAAAGCAGCAGCCTACACCAGCCAGACAGCAGGGTGCCGGTCGCGGACGTGGTGCCCAGCCCGTCTCAGCCAAGCCAGGTGGCAAACGGAAGAAGAAGTCACGGCCCTGAGACGGGCAACCTGGAGGGGAAGGTTCTTGCTCTTCGGGAGAGTATTCCATCATCTCTCCCACCCCCGGAGGAGGGCCGGGGGGAATTTGTGATGTCTGTCTATCCACCGCCGCTGGCTCCCCGGAGTCCAGCAGTACCCACTTTTTCACAAAAAGAGCAGTTTCCTCAAACTCCAGGTCACAACAGGGTGCGTCTGCTAGTGCGCCAGGCCCCGCCTCGCCGCTCGCAGCCCCCTCCCATTCCGCCAGTTGGCGGCAGTGTGGTGGTGCAGACCGCGTCCCGTGCGCCGTCTCCCATACGCACTGCTGCCTCGCAGAGTCCGACCACACTCCGGGCCGCTCCCATGCCGTCCGAGTCGGGTCCCACTCTGCCTTGCTGCCCCACCCCCGGTGCGTCTGTGGTGCCTTTGGTCCCGCTGGCTCGGAGTCTGGAGGCGTGGATCACGCTTCCCAGCCCGTCCCGCTGGCTCATTCGCACTATCAGACTAGGCTATGCGATTCAGTTCGCCCGGCGTCCCCCGGTTTTCAGGGGTGTCCACTTCACTCAAGTGTCGTTGGACAGTGCACCTGTTCTCCGGGCGGAGATTGCTGTCCTACTGGCGAAGGATGCAATCGAGCCGGTCCCTCCAGCCGATATGAAGTCGGGGTTCTACAGCCCCTACTTCATTGTACCAAAAAAGGGCGGTGGGCTACGGCCAATCCTGGATCTGCGCGTCCTGAACCGGTATCTTCACAGGATGCCGTTCAAGATGCTCACGCAGAAGCGCATTTTCGAATGCGTCCGTCCCCGGGATTGGTTTGCAGCAATAGACCTGAAGGACGCGTACTTTCATGTCTCGATTCTGCCTCGACACAGACCCTTCCTACGGTTTGCGTTCGAGGGTCGGGCATATCAGTACAAAGTCCTACCCTTCGGGCTGGCCCTGTCACCCCGCGTCTTTACGAAGGTTGCGGAGGCGGCCATTGTTCCCCTCAAGGAACAGGGCGTTCGTATTCTCAACTATCTCGACGACTGGCTGATCCTGGCCAGCTCGCGAGAGCAGTTGTGCGAACACAGGGACATGGTTCTAGCTCACCTCAGCCGGTTGGGTCTTCGAGTCAACTGGGACAAGAGCAAACTCGCCCCCGGGCAGAGGATCTCTTATCTCGGTCTCGAGCTAGACTCGGTTGCACGGACTGCACGTCTCACCGAGGCGCGCGTCCAGTCGTTGTTGAACTGCCTGAGCTCGCTCGAGTTGCTAGCGGTACGTCTTGCGCTGGCCCGCTTCAAGGAGCTGTTGTCAGACAAGCACGTTCTCGTCCGCTCAGACAGCACTGCGGCCGTTGCGTACATCAACCGTCAAGGTGGTCTACGCTCCCGTCGCATGTCGCAACTCGCCCGCCATCTCTTGTTGTGGAGTCAGAAGCATCTGAGGTCCCTTCGGGCCACTCATGTCCCAGGTGTGCTCAACCGTGCAGCCGACGAGCTGTCACGGCAGCCTCCACTTGCGGGCGAGTGGCGGCTCCACCCCCAGGCGGTTCAGCTGATTTGGCAGCATTTCGGCGAGGCCCAGGTAGACCTGTTTGCCTCCCCAGAAACTGCCCACTGCCAGTGGTTCTATTCCCTGACCGGCGGCACGCTCGGCTCGGATGCCCTGGCACACAGCTGGCCCCAGGGTCTGCGCAAATATGCGTTTCCCCCAGTGAGCCTTCTCGCACAACTCCTGTGCAAGGTCAGGGAGGACGGGGAGCAGGTTCTGTTAGTGGCTCCGTACTGGCCCACTCGGACCTGGTTCTCGGACCTCATCCTCCTCGCGACAGCCCCTCCCTGGCCGATTCCTCTGAGGAAGGATCTCCTGACTCAGAGACGGGGCACCCTGTGGCACCCACGTCCCGATCTGTGGAACCTCCACGTGTGGTCCCTGGACGGGATGCGGAGGTTCTGAGTGATCTCCCGCAAGCGGTCATAGACACCATCACTTCCGCTAGAGCTCCTTCCACTAGGAGCCTCTATGCGCTGAAGTGGAACCTGTTCGTCGAATGGTGCGCCTCTCGCCGAGAGGACCCCCGATCATGCTCGGTCGGATCTGTGCTTCCTTCCTGCAAGAAGGGTTGGAGCGAAGGCTGTCTCCCACCCTGAAGGTGTATGTTGCCGCTATCGCTGCGCATCACCACGCAGTTGAGTGTAAGTCCCTGGGGAAACACGATCTGATCGTCAGGTTCCTGAGGGGGGCTAGGAGACTGAATCCTCCTCGCCCTTCCTCCGTACCCTCTTGGGATCTGACCCTGGTTCTCACAGCTCTCCGGGGTCATCCCTTTAAACCTTTGCAATCAGTCGACCTGAAACTAATGTCTCTCAAAACGGTTCTTCTGGTTGCATTGACTTCCCTGAAGAGGGTAGGGGATCTGCATGCATTTTTGGTCGACGAAGCGTGCCTAGAATTCGGGCCCGGTGATTCTCACGTCATCCTGAGACCCCGGCCTGGATACGTGCCCAAGGTTCCTACCACTCCCTTCAGAGATCAGGTAGTGAACCTGCAAGCGCTGCCCTCGGAGGAGGCAGACCCAGCCCTAGCTTTGCTCTGTCCCGTCCGTGCTCTGCGTGTGTACGTGGACAGAACGCGAAGCTTCAGGACCTCAGATCAGCTCTTCGTCTGTTACGGAGGCCAGCAGAAGGGAAAGGCTGTCTCCAAGCAGAGGATGGCCCACTGGATAGTGGATGCCATCGCCTTGGCGTACGAATCCCAGGGCGTGCCTTGCCCGCTCGGGTTGAGAGCCCACTCCACCAGAGGGGTGGCCTCCTCCTGGGCGCTGGCTCATGGCGCCTCGCTGACAGATATCTGTAGAGCTGCGGGCTGGGCGACACCTAACACGTTCGCTAGGTTTTATAGCCTACGTGTAGAGCCAGTATCTTCACGTGTACTCGCATCCACTAGTCGGTAGACGTGTTGTACCCGCTCTAAGTGTCGGCTTGCAATGCCATTCCCGCCCCCTGGCCGGATACGTGCATACTTTCACTCCAGTCGTGTTCCCCGCTTGGCGAACCCTGTCGAGTTCCTCCGCCTCCCCCTTTGGCTCGGACATTGCGGAGTGTCTGATGCCAGGCCTACATCCGTCGCTGACGCTGTATGTTGGCTGGGGCCCATATGTCGTGACTCCTCTACGTGAGCGGTCCCATATGTGTAATTATCCACGGTTTAAAACTCCCTACGGCGAGTCCGTGTCTTTCCCTTAGCAGAGCCAGCTCTGCTGTCACCTGTCAGATGAGCCTCCCCCTACCCAAGTGGAGCCATCCCAGGGACTCCATATGCGTACTGCCCCCCGGGCCAGTCCATATGTGTATTCTCCACGTAAACTCCTCCCCCATTGGGTAGGTAGTGGCCTCCGCAGCGTCCCCTACGGGTTCGCTTTCCCAGTGTAGTCTAGTTTACTTAGTGGGTATTAGGTAAAACAGCGGTAAACTCCTCGGCGTAAGCTCGCCCCCTTCTCCGCTCCTCCGGTGCTATGGGCGGATAGAGCTTGCGTTGAGCACTGGAAGGGGTTTCGTAACTGTGGCGCTTTAGCTGGGATCCCAATTCGTCGGTCACTACTGACGTACGTCGAACGTGACCGACTGAAAGGGAACGTCTCGGTTACGTATGTAACCCTCGTTCCCTGAAGGAGGGAACGGAGACGTACGTCCCGTCGCCACAGTTTCTGTACCCTCGCTGTAGTGCGGACCCCAGTTGTCTCCTCAGCGAAAAACAGAGTGCGATTGCATCCGCTTCCTATTTATATACACCTGTCGGGGGCGGTGCGCATTATGCAAATATCGCACGCCAATTCCATTGGCTTGTTTTAGTTCATACGAAGCTGATAGGGCTCTCTAAGCAATATCCCCAATTCGTCGGTCACTACTGACGTACGTCTCCGTTCCCTCCTTCAGGGAACGAGGGTTACATACGTAACCGAGACGTTTTTTTACACATAAGTTTTTCTGCTATTATAAAGAAAAAATGTAAGTGATTATACAGGCGCCTCACGCACACACACAAAACATATCAGTTTTAGCATTGCTAACTTGATCAGTGCCGAAGGCTACATGAGCCCAACAGCAGTTCCTGTTTCAGTTTTGATTTAAATGAATTAGTTTTGGCTTTGTGTTTATACAGCATAGCTTGTCTACTTATATATTTTCATTCTTGTTTCGTTCTGAATACCGTTAAATTTAAAGGATTTGTTGTGGAGAGGGGAACTAAATTATAATGTTTTGCTTTGTTTCACTTTTTTTAACAGTATTTTACATTAGGCTATTACTGAATGTAATATTAAAATGCAACTTATATGGGACTTGTGTGTTTTATTTGTTTATTCTTTCAAAAATGCAATTTTATGTGTAGAATATTTAACCTAGCTTTTAAAAAATATCTTGTGAAAAATAACTTTAAAAATGACTTAAACTAGTTTCTAAAACATTTAACTGAAAGCATTAATCTTCAAAATTCCTCCTGTTGGTTAACGGTTAACTATTTAATTATAAGCATCCCTAGTTATGACGGTGTACTGAAGTCCAGCTCTTCTGAAGTCACCATGGAAAAGATTTTATAAAAAATTTGCTTTGTGTTCCACAATATAATAATGACAAGTATAATTGTTTTGGGTGAACTATCCTATAAATATTCCTTAAAATGTTCAAAGATGGAATTTTTAAATTGAGTACCTTTGCAAAGTTTTTGAACCGTACAGCTACAAAAAATGCACTTCCATTGTTTTCCAAACGTGATTTATTAAAGGCCTCACTGGGAATCTTTATAGACCAGGGAATGTCTGTCATCAGGTCACTTTGACAGTCAACAACCTGTGAAAAAAGAATTAGCATTTTAAATGAGGAACATTAGAACATGGTATAATTCCTCAAGTCTTACTTTTATCTTGTCTTGATCTGAAGAGTAGCATGATTCTTTGGTTTCTGTGTTTTTGGGTTGAATGTGAAGAAGACCAATAACATCCCCAATGACAATCCGTGCACTGCTTATATTGTTTTTTTCCATCTCTAACATCTTAGTCTTCAGTGTTTCTGAGGTGTCTCTGCAAAATGTTCTTAATCACTTTGTATTCTGTAATAGTTATTTGTAATGCACTGGTAAATGCACACTTACAGTATTGAGGGATCAGGAGATTTACCAACTGTTAGATTGAAGGTTGGTGTCTTATCACAGTTCACACACTTCCAGTTACTCCCATTCAAACTCAGAATGTATGTGCTTTTTTCATTCCCTTTAGCACACAGAAATAAGTAAAGAATGGAATATATTTATATATTTGCATATTTATGTATTATAATCTCAAAGATTAAAGTGATCCAATATACTGTGTTGTTTATTTATAAATGTAGCCTAGTGTACATCTATTTGTTCTGTTTATGGTCAAGGAACAGAAATAATAGAATAGAATAAAAGTCTCACACTATCGGGCCAGTGTGAGCCAGGGTTAACAGTGAGCCGGGCGGAGCCAATAGCCTCTGCTCTCGAGCCACGATGCCAAAATCAAGCTGCGTTTTCACTGACGGGCCAGCGCTAATTCTAAAACTTGCCCTTAAAGGGTTAGTTCACCCAAAAATTAAAATTCTGACATTTATTACTCACCCTCATGTCGTTTCACACCCATAAGACCTTCATTGATCTTCGGAACACAAATTAAGATATTTTTGTTGAAATCAGATGGCTCATTGAGGCCTGCATAGCCAGCAATGACATTTCCTCTCTCAAGATCCATTAATGTACTAAAAACATATTTAAATCAGTTCATGTGAGTACAGTGGTTCAATATTAATATTATAAAGCCACAAGAATATTTTTGGTGTGCCAAAAAAACAAAATTACGACTTATATAGTGATGGGCGATTTCAAATCACTGCTTCAGAAAGATTCGGAGCGTTATGAATCAGCATATCGAATCATGATTCGGATCATGTGTCAAACAGCCAAACTGCTGAAACCACGTGACTTTTACGCTCTGAACAGCTGATTTGACACACTGATTCATAACGCTCTGATGCTTCCTGAAGCAGTGTTTTGAAATTGGCCATCACTATATAAGTCGTTATTTTGGCTCACCAAAAATATTCTCGTGGCTTTTAATATTAATATTGAACCACTGTACTCACATGAACTGATTTAAATATGTTTTTAGTGCATTAATGGATCTTGAGAGAGGAAATGTCATTGCTGGCTATGCAGGCCTCACTGAGCCATCGGATTTCAACAAAAATATCTTAATTTGTGTTCTGAAGATGAACGAAGGTCTTATGGGTGTGGAACGGCATGAGGGTAAATAATAAATGACAGAATTTTCATTTTAGGTGAACTAACCCTTTAATAAAAAGAACAAATAATTAAACTACAAGCAATAGCTCAAATAAATACAATAGAACAAAGATACAAATGAAATCATTGCTTTTAAGGTTTTTCAGGTAGGTCTAACAGTAGTTTTCAGGTACAGTAATTTAATTAAGTCAAATCAAATGTAAATAACACTACATATAATATACACTGTACAAATTAAATAAAGGTGAATCCTTAAAGGCAGGGTAGGTAAGAAATTTTGTTCCAAATTTGTTTAAACTTTCTATATATATACATGCATAATTAAAATGTAAGAACTCTGATAAAAAGAGTATAAAAATCGAGTGACTCTAGACCGTTTAATCTGTATTAAACACAGCTCATTATTTCCATCCGGGACGAAACATAGGATTGGCTTAGGCGGCTGTCACTTTTTGCCACACATGACCTGCCCACTTGCGCGCGCACGTTTGATTTGGGGAATTCAAGAGGCATGGATCCTAGGAATACCAAAACAATGGCAGAGAAACAGCAAGCAAAATTCACAGTACCGGCCTATGCAGTTAGTGAAGGCAAACCAGGCAAAAAAGGAAGACAGTAACAGTACAAGAAAAGGCAATGAACAAAAAGTCTTTGGATAAACAAAGAAATAAAATGCGAGTTAATATCGGCGTGGCTTTCCAGCGATGGCGAGAACTGAGGGAACTCAAGGGGCTGAAAAGTGACTCCTTGATGGCTTTATTTCTGCTGGACAGGTAAATCTTTCTTTTTGTATTTTGATCATACATATTTTTTTGTTTATTTGTTCATGAAGCATGTGTCATTAGCACACGTAGCTGCGTAATATAGCTAACATAACATTACTTAGCGAGCCGTAGTAGAGACGATAAATAATCTATAGGCCTTGCTCAAGATGATAGCTATAGTGTTGAATTGTGCATAATTTTGCTTTAGATAACTAAATACATGTTTAACAGATAGTAGGCCTAACGTTACTCCGCATCTAGGAACTTTTCTTAGAACTATATTTACCCTCTGTCTAACTCTTTTACCATGTTCACCTGTAAGTTTACCTGCACGTTTTTTTTCGCCTTTGTTTTGTTTTTATATTCTCTACCTATGTTTACTGATGTCTTTATCTTGTATCTGTGTGTGTCGTACACACTTTGTTGTATGTGTGTGTTATTATTTTGTGTCTGCAATGCAGTTGTGAGTTGATATTTGAGTGTATGTTACTCTGTTTATCTGTAGAACAATGTATATGTTATGAATCTTACACGAAATTCATCTTCATCACAGTGTAAATGATGGTAATGGAAAAACGTGTATCATGCAACCTGTTTTTAGCTTTGCCTTATAGATAACTAACTCGTTAGCGAATCAAAAAATATATATTTTAAACTTTACCAATATCAATATGCTAGCTTGATAGTGAGTACTAAAATACATCTTGTTTGTTTATCTTCATAATTATAAAGTTATTTTTATTACATGTGATTCTGACATGATGTCACTACATGCACTGTGCTCCTTCCTCTCCGCTCGTCTCAGGTAAATAATGCGTCTTCCAGCTCAGTGGTCGGAGTCGCGCGTTCATGCGTTTTGGGGGCGTGGCTTTGGAAGGAGCCCAGAAGGGAGGGGGTGGAGTGAATGGAAATAATGAGCTACACTTACATTTACATTTATTCATTTGGCAGACTCTTTTATCCAAAGCGACTTACAAGTGAGGAATACAACAAGCGAGTCGTTATGACGAGGCAAATAGACAAGAAGTGCTCATAATACAAGTTATAGGCAGTGCTCAGATTATCCTAAGCTACAATAGAGAGGGATTAGAGGAAGTGAAAGGATAGGAATAAGAAGTTTTGTTTTTTTTTTTTTAAGATGAGGTTAAGTGCTCACGAAAGAGATGGGTTTTCAGCTGTCTTTTGAATATTGCCAGGGATTCCGCATTCCGGATGAAGGCAGGAAGATCATTCCACCAGCAAGGGACAGTGAACGAGAACGTTCTGGAAAGTGATTTTGTGCCTCTCTGTGATGGTACCACAAGCCTTCGCTCCTTTAATGAGCGCAGGTTTCTGGTAGGAGTGTAGATTCGTAAGAGTGAGTGGAAGTAGGAGGGTGCTGAGCCTGTGGTAGATCTGTAAGCAAGCGTCAACGCCTTGAATTTGATGCGAGAAGCAAGTGGTAGCCAGTGAAGAGAGATGAAGAGAGGCGTGACGTGGGCTCTTTTGGGCTCGTTGAAGACGAGACGTGCTGCTGCTTTCTGAATCATTTGTAGAGGCTTGATTGTGCATGATGGCAGTCCAGCCAGAAGTGCATTGCAGTAATCAAGCCTAGAAATGACCAGAGCCTGGACCAGAAGTTGTGTTGCATGTTCTGTTAGAAAGGGCCTGATTTTCCTGATGTTGTATAGTGCAAATCTGCATGACCGAGCTGTCATTGCAATGTGGTCTTTGAAGGTCAGTTGATCATCAAGGATTACTCCAAGATTTCTGGCCGAATTTGATGGGGTAATTGAGGATGTGCCTAGCTGGATGCTGAAATCGTGATTTAGAGTCGGATTGGCAGGGAAGACGAGAAGCTCAGTCTTAGCCAGGTTGAGCTGTAGATGATGTTCTTTCATCCATGCCGAGATGTCCGCCAGACAGCTTGAGATTCGAGCAGCTACTGTGGGATCGTCTGAATGGAATGAAAGGAAGAGTTGTGTGTCATCAGCATAGCAATGGTAGGAGAAACCATGTGCCTGAATGATGGGACCAAGTGATGTAGTGTAAATGGAGAAGAGGAGGGGTCCAAGAACTGAACCCTGAGGAACACCCGTGGTCAGCTGATGAGCTTTGGATACCTCCCCTCTCCAGGCAACCCTGAAAGACCTTCCTGTGAGATAGGATTCAAACCAGAGAAGTGGAGTTCCTGTGATGCCCAGTGATGAGAGGGTGGACAGGAGGATCTGATGATTCACCGTGTCAAAGGCAGCTGATAGATCGAGCAGAATGAGGACTGATGATTTGGAATCAGCCTTTGCAATCCGCAGGGATTCAGTGACCGACAGCAGTGCAGTCGAGTGGCCACTCTTGAAACCAGATTGATTGACATCCAATTGGTTGCTATGTGAGAGGAAAGATGACACCTGGTTGAAAACAACTCGTTCAAGTGTTTTTCCTATGAATGGTAGGAGAGAAACAGGTCTGTAGCTGTCTACAAGAGACGTGTTTAATGTGGGTTTCTTAAGCAGTGGGGTTACCCGAGCCTGTTTGAATGTGTTAGGGAAAGTGCCAGTTTGGAGAGATGTGTTGATGATGTGTGTCAGTGCTGGTAAAAGTGTGGGAGCTATGGCTTGTAGAAGGTGTGTGGGGATGGGATCTAGAGGGCAGGTAGTAGGATGATTGGAGAGGAGAAGTTTGGATACTTCTGTCTCAGTGAGGGGAGAGAATGAAGAGAGGAGGTGTATGGCTGTGTGTGTGGTTGGTCTGAGTTCCTGTGTGTGTGGAGCGGAGAACTGACTGCTGATGGTAGATGTTTTGTCAGTGAAAAATGTAGCAAAATTATCAGCAGTAAGGGATGAGGTGGGTGGTGGTGGAGGGGGACAGAGGAGAGAGTTGAATGTTTTGAAAAGTGTGCACACACAACTTCTCACACTGCGCATGCAAGTTCTTTCACTTCAGTGTTTAAATTGGCAAAGCTTGAAAATGCATGCAAATGATAAACTTTCGTGACCATGCAGCGCTGGCCCGATCGGAACACTGACAGTTCCTTCAACTGTCCAGAACGTCTTTCACGCTGAAAGGCGCACATTCATCCGCCATGTTTAACACTGAATGAATGACACTGGCCCTGCTGTAACATCACGCAAGGTAAATAAGAGGATGACATCTAGTGGAGAAAACTAATAAGATTAAAAATGTTTTTCTTTCATTAATAAGATTTTTTTTCTTTCAAAATATATATATATTTTTTGCATTGGAAGTTACTACAAAGTTTTGTGTAGGAGTTGGCTGGTTATAGACACTCCCACTGGTTAACCAGCTGTTTTGATGATCCACTGATTGCTAATAGTTTAACCCTCAGGGGTCTGAGGATTTTTGGGACCCTGGAGAAGTTTTGACATGCCCTGACATTTGTGCTTTTTTCAGTTGTTCATAAACATATTAATGGAAAAAGTGTCATTACACTGTATTCAGCACAAACTAGGCTACAATAATATGTGAGGAACATGTATGTACATGTTTGTGTTTTTGAAGGAATAACGTTTATGCGTGGTTATTGAAAAAACAAAAAACTTAAGTCACTGAAATAAAGCCAAAAAAAAATATATTAAATCTTTGTTCACAAGACTTCTGGGTATTGGAGATTGTTGACTAGGGTTTTTGCTTCAAAATGAGGTAAAAATTATGCTGCCTGCTTGTTCATATAAAACAATAGAGAGATTTAAATTTTCTAAAACATCTTTGGTCAAGAAACACAGTATGCGTGGAGGCGTGAATCCTCATGTATAATGGGTGATTCTCACCTGAGAAGACAAAAGAATCGCATAATAATGACCTGAAATGACTTGCATATTAATGAGCTCTTTCAGTCAGGTAGGCTGTGAAAAAACCCTCTGTGATCATGATTCAAATCTCATCATGGTGTAAATCAAACATACAGAAAAAACAGCAATACTGTGAAATATTATTACAATTTAAAATAATGGTATTCTATTATATTCTTTAAAATATAATGTATTTCTGTGATGCAAAGTGTCTGAACAATTATGTTACCTCTATGGCATTTCATATAGGCTTTTAGCTTAAAAGCATGCACATTTGGAGAAATATTGATGGATTCTCATATGTTTGTCAATTTTCTATACAGAAGAGTAATATTTATTCAGGATTTATTGTCATTACTATGAGCGCTGGATACTGTGTTTTCAATTCATACTCGCAGCCGGAGGGCGCTCTGTACACCTTTAGTCCACAAATGCCTGAGCGCTAAAGAAGAATGGCTATTCAAAACACTTTTCAAGACAATAAATACACGATTGAGACGATGAATGCATGTATTGCCTCTGAATTTGCGTCTGAATAGCGCTGGCTCCGTGGGCGTGGCCGCATTAGCGGATAATGAGCTGAATCACGGACTTCTGACATGGCTCTCTTTTCATACAGATTACATAAACACAGAAGGTTTGTTTTCGATTTGTCTTACATGATTTAAAACCTGACATCTTAACGTTTTTTTAGACATAAGTTTAATTTTTCTGTGATTAGTATTCACTAAGTTACAGTTCATTTTCTGAGAACTATCAGATTGGACTTCCTTCAGAGGGAGACGAGAGATCACGCATCATGTTAGTTTTCTTTATTTTACAAAAAGCACAACATTTTGTTTTTACTCTGAGTGTATACAAATAAAAGAAGATATTCCACATGGTGTATAACTCTTAAAATGGTGTATAACTCTTAATTGTTTGTGCAACATTAATGGAGTATTTTGAGTCTCTTTCACAATGGTAAAAAAAAAACCACGGTGGTATCGCCGGCGATACCCTCAGACCTCAGAGTTAAAGAATGCTTGTGTGAACAATGGATGTGCATCCTGAAGAAGTCTGTTGTGGCAAGCAGGACAAGGCTGAGGGTCATGAGGGGAGTGATGATGCAGATGGCGTAAGTGTTAAGTAGCTGCTTTTACTTTTATTTTTTGTGTTTATTTTATACTAAAGTGTGTTAAACGTTTGCCGGTTCCCGCCTCTTCCTTCCCTGAACAACTAACCTCGCTACATTTGTCCAGCCAGAATACATGGATCAGCACTTTTAACATTTTAATTACTTAGCCCAGTTTATTAAACGCGTTTTACCCCTAACCACATGAGTGCCTTGGAATTTGAAAATTTGTTTTGAAATCTTAAAACACAGACTTACCGTTGCATGTACCGTCGTCATATTCAGCTTTTTCACATGTCTTATCATCAACAGGAGGGATTTTCAGACATTCTCAAGAGAACATAACAACACAGTTCAACATAATTATCAAATCATAATGTAGCTGTTAAAATCAATCAAACTTTGGAATTGATTAGTTCCCATCAGAGATGGTCAGGAAGGTAATAAAAGAACAACAGAGGAATAAAACCCAAAAGAGCGATTGCGTTGTGTAGCCTAATATCATTTACATGTCTGACTACAGATATCAGATTAATGTTTAGAGTCAGTTACTGGTAGTTTGACTTCCTGAACAGTGAAACACTGATCCTTTTAAAACATGTTTAAAATATTGATCTGACAAATTGGTCCGACAAATGACAGATTGGAGGATTGTTGGGAAAACTGCTTTGTTAACAGTCTGTATGTGTGAGTTTGACTTATGAGATCTGCACAGACCAAATTGACACATCATAATGAACACACAGTTAGGGATGGGTATCGTTAAGGTTTTAACAGAGTTACTACTCTTACCGATACTGCTTATCGATCTGGTACTTTAATGGTATTCTTATCGGTACTTTTTGTTGTGTGTGTGTGTGTATGTGTGTATATATATATATATATATATATATAAAATATAATATAATATATTATACAAGAGCTTAATTAACTTTGCTTTATATTATATAGTATCCAGCATTTTTGGTGTTTTATATAAGATACAGTACAGTGCTTCCCACACATAGACTTTACTTGGGCGGGCCGCCCACGTATAATAACGGCCGCCCAAGTATATTTGGAGACACACTTTTGCTTTTATTATTTTTATCCTCTTATACTTTTATATCCGCCCAAGATAATGAAACCATCCGCGATCGATTAACTAGTCATTTCATACCTGCTCGTTATGTGTGCGTCAGAACTGTTTACTCCCGCTGACATTCCCACAGGCGCTGCATTTTGCAAAGTCGCAAGGCGGCGCTGTTGCGCTTTCTACAAGCTCGCGCAACAGCGCTTCAGTCTGCTTCAAAGTGATTCTCAATCAATGAAAAGCGCAGATTCATGCCAAGCGATTGCTAATGAACTCAAGTTGATGAATTATTACAAAGTCTACTTTATGGCCTTTATATAAAATGTTTTAGACGATTATAAGAATCTGAAGGATCAGCCTGCAATAGTACAGACATTTCAAAATAAGAGTCCCGGTGTATTTCCGGCTTGTCTATAATTAAAAGTCACACACTTAGTTTTTTCTTTTTCTTTTGGGCTTTATTGGTATTTTGGTTACACAATAAATTGTATTTAATTTGATTTCCATTTAATTCATAGTAAATTATTGTAGTCTCCCCCACAGGAAGAAAAGACTAAGAACATTATTTGACACATATATTATTCATTTTATAAATTTTACTAGTAAAATCTGTGTCCCATTCACTGAGAGAGACACTATATGACAGCAAGGAGAACATAGGAAAAGATGAACCATTTAAATGCTGTAATTTTGCATAATTTACAATGCATAATAATGCATAATATTAGTATGTAATTAAATGTAATATGCTATGTAATTAAAATTAATTTCAATGAATAAAAATACTGTTAAAAATCACACATTATTTGTTTGTCACATGTAGTAGACCGTTTTTGTGCCGTGGATAATAGGAGGATTTTTTGCCCGGCTACCACCGCAAGTATATTTCAAACCTGTGGGAAGCACTGCAGTAAGACCATGAACTAAGAAACAAAGTAAATCAAACTGACAAATACATTAAAACAAAGATACAAATGAAATAAAGTGCGTTCATTTGTTTATGTGTTCAGGTAATATAGGCCTAGCCTATAAAATAAATAAAGTAAATTAACCAAATGTAAAATAACACAGCATGGCTTTCACAGTATAAATGAATAGATTAATGCTTATTAAAGCTTACTATATTACTATATTATATATATTATATTATACTATATAGCTGTGAGTGTGTTTTCTCTTTGCATTTTGTTGTTTGATTAACACTGATGGCATAATCGTCAGAAGGTGACTGCTGTCACTTTAAGACAATATATATTAACACACATCGGATTTTCTCCCAGCTGTTCATGTACACTTACGATATAAACTGCCTTTAAGAAGCTAAACACGCTTCAATCCGATCATTCTAACATATTTTTGTGTGTATTTGATCGTTTGGACGTGCACCTGAAGCCCAACGTGTAATTTGTTTGTCTATTTGCGATCCGTTTTGGAGCGCGCGCACACAATTCAGTCTGAGGAACAGCGTCTATTGCGCTTTAATAATTACCAAACATTTACTGCAGTTTAGCAACAGTAAAGACTGCATTTCACAACAATCACTGATTGTGCCGATTCTGACGTTAAGTTTGGGTTTAGAGAGGAAGGAACGCGCACAGCTGTGAATAGAGTGATGGTGTGCTAGACGAAACGCAGCTAGTTTTAAATAGTTTTACCTCAGATATCTTCTTTCTGATCCTTGGAAGCTAAAATCGAAATTAAAAATAAAATTAGCTTAATATCACAGGCCTAAAGTGTAAGCAGACGTTTAGCTGTTTAGTTCTCTCCTCCATCGTCACCATTAAACGGATTTCATGTGAGTGGCTGCGTGCGCTGTAGCTCCTGTGCGTGAGCGCAATCTCTCTTCTGGATTACGAAAGCAAAAATGCATCATAGACAAATGTCCTTATATTATTGCATACAGATGCGGCTGGCGACTCTGGCGAGAGAGAATTCGCAAGATAATGTCTATATAGCAATAATAAATGTATGCGTATTTTCTTTATATTTTCTCCAGTACCGATATCAGAACCGTTAATGTCAGAACTTATTGATACACCGGTCTTTCGTAATTTAGCCCCGGGCCAAATTAATACCGGGTTTCAGTACCCATCCCTAAACACAGTACACCATGATCACAGACAGATTAACCTTTCATTCGCTTCTTTTTTTCATACTTTTTGCTAGGAGAATATGACAATGGGAAAATTATAAAAATATAAATGAAATAATGCACATAAAAATTAGATATAATATATCAGCACAGGCCTGTTACACCTGTGCTGTTAAATAACTAACTGTCCTGCCTTAATTAAAGAGAGTAACTGACATGAAAAAACACTAAAAGTGGACAAAATCTTACCTGGGTGTGAGTGACCAGGTGGTTTGCAGTTGGGAGTGGTGGTGGTGGTGATGTTACTGTTGCTTTCCTTTATCTGGCAAGTAACAATATTTTTTGATGATCCTGCAGAAGGGAAAAGAATGATTACAAAACTTGCTCAATATAAGTAGTTTAAAATAGTCTGTGGTTTTGCCATGATCTGCTTTTCCAAACCCAGAAACACATTACTTAGAAAAAAAATAACATACAGACTCAATTCAGTTTGTCTTAGTTGTGTTAGGATCTGTTTTTGGTTTGCATTGATTGACAAACAGTGGTAACATCATCATCACTGACAGCCATGATCAATCATGAAAAAATAAAAAAATAGCTTTGTACTGATGTGTTAAAATTTAATTTAATTTAGGACCACACGCACCTGATTTTGTGACAGTTGACTGTTGACATTTTGATTCATTTGGCAAAAACCACAGCTGTATGTCTTTATCTGTCTCATTCATTCTTACTTCATATTTCCCCTTATTATTTGTTATGTTGAAACAGTGTTTTCTGTTTTTAGTGTCTTTGCAGGGTTCTGGAAACATCAGAGAGAACAATTTTTTAATTGTTGGGGAAAAAAACATTCTAAATAGTTTTGAACTTGAGTTTATAAATTAAATATACATATTTTTACCTAGAGAAGATGTGTTTATTCTGACATTCATTGTGCAAACATTCTCTATTTCTGTATCACAAGCTGATAGACATGTCAGTTTAATATCTGGAATAAAAAGAACTCAATGAGTTTGTAACTTGATCTATCAGTCATCACAAGAATGTTATCAGTGTATATTTCACATCTACCTGTTTTACTGGAGTCCCCGAAACATGTATCTGTCAAATTGTCACCAACTATTATTTTTTTTGAGCAGCCTGCACAAAGATAACATTAAGAAGCTATTATGTAATGATGTATGACATAATGATATAAAACTCTATTTTAGATGCCTAAATTTAGACTCACACATTTACAGTCATTATGATATTTTATTTTTATTATTTTTTAAAATTATTATTATGCAAACAGACAAAGTATTTACAGGTGACAAATCAAATACAAAATAACCAAGAACAACAAAACATACATAACAGCCAATATGATATATGTGTGTGTGTGTGTGTGTGTGTGTGTGTGTGTGTGTGTGTGTGTGTAACTGGGTGTGGGAGTGGAAACATATACAGGAACATGTAGAGAAGTTTACAGACATAACAATAGTAAAATTAAAAACTAAAAATTTATGACAATAAAAATAATGGTAATAATAGTATTAACAAAATACTATCAAATCTATCAAATACTATCATAATACTTGAAATCAACATACTTATCTGGTGTGACGCACAACAGACGATCATCAGCCACAGAAAATTCTGCATTTGCAGAGACATAATTCCCAAAAACAGCCTGATAGAAACACAAGAGTTTGATTTTGATTTCTACAGATATTAGAAATTAATCTTAAAGCATTTTTCTTATTACATTCTTGTAAGTCCACAGTCCAAGAGGAGAGAGGAGAGTTTCATCCGTTCACACTTGAAGCTGTACGATTATGATCTGCAGCTCAGAGACACTGGAACAATGACATACTTTTCATTTGCATACATGAAAATCATGATTATTTTGTGCTTTAACTGTGAATTTCAGTGTTCATTTACATTCAGGTCCAGTATATCAAATTCACACTTGTTCAGAGAGCAATGTGAGAATAGCAAATAAATAATTATATTTAATAATGGTAGCAACACAACGCCAATGAAAACATAACATTTATTAGTGGTTATTAGACAATGAAAGTCCATCATGATTAAAGAATTTTATTAGCTTCATTAATCACATGAGATATAATGCATTAAATAACCACATATAACCACATTAAATAATTCAGAAGTTATTAGCTGATTTTGGCACCGTGTTTTTGTTTTGCATTTTTAGTAACCAAATATGTTCTACATCTGTGTGTGTGATCAAGGAAATATCTGGACATTTGTTTCATCCTGAAGATGCAAATTTGTTTTCTGAAAGAGGTTCAGTATAGTTTTTTTCTCTCTGATATGCACATTCAAATATGGATTATTACACTCAATAAATCTAACATCACTAATATTCAGCTCAGTTCAATCCTCCCACAATAACAGATGGTTTCAGTAATGATCATCACAGATATTTGTCATTTGTTTTGAGCAATTTCAGTAAAAACAGCGTTTTTTACAGTCATAATTTTATGTACATACACAGGGCCGTTGCCAGAGGGGAGAAAGACGGTGACAATTCATGGGGACTCTGGGATTTCAATTTCTCCAAGTCACCCCGGAAAACGATTTCAGTCAAGGGTCCAAACAAAACATTTCATTCTCGGCGGAAGAACAGTATTTTAACCGAAGAGGGCCCACAGGACCAGGGCCTTGGATACCCTAGCCATGGCCCTCCTGGGTTCTACTTTTGACGTAATGCTCACAGTGTAGGCCAGGGCTCGTCAACTGGCGGCCCGGTTCTGTCGACTTTCTTTTCCGTGAATTGGCCAAATTCGCTTGCATAACGATCTGAAAAGATTTGGATTAGTTCGGACCGCTCTTTCACCGAATCATCTGTAGATGTTTCTCAGTCAGTAACATCAAATACAGAACAAATATGTTTTCATGTGTTTCACTAGTTTACTTTAAACTATGCAGCACGGCCCAGTGGATAACGGAACGAAAGCTTAAAGGAGACGCATGTTTATTACCGGTCACCATTATTAAACAGCGTTGTGACATCAAGTGAGATTAGCGTTTCAATTCGACACACACCTCTCGTTTAAAAACTACAAATCACTCGGTGATTAAACTAGTTTTAAATCGGATGAAACAGCCTCAACATTCCCAACAAGACTGATGAGGAAAACAGGAGAAATGTGCCATGAATGAAGATAGAAGCCTTTTAAATCCCAAAATCTCCACCCTTACAAACATTTACCATTAATGAACTGTAGTAAATTACCATGGTTTGTGTAAATGTGGAATATTTATATTGAAAACTATAGTTATAGTTATAGCCATTTATATTGCAATATTTATTAGGTGGGTAGGGGAATATATAATTCATGTCTTTGTTAAGGTGTCGTTTGTACCTGTGTTTGGGTGTTTTTTATAGGCCTATAACATATTATAATATAATATCATTTGACAGTGGTAGTGAGTAGTCATGTATGGTTTTACCTGTGGTTACCAAGTCTCACTGTGAGAATAAGCCTAATAATTAATAAAATAATTTTTACCAATAAGACCCCCATCCACCCTCCCGGCCCACCTTAACTTTTTGATTTTTGATAATCCGGCCCTCGAATGAAACTACTTGAAGAGCCCTGGTGTAGGCAAATGTCGTTTAAGCGACTGAACGTCAGTGGGCAGGGCTTATAGTGTGATGTAAAACTATTCGTCAGTGTCTTGCTCGGGAGGCAGTATAGATTTTTTCTATGTGAATATATTGTAAAATGTAAATGTTTATTTCTGTGATCAAAGCTGAATTTTCAGCATCATTACTCAAGTGTTCAGTGTCACATGATTCTTCAGAAATCATTCTAATATGCTGATTTGCTATTCATGAAATATTTCTGATTATTATCAGTTGAAAACAGTTGTGCTGCGTCATTTTTGTGTAAACTATGATTCATGTTTTTTCAGGATTCTTTGATGAATAGAAAGCTCAAAAGAACAGCATTTATTAGCAGCGTGAGTTTGACTGAAAGTGTCATAAAAAAACATGACATTTTATTTGCTTTCCTCATTGAACACAAAAAACATCCACAACGTTAAAGCTAATCAATCTGAAATCAACAGGTGAAATGCACAACTCAATCAACTGGATAGAGGAAGTTTATTAGTCATTGTGAATCACAAGTATTGAGTCAATAGCTGGTTGTACATGTGTCGCACTGAGTCTCCAACTCCAGCCTCAGACTCAATTGACTATATGCACGGTTACTTCCTGGTTGTCGTTAAGCCAACTCGGGCATTTCCAGTGAACTGTTAGCTGTCATTCTGTACTTGCTGTACATCAACACAAAACCATCAGTGGTTGACTTCTTTTTTAATGTTGTATTCATATTTTAATGCAGTTATCACATAATTGACCTAATTGGCCAATAAACCAGTTTTATTGATTGCAATAAAGACAAAGCTATTGGGACTGTTTAAGAAATGCGGTGTCTGTAATTAGACACACACACGCATTATTTTTTCCAGCACTTCAAATGTTATTTTTAAAGGGGACCTATTATGCAAAATTCACTTTTGCATGGTGTTTGGACATAAATGTGTGTTGGCAGTGTGTGTACAGAACCACCCTATAGTGATAAAAATCCACCCACTCCTTTTTTTTAATCCCCATAAATCATAAGCAGTGTCTCAGAACATGCCGTTTCCAGATCCCTGGCACTGTGACGTCACAAAAGCCGCAGGCCGCCACCCATGAATAATGACAGACACTAAAGTTTGAACATAGAACCGCCCTGAGCGAGTTCACAGTGAGTCCGCCATTGCTGCACTGACGAGAATGTCTCCCAAGCCTTTTAGGTGTTCTGTAGCTGGATGGATTAATCCACAGAGCTCTCTTCATTTACTACCTAAATCTGAGCTGCTGAAAATGCGATGGATTAACTTGGTTTTCCAGAAAATTCTCCCTCAATTCTGTCGAAATTCATGTATGTCTGTGCAAATCATTTCACACCGGACTGCTTTGTGAACGAATATCAATACAAAGGGACAATACAAAACAGAGACTGTGCTAGAAATGTGCTACTCAAGGATATACAAGTAAAAACTGTTTGTGATCCAGCTTACAGCCTCCAGAGTAATACTGGATACGGCAGTAATGAAAGTGAGAGGACACTTTATAACAGTTCATCTGAGTTTATTTACGGGTATTAAGTTTATTAAGCACCACCCGAAAGGCATAAGTGCCCGGTTGCATAAAGCACCTTAAGTGTAATTTTCCCTTAAGATCGCCCTTATGTTTCCCTTAAACTTAAGGGAGTTGCAGAAAATAACCGTTAAGTGTTACTTAAGGGTTTCTTTAGGCGAAACGTCATAAACCCTAAGAATTTCCCTTAAGTATGTATTTTTCCCTTAAGTAATCCCTTAAAAAAACGTAAGTGTTGCATAAAGCCCCTTAACCGTCATTTCCCTAAGTATAACGTAAGGTTCGTAAAACTTCACCTTAAGTGTTACACGGAGTGAGCAGGTTCAATCCAAGTCTTCTAACGAGACACGATCGACCGCTTTATATGATAAACAAATTGTACTTTAGCGGTTTATTCACATGAACATTGATGAAATCACATATGTAGCTCATATCTTATATGGTCAACGGAAGCGCAAACGTGCGTGCATCACACGCAAAAAACAAACCTCATTGGTTCTTGCGCGCACATTTGAGCTTCCGACACAGCTGTAATCATATGGCTGTCTTTCAATAAATGGACATAAATGATGAGAATATAATATTAAAAATATCTTTATTTGTTATCCAAAGATGAATGAAAGTCTTATGGGTTTGGAACGACATGAGGGTGTCAGGGTGAGTAAATGACGGCGGAAATCTCAATTTTGAGTAAACAATCAATTTGAGTTTCTCGTCTCTTTCATATTTGGTTTTCTTTTTTGTTTTCCGTATCCATCTTATGTTGTTTTCTGTGAAAACTTACCATGATATGTATTAACAAATAACGTGTCCATGGCAACAGTAGAATTTTTTAACGGCAAAACCTGGGATGCTGTCGTTAAACACTTAACGGTTTCCCTTACCTAAGAGAACAGTTTAAGAGATTATATGCAACACCCTTAAGTCATTCCCTTAGTTAAGGGGAAATCACGCCTTAAGTGTCATACTTAAGGGAAAAACTTAAGGTGCCTTATGCAACCGGGCACAGGTCTTTATGTATTTGTTTACTGTTAGTTGTAATGGGTGTTTCTGTGTTCTTCGCTATACAAGGAAAAGAGAGAGAGTTTATGGATGATATTTTAATGCACACTTGCACAGTTTTTTATTAAACTCTTACAGTGATTTTCTAGAGTGAAAACGGACACTTCATCTTTTCTGTGAAGTACAATAAACGTCATAAAACTCATCTGTATAGTTTTGGCCATCATTCGGACAGTACAGCAGGCCTGTACTAATATAGTGTATTAAAAACAAGAAGGCAAAATAAGTTATAGCCATAATCTAACTAAACTATACCTGTTCTATCTCCGTGCAGCATATATCCGCAGTTTCTGCCATTAAAGTGCGTCCTGACTGAATCCTGACGGGAAGTACGAGCTCTTGAAGCTCCGCCCTCTTAGGCCGAGCACAGCAGCTCATTTGCATTTAAAGGGACCACACTAAAACGGCTCGTTTTTGCTCAACCACTAAAAGTGGCAATTTTAATTTTATGTTATAAAAAATGATCTGTGAGGTATTTCGAGCTAAAACTTCACATACACACTCTGTGGACACCAGAGACTTATTTTACATCTTGTAAAATGGGGCATAATAGGTCCCCTTTAGGCAAGGCAAGGCAAGGCAATTTTATTTGTATAGCACATTTTATACACAATGGTAATTCAAAGTGCTTTACATAAAGAAGAATAATAAAAATAGAACATAAGGAATAGAAATAACAGTAAAAACAGAGAATTTTGCTATCTGGATGAATGAGCTAGGAAGTCTTAGGGAGTTTTTTGTTGTTGTTGTTGTTGTTGTTGTTGTTGTCGTCCGTCAGAGTGGATCTAAACGGATCTATCCATCAGAGCAGATCTGAATGGATCTTCCTCACACGACAGGACTGCTACCTGTTAAGGTACTTCAAACTGATAAACAAAGTTTCAATCTCCCCTTTTGCCAAGACACCTCAAACTGCACCACACAGCCCTAATCCCCCTTCCGGAGATATCTTATCTATGCAACGCAGTTCAAATTTCCTCTTTGGAAATTTCCCCCTTTGGAAAGTGTCCTGGCTGTAATCCAGAGATATCTTAACCATGCACTACAGCTCAAATTTCCCCATGGTTTGTCCCTTTATCCAAATTTACCAAATTTTAACCTAATCGCAAATGCTTTCTTCCTAATTCTCCCAGCTCTTTCAACCAGACAGCAATATTTAAAATGCATTAAAAGTCAGAATAACAAGATGATACATAAAAGATATAAAATACATTAAAAATGAAATAAAAACAGGAAAAGTAATAAAAAGAATAAAAAGATAATATGTATAAAATAAAATGCAAAGAGTTCGGACATAGCACAGTGCTCAATCAGCAAATGCATAGGTAAAAAGATGTGTTTTGAGTCTGGATTTGAATGTGGCTACTGTTGAAGCACACCTGATCTCTTCTGGAAGCTGGTTCCAGTTGCGGCTGGCATAACAGCTAAAAGCAGAATCTCCTTGCTTTGAGTGAACCCTTGGTATTTCTAAGTGACTTGATCCTGATGATCTGAGTGATCTGTTAGGTTTATTTTCTATGAGCATATCTGCAATGTATTGAGGTCCTAGGCCTTTGAGTGATTTATAAACAAGTAACAGTACTTTAAAATCAATTCTAAGTGCAACTGGAAGCCAGTGCAAGGGCCTGAGGACTGGTGTGATGTGTTCATGTTTTCTGGTTCTGCTCAGAATCCTGGCAGCAGCATTCTGTACGAGCTACAGCTGTCTTATGGTCTTTTTGGGAAGACCAGTGAGGAGCCCATTACAATAATCCACCCTGCTGGTGATGAAAGCATGAACAAGTTTCTCTAAGTCTTGACTGGAGACAAAGCATCTAATTCTTGCAATATTTTTGAGATGATAATATGCTGATTTAGTTACTGTCTTTACATGGCTACTGAAACTCAGGTCTGACTCCAAAATCACACCAAGATTCCTGACTTGATTTTTAATTGTTTGACCTCTAGAGTGAAGGTACGTGTTCACTTTGAGAACTTCATCTTTGTTTCCAAACGCAATGACTTCAGTTTTGTCTTTGTTTAACTGAAGGAAGTTTAGGCACATCCAATTTTTAATTTCATCAATGCACTGGCACAGGGAGTCAGTGGGGCTGTAGTCATTTGGTGATAGGGCTAGGTAAATCTGGGTGTCATCTGCATAGCTGTGATATGCAATTTGGTTCTTTCTCATTATTTGGCTCAGTGGCAGCATATATAGGTTGAACAGGAGGGGTGCGAGTATTGAACCTTGAGTGACTCCGCATGTCATGGATGTCCACTCAGACTTATGGTCACCGATACTCACATAATAACCTCTCCCTTCTAAGTATGACCTGAACCATTTAAGGACCATCCCAGAAAGCCCAACCCAGTTTTCAAGCCTGTCAAGAAGTATGTTGTGATCGACAGTGTCAAATGCAGCACTGAGATCGAGTAGAACCAGCACTGATAATTTACCTGTATCCGTGTTTAGGCGAATATCATTTATTATCTTTATGAGCGCTGTGATGTGGTCGGAAACCAGATTGAAAGTTGTCAAAATATCCATTCAAACTTAAAAACTTGTTCAGCTGATTGAAAACAACTTTTTCAATGATCTTGCCTATGAAAGGAAGATTTGAGATTGGTCTGTAGTTGCTCAATATGGTGTCATCCAGATTGCTCTTTTTCAGGAGGGGCTTAACAACTGCAATTTTCAGGGATTTTGGAAAAGTCCCAGAGAGAAGTGAGGTATTTACCACTTCTAGGAGATCTGCTTATAAACAGTTAAACACGCTTTTGAAAAAAGATGTGGGAAGTGTGTCAAGGGCGCAGGTTGATGTTTTAAGGTGCTGTACTGTTTCTTCCAAAATTTTACCATCAATTGCTTCGAAAACAGACATAATAGCTACTTTCTGAGGTTGTGATCTGATATGTTTTACCCCAGTTGAGCTCAAGTATGTGCTGATCACCTTTCTGATATTATTAATTTTCTCAGAGAAGGAGGAAGCAAACTCATAGCATTTGCTGTCTGAGAGCATTTCACTGGAAATCTGACTTGGGGGGGTTTGTTAGTCTCTCTACAGTAGCAAAAAGAGTGCGGGTGTTGTTTAAGTTTCTGTTTATAATATTTGAGAAGAAGGTCTGCCTAGTTCCACCTTGAAAGCATGAAGAATATCTTTATAGATGTGATAATGCATTTCGAGTTTTGTCTTTCGCCACATGCGCTCAGCTTTTCTGCATTGTCTTTTCATATTTTGCATTGCTGTTGAGTTTCTCCACGGTGCTTTTTGTCTGCCACTTTTCTTCCTGACTTTCACAGGAGCAATGTTATCAATAACGTTCTGTACTTTTGAGTTAAAAGAATCAAGGAGAAAATTAACAGAGTCTGCAGATATGCTTGGTGTTAAAGATATAGCTGTAACACGGTTAGTAGTTGTGGGAAGAAGGAGGCGGGAACCGGCGAACGTTCAACAAAACTTTAATTCAAAATAAACAAAGAACAAAACGAAAGTAATGCCGGCAGACCCTCGCGGACGTCTGCCGGCCACACAAACATAATAAAACATAAAATAAAGTCCAGGCCTGGTCCTCTCTCGTCTTTCACTGATGTCGCTCCTCCTTTTATGCCTCCGGAGCTCCTCCGTGAGAGACTCGAGGCCGGCACGCCTCGCAGGTGATGCTCGTTTTCACTCGCGTCACCGGCCTCGCGCCGTTCCCTCACGGCTCTCGCCCGCCCTGCTCGTCACATACCCCCAACGCCCCTCGCAGGCCGGGGGGTACTCCCGCGACTGCGCTTACTCCCCCCCGGGGCCTGTCTCGGCGGCCGCAGCACCTGGGGGTAAGGACAGACGAGACGAGAGAAAGGAGACGGAAGCAAGGGGAGCGACAGGACGAGAGAGGGGAGAGAGGAAAAAGAAAGAAAAAAAAATTCTTGGTCCGGTTCCCCGACACACTGCCGCTCGGTCCTCAGCCTGCCAAGAGGCTCTTCTTCGCGGTGCCATGCGGTGGCACTGGACGCTCGGTGGACGGCCCGATCCTCGACCGCCTCCTGGCGGCCGGCGATGGCTCCTCCGACTGAGGGCAGCCGGCAGCGAGTCCCCCGTTCCCTGCTCCTCCCCTTTATGGCGGACGGCAGCAGGCTCCGGCCCACGGCGAACGGCGGCGACTCCTCCGCTCCCTCTTGGACGGCAGCCATCCCACCTCGTCCCAGGGGCACGGCCTCGAGCTCTCCGTCCCACCTTTCACTAGGCTCCAGCACCACCGCCTCGGGCAGCCTCTTGCGGTCTTCCCACTCCCGCGCTGCCCGAACTCCGCAGCACCGCGATCCCCCTCAGCAGCGAGGGCTCTCCGACAGCATGTCCCTCCTTCCTCCCGGGTTTCGGCACCAATGTAACACGGTTAGTAGTTGTGGGAAGAAGGAGGCGGGAACCGGCGAACGTTCAACAAAACTTTAATTCAAAATAAACAAAGAACAAAACGAAAGTAATGCCGGCAGACCCTCGCGGACGTCTGCCGGCCACACAAACATAATAAAACATAAAATAAAGTCCAGGCCTGGTCCTCTCTCGTCTTTCACTGATGTCGCTCCTCCTTTTATGCCTCCGGAGCTCCTCCGTGAGAGACTCGAGGCCGGCACGCCTCGCAGGTGATGCTCGTTTTCACTCGCGTCACCGGCCTCGCGCCGTTCCCTCACGGCTCTCGCCCGCCCTGCTCGTCACAATAGCCTTCATAAACAGTGCACTAGTATTCTCATTTAAGCATCGCTTTTTGACCGAGACAGATCTAGCTTCAACAGTTGGAGAGATCAATATATCAAAGAAAATACAGAAATGATCAGATAGTGCTACATCCTTAATTACAATGGACAGTGTTGTGCATGAACGCGTTCAATGAACGACGTTCACTGAACGCGTTCATATTTTCGCCGAACGCTGAACTGAACGAGTCACTTTTCATTCAATGAACGTGAACGAGAGCGGCGCTCACTCTGGCAGGAATGAGCAGCATGCGCAGTTCACGTTCACGCTCATTTGAAAACTCAGGTTTTACGACACGACTGTTTACAGCAAACACCTTGATGGTGCAGCATCATGACTAGTGCTAGTACTAGTTCACGTGATTCAAACTTAGCTACAGCTGAAGCCAGTTTTGAAGAGCACTTAGCAGAGTTTTATGTACAAACAAAGGAAGACTCAGACGGAAAAAACCTCACGTTTTTGTGCAAACTGTGCCCACCGGGACTAAACATACAAGTACGTACGTCAGCCACATCGAGTTCAAATTTGAAACGACACATCGAGTTACGCCATCCGAGCTATCTTGGCAAATATCTGCGACTGAATGATGAACGCAAGAAATCATTAACGAAGAGAGGACCGCCGCCAAGCACACCCACCCAAGTTAAGCTCACTGCATTTAGTAAAGGACCTGCTGTTTCCTTCGTTTCCCAGCAACAAGTGGACAAGCTTGGGTTGGATTACATTGTGGGAGATCTGCAGCCTTTGAGTAAGGTCAGGACCAAAATTATTTATATTATACATAAATGTTATTGTCAAAACTTCTGATTTGTTGAAATTTGTCATCTTTGCAGATGACACAAATATATTTTGTGAAGGAGAGAATCTCCAACATTTGTTGAAGATTGTCTCTGAAGAGTTGGCTAAGCTTAAATTGTGGTTTGACTTGAACAAATTATATCTTAAATTATCTCTTAATATAAAGAAAACAAAATTTAGGATTTTTGGGAAACGTAGAATTCCTGAAGATTTAACTATTGAAGTACTGTGTGATAACACCAGATTAGAAAATAGTTTATGAAAACTCCTTTTTAGGAGTAATAATTGATCATAAGCTCTGCTGGAAACCACAAGTCAATTGTATCAGTTCTAAATTGGCAAAGATCAATGGTATATTTTGTAAAGTGAGACACATATTGAACCAGGAAAATGTATATTTTATACGTTTTCTTCCTTATTTGTACTACTGTACTGATATAATGATATTTTGTAAAGAGTAAACAGTAGCCGTCTCAAAACTAGATGTGTAAAAGGGGAAGGCAAATATAAGTTAGCTTCTTCCTTTTTTTCTTTTTTTTTCTTTTCTTTTGAACATGCTGAGACTTTTATTATTATTTTCTGTTAAAATATGTTTTGTTACTAATGATCATGTTCTGAAGAGGAAAAAGAAAATAAAATGTATTCATTCATTCATTCATTCAAGGTCGAGAAGCCATCGTTCATCAAATTAGTGACAGGTTTGCAGCCATCCAGGCATGTGCCTTCAAGAAAGCAGGTACAGAAACTACTGAACAATGCATTCCAGGAGAATATTTCTGACTTAAAGAATGAACTCTCTGAAGTTGATGCCGTATGTACAACAGCAGATTGCTGGACTGCAGTGAATAAAGCGTTTTTAGGCATTACTGTTCATTGGCTCAACAAAAATAATATCTCTCAGAGAAGCTCTGCAGTGCTTGCATGCCGTCGTGTTCGAGGAGCACACACACATGATGTTCTCGCCAAAGCATTGTCAGAGGTGCATAAAGAGTTCAGAATCCAAAACAAGATTGTGTGCACTGTGACTGACAATGCTTCTAATTTTGTGAAAGCATTCAACTGTTTCACAGAAGATTTTCCCATTGCTGATAAAGATCCAGATCCAGATGTTGACAGTGATAATGCAGCAACTGAAAATGAAAACGAACCAGGATCTACCTCGCCTCCTGCTGTAGATGAAGAGGATGACATGGAACCTGAGCCTCTCTCAGCATTGGAAGACCCCCGTCTTCCCCCTCACAGAAGGTGCATGGCTCACACCTTAAATCTTGTTGCCAAAGACACAGAGAAGGTAACTGATAAACAGTACAAAACACTGTCGAGGGCTGTTTTTGCTAAGGCATCTGCTTTGTGGAACCGGATTAAAAGAAGCCCCAAAGCTTCAGATTTTATTGAGGGAAAGCTCAGGATTGGTTTTGTGTTCCCAAATGATACACGGTGGAACTCTTTGTATCTTGCTATGAAGCGACTGTCTCACATAGCAACATTAATTCCCCAGGCAGACACCAATGAAGCTGCTGATACTGTCACTCTTGCATATGACAACCTTATCCTGCATGCTGTCTGTGATGAGTTTGGCTTTAGGCGGTTCTCTGCTGAGGAAATCAGCTTCATACACAAGTTTGTGGATGTAATGAGGCCCCTAGCTTCTGCACTGAACATCCTGCAGGGAGAGAAAAACGTCTTCCTCGGGTATTTGGCTCCGACCATTGTACAACTACAAAATGATATGAATGGCCTGCTGGAGGAGAGCACAAAGCCCACTGCTGCACAAGGTCTGATTACATGCCGTCCTCTCATACTAAACATCATGCAGTCACTGAAAACAAGGGTTGAAGCCATGCTTGAGAAGAAGGAACACATATTGTCAGCCATGCTGCTGCCAATATTCAAGCTCAACTGGGTGGAGGATGAGGAAAAACGGCTGCTTTACCGAGTTATGCTGAAACGAGAACTTCTAACTAGCAACTCAGATGACTCAGAAACACAAAACTCTGATCAGTCTAAGCCTAGTCGTGATACTGACAAAGACACAACAGCTTCCTTCTTCAGGTTTAACCAAAACCCTCAGAATCTCAAAAAAAATGAAGCAGACACTTACTTGGATGCACCAACCACAGATGGCTTTGCAGAGTACATGCTGCTGCCCAGGCTCAAAAAGCTCTTCCTTAAATACAACACTGCACTCCCCTCAAGCGCTCCAGTGGAGAGACTTTTCAGTATCGGAGGCCAAATATTCAGGCCCAGGAGAAACAGGCTTGGTGATGAAAACTTTGAGAAGCAACTGCTCTTGAATGCAAACAGAAAGCTTAAAGAACTTTAACTTCTTGCTATAAGAGTGGGACATCTTGTAAAGATGTTCCAGCATGACAAAAACTCAGGAGTCAACCTTCTTTTTTTTTCTCCAAATGTTTACGTTCAGTAAGTTATGCTGCTTGACTATTGCACTTTGAAACCTATGACTCCTTTCTGTACAGATAAATCCAGCATCTGAAATTGAATGCTATGTTTGTTTATTAGAGCTATATGCTGTATAATTTTCAGTTTTCAGAGCTGTTCAATTCATTTGGACAAATATAAGTCAGGAAGAGTTAGAAAAAAAATATTAATGAATGTAAATGACATTGTCATTGTTTACTCACTGTTTACTGTCTTTTGAGGATGCTAGAATGTGTTGGTCCAGTATTTCACATTGAGCAGGGTAAGGTCATCTTAAGTTAAGTTGTTCAGCTGCTAGCTGTTCATTTTCTTTAGAATAATATAACCAGGAAGATTGTTTTATTATAAATGAATGTAAATGGCATTTTCTTTGTTTACTCACTGTTTACTTCCTTTTGAAGGTGTGAAAATGTGTTGGTTGAGTATTGCACATTAAGCAGGGTAAGCCCAAGCTAAGTTTACATTACAGTACATGACTACTTTGGTCTGGTTTACATAGTTACTGCCGTTCAGAATATGCTGGATTTTTGTCAGTAGACTGATCTTTTCCCCATGAACCTGAATATACCTTATTTTTAAGTCCTGTAATTTGGTTCATGCTGGCTAAATAAAAGTTTCACTGAACATACAGTATACCTTGACTGCACCTTGTTTTTTCCAATTTCTACATATCATGATTACACATTATTTAAGGGGTAAATATTATTTTTCTCCTGGCTATAATAATTGTCTCTTGTTTATTGGTACAATAATTTTGATTAGTTTTGGAGTTGCAGTGATTTGCAGCTGGTAATGGATGGTAAAGAGGTTCTATTGAGTAAGATAGTGGCCTATCTTAAAAAGAATTTAACAAATGAACGTGAACTAGTTCATTTTTAGATATGTGAACTTAGTTCATTTAAAAAAAAAAAGAACTATGAACATGAACTAGTTCATTATCATCTGTGTGAACTGAACTTTGAGCTAGCTCTCTTTAGGTATGAACTGGCACAACACTGACAATGGATGAAATGTTTAGACCCTTACTGATAATTAAATCTAGAGTGTGTCCACGATTGTGTGTGGGTCCATGTACATGCTGAGTCAGATCAAAAGTATTCAAAACTGTTAGGATTTCTTTTGCCATATTGGATTCTGCATTTTCTATGTGGATGTTAAAGTCCCCAGTAATAGCAAAACAGTCAAACTCTGAGAAAATTGCTGATAACAGTTCTGTAAAGTCCTCCACAAAGGCTGGAGAGTATTTTGGAGGCCTATAAATAACTATAAGTAGAATGCAAGGAGCACCTTTTAACACAATACCCAGGTATTCGAAAGACAAGTAATCACCAAATGACACTTGCTTGCATTGATAGACATCTTTAAATAGAGCAGCTACACCACCACCTCTCCTAACAGCTCTGCAGACACTCATAAAAGTAAAGTTAGGAGGGGCTGTTTCATTCAGGATTGTTGAACTGCAACTGTCTTCAAGCCTTGTTTCATTTAGAAGCATAAAATCTAGGTTGTTTGTGGTTATTAAGTCATTGACTAGAAGTGATTTATTTTTAAGTGAGCGGATGTTTAAAAGTGCTAACTTAACAGTCTTACTTTCGGTCTCTACAGTAATCTTAGATGACGTGTAATAGGCAGCAGATTAAATGGGTTTGCCAAACGATTTGAGAAGGCCTTAGGCTTTCTATCACATAATAAAACAGAAATAGAGAAAGCAACAGGCACACTGGGTTCCCGCATGTTCTGTAAACATTTGATAAAGTCACTGTTATCATAGCGGGGACCCGACACACATCACTGAGAGCTGTTATCGGTTGTTTTTGGTTCACCTAGAACAGATGGAGGAGGCCCTGTGGGCCCTGGTGTTGTGGCAGGGGCCGAAGAGCTCTCGCAGGAGGAGGGGGAGGGCAAGCTGGGCCCACAGGCTTTGGTGGTTTCGGGGCTTGACGCTTTTTTGTTGATATCTGGGGGCTCGCAGCAAAAGAGTGGGAGAGTTTGGTTCCAGCATACACCAGTTCTTCCATTTTCTCTGAGAAGCACAGAAGAGGATGCTGGAGAGAGGGATAACGTGTCCGGTGAAAGGGGCTGTTGCTCTGGTGTTACCGGAGGCTGTAATATGTTGTCCTGGCTTCCCTGGCTGTTTTCCCGAAAGTTGTCCTTGGGTGCTGAATCTTGGAGCAGTTCTAACACGTCACTGTCTCTCGGTGAGCTCTGTGGGCAGGGCTCCATCAGGATTGTGTCCGTGAGCAGTGGTTGTTGTGGCTGCGTGCTGTTATCATTGACCTTGTGGGATGTGTCAACCGCATGTCCATTCAGGTGCTGAAATGAAGTCCTGTGGTCAGTTGTACTCTGTCCAGGTGTGTTTTTGCCATTCAGATTGGCACACACTGCTGAAGGATGATGGAGGGAGAAGTAGATATTGTCCTTTAGCACTCTTGAGCCCAGTTTGTTTGGGTGCAGGCCATCATGTGTGAACAATTGTCTCTGACTCCAGAACAGATTGAAGTTGTCAATGAAATTCAGTCCTTTTAAGTTGCAGGTTTTTTGCAGCCATGTGTTAAGCCCAAGCAACCGTGTAAATCTATTTGTTCCTCTTGCTGGGAGTGGTCCACTGATGAACGACTGAACTTTTAGTCTTCTAAGCATTTCAAAAAGTTCATTGAAATCCCTTTTAAGGAGTTCTGACTGCTCCTTCCCAATATCATTCTTCTCCACATGGATGATTAGTTGATTTGCAGTTTTATATTTCATCAGAATGATCAGAAACTGTTGCTTGTGGAAGGCAGCATGTATTTGTATCCCTGCTGCTAATGTTTCTGATAATAGTCACCCACTATCAGAGTCCTGGGCTCGGCTGCTCTAAGAGCTGAGTGCCGCTGTCTGCTCGACCTTTGAGCTGGCAGTTAGCATCGGTGTTAGCTGGTGGCTGATTTGATCTGTGTCCGATCATGTTTGGGGATTCCATACCCACATTCATCATGTCTGGAGATTCCTCACCCACATTCATTAACACTTCAAATCTGTTCTCCAGATGTATTGGCGGTGGTAGGGAGCTAGTGTTTGGGGTAGAGGATGCTACTGCATCAATATGTGATACTCATGACAATCTGATGTCTCGAGTGCCTTTGGGTCTCACTCCCTGTTTGTGCCATCGATTAGAATGTTGATCAATTTCGGCACTCAGTATGGTCTGTTTAGGGGCATTAGATTCATGGGACTCACCGACTGTGTGCTGAGGACGTCCATGATGAAGCTCTGTTGTGTGTTCCTTCTGGTTTGGTAGTCCCGCAAGTAACTTTGTTTCAAGAACTGCAATCCTTTGTAAAAGTCTGTGGCAGTTTGTGCAGTAGGTAGATTCTTCAACCAGAGGAGGCATATCATTTCTAGTGATGCACCGAAATGAAAATTCTGGGCCGAAACCGAAACCGAAAATTTAGGATGCACTTGGCCGAAAACCGAAACTGAAGCCGAAAGTGGCTTCTTTTAAAAACGTATTGCTTAATTTTTAATGGATCTGAAATGAAAAATCACAAACCAATAGAATAATCATCAAACTTTTATTAACACTTTTTGTTACATAACAAAACCTAAAATACTTTTTAACAATAAATAAATAATATTATTCAAGTTTTCTTCCATTGAATAAAATAGATTAACATTTGTGGGGGAAAAAACAATCCACAATTATCTGAATAACTGCACACAAAATCACAGAATGACAGTGGGCCTCTATTCTGTTGCTGCATGTAAACAATTATTTACTTGCATTTTAAATTTCTGTGCAAAACAATGCAAAACAACAGTGCAAAAACAGCAATAGAACTTAATCCAAACTCAAACTGTAAACAATATTTAAGCCTATGTAGCCTTAGGAAACACAGTTGTGCAGTGCTACGCAAATTTTATTGTAACTATATAAACAGAAAATTTGACTGCTGTTTATTTAAGGAAACGTGTCAGGTTTCTCTTTAAGAACAAAAGTTGCTCAGCTTTTTCACAAGAAAGACGGTTCCTCTTCTCATTAAGAACATGAGATGCTGCACTGAATAGTCTCTCACTGTCTGTGCTGGTGCTTGGGGCAGATAAATACCTGCGTGCAATCTGTGCAAGCAATGGAAAGCGGTCTTTGTTTGCGCGCCAGTAGTCCAGAGGATTGTCGCTTCTGGCAATGGGTTGTTCAGCTAGATACATCTCTATTTGTTGTGCGGCTGCACTTGTTTCAACACCGCTACGAATTGGAGTGCTTTCCTGTAAAATTTCGTCATACATCTCAGAAAGTGAGGGAGTGTACGCCTCCTCACTTGTACGTGACCGTTTCTCGGGCACCGTTTGCGGTGCGCCCCCCGTCGAGTCTCTTCCTTCACCAGAAGTTTCAAACTCAGTCAGCTCTTTTTGTGTCATTTCACGCACTCGCTGCTTTTTCTCTTCGTCGAAATAATGTTCCTTAAAGCGCGGGTCTAGTATAGTTGCAATACAGTATAGAGGGTTGGACTCGGTGTCTTGAAAGCACTTGTTAACAGCCTCCAAAAGAGTCTTTTTAGCTGTTTTTACACCGTGATCTGTTTCCACCTCTTTTCCCAGCAGACGCTTCAGTGCTGCTATCAAAGGAATAACCTCTGCAGCCGAGGCTTTAGCCGAGCTTATTTCCTTGGTCATCTGTTCGAATGGGGCGAGAAGAGACACTATGTTTTCCATTAGCGTCCACTGGTGTGCACTCAAAGTAGCGGGCAGATCGTAATCTGTCATATAGGCAGCTATGACCCGCTTCTGCTCAAGTAGACTTTGCAACATGTAGTACGTACTATTCCAGCGAGTAGCTACATCTTGCTGGAGACGTTTGGGTGGCATCCCAAACTGTATTTGCAAATCTTGCAGTCGGGAATAAGCAAGCGGAGAATGTTTAAAGTGTCCCACAATCTTCCGATTGCTGTTATTTCAGAAATGCTGCGCTGACTCAGCAATCCTTCATTCACTGCCAACTGAAGCGTGTGTGCCATGCATGGTATGCTGTTCAGTCCACTGTCCTCCATAGTCTTTATCATGTTCCGTGCATTATCTCGGACAATTACATGCACATTAGATTTCTCAATGTGCCAAGTGTCAAACATTGTAGACAAAGCATCAGATATCGCTGCTGCGGTGTGTGACCCAACAAACTCCCGTGAGTGAAGCAAAATGTTTTGCAGTTTAAAATCAGAGTCAATCCACTGCGCTGTTAAGCTAAGCATGCTAGTTGGGCTAACGTCTGAGCTCCAAATGTCTGTGGTAAAACTTAGAGTTTGTCTGTCTGTGGACATGAGCTCATGAACGTGTTTTGCAACTCGGTCATACATTGCAGGTAGACTTGTTTCTGCAAAATAGCGTCTGCTTGGCAGTGTATAACGTGGCTCAATATGTTGTATGAGCCTACGAAATCCAATGTCCTCCACCACAGAAAACGGCTGGTCATCTAAGGCAATGAATTCCATCACTTTCTCAGTAATGCCACGTGCTTTGACACTATCTTCCTCAAATTTCTTAGTCTTTTCAAATAACGTGGCCACAGAGGGTGTTTGTGATGTAGTTGGGGTACTTTTAACCAATGTTGTTTTGCGGTACTCCTCATGTTCAATTGGATGTCATGTTTTCAGGTGGTGTATCAAACCTGTTGTCGAAAAGTTCTTTGGCACCGTACCCCCTCGTGAGACTTTTGCAGAACAAACGTTACATATTGCGAGTTTGTTATCCTCATCTGAAACTTTAAAATACTTCCATACCGCTGACATGCTTAATCTTTGCAGACGCGTGCAAACAGCTCGACCGTGAGTGAAACCTGCTTGAGCACGGAGGGGAGGGGTGGGTGACGAGTGATAACAGCTTGACCGTGAGTGAAACCCAAGCGCTAGCGCACAGATGGGAGGGGCGCGGTTGACATTCATTTTCGGTTGACATTTTCGGCTGGATTTTTTATTTCGGCCCGAAACCGATAATGCCATTTTCGGCCGAAATTTTCGGCGACCGAAATTTCGGTGCACCCCTAATTATTTCTAATCCTTGTGGATGTAGGCAGCTGTGTTTTCCCTTCTCCGGAATGTAAGCTGATGGCTGCCATCAGTGGGAGGCTGGTTGGATAAAAATTCCCCTTTTTTGTAGCAATTCTTCCAGTTAAAAAGATTGTTGGGGCCAAGATTTGTCGTTTGAGCACTGTGCTGATTTGCTGTAGTTAAAATTAGGAGATAGAATATAAAAGCAATAGAGCAAAGCGCGGAGCTGTAAGCAAGAGCGTCCGAACAGTAGCGAAGCAGGAAGTGATGATATTATTTGTTCATCCTTCTGAGATTGTCCCCATTTGTTAAACCGAATGTTTAAAAATGTAGGAAATTCAACATTTGATAGAAAACACTAATTTTAGAGACAAAATTGCTCAACTTTTGGACAAAATTGCTCATAATTATTCATTATATTTATAATAAATAAATTAAAATTAATATAATAATTCATGACATTCATATAATTAGGCCTATTATATTAATTGACAATATTAAACTTTTAATATTAAACATTTAATACCAGGGCAATTCCACGCAAAGGTCATCTTTACCATGAAAAACATTTTTTTTACCAAAAGAACAAAACCCTTTTTAAATTGTACATTTAGGTCTGTAATGTATTATACTGTATTAATATGCTCTAACAGCAATTTTAAGAAAATTGCCTTGTTTATCCACAATATATGAGGTAAGCAACAATGCTTAAATTAAATTTTCAACCAACCATATTTCATGCTTTCAAAAAAGGGATCAAAGACCCTCTTTTTAAAACTTTATTTTAACAGTAAGCATTATGTAGAAAGATGGAGGCATGCCTTAGAAATAAACTAAGGGATTATGAATATATAAATAGGCGGCTCAATATGTTGCTATTAAATGCATTCTTTGAGCATTTATATTTCAAGTTTTGACTCCAAATGTATGGAGGACCAGGAGTGACACATAAAAATAAAACGAAGAATCAATTAATTAATTTAATAATTTAAACATAAAAATGTATGCGCGTTTAAATCGCCTTTTTAAAAAGAATTTAGCAAATGCTTTTTTCTCTCTATTTACCAATTGCCACTTTGTCGGTTTGCCAAATGCTTTTCTTTATCCATTTGTCAATCGAGTGGTAAAATGCCATAGGACAGTACACACGTGGGAGCAACCAATCAACTTTCACCTCAATTTGAAGAGCCAATCCTCTCTCACTAGTAACACTCACTGTCATTGGACAGTTAGTACGGTGACCAGGAGAGGACATGATTGGTTCATTTCGTTTTGTCTCGGCCACAACATATAAACTCATGGGAACGTGATATGTCGTGGGCACGATCATTTTGTCGAGGTAACGACATCCTTATGTCGTGGCCTCGAGATCATATGGTGAGGGAACGATAGAATTTCTTGTGGCCACGACTTCATTATGTTGAGGGAACGACATCTATTTCTCATGGCCACGAGTTACATGTGTAAACAACCTGCGCGATCATAGCAACCTGGAATTAAGAATGATAAAATAAGGGCGGAATTAAGAAATTATTATATTAACATTATTTGAATGCTGTCTATTGTTATGGCTGGTGGTGTAGAGATGAGGCAGATAACGGATTTCCACAAACATATAAGACTTTAATATAAACAAAGGCAGCGTACACCAAACTAGCGTCTAACATACAACGAGAATGGACAAGGAGTGAAGGAGAACTCAGGGTATATATACAGGTGACTAACAAAGGGAGCTAAACTAGGTGACAGGATAATTAACAAGGCACAGGTGGATGAAATAAACTAATCAACAGAACGGGGAAACTAGGTCACAGGGGAAGACAAACATGGGGCTCTGTAACAGTTCGCCCCCTCCCGAATAGGCGCGTCCTCGCGCCGTAAGAGTCCAGAGGAAGGAGGGAGGGGGTTCTGGAGGAGGGCGGAGTACAAACAAAACAACAAAAGAAAAGAGTCCATAGAACATAACAATGACAGTCCAAGGGGGAGTGGAGGGTGGGAGGAGCCAGGGGGAAGCCAGGAGCAGGAGGAGCCAGATGTTACCCCAGAAGCCAGCCAGGACGAGGCCCCAGGGTAGAGTCGCAGGTGGGAGGAGCCATGGTGGAGTTGGCTTGGGGGCAGACGACACCCTGGGGACGACCAACGGAGATGCAGCTGGAGACCCAGGTGTAACTGAAGAGCCGACGAGCCCACGCGCAGCCGATGGTCCTGGAGACCGAGGAGGAGCCATGGCGATGAGCGTCCGAGGAGGAGGCGGACATCCAGAGGGCAGAGGCTGAGCCGGTGGGACCGAGGATGTAGGCGGAGCTGAAGGGAAGGAGGAGCCAGATGGAGCCGTAGGTGCAGGCAGGTGGACGACTGACCAAGGCGGAGCCGGAAAGACGAGGGAGCCCGGAGAAGCCGTATGGCCGATGGTGTCCGGTGGAGCCGAGGGAGGGAGGAGCCAGGGTGACGCCGAAGTGTCGACGGGCCGAGGTGGAGCAGGGGGCGTGGAGGCTGGAAGTGGAGGCAGGGGATCCTCTTGAGTGGATGTAGTGGAGGACCTGAAGATGCTCGACATCCCCACCTGGCATGTGGGAGATGTCGAGCAGCTGAAGGGCAGAGGTGATGGTGGGACTGAGGAACTGGCTGCGAGACTGGGTGACGGAGGAGGCGGGAGAGGGAGGCTGGGTGGGCAGACAGGGAACTCAGGAGACGGAGATCTGGAGAACACTGGAGATTGGTCCTCTGGAGGCTCAGGAGAATCATTAAAAACAGGAGAATCAGGGGAATGGGAAGTCACCTCTCCGAAAAAATCAATTAAATCAGCTGTAAAAATGTCTTTCAGTTCCTCAGCATATTTGCCAGTGTCAGTCATTGTTTTCGTCGTGGTGGTGTTGTGGGTGGAGCTTTCCTCCCAGCCCTCGAGCTCCACAAGCACTCCCACGACGTCAGGTGATGTAACCGGCTCACGCACCTGGTCAGAACCTTGCTGTGAGGTTGGCTCCTGGGCGATGGTACTGTCCGATCCTTTCCTCGGTCCTGGCTCATCCATCGCGGTGGGCTGGCCTCCTCGGTCTGCGGTGGGCTCGTGAAACATCTCCGTTGTGACGTTCGTCGATGGTGACTGACTGGCTTCTGGCAGTGGAGTGGGGCTGGCGGCGAAGTCATCCTCCGCGGGGCAGATGGTAAACGGAGAGTTGTTGTTTACCAGCACCCACTCCACGAGTGCGGCGAAGTCCTTCTGAGGACCGCTCCCTGGGAGGCGTGCCCGGGACTGCTCGCTAAGGCTGGAGATGTAGAACACGCAGAGCGAGCGGTCTGGATAGTGTGTGAGGCATGCCAACTCCAAAAATTCCAGGGTGTGTGATTCCAGGGAGCGGTCCCTCTGCTCCAGGCACAAAAGGGCAACAGCAGGGTCCATAGTGACGGAGAAAGGGGAAAAAACAAACAAAAAGAAAATCGCCGCAAAGACTGTATTGGTTCGTTCTTCTGTTATGGCTGGTGGTGTAGAGATGAGGCAGATAACGGATTTCCACAAACATATAAGACTTTAATATAAACAAAGGCAGCGTACACCAAACTAGCGTCTAACATACAACGAGAACAGACAAGGAGTGAAGGAGAACTCAGGGTATATATACAGGTGACTAACAAAGGGAGCTAAACTAGGTGACAGGATAATTAACAAGGCACAGGTGGATGAAATAAACTAATCAACAGAACGGGGAAACTAGGTCACAGGGGAAGACAAACATGGGGCTCTGTAACATCTATATAGTCAACATCGCACGCAATGTAATAAGCTATAAATAGCATATTGCGCGCGATGTTGCCAATAACATTCAAATGAAGTTTGTCATTATCAATTTGATAACAAACTTCATTTAATGATAAAAGAATATGTAAGAACATTAAATAATTAAGGCCTAGAAGAAAACATTTATCTATCCCTTCTCACAGCCTTTTAATCTAATCGTGTCTTTATAATAATAATAATAATAATTATTATTATTATTATTATTATTAATATGCCTATTAAACATGAATAAAATTATGAACAAAATTAAGTTTTTGTCTAGGCTATATCAGTGAATGGATTTTTAAATTTTTTAAAAACATTTTTAACATAACATTTTAAAACATTCTTTTAACATAACCAATTAATAATAATAAATTATTCGAACTTCATTCAAATGCTGTCATGGGCACGAGGGTCTACAAATGATAACAGACGCTCATTTATCCTATCTTCACGGCTACAATACAGTCATAAAGTCACATTTTATTGGCATGATCTGGCATTTAAAGGAGAAAGGATACACAAAATGAAGGGGAAAATAAAGCAAATAGGGCTACATAACAATGAATAAAAAACATTTAACCAATAATGATAGCCTAATAATAATAATAAATAATGTAAAAATATTAAATAAAAAATTAACAATCAGTGCATGGATTTAAAAGACTGGATGTGGTTGTTGAATGTGATAAAAATATACACGGCGTATTCTAATATTTATTGATAAACTTAATTTGAATACTGCTGTAGGCATCGCACACAACACAATAGGCAACATGTTAATAATCACTTCTTAATTCCGCGCTTTTTCTTAAAGGTCCCGTTCTTCGTGATCCCATGTTTCAAGCTTTAGTTAGTGTGTAATGTTGTTGTTAGAGTATAAATAAAATCTGTAAAATTTTAAAGCTCAAAGTTCAATGCCAAGCGAGATATTTTATTTAACAGAAGTCGCCTACATCGAACGGCCAGTTTGGACTACATCCCTCTACTTCCTTCTTTAATGACGTCACTAAAACAGTTTTTTGACTAACCTCCACCCACAGAAATACACAAGAGTTGCGTTTGTAGAGTGTGTTTGTCGCCATGTCGTCGAAACGCTTTTATTTTCATCCCGCAGTCCAATCCCTGGGTCTGATTCCGGCTCAAATTGATAGGGTAAAATTAAAGACATGTTTACAATAACACCGAGCGCGTGCATCTCCACGTTATGGTAAGAGGCGTGACCTTTCCGGGCAAGGTTCACTAAGCTGCTGTCGAATCACAACACAGGAACGAACCGCTGGCACAATCAGAACTCGTTACGTATTTCTGAAGGAGGGACTTCATAGAACAAGGAAGTCATCAGCCCGTTTTTATGACAGTGGAAACAGCGGTATACAGATAAGTAAATTATGTGAAAAATACTGTGTTTTTTTTACACGCGAAACATGAACATGTTATATTGCACACTATAAACACAATCAAAGCTTCAAAAAACCACGAAAAACGGGACCTTTAATTAAAAATAAATATTATTATAATCTTATCCATGTGTGATAGTTCCAGGTTGCCATGCTCACAGGTTGTTTACATATGTCGTGGCCATGAGAAATAGATGTCGTTCCCTCAACATAATGAAGTCGTGGCCACGAGAAAAATATATTGTTCCCTCACCATATGATCTCGAGGCCACGACTTTACTTAGGATGTCGTAGGGCTGGGCGATATGGCTGAAAACTGTATCACGATATCAGTGTTTCATATCGGTTGATATCGATAATTATTGATATTTTTTATGACCCATTTAAAATAAGGACCAGGAGAAAAATATATTACATTTAAACATTTTTATTTTAAACTTAACCTTCCTCTGATCATAATCCCCTCAGTTATTAAGACAGAAATGTCAACAACCATGGAAAACTCAAATAATTAAAATGTAAACATAAGTCTAAAGTAGGGTGACCACCCGTCCCGCATTTTGCGGGACAGTCCCGAAATTAGGAGCTTTGTCCCGCAAGACTTTAGTGTCCCGCATTTCATTTATGTCTGTAATTTTTTTCATCCCTGAAATTACAATACCACAGTAAGAAATATAATAAAAACTGTGAGCATTTAAAAATCTATTTGTGCAGATTTGTCCATCATATTCTAGCTGTGAAAATAACCAACCAGCGCAATCTAGAGAGAGGTTTTCCCTCTGATGACAACTGAGTGGACAGCGCAAAGAGCGGGCCTCATCAGAGTCAGTAAACACAACTACACCAGAAAGGATTTCATCTTCCATACTGGATAAGAACCCAAGTGCTGCTCAAAGCTGCCCAAATCGATTAAAGCATGTAATCATCCATCCTGATGTTAAATATTTCCAACGAACGGCGGCGATCAAGCGCCACACTCGTAAATGGTCGAGCACCTACAGAAAAACGAGATATTCTCCATTTGTTTTAACCAATACAAAATTGCGAAATTCAGACACGACTTTCTTCTCACGTTAATATTTCATTTAATGCGGGTTCTATGGTGTTATTATAATGAAAAATGTCGAGAGCGCATCAAATGCACGAGCAATCTCTCTCACAAGCTGATTCCCTTGCACAAAACTGGACGCGCGTGCGCTCTCGCTCAGATATCACATCTGCGCACTCAAACTTTTGTCCTCCTGCATGTGCAGCCGTGAATCTAGAATTGTCTTCTCTCCAGGATTTAATGTTGCCATAAGCGCAACATTATAGTGTGGGCACCCACCGGCAGAAACATTAATCGGCGCATATGCCAAGTTTGCCAACACAATGTAAATCAATATTTACACAGTGTAATGTAAATTTATCTGTCTCATGTGTCCCGCATTGTCCCGCAAATCACATCTACTGTCCTGCAACAGATCAATAGTCAGGTGGTCACCCTAGTCTAAAGTCACAATGAATACTTTTCCTCTTTTATTTACAATTTCCTCGCTCACTGCGGCACTCATTTTCTGCTTATCAGTCGCCGGTTACTGAAGAGGAATCCAGCACGAGACAATGATATGGCGCAACCAAAATTGATACTGTTACATGATTGGCTGTTAGCATGTCACTCCTTATGTTTCTAGGTTACCAGAGAGCGAGAGCCTTTGTTAATGCAACCAAACTTGCTTCGCAACCTCTGTTTTCTTCCGACGAAGAATAAAAAATATTGAACGTTTTATCGAACACATTTTTTATTGATATCGATCACGTGTCTATCGCGATACATATCGTTACCGTTTTATCGCCCAGCCCTATGATGTCGTTACCGCGACAAAATGATCTCGTGGCTACGAGTTATTATCACGTTCCCACGAAATATGTTGTGGCCGAGACAAAACGAAATGAACCGATCATGTCCTCTCCCGGTCACCGTACTAACTGTCCAATGACAGTGAGTGTTACTAGCGAGAGAGGATTGGCTCTTCAAGTTTAGGCGAAAGTTGATTGGTTGCTCCCACGTGTGGCATTTTACCACTCGATTGACAAATGGATAAAGAAAAGCATTTGGCAAACCGACAAAGAAAAGCAATTGGTAAATAGAGAGAAAAAAGCATTTGCCAAATTCTTTTTAAAAAGGCGATTTAAATGGGCATTTAAAATGATTTACTAATGAACTTTTTATTGTTTTATTGATCTACGTTTAAAAAAATGAATTAAATAACCCGTTTTAAATTTGTCTATTTATTTACACATTCAAAAAAGATTTTTAAAATGTATTGTTTTATTGTTTTATTAAACTATATTTAAAAACAGCAATTAAATAAACAACTTTAAATATGTATATTAATTTGCCCATATAAAAAGTGATTCATTTATATACATTTTTATGTTTAAATTATTAAATTAATTAATTGATTCTTCATTTTATTTTTATGTGTCACTCCTGGTCCTCCATACAAATGTCACGTCCATAACGCAGGAATTGCCCACCAACATATTAAACCGTCTATTTATATATTCATAATCCCTTACTAAAGGAGTCCAGACATTAGAAAAAATATCAGTCTAGGCTCTAAACTCTAATATCAGTTTTAGGTGTCAACATATATTTTAGGAATTCTGTGAATTACACTGCGTAAACCAAAAGTAATACTGCCCACCGAATGAAGAAGGGTTGGCTCTCCACAGAGTGTAAAATAATAATTTTATTTAATTTTTTGTGTTCGCATTTATGAGGAAAAAACAACGTTACAGGATGTGACCGGTCTGAAAGCGGCACAGAAGACTGCTTTAAAACTGCTTTAAAACTTTCACAGAGACCTCAAGCAGGCATTTAAACCACCAAATATTTATATCTGGGATACCAGTATGGGAAGACTGCACAATTTATCAACTTTTTACTAAACTTTATACAACTTTATACTCTGTATTGCAAAATGTTATGGATTAGACTCATTTCTCATGTTGACAAGCATGTGCGTTGTTCAAGAATCAATTTAGAGACCATGATTTTCCTTCTTACAGAACTGCTTGCTAAAATACATTGACAAATATTAATGTTTATCATAAACAGTTTAAAATCTCATGTTTTCCCCACAGTCAGTTGATCCAATTGACATAGCTACACTACTGTCACTCGCAATCAGTTTTATGTTTTGTGTAATGATCACCCGGCTTTCGGCTAGTTTGCACAGTTTGAAGCAGTCTTGAGTCAAAATGATCAAACTTTATTTCAAATCAAAATTATTGCAATCTTATTTTTATTTTGTCAGCTTGATCGCACAGATTGTGATCAATAGGCTATTAATTTAACCAACAGGTAAAAACGCGACATCCCGAGGGAAGTGTCCTATGAGACACAGTGATCTTCTATAAGTTGTACTGTATCATATTAGGGGTGTGCACAAATAGTCGAATATTCGATCTGTAAATAATATTCGAAAAATAAAAATACCATTCGAATTCTACTATGTTGATTTGCTGGCCCAAAATGCAGTGAATCCATGATAAATCCTAAGCACTAAAACTTGGAGTTATAACTAAATGCACCGGTTGGCGCTGTGGAGCGTGTTTAACAAGTTTATTTTATTTGATCGTTTTTATTTTGATCGACATAATGTTATCTGCCTCGCAAAGTTTGGAATTAGATAAATGATCTTACAAAATGGAATTACTTTTGATCAAATGAATTAATGAAACCGAACTCATATATATATCATATAATATATCAACTAATATATCACCATCATATTGAGAAAGCACATGAAATCAAAACACCCGTCGGATGAGGAAACACAGCTGTCCATCACTGCATTCATGACAGGTAAGCGCAGCTATACACCGAGTGAGCAAAGAAGATAACTTGTCTGATAGCAAAATGATTTTGAGACATATTTCCTTTAAGTGTCGTCAAGGGAGATATATTTACGAACAGAAAACACAAAGTGCTGTTGAAACTAATCCTACCATTATGGATTATTGTTATCTTTGTGTTTCTGCAACGTCTATCAGCGCAGCTCGTTTTCTCACCCCAGCATGTGAATATTATTGTTTTTCTCAACATGAACATGTGAAACTATTAAAATGATAACCATATTCTGACTCGAGTGTATTATGTACGTTTTGTACGATAACTGGCGCTGTCTGCTTTATTAGCGTTTTTCCCGTTCACGCACCTTGAGCTTAAATGCATTTGTTCTTTATATTTTTTTGTTTGCGCATATTGTTTTAATGCTTTGAATTAAAAGAAAACTTTAAGATATAACGCAAGCTTGTGTATATTGCCTAATCGTAAGCTTGTTAAGAAAAGGTTACAAAATCTTGATGAATTAAAAAAAAAATACAGTCCTTCTAGTTTAACGTCATTTAAATAAACTAATATTTGAATATTTGTTTTTTACAAGCCCAAATATTCGAATACAATATTTTTACAATATTTTGTATTATATCATATAGTAGGGCTGGGCGATTTTTCAGATTTTTTCGATTAATTCATATTTAACACTCTGAGGTCTGAAAACGCGCCGGCACGTTTTGCAGGTTTTTTTTCACATTGCAGCAAAACAGACTTAAAATACTCCGTCATTTTTTGTCATAGAGACATAAGTAATATATCAATTGAAACTATAGAATATCTTCTTTTATTTGTATACACTCAGAGTAAAAACAAAATGTTGTGCTTTTTGTAAAATAAAGAAAACTAACAGATGCGCGATTTCTCCTCTCCCTCTGAACGAAGTCCAATCTGATAGTTCTCAGAAAATGAACTGTAACTTAGTGAATACTAATCACAGAAAAATTACACTTATGTCTAAAAAAAAATGTTAAGATGTCAGGTTTTAAATCATGTAAGTCAAATCGAAAACAAACCTTCTGTGTTTATGTAATCTGTATGAAAAGAGAGCCATGTCAGAAGTCCGTGATTCAGCTCATTATCCGATAATGCGGCCACGCCCACGGAGCCAGCGCTATTCAGACGCAAATTCAGTCAATACATGCATTCATCATTTAATTTCATTTCATTTATTATACAGGAAAGGTTAAAAAGTAACATTAAGGTACAATTTAAACGGGCCTGACTCAGTTTAAAAACTGGTTTCCAGCAGGTTCCTGTTCTGCAGAACATAAAACATAAAACACAATTTACAACACAAGGTCATAAACACTTATACAAAACATTAGCACAAGCTAAATAGACAGTTACAAACATCAACCAAAAAAAAAAACAATCCAAACAAAGATAGGACATCGTCTCAATCGTGTATTTATTGTCTTGAAAAGTGTTTATCTGGATGTAAAAGTCATGGTTAGGGAGCTCTAGAAGACATGCAGTTAGTTCCTGTTTTCTTTTCTTCTATAGATGAATTTTAGATGAGTTTTTGTTTCTTTAGCGCCCTCCGGCTGCAGTATGAATTGGAAACTCCATTCATGGAATAGCCTCTTCTTCTTTTAGATGAATTTGTGGACTAAAAATGCACAGAGAGCACCCTCCGACTTCAAGTATGAATTGAAAACACCAGCGCTCATAGTAATGACAATGAATATTAAATAAATATAACTCCTCTGTATAGAAAATTGACATAAGCATATGAGAATCCAATATTTCTCCAAATGTGCATGCTTTTAAACTAAAAGCCTATATTCAGACTCTTTGCATCACAGAAATACATTATATTTTAAAGTATAATATAAAACCATTACTTTATATTGTAATAATATTTTTTTGTATGTTTCATATATCATGATGAGCTTGAGACATCACAGAAGGTTTTTTTCACAGCCTACCTGACTGAAATGCCTCATTAATATGCAAGTCATTTCAGCTCATTACTATGCAATTCTTTTGTCTTCTCAGGTGAGAATGGCCCATTATTCAGTGGTGATTCACGCCTCCACGCATACTGTGTTTCTTGGCAAAAAGTGTCTTACAAAAACTAAATCAATATATTGTTTTATATGAAGGAGTAGGCAGCATAATTTTTACATAATTTTGAAGCAAAAACTCTAGTCTACAACCTCCAATACCCTAAAGTATTGTAAACACAGATTTACTATACTTTTTTTGGCCTTATTTCAGTGACTTAAGTTTTTTGTTTTTTCAATAACCACGCATAAATGTTATTCCTTCAAAAACACAAACATGTACATACATGTTCCTGACATATTATTGTAGCCTAGTTTGTGCTGAATACAGTGTAATGACACTTTTTCCATTAATATGTTTATAAACAACTGAAAAAAGCACAAATGCCAGGGCATGTCAAAACTTCTCCAGGCCCCAAATCAGCCTCAGACTCCAGAGGGTTAATGTTTTGCCTCGATTTTATAATTTTTTTAAATCAAGAAATTGCGATTTTTGAATAAAAATGTTAACAAGCATTACAATTAGACATGTTGACTACAGCAATAACCGTATTAGGAGAAGAAAATTATCCAACCTCATGATGGCCTGATTGACCTGATTTACCACTCTCATGTGATGCTCTATGAACGTAGAACACATCTGTTCTTAAGCGGCTGTTAATTCACAAATGCGTTATTGCGTTATAAAAATGAGACGCAGGCAGTGGAAAGAGAAATAAAAGGCAAAGGTATTAAACGTGAGTTGAGCTTTTTTTTTTACTTGACCGCGTGTTTTTAGAATGCTGTTTCATGGGCGAAACGCTGCAAAAGATGCAAGACAAAAGTGCAACACCTAAACATGTCCGCCAAATATAAAAACAATAGGACAAATAGCGCAATGGAATGCAAAAACCTGTAAACCTGTTTGATATTTCATCTTTGCATGATGGTGACAGGCTGAAAGCTGCTGTTGTTTCCTGTTTTTACAACGCATTTGCTGTTAATAATAGCCTATTACTGGTGTTATTCATTGCTATTACTTTTTGGCTAAGAAATATTTAGCATTTACTTATTTTATATTATTTCTTGAGTATAGAGGATGTGTTTAAGGTAAGTTTGTACAAGCCTTTGCCTTCATATTTCAGGCATATTTCTACAAAGATATTTAACAAATTGTTTTACATTACACCATGTTGATCACTTCATGTGTGTTGCACTTGGAATGGAACTTTTTTTAAACCAGATTGTTAATAAAGAGAATGTAACTTAAATCATATTGTAGTTAAGTTTTTAAGTTGACTAGTTAAACAGTAAAAAAAAAAAAAAAATCGAAATCGAAATCGTGAATTGGTCAATCATTCTGAAAAAACTGAGATTTCATTTTTTGCCATATCGCCCAGCCCTAGGCCTACCTTTTGATGTTCATATTTTCGTTCTGTAACTGGTCTTCTGATAAGTAAATTCTGACACTTGGTCTTCTGCTTACAGGCGCTGCAGTAGCTAAACTGTCACGCGCCGTAGGCTGTTAAAGAGCGACATCTATTGTTTAAATTTTGTTATAAAATTGACTGAATTTGAAAGTTTACTAGCTCCCTGTCAGAGCGGGTTTTCAGTTCGGAATGAAACATTGTTACATGCCTCAGATCCTGCCTGAAACCTGAAAAGGTAAACATGCTAGTGTTTCGTAGTAAGTACCTAGAGTAAATACTTGTGCATATAGAGAGATAGGACAAGATCACTGAGAGGAAGATCTCATGCAACAGCGATCAAGAGACAGATTCACATCTATAACGCTATGAGCACACAGGATACACAGCCTGCTGATCCATTAGAGGTGCCCTGATCTTGCTCTTAATCAGCAGTGTTCTATTTAAATTTTTGCACATGGTTTTATTTAATATATGTTTACAGAAGATGAAAGTTATTATTTTTTAATTTTTACATTGCATTATTTAAAATAATATTTATTTACAAGTTATTTTCTCCTTTTCACATGACAATATTTAAAATTTGTTTTGTTTGCAAGAGATGCTGGTTATTTTCTACTTTTGATGTGGAAATATTTAAAATCCTTTATTTTGTTTGCAAAAAATGCAAAATATTTATTTTTCTACTTTTATAGGAAACTTGTGTTTTACATTAAAACTTAAATGTGTTTTATGTGTGATGACAAGCTACGCAATATCGCGTTCATTATCGCAGATGAATCGCCTTCGATAATGAACACGATATTGCGTAGCTTGTCAGTGAACTACGGCTCTGTCTATTAAATGCCGCTCCATCTGAAAGCAGGTGATGGCGATTTAGCGGTAATCAGGGAACTGGCTTTACTGACGAGATGCGCGTGACTAGTGTTGTCAAAAGTACCGGTACTTCGGTACCAAGTCGGTACTGAAATATTGAAAATGTGATGATACCAGCATTTCTGTAGTACCGGTAGTACCGAGATTCCGGGTATATTCGGTACCCACTGATAGGGCTGTGGCATTTACTTCAATATGACACGAGTGAAGCACAAAGCTTTGATTGCTACAAAAGAAATAATAGGTTAGCAATTAAATGTGACAGCGCAGCCATGGAAACATTTTGGTTCATGCCGAATGACAGAGGTACGTGAGTCCATACATTTAAGCTTTGTATTCTGTTTTGCGAATCGCGATCTGGTCACCTGATTAACAGAGAATTTAACAATATTCCATTAGTTATTCCACATGGAATCTCTGTTTCTTTTCCCAAATCTTCACTCACGCAGGGGATTATAAACGTTTCTTTTGTTCGCATTTAGGCCTATTATAGGCTATTCGCATCCTTAACTGTGGTGAAGTAGAAAAAACACCGTAGGACAGAAACCTTTTTGCTTGCACGTCAATTTCTATTTAACAGTTTGTGCTCGTTATTAGACTTTATAAGGCGCGTCAAGTTTATTTGTATATATCGCGTTTCATACACGCTGGTGATTTTTACTTCCGTTTTCTCTGGCAGCGCTAAATCAAACATAGCCTGAATGTCTTGCCCCTGCGGAGGATAAAACTCGCTCTTCAGACCTTTTACAACAAATGTCAGTTGCTTGTAACGTCAGGAGATAGATAACATGAAGATATTATCAAAGAGAAATGATCTCTTTCCTGCTCGTGTCCCTCATCCATCTCAAAGCGCAGAGCGGCAGGCTATATCAAAGACTATAATAACGGGACATTGGCTATATGATGCATCTTTGTGTGGAAATAAAAAACGAATATTTTTTAAAATAATATTTAATTTTCTTATTATTTAGGTTACCATTATTAACCGATATTCATTTCATAGATTTACAGGCTAGTATATTGTTTCACTGACTGAATATCTAAAATAAACACGCACGTCTGTTACCCCTGTTGAAAAAACGAGCATATGCTGGTAAGTAGGTTTTGAAGCTGGTATGCTGGTTTGAGCTGGATTATGCTGGTCTTATGCTGGACCATGCTGGTCCAGGACCAGCACTTGACCAGCTCAAACCAGCATACCAGCTTCAAAACCTACTTACCAGCATATGCTAATTTTTTCAACAGTACAAAATGGATGTTTGAGCATTTATTTGTTTATTTTATATTTCAAAATTTATTTCATTGAGGCAGCCTATACACACACAAACACGCTCCAAATCATATTTAATGTTTTTAAAATAGGCTATATAAAATAGTAAAATAGTTTCAACAGATTTTGCTGTGGTACCGAAATTGGTACCGAGAACCGTACAATTTTCATGGTATCGGTACCGACTACTGGAATTTTGGTACCGTGACAACACTACGCGTGACAATCGCATGCGATATATCGCCCATGTTCAATTAATCAAGGTTTTCATTTTAGGTCTTAATCGTTCAGCCCTGGTACCGGTCCAAAATAATACCGGTTCTTGGTACCCATCCCTAGTTATTAGGGCTGTGTATCACCAACAATGTCACGATACGATACGCATCACAATACTAAAGCCACGATACGATATGTATCACGATATGGTTCAATTTGGAATTTACATTTCTTCTGAGCAGAGTTTAGTAACAGTAATATGTGTTTATTGAATAACCAGTGTTATAACAATTGTGATAACTGAAAAACAATTTAGTTTTTGTTATTAAAAAAAAACAATGATTTAAATGAAATATAAAAAAATGTCACAAAAAAAGCTTAGAATGGCTCTTCATTTTGCTTTTAAAGTCACTGCCTCAGTAACTGAAATGACAATTATAGTGACACTGAAGCATATCAACAAAGCTCAATGACTAATTTCACTTGCAAAGGTAAGTTGACTGTAAGAAGTAAGTTAGTTAATTATATTAGGTATTATATTATAATAATGTCTATACTGCCTCTGTTTTTTTTCCGTTTGTAAAAATTATTTTTTTGGATATCAACTCAAAATATATTCTAGAATAACATACGTTTTTATTAATGTGGTCTACAAAATATGGGCTACACGAGTTTACAATACACACTTTACAATAAGGTTAGTTTATTAAACATCAGATAAAGTATTAACTTACATGAACTAACCATGAGCAATGTTAGTTACTGTTACTGTATCAGTTCATCTTTGTTAATGTTAGTTAATAAAAAATACAGTTGTTCATTGTTTGTTCATGTTAGTTTACAGTGCATTAACTAATATAAACAAGATTTTAATAACGTATAAGTAAATGTTGAAATTGTTATTTAACTAACAAAGATTAATAAATGCTGTAGATGTGCAGTTCACGATTAGTTCATTTAACTAATGTAGTTAACTAATGTTAATTAATGAACCTTATTGTAAAGTGTTACCAAGTTATAAATTACAAATGTCATGATATGATTATTTCAGAACCAGACTAATGAAGCAGATCAGAACAGAAAGAATGCTGAGACAGATCTGTCGCCACCCTGCAAGAGAAAGAATGTGGATATGTAGTGGCAGGTTATCGTAACATACGATTGGGTTGCTCTCGATGTCCAAGCATCGCAGGAAATTGAAACTCTCTGTGCAGAAGAGAGTGACAGCAGAATGTCTCGCTTAACTTAATCATACAACCGGGTGGGGAATTGCCGTTTCTGTTAAAAACTGACGTGTTGGTATTGTGTAGTGTGGCTCACACTCGTGAAGCAATTGTCTGAAGCCGTTATTCTCGACAACGCTGTATGGCCGTAAATCCTGACATATGAAGCGCATTAATGCATTTGTAATCTTTTGAAATCGCTGAGACGTGGGTAAGAGTTTTAAGATGAAAGCATCAGGCATCGTTGGCTGCTTCTAGGATGACAGATATGTGCTACTAGGCCTACCTGCTGCGACCAGGGCTGGCTGGTCTGGATGATGTATTGACATATGCAGAGAGAGGTTCGTCGTGTTGCCGGAGTACTTTGCAGTTCTTGCATATCGCATGACTCATGTCTAATGTCTGACTCTCTGGTTTAACGTAAAACCCAAAATTCTCCCATATTTTTGATTTGCTTGCGTTGCTAGCGCCAATTGACGTCACGTGATTGGCTACATTTAAAAGCACGACAAACTCGATACGGCAGCTGCTGTATCGATATGCGCATCCTCAGGAGTTCATGGCGATGTATCGCTGTATCGATATTCTGAGCACTAGTTACTATTCTACTAGTTATCCATATTGGAAATTGCAAATAAGTTCTATAGAAACTATGTCAATAGAATGAATATCTATAGAAATCTATTGGTGTACCAAATGATTCATTGATTAACCATTAAGTTCAGTTGGATTAAATAATAGACAAATGTATTAAACTGAACGAAAAGAGATGCAAATCAAAAGTTTGATAGTAATAGCATTATGAAAGGTAGTTACTGTGAATGAAACATTTATATAGATGAAATACTTTGTGATTTTGTGTATTGTACTAACACAATTGAAAATACACTGAAATGTTTGAAAAAAGTGCACTTTTGATGATTTGTTGTGATATTAGTAGAGTTTTGAAAATGTACCAATTGCTTGTGAAAATTGCACCAAAGCAATTAAAAAAAACTAATCTCCCTCACCTGTCCTGTGTTAGCCACTTGTTAAAGGATTAGTTCACTTTAAAATGAAATTATCCCATGATTTATTTACTTTCAAGCCATCCTAGGTGTATATGACTTTCTTCTTTCAGATGAATACAATCAGAGTTATATTAATAATCACCCTGATGCTCCTAAGCTTTACAATGGCAGTGCATGGAATCCACCTGTTTGAAACTCAAGAAAGTGCATCCATCCATCATAAACGTACTACACACGGCTCCGGGGGGGTTAATAAAATCCTTCTGAACGAAGCGATGCATTTGAGGAAGAAAAATATCCATATTTAACACGTTATAAAGTAAAATAACTAGAATAACTAAAATAACTACTAAAAAAGCATTACTGGCGACAAGTCAGTTACAGTCATTTATCTTCATAAAATGAATGCGTATAGAGGAAGTTTATTAGTCAGTGTGAATCACAAATATTGAGTCAATAGGTGGTTTTAAATACAACTACATCTGTTGCACTGAGTCTGTTCAGTTATCTCATTCACATCTCCGACTCTAGCCTCAGACTGAATTATGAGTTACACTGAACAATCTCACAGCGCCCTCTAGTGTTACACAAGCATATATTACTCTATCACAAATGCATTTCAAACACATTACTGTAAACAAACCAGCAATAAGAAACGTAACCATTTATATTTATATGTAGAAAGACTAAATCAAAATATTGAATATAATGCACAAATTCATGCCATTATGGGGACAACAGGAAAAATTATCATATTAATGCACAATATAATACAATATAATTTTTACTTTCGTTCAGCTGTCAGAAATATGGCTTAAAGTAAAAGTCTAGAGAAAAATTGCATTATAATTATTTGAAACAAAACCCTTTTTACTTGACATCTTGACAACAAATAGCCTACATTAATAAATAATGAATGAAATAATGTTCATTGCACAATTTAAACATTTCAAAAGTCAACAATATATATTTCATAGGGTTACAGTTACCCTCAACTTACAAAACAAGGAAAAATATGACTTGTAAAGTAGCTTTCAATGATTTTTGTTTAAAATGTCTTAAAAGCTATTGATCCCACTTATAATCCCATTATGAGTTATATCCCCTCACCGTACAGCATATTAGACATAGATTATTATTGAACACATAAACTGTAGAGTGTATTAAACATGACTAGTATTTAGACACTGTACCGTTGACTTATCAGCTGTCTAAGAGAGAACATGGGTTTCTGTCTTAATTGGGCTCATTATAAACATTTTCCACAGCATTATTTCTGGATTGAATGATGGTTGTGGTGGAGCCGGACCTTTCTGGATCATCAGAGAAACTACCTTCGATGTCATTGTGAATGTGGTAGTAATACAGGAAGAGGAAAAACCCTGGGGAAAAAATCAGACAATTATTTCTACTACTTCTAACTCCCATTATAACTTAATATATGTTTTTAAAAATGTACAAAATAGTAAAAAAATAGATCAATTAAAAATTAATTAATTCACAAAAATTGCTGTAATTTCTTGGAAAAAATAGAAGCATTCTACTAAACCAAATGTAATGACATACAGTATGTGATTTGTTTCTCACCCTGAAACGAGTTCAGCACAGTGAAGATGTAATATGAGGGAATGAGCATCGCTCCATAACTGAAGAACGCCACAGCCCACGTCAGGCCGAAGAGCAGGAACAAACTCAACACCATCATGAGCTGCTTTCTGAACGTCTTTCTCTTGCCATCAGCCGCTCTTTTGCGCCGGGTTTGGATAATCCTAGTGCAGATAGTGATGAAGATTCCTGTCGTGAAGATGAAGACTAAGGTGTAGTAGCCGATGTTCACTATGTAGTGAATGACAAGATCTGTAATCCAGCACCTATAATTAGAAGAGAATGAAATATAATTAAAGTCCCCCTGTAGTCAACAATTTTCTCTTAAAACTCATCTTTGATTACCAATATTACATATTTAAACATTTTTTCCTGTGAAAAAAAATCTTAATGCCCTAAAATATGTCTTGAATCTAACTCTACACCCTTGCCTCATTTAATATTAATTGATCTATGAATATGGTAATTAGCCCCGCCTCCACCCACTCACATGAGCTCAGATGAGATCCATTCGGTCAACTTACTGAGGTAAACGCTGCAAAATGGTTTCACTTTTTACAATGTTGGACACATAACGGTAATTAATACGATTAGCGTTTTGCTTGACTATGTTATCAAACAGCTAATAATGTGTTGCTAATGTTACACAAACCATGTTCCCGTTCGTGAGTCAGACAGGTGCCTTCTAACAATCAATATCCTTAGAAACGCTTTGAACAACTCAGAACGTCAATGGAGAGACTGTTTTTGGTTTACTGTCATTTTAAAGAGAATATATATAAAAAAAATGGGGTAAGCAAAATAATATTTCAAACCGAAAACAAGATTATGTTGCCTACCTGATTGACAGATTATTTAGCTTGTTTTAAGCAAAAACTTAATTTTGACTTATTTTTTTCCAAAAACAAGACAATAATTTTTACTTGTCTAAACAATGCTTCTAATTTAAGAATTTTTAGATATTTGGACTGGAAACAAGACTAAAAACTAAGTAAGAACAGCATTTTTTGCAGTATGTGTAATAGAGCTGTTTGTGAATGTAAAAGCTCTGCAAAGATAAATGGAGTTTTTGTCTCCCACAAGAAAGAATCGATTCTGAACTGCCTGAAACAAATCGTCAGTAATTCCACTCTCACTTCCTGCTGAACCTACATAGGTTTGTAACTAATTTGCATAATGCCAGCCCATTGGGATTGGTTCGTGTTGTTCATGTCGAGAAGATGCTGTTTTCTGCTGCCAAAGGAAATCCACTTTGATGAGATTGATAAGGTAAAACTGACGCCATCATTACTGTTCGCATCACTGTGTATCAAGTGTTGAGGAAGGGCTGAAATTCAGATATGATAATGAGTGTTTGGTTTCCATCACGCGCTGTAAGCAGTCGATAAGCATCAGGGCTCCAGACTATGACAAATGGTGGCATTTTGACCTTTTTTTCTGCCAGTGTCACAATTTTTTTTAGAGGTCACATTGGTGTGACCACCACATTGCACAACTGATAAGAGCTGCCATTTCTGTTTCAAATATGAGAAACATCAAATAGCAAACAAATTGAAAATGAAGCGAAACAGTGCTTCTTGTTTGAGCTGTGTAGCGTGGACTGTTTATCAGCTCTGAGCAATAATAGAAAGCGAACTTAGCGAGCGCCAATCTTGATCACGTGACACTGTAAAATTAATAACATTGCTGTGAGATCTAGTGGATTTAAATTCAGCTCAGAACTCTGCTATAAACCACAGATATCAGATAAGCACTGACGTGGAATCCACAGGAAACACTGTGCCATGAATGAACAAGTTAAGTCTCCTCAGTCCACAAATCACCATGGATTTAATGTAGTAACGCTTACTGAAAGTATGGTATTGTGGCAGAAATACTCTAATGCTTTTACATTATTCATTTCAGGGTTCATGCAAACTTTTGAGAGTGAAATTCAAGCACATTTCAAGGACTTTTTAAAGTGCTTCACACTTTTTCTTGCACTTTAAAGCTCTAAATATTATCCTATTTTAATGTTATTTTTAAAGCTGCAGTCCATAACTTTTTTGGTTACGAATTATCCAAAATCAATTTTTGAGCAAGTACATAACCAGCCAGTGTTCAAAACTATCTCTTTACCTTGGCCCGATTCACAACAGTAAGCTTGTAATAATGTTTTCTAATAAATCAATACTGATGGATTTACGCGGGAAATTCGAGCATGCCGCCATTCGTGTTTGCGTCATTACGTCACATCTCTAAATAAAAAGGAAGGAGTCCCAGCTAGACTGTGCATATAGGACGCTGCTGGTAGCAGATAATTTATAGCCTATTCTCACAGCACCTGCAGTAATTAAACTGCAGTAAATCACTTTGATGGCGGATTGTAATCCAGAAAGATCCAAATGACAATCATCAGTGACAACTGGAGATTCATCGGTAGTCAAAAAGCAAAAGACTTTGGACAGCGGAGTGGCTACAGAAATTGAAATCTACAGGTAACGCTAATACACACTAAATACATAGTCACGCAATGCTGATGTTGTTAACATTTACAATTTGAGAACAAAGTATAGCAACAATAATAATTTGCACGGTTTGATGTGATATGATCTTAGCGATCGTTAGATTTAAACGCTATTGGCTGCGTGATTTATTGTAGGCTAATCCTCAGTTGGTCAGAACAAAAGTGGCAGATATTACTTGTTATTTACTTGTTCAGATGACATTTTCCAGTGAAAATTCTTACTTTGGTCTTACTTAAAGACTACAAATTTGTGATTTTGAAGTACAGTATCCACACCGGTATGGTAACTGACAGCAAACATTAGATTCATCCGAGCTGAGGAGCTGTGCCAATGCACAACCCACGTAAAGATAATAATTCTGAATATCACTGCAATTGCAGGTTTCAAACAGAGATGGCGACTAAGAGGCAAATCTTACGGACAGCAGCTTTAATGTGATGATTTATAAAAACTAAAAGTTTAAAGATGAAGGAATACCAACACTTCTAGGCAAACAAAACTCAAACATGCTGTGTAACACAGGAGAATGAATCTCATTGGTTACGCAACATGTTTGAGCTTCGGGAAGACGTTTGCTCTTGTGTGTCATTCAGGTTAGGATGAGCTTATGCTTATGTTCGCTGATCAATATATATGCGAGTAAAAGCCTAAATTAAATCTGTTCATCTTGTTCGAAAGTCTTACGGGAACGACATGTGGGTGAGTAATTGACAGAATTTTCATGTTTGGGTGAACTAACCATTTAGTTTGTGACATCAGAACAACTTACATTTGTGTGGTTTTTCCAGATGTTTTAATAATCACGGTTTTATATCCTCCTACAGAAACAACAGCTATGACTATCGGAGCCGAAAATGCTGAAAACACATGGAGATAAACCAAAAACATTAAAAGAAGCATTTTCATTACTTGAAATAAAATAAACTTTAATTGAAAATAAAATATAAAAAAGTAATCTTATTTTATTTCAGCTAGTTGCAGAGGCAACCGTTCTCATTTTCATTTATTGTTCTCATTTTCATTTTATTGCTTAAAATAAATGTTAATACTAAAATAAATTTATATAAACTAAACAAAAAGAAAAAGAAAAACTAAAAACAAACAAAAAATGAAAGCAGAAAATAAAAATAAAAATCTAATCGAATTCAAAATATTAACAAAAACTTTACTAGTATTAAGTGAAAATAGTGACATTCAGTTTCCAGAAAAGTCACAAGGTTTTTGCTGAAACTGTAAAGGGGACATATATAAACACAACAGGATGACTAAAAGTAAGCGATTTTTTTTTTACTTAAAATTTCATTTCATTTCAAGTTCATTGTTGTGTGGCTCTTTTTATATTTGGCACCTGTTTTTTTTTTTGTTTTTTTTCCCCTATAGGAGCCAATGGCTCCTTAATTAATTTTGTCTGGAGCCCTGCCCCATTTACATCTGTATTTAGCGTCGTCCACTTGTGATTGGATTGACCAAATTGCATCTTAATACGTGGTGTAAACAGGGCCTTAGTTTAACTTGATGTATTAAAATAACCAAAACTTGATATTAAAATACCACTGATGGAGAGAGTTAAATGTGTTCAGATGCTTTCAAAGAAGCTTTTCAAGTAAAGGGCAAAAATATCATAAAAATATCATGAACTCCTGTCATGATACTTTTATGATATTATATGACTTGTGCACATTATATTTTGTTTTTCATGTGAAATTGAGATTACAATCGGCTGGTTTTAGTTTTAAATAGTTTTATTTTCTAAGGTGGTTTATCCATGTAACTCACTCCAGCCGAACACGGTGATCTTCCTCACGTAGTTTGTGATGGTGACGTTCTGTCTGATGAGCCATAAGTACATATGAAGAGCTTGAATGAAGAACCAGGTGAATGTAGTCAGCATGGAGTAATGCATGAGCAGCGCTATGAAGACACACGCAGCCTTGACTTCTGTGTTGGCGACGCTCTCGTTTGACAAAAAGGATAAATCCAGGAGAAACAAAGCCACAAACATGTTCATCAAGATCTTCGTGGCCTGATTTGATTTGGCTTTCCTGTTCAAATATAAAAACAACCTGTATTTGTAACATTTAGCAGACGCTTTCATCCAAAAGAACAACAAAAGCAATTGGTCAAAGCACTTATATTTTAAGATACTCTACCGTAACAGGAAATGCATGAACAGAGCGACAGACAGAAAAAACATGGAGATGCCGCAGCCGATAGAAGTGATGAAGCTCAATGATTCCACATACGCCTCTGGGATTTGATTTGGAGGTGACTGAGATCAGAGAAACACAGCAGAAACACAGATCAGTTGGATGATTTTTAAAACCCTTTGTTTGTTATAATGTTTAATTAGTCAGCTATTTTTAAATTTAGTGAAAATGAATGTGACATGATGTGATGCCAAGTATGGCTTCCCATACTCGGAATTTGTGCTCTGCATTTCACCCATCCAAGTACACACACAAACCACAGTCAGTATTGAACACACACACATGTGAACACAAGGGGTGTAAAATTGCTTGCGGTTTGGTTTGTATCACAGTTTATGGTCACAGTTTTGGTGTGGTTCACTAAAAAAAAAAGAATTGTTGGATTTACTTAAAGCAGTGTCAAGTGTTTCCACACAACTATATTGAGTAATTTTGTACAAATATCAATTTAGTTGTAGGAACAAGAATTTCAATTAAAGCTGACAAAATTTCTTTGAGTAAATACAAATCATTGGAATTTGTCACTGTTACGTATATGTGCAGTTTATTTAGACATTTAGAAAAGTTTACATAAGGTGAACACATTTAAGGCCTTAATTTACCTTTTTAAATTAAATAAAATTTTCTTTACAATAACCACTTAAAAAATAACCATTGAATAAACCGATCTGCCCCAAACTTGATAAGAGTCCTGGCCTAAAGATGTCTATATGCCAATATTCAGTTAGTCATAGCACCGCCTGCTGGCAACAGGAAATGGCATGCTTTACACTGTAATTCACTCCCAGAAACACATTTAAATATGCCATGAAGTAACAAACATGTTAGAAACACGTTAAATCATGGAACACTTGGCTAAGTGCTAAGGTATGAAATTAACACCACGAAACAGGAAGTTTTTGGAACTCATGCATACAATGTCCGATCTGCTCCAAACTTCACGTTTGATGAAAATCCTCGCCTAAAGACACCTACATGGAAATATTCAGTCACAGTCAAAGCGCCACCTGTTGGCAGCAGGAAGTGTGACACGTCAAAATGACTTTGCCATAATTCTCCTGTATTTACTCGCTTACATGCATGTCGCCCATTCCTAAGGCCAATGGGTGGAAGTGGCGGTGAGCCTGGGTGCAAGGGCCCTTTCATCACTGCTTGCAGATTTAATTTTATTTGTATCTTTGCTCTATTGTATTTCATTGTACTGTTGCTTGTAGTTTGATTATTCGTTCTTTTTTTTATTTCACAGTAGTCCACAGTAGTCCTTTTCAAAAAAATGAGTGTTCGCTGTTCTTTCATTGTTGTTAGTTTCACTCAAACCATCCTTGTTCACATTACTTAACCCTCAGGGGTCTGAAGATTTTTGGGGCCCTGGAGAAGTTTTGACATTTGCTTTTTTCAGTTGTTCATAAACATATTAAAGGGTTAGTTCACCCAAAAATGAAAATTCTGTCATTTATTACTCTCCCTCATGCCGTTCCACACCCGTAAGACCTTCTTTAATCTTCGGAACACAAATTAAGATATTTTAGTTGAAATCCAATGGCTCAGTGAGGCCTGCATAGGGAGCAATGACACTTCCTCTCTCAAGATCCATTAATGTACTAAAACATATTTAAATCCGTTCATGTGAGTACAGTGGTTCAATATTAATATTATAAAGCGACGAGAATATTTTTGGTGAAGGAAGATTCGGAGCACAAATGAATCAGTATGTCGAATCATGATTCAGATCGCGTGTCAAACTGCCAATGGCTGAAATCACGTGACTTTGGCGCTCCGAACAGCAGATTCGACACACTGATTCATTTGTGCTCTGAATCTTCGTGAAGCAGTGTTTTGAAATCAGCCATCACTATATAAGTCGTTATTTTGTTTTTTTGGCACACCAAAAATATTCTTGTGGCTTTATAATATTAATATTGAACCACTGTACTCACATGAACTGATTTAAATATGTTTTTAGTACCTTTATGGATCTTGAGAGAGTAAGTGTCATTGCTCCCTATGGAGGCCTCTCTGAACCATCGGATTTCAACTAAAATATCTTAATTTGTGTTCTGAAGATTAACAAAGGTCTTATGGGTGTGGAACGGCATGAGGGTGAGTAATAAATGACAGAATTTTCATTTTTGGGTGAACTAACCCTTTAAAGGTGCCCTCGAATCAGAATTTGAATTTACCTCGGCATAGTTGAATAACAAGAGTTCAGTACATGGAAAAGACATACATTGAGTTTCAAACCCCATTGTTTCCTCCTTCTTATGTAAATCTCATTTGTTTAAAAGACTTCTGGAAAACACTCGGATCTCAACATAACACCGACTGTTACGTAACAGTCGGGATCATTAATATGTATGACCCCAATATTTGCATAATGCCAGCCCATTCAACGCATTAGACAAGGAAAGGCAGTATTAACGGCTGGATCTGTGCACAGACAAGGTAAGCAAGCAAGAACAACAGCGAAAAATGGCAGATGGAGCAATAATAACTGACATGATCCATGATATCATGATATTTTTAGTGATATTTGTAAATTGTCTTTCTAAATGTTTCATTAGCATGTTGCTAATGTACTGTTAAATGTGGTTAAAGTTACCATCGTTTCTTACTGTATTTACGGAGACAAGAGCCGTCGCTATTTTTATTTTTAAACACTTGCAGTCTGTATAATGCATAAACACAACTTCATTCTTTATAAATCTCTCCAACAGTGTGTAATGTTAGCTTTAGCCACAGAGCATATAGCCTCAAGCTCACACAGAATCAAAGTAACCATCTAAATAAATACTTTACTCACATAATTCGAAGAATGCATACAGCATGCATGACGAACATCTTGTAAAGATCCATTTGAGGGTTATATTAGCTGTGTGAACTTTGTAAATGCGCTGTAATATAGTCGACAGCTCGTGTGGCAGAGGAAGCGCATCTCTTAAAGGGGCCGTGCTGAAAAAATCAGTGCATAGTTAATGAAGCCCCAAAATAGGCAGTTAAAAAAATTAATTAAAAAAAATCTATGGGGTATTTTGAGCTGAAACTTCACAGACACATTCAGGGGACACCTAGGACTTATATCACATCTTGTAAAAAAACAATCTAGGGCACCTTTAATGGAAAAAGTGTCATTACACTGTATTCAGCACAAACTAGGCTACAATAATATGTGAGGAACATGTATGTACATGTTTGTATTTTTGAAGGATTAACATTTATGCTAGGTTATTGAAAAAACAACAAACTTAAGTCACTGAAATAAAGCCAAAAAATATATATTAAATCTGTGTTCACAAGACTTCTGGGTATTGGAGGTTGTAGACTAGAGTTTTTGCTTCAAAATGAGGTCAAAATTATGCTGCCTGCTTGTTCATATAAAACAACAGAGAGATTTAAATTTTCTAAAACATCTTTGGTCAAGAAACGGTATGCGTGGAGGCGTGAATCATCATGAATAATGGGTGATTTACACCTGAGAAGACAAAAGAATCGCATAAAGAGCTCTAATGACCTGCATAAATAATGAGCTCTTTCAGACAGGTAGGCTGTGAAAAAACCCTCTGTGATCATGTCTCAAGCTCATCATGGTGTAAATCAAACATACAGAAAAAACAGCAATACTGTGAAATATTATTACAATTTAAAATACTGGTATTCTATTATATACTTTAAAATATAATGCATTTCTGTGATGCAAAGTGTCTGAACAATTATTTTACCTCTATGGCATTTCATATAGGCTTTTAGCTTAAAAGCATGCACATTTGGAGAAATATTGATGGATTTTCATATGTTTGTCAATTTTCTATACAGAGTAATATTTATTCAATATTTATTGTCATCATCGCTCTGTGCATTTTTAGTCCACAAATTCATCTAAAGAAGAACAGGAACCAGGAACTAACTTCTAGAGGTCGCTAACCATGGCTTTAACATCCATAAACACTTTTAAAGATAATAAATACACAATTGAGACGATGCATACAAGTATTGCCTCAGACTTTGTGTCTGAATAGCGCTGGCTCCGTGGGCGTGGCCGCATTAGTGGATAATGAGCTGAATCACGGACTTCTGACATGGCTCTCTTTTCATACAGATTACATAAACACAGAATTTTTGTTTTCAATTTGACTTACATGATTTAAAACCTGACATATCAACGTATTTTTAGACATAAGTCTAATTTTTTTGTGATCAGTATTCACTAAGTTACAGTTCATTTTCTGAGAACTATCAGATTGGACTTCCTTCAGAGGGAGACGAGAGATCAAGCATCATGTTAGTTTTCTTTATTTTGCAAAAAGCACAACATTTTGTTTTTACTCTGAGTGTACACAAATAAAAGAAGATATTCCACAGATTAAAATGGTGTATAGCTCTTAATTGTATGTGTAACATTGATGGAGTATTTTGAGTCTCTTTCACACTGGTAAGAAAAAAAAAATGCGGTGGTATCGCCGGCATGACCGCCGACCCGAGGGAGTTAAAATCTTGTGTAACTACCAGTGTTGGGCACGTTACTTTAAAAAAGTAATTAGTTATAGTTACTAGTTACTTCTCACAAATAGTAACTGAGTTAGTAACGGAGTTACATCATTATAAAAGTAACTAATTACCAGGGAAAGTAACTATTGCGTTACTTTAAAAAAAAAAAAAAAGTCAAATAACTTGGATGCCCCCAATATTAAATATAAGTCTAAAAATAAATTCTGCTTGATCCGACTCATGACTCATGATCCGCTCTTGCTCACAACATGAAATTTCTCTGTACTGTAGTAGGCTACTATGTGTTGGTAGCCATTAAAGAAATCATAGTTTCATATGTTTAAATAGTCCTATTTTATGTTTTAAATTCATCTATTTGATTATGAAAGGTGAACAGCATGAGTAAGATGCATCATGAGATGCGCAATATATCGGGAGACATGGATTAAGTTTTGTTTTGTAGAAAGCCTTTCATTAAAGTGAATTTTGCTTTGTAAAAATTGTATCTTCCTTTTAGTCAATGTTTCATCAACCAATTGCCTGGATTTAATAAATAAGAAGCAAATATAGCAGACAATATAATCTTGACATGAATGTGCAGGCGCGATCAATGGCACGTGAACTGAAGCGCGTCTCATAGGCTACATGAACCGAAACTCAGCTGCTGCTTGCCTCACAGACATGAGAAAAATATCTATAGAAAGCTTGAAATATCTACTTTAACGAAAACGAAATAATTAAAAACGAAAAGTAATAGGCTACTCTGATTATGTAACCTAATGAAATGTGCATTCTCTCTCTAAGTGCGTCCACGGAGATGGTGAGAGTCAGCAATGTCAACTTCATCTTTGCAGCCGAGACTGATTCAGAAAACATTACTTTATTTTAATTAAAATGTCTCCCTGCTGTTTTTGTCACATTCATAATCATTACTTTTGCTGGTTCTTTATGGGAAGCTTTATGTGTGCGCTTGAGTGCTATAGCCTATAGCCTATATTACGTAAACGCTCATTATTATGGTTTAATGGCTTAAATGAACAACTACTAGTCGACTAGAAAAAAAACTTATTTCACATATTTTCGATCCAGCATGTCACAAAGGGTATTCTGGTTTGAGCTTGCGCCCAGCTCGCATCTGACACACACATGGAGCATCGAACATTATTATCAGTTTAAAATTATATTTGTGTATGACTAACCCCAACACACACCAGTGAAAAAACTTTGCAGGTCCTATGGCTGAGAGAGAGCTACTCGGATGAAAACCGCTTCAGTGAGCTCAATTATAGTAACGCAGCATTTTTTTTGTCAGTAATGGTATAACGGCGTTGTAACGGGAGAAAAAGTGATTCGTTTCATTACTCGTTACTGAAAAAAGTAACGGCGTTAGTAACGCCGTTTATTTATAATGCCGTTATTCGCATCACTGGTAACTACAAATGAGTATTGTCAGCTTTACAGCTTTACCTTACTAAGTGTTTGTTCAGTCAACTTAGCATTGCTGAGTGAAACGTACAAATTAATGTTGACTAATGTTAACTCCCTGAGGTCTGAAAACGCGCCGGCGCGTTTTGCAGGTTTTTTTTCACATTGCAGCAAAACAGACTTAAAATACTCCGTCATTTTTTGTCATAGAGACATAAGTAATATATCAATTGAAAATATAGAATATCTTATTTTATTTGTATACACTCAGAGTAAAAACAAAATGTTGTGCTTTTTGCAAAATAAAGAAAACTAAAATGATGCATGATCTGTCCTCTCCCTCTGAACAAAGTTTAATCTGATAGTTCTCAGAAAATGAACTATAACTTAGTGAATACTAATCACAAAAAAAATAGACTTATGTCTAAAGACATGTTGAAATGTCAGGTTTTAAATCATGTAAGTCATATCGAAAACAAAAATTCTGTGTTTATGTAATCTGTATGAAAAGAGACACATGTCAGAAATCCGTGATTCAGCTCATTATCCACTAATGCGGCCACGCCCACGGAGCCAGCGCTATTCAGACGCAAATTCTGAGTCAATACAGGCATACATCATCTCAATCATGTATTTATTGTCTTGAAAAGTGTTTATCTGGATGTTAAAGCCGTGGTTAGCGACCTCTGGAAGACATGCCGTTTGTTCCTGATATGTCCTCTTCTTCTTTAGAATAATTTGTGGACTAAATGTGCACAGAGAGCGCCCTCCGGCTGCAAGTATGAATTGAAAACACCAGCGCTCATAGTGATGATAATAAATATTGAATAAATATAACTCCTCTGTATAGAAAATTGACATAAACATATGAGAATCCATCAATATTTCTCCAAATGTGCATGCTTTTAAACTAAAAACCTATATTCAGACTCTTTGCATCACAGAAATACATTATATTTTAAAGAATATAATAGAATACCATTATTTTAAATTGAGCTGAGACATGATTACAGAGGTTTTTTTCACAGCCTACCTGACTGAAGGGCCTCATCATTATGCAGCACCATTAGAGGTTCTTTATGTGATTCTTTTGTCTTCTCAGGTGTAAATGACCCATTATTCACGATGATTCACGCCTCCACGCATACTGTTTCTTGACAAAAAGTGTCTTACAAAAACTAAATCAATATATTGTTTATATAAACAAGTAGGCATTATAATTTTTACATAATTTTGAAGCAAAAACTCTAGCCTACAACCTATATTTTTAATATATATTTTTGGCCTTATTTCAGTGATTTAATTTTTTTGTTTTTTCAATAACCGCGCATAAACGTTATTCCTTCAAAAACATAAACATGTGCATACATGTTCCTCACATATTATTGTAGCCTAGTTTGTGCTGAATACAGTGTAATGACACCTTTGTCATTAATATGTTTATGAACAACTGAAAAAAGCACAAATGTCAGGGCATGTCAAAACTTCGGTAACACTTTACTTGAAGGGGTGTGCATAAGACTGACATGACACCTTCATAATCATGACATGACACATGTCATGAATATGACGGAGGGTTTATGCATGTTTATGACAACTGTCATTAAGTGTCATTCGGTCAGTTATGTCATTTTTAATGCAAAGATGACATTGTTTGAGATGTCTTTGTTACGACAACTTGACATAAACCAATGCATCATAACCTGTCAGTGTCTTTGTCATGACAACTTGACATTAGCAAAACATCATAACCTGTCATAAACATGACATAGCAGATTAATTATCAAACTTAAAAAACTACTTAGCTTTATGGGTTAACATTATATTACATTATTTTGGTAACACTTCAATATAGGGAACACATATATAAACGATTAACTATGACTTTTCCCTCAATAAACTCTTAATTTACTGCTTATTATAGTTAATTGTTAGGTTTAGGTATTGGGTAGGATTAAGAATGTAGAATAAGGTCATGCAGAATAAGGCATTAATATGTGCTTTATAAGTACTAATAAATAGCCAATATTTTAGCCATATGAATGCTAAAAGTAATAAGCAACTAGTTAAAAGACCCTAAAATAAAGTGTTACCATTATTTTATAACAGTGTCATCTTTTTTAAGAAATTTGAAATTGTCTATTATCTGAACTTCTGTTGGTGGAAACTTAAAAATACAAAAAACAAAAACAAAAAAAACATGAAATGAAAAATAGTCATGACGCTGTTATAAAATTATTTGTCAGAGTATTGTCACTTAATGACAAGTTCAATTTGTACCACTTTACTTGAGCTCATGATACATATTCATGACACTATTATAATGGCCTCATGACAGCCAATGTCAAAACCAACCACATGACAGTTTAATGTAATGTTAACACATAAAGCTAAATAATGTCAAGTTGTCATGACAAAGACACTGACAGGTTATGATGCATTGGTTTATGTCAAGTTGTCATAACTCGGACATCTCAAACAATGTCATCTTTGCATTAAAAATGGCATAACTGAGCGAATGACACTTAATGACAGTTGTCATAAACATTCATAAACCCTCCTTCCTATTCATGACATGTGTCATGTCATGATTATGAAGGAGTCATGTCAGTCTTATGCACACCCCTTCAAGTAAAGTGTTACCAAAACTTCTCCAGGGCCCAATCAGCCTCAGACTCCAGAGGGTTAACTAATTGGGCAGTGGATCCGTAGTTCCCAGCATGCTTGGCAAAGGACTGCATTAGGAGATTAAAGTGTTATTTTATGTTTTTAAGTAAAGGGAAAGATGTTGATATTTACATTAGTGTTTAATGTTATGTTATGTTGGATATTTAGAGGAGTTTCTGTAATGTTTTTGAATTTTGTGGTTACCATTATGCAGAAGAGTGGCACCTGTGTTTAGGCTTTGAGCACTGCCTGAATTACAACAGCTTCCTCTTTCATGGCAAAACATCAGACTTTGTCAGGCCGCCACAGACACTCCCTTCAAAGAAAACTTAAGATCTTTGCAATTTAACATCGTGAAGGCCTTAAGATTAGACTGACAACATATGATGTTGATCTGGATAAATCTCTATGAGGAGTTAATCACAGTGTGAAACATATCATTTCCTGTTGCCCACAGGTGGCGCTATAACTAACTAAATATTGCCATGTAGATGTGTTCAGGCCAGGACTCTGATTGTCATGAGTCGGGTTTGATATTCTCCCTGTTTCTCTTTCTCCTATCATTATTGTTACTTAGACTCAGCTGTTTGTTATTGCAGTCAGCGCTCGAGCTGATCATCTCCACAACTGTTTCTTCTCTACTCTAATTTTCTCTGCTACATCTCTCTGCTGTTTTCTCGACTCTTTGTCAGATTATTACATATTCTCTAACATGTTACTCGGCTTGTTATGCCAACCATTCTTCATCTAAAGTTCTTCGTATTGTTGGTCTATAATCTTAGTCTCAGCCTTGTTTGTATTGTCCAGCCGTGTACGTCATACCTGTTCTCTGCCTATTCTCCCTGCTGCCTGAGATCGCTTGGTCACCTGCCATCTGCGGTGCTGTGTCTTCTGGTTGGGGACTGAGTTACCGCTTTGCCGTGAGCCCTCTGTCGAGCTCGGGACTCCTCTTCAGGTAGTTTTGGACGTTTAGTTCCCAGCTGCGTGGACCCAAGAAGCTGGTGCTCAGCAGACTGCCTGTGTTTCGTTATATTATTAATAAACTGTTTCTGTTCCTGCCATTCGCTTCTGGGTCCTCTGTCCTCCCTGACACTAATAAAACATCTTCGCAATTTAACGTCGCCAAGGCCTTTAGATTAGACTGACCAAATATTATGTTGATCTGATAACAGCTCAAGGAGGAGTTTGTTAAAGTACGATGTCTGGAAATGGCAAAAATTTTGCTGAGAAAATTCAAAATATCTCACTTGGGTTTACAGATTTTGCATCTGGGGACTTTTTTGTAGGTATTGGGCTGTTACATCTGTCTACCAAATTTCATACCTGTATGTGAAACGTGGCGTGAAGGCCGCTTAATTGAAATCTTGTAGGTGGCGCTATCAAGCCATTTTGCCACACCTGATTCTGAAACTCATATCAGATGTAAATTTTCACCATTTCTGACACGTGTGCAATGTTTGAGTTTGAGCTTGTTTAGGCCCTCAAAAATGCGATTCATTTTGGAGAAGAAGAAGAATTGAGTGAGCAATTACAATAGGGTCCTCACACCATCGGTGCTCGGGCCCTAATAAACATTTCTTTTTGGGTTATTTAGGTAACCAGCAGCTTTACATTGATAACTGGTAAATAATTTTTGCTGCACAGCAGCTCTTCAAGAATAGTGTCAATGCAGGCAGATCAAAGCACTGTTGAATAAATGTCAAGAATACTGTTGAATATCAAATGTCAAGTGTCCCCAACTAAGCAAGCCAAAGGCGACAGCGGCAAGGAACCCAAACTCCAACAGGTGACATCAGGTGGCAAACAAGTGGCAAATAGGTGTTAAAATGGAGAAAAAAACCTTGGGAGAAACCAGGCTTAGTCGGGGGGCCAGTTCTCCTCTGGCGAACAGTGCTTTGTTACGAATCAGGTTGCTATCATAAATCTGATAGGATCGCAACATTCAAAGTATTTATTTCAGTTCCATCCAGTTGAGGATCGTATTCATCATGCCGGTATGGACGGTCTGTTGAGGAACTGTGGCACTGGCTGTCGTGTTGATGATGTCTTCACAGTGGATGATCTAGTTGACTCGATCTCTGCTGATACTTCAGGGCTGCGTTGTGGTCGTGTCCAATTGAGGATCGTATTCATCACGCCGGTATGGTCGGTTTGTTTGTTGTTGAATAAAGTAATCAAATGTAATACATCATTGCTGTATAAATTAAACAAAGATGAATCATTATTAAAGTTACAAAAGCTATTCAGTCAAGATCAGTGAGTGATTTCCTTGTCTTTTGTTGTTTGATTAACATTAAAAACAGACAGCAGGATTATTAAGCTGCTGTCACTTTAAGACATAAAAAAATGGATCCAAAATACTGATACTGATACACATGCCTTGTCTTTCTCATCGTTCACTTAAGACAAAACCTACTATGTTTGCTAGGATACTCACCAAGACTGACATGTTGACAATTTTTGTGTGGATTTGTCCATGTAAGCACAAGACTTGAAAGAGAACTATAGAATATTTGTGAGCTGTCTGAGAAGTGCTGCATGCAAGCTTTGGTTGAGCACACACACAAAAAAACTTCTCACAGTTCGCACGAGTTCTCTTTCAGAAATGCTCTGACTGGGGGATTTAAACTCTTAAAATCTGGTAACCGCAAACATGAAAACAGTATGTTATATTTTTTCGAAAAAAATGAAGAGAGATTTTGGTAAAGTTATTTTTTTAAACTACATTTATTTTTGTCTTTTCACGATGAAAACTATCAGATTGGACTTCGTTCAGAAGGAGACGAAAGATCACGCATCATGTTAGTTTTCTTTATTTTGCTAAAAGCACAACATTTTGTTTTTTCTCTGAGTGTACAGAAAGGATGATATTTCACAGATTAAAATGGAGTATAACTCTTAAATGTATGTGCAAAACTGACAGTATTTTCAGTCTCTTTCATACTGATAAGAAAAAAAACAAGGTGGTATCGCCGACACGACCGCCGACTCCAGGGGGTTAAATCTATACCATACAGGGTCTGAATTTCAGCCTGGGTATTGCACATAATTTTACTCATTCCCGCAGGTTTTGCATTTATAATGTGGGAAATTACCGCAAACAAATTAATCAAAACAGATTATAGCATCTAATCAGTCATTTGAAAACTTTTGTGAGAAGTAGTTTCACGAACAGCGTGAGAGAATCAGCAGTACCACGTCTCCCCTCTCTCCCTCTCTCAAACTGAGGAAATGGCTTCTTGGCTTCACATGACATTGCGTCTGCACTATAAGTGTGCTACGATACATTACTCTCACTCAAGTTTCAGGACAGCTGATGGAAATGTCACTTGCCCAAATCTTTTTAATCTTTGTCAATTTAAACATGCAAGCTATTTTCTATCATTCGCACGTAGACTTGTGCCGATATTCGGTAATGCGATATATTGCGATAATGAATATGCACAATATTGTTATCATGGGCATTTCAAAATACCGTAAATAATAATTTATTACCAATTATTAAAATTTTTATAAAGCATTTAAGAATACTTTCCCCATCAACCGTATAAAATGCACAACACCGCTGTATTCTGCGTCAAAGAGACACGCGCTCAGATGTAAACAAGCCCAACATGCACGAGAAGCACATGGCGGAAAGGAGACGCACTGAATGAAAGTGACATTCACTCTCTGACAGCAGAGGGCGCTGATGGAACAGCAGAAATTCAGCGGTTACCCCGGAAACCCCATAAACAAAGCAACTGCGCTGGTGAAGTTTTTAAAATGCCTCAAACATATATTTTAATCTGGACTACAACATGCCCTAATGATTAGAAATGTTCTGATTATTTGTTATTTTCAGTAAAACTTAAAGACATATGGCTTCATTAGTTAACATGTTAATTCATTATTACCAAACTGACAATAAAAAAAAATACTTATGAAGCATTAATTATTCTTAGTTAATGTTAATTTCTTAGTTACTGTTTAATAACGTTACTAAAATCAAAAGAACTTATTTAATGGACCTGAGATAAAACTAACAATGATCAGTTGTGTATCTAACTAACATTAACAAAAAATATTACTTTCTGTAACAAATGTAGCTATTGCTCAGTCTTAGTTAAGGCATTAAATAATGCGACCTTTTTGTAAAGTGTTATATGTTGTTCTTTATAGCCTAATTCTTTTGCACTTTAATCTGTTTGAAAATTTGACTTGAAAATTTGAATTTTATAAAAAAAAATTTGTGTATTGTATTATTGTATTTAAACATTCAGAGTTATTTTTGTTATTACAAAGAGTTCTTAAACCTGTTATACGATGACAACACTTTTTTTTTGCAACTTATTTCAATATCGTGATAATACCGTATACCGTGATAAAAGCTTCAGCAACATGAAAATTTGATACCGTCACATGCCTATTCGCACGCTCTTTGAGAGACATTTTTCTTTGTGCTCATACCCACAGCATGCAACATATAGATGGCTCTCAAATAGCTTGAGCCTGGCATTCCAAAGTAAGTTCACAGCTTATTGCACTTAAATGGTCAAATACACACAAAATTGTCAAAATGTCCATCTAGTGAGTATTCACATAAACGGTCAGTTATGTCCTAAGTGAACGTAAACAGTTGAAAAAGAAAATGCATATGTAACATGGATTTGTGACAGCAGCCTAATATACCCACTGCTGTCTGTTACTAAATAACTTGACTAAAAAACTTTTGTAACTTTTAATTGTAAGTATTTACCTGTTTAATTTATAAAGACTATCCAGTGTTATTTTACATTTGATTTCTTTATTTAATTTCTGTAGTATTTCTGTACCTGAATATTACTGTTGCACCTACCTAAACTCCCGAGGCAATACATGATTTATAGCAATGTTTGCAGACTGGCGTGGTAACAGTGCTTTCTACTGGTTTGAAATATATTTGTGGTGGTAGCCAGGTGGAAAATCCTCCTATCACCCACAGCACAAAAATGATCTACGACATGTGACAAACAACAAATAATGTGCGAGTTTTATTTATTTATTTTTTATTAATTTTGATACAGATTATGCTGTGTTTTAGGGGATGGGGTACTTAATTTTTTCTTTTTTTATTACATATTTACTGCTAAATTCCTTAACTGCACCATTAACATGCATACGAAATGTTATATTTCAATAAAAAAAAAATGATAATCAAAATGAAATATGAGTTGTTTCTGGATATTGATCTAGGTGTTGTGGATAATTCTGCCATCTGCTGGTTAGAAAAAATCTTAGGAAACAGTTTTAGAAAAAGTGTAATTACCACATACATCTAGCAGAGGTCCATAGAGATCCATTAATTTTTTTGAATGTGGCTAACTGCTTGTCAGGGGTGAGAGCCATGAGAGAACGATGGTAGGGGTTCGCAGACCCCGAGGCACGCCACCATCTGGTCCTTTGCCAATTGGATGGCTAGGTCCAGCGGCGACGGCCGGTGGCACTGGACCCACTGCCCAGTTTTCTTAGACAGGCGCACAATGAACTGCTCCAATGGCTGTATTGTGAAAAGCGCGATATAAATGAAGATGACTTGACTTGACTCCAGCACCACCTTATCGATGACTGCCTCGACGTCGCTTTCTCTAGCCAACAGCTGCATGTTTCCCGCAGATGCTGCGCCATCACAAAGGGTCGACCACTTTCTCCCAGATCCAAGGAACGGAAGCGCTGTCACTGCTGCTTCGAGCTAAGGCTGACCCTCTGGGGAATGGCTCACTTGAGATCTTCATATACCAGGAGGTTCTGGACTGGCGACCTTCTGTGTCTCCCCTGAAAGCAGAGGAATAAGGCGCACTGGCTAGTTGGTCTGTGGCCACTCACATGCCTCGGCGGTCCTCTCGAACGATTCTAGGAACGCCTCAGGATCGTCCTGTGGTCCCATCTTGTTGAGGGCCATGTGAGTGGCAGTGGCTAGGCTCGGGGAAGTCCCTGCCGTCCGAACCACCTGGTCCAGCAATCTCCGGAACAGCTCACGGTTCTCATGCTGCACCTGGACGAAGGCATGGAATGGCATGGGCACGACCCTCAAGTCCAGCAGCGCCTGATGCTGTTCCTAGTGGAGTCCCGCGAGTGATTGGATGATGTCTGCAAACGGCGATCCTGACGGGTTGGCGTTGTCCTTCCTTCCTGGGTTTCGGCACCACTGTAACAATGTTCAAAGTATATAGAAGGAAGAGAGAAGCTGAAGACTCGTGGACCTCTGTGGGAAGCTTTGGAGAGCTGGCCATTGATATTGTACAGTTAGATTGACTTTGATTTGAAAGCGCTGTTAGCGTGACTTTTGTTTTGAGTGAAAATTAAAAAACACACGAGTCTCAGCAAGCCGACCCTGTCTCCTTCCTTCTATATACTTTGAACATTGTTACAGCACTCTTATAAATGCAATGTGGAATGAACATGATCACATAAACATATGCGCGTCCAAACACAACTGGTCTAGCGCTCCTGAGCGCTTTTGAAAAGAGAAAGCGGTGCGACCGACATTTTCCATGCATTTTTAGACACAACATGTGAACGGCCTCTGAATCGATTGTGGATGGTTTCATAATCTTTGGTAGATAAGAGTATAAAATAATAATAAAAGCAAAAATGTGTCACCAAATATACTTGGGCGACCATTAATACCTTAGATGCATATATTTAAGTTTTACAAGTCTTTTACAAGTTCAATAGCACATAGACTTGGACTAAAAGACTCTGATATTGATTTCATGGGGTCTTTAAATTAAACTCTGCGAAGCTTCTCACCATCAGCACTGCGAAGAACGTCAGATGTGAACACGAGCACATTATGGTGTTACTGTCGGTTTTTACTGTCTTACAGCCGGATGTCGTCCATGTAATATTTCCTTTGCAGAAAAAAGAGCGACAAATGAAATAATATATAATAACTTGATGGGAACTGATCAATACAGCCATAAATGAATTTACCTTTTCCATCCCAAGAACTGCAGGACGCCTCACCAACCTGTAAGAACATGTTTGATTTTTATTTTGCTTTCAAAGTGTCTGATTACTATAACAAAATAAGTTTTAAAATCAAAACCTTCATTACCAGATCTTTCTGTTTAAAGAACATTTCTATATTGTCCATAAGGTTGGATATATTGGCCATCATCGTTATTCCATAAACCTCATCATTCAAAACAGTGTAATTTTTAGTTTCATCCTAAATATGAAACCATACAAGAATAGAGCAAATTAAATATAAACGTGTGAATACAATAGATCAAAAATCATTTGTTAAAATAGTTCACCCAAAACTCTTGTGAAGTTCAGCTCTTCTGAAGCCAACAGAATTATGTCATGATCGAAAAGAAATACGTGTAAATTAAGTTTTTAAAATATTGGTTTGTCTATCATAGAATATAACAATTATGACAATTGTAATTTTTGGGTGAGCTATCACATAAAAATTCCTTAATGTTAAAACATGGAATTTTACATTTTTTAATTGTGCCTTTCCCATGTCTTTGAACCGGAGAATTCCAAGTAATGCCCTGCCATTGTTTTCCAAACGTGATTTATTAAAGGCCTCACTGGAAATCTTTACAAACCAGGGAATGTCTGTCGTCAGGTCACTTTGACAATCAGCAACCTGTGAGGGGGGAAAGAATTAGCATAATAAATGCGGAATCATACTATGTTTTTATGTTATTCAAGCCAGTGTGAACAGTAACAAAGTTACTTTTAATCTTTAGTATTTATGTAATCTTTTTTATATCAACTGTACTTTATTAATATTTTTATTTTGGGAAATTTTTACTTTTACATCACTACATTAAAGAATAATATCTTACTTTTTTCTCTAGTACATTTCATAAAAAATGTTGTTTCTCGCTATTTTGAATTGAAGTATTTATCACGCTTTTTGAGACGTGATGGCAGTGTCTGATTCGTGAACGAGCTGATTCTGTTCAGTTAACCTGTTAAAGTGGTTTGCCAGTCACACTGAACGTAGGCCTGGGCGAAAAATCGATTGAATGAATTAATTCGAATTTTTTGAGAGAGACCCCACGCTGCAACATTTGCCTAAAGCCCATCGTAGTCAAAGGCAACAGCACCACAAACCTATTCCAACACCTGAAAGAGACATCGAGCCGAATATGAAAAATGCCAGTCTCTCCGAGACTAACAAAACCACAGTGACCAACAAACCTTAGCTAAAAAACAGCTAACTGTAGCCGAATCCTTTGCACAAGGCACCGCATATGACAGGAAAGGGGCACGGTGGTGTAGCATATGCCCACGTATCAGGATAATCAATAAACTTTGGAATGTTCAGAACACTTTTAGCATGCTGGACTGGGTTGTAAATCTCAGCTCGGCCCCGAAGAGACTGGAGAAGATGAGCCCACTTGACACCTTTGTTACCCTCCGAAGTAAAACCGAAAACTCCAACTTCCCAACTTTGGAGACTTCAAAAGGAGCACCCCCCCAGAGACTGTCCAGAACACATTCCAACACACACACACACACACACACACACACACAAACATACAGAAACACACAAACATACATTTTTGACTGTATATGTAAAATACGACTATGCCAAAATATACCCATCCTGTATTTTGAAGCGTATGCATGTTTCCTAGTGTTTAAATGAGTGTATTTGTGCTAGTGTTATTTGTAATAAGGGAATTTTGTCTGTAAACCATAACTTCTTTTGTATGCCTTTCTGATCTATCGAGTTTGATCTTGTTTTAAAGCTCCGGACTCGAGCTATTCACTGAGAGATGTCACATAGCTGACAAATGCATTTTTCTGTGCGTTTAATTATATTGTGAAGAAAGCACTCCATCTCGAAATCCGATCTGATAGTTGTAAAGTATACAAATTCATCTAGGAGACCAAACAAAGAAAGAGCTTGCCCACCAACTTTGCATCAATGTCATTGGCCATTCCACCTCAAGGAGGTGTGTCGGCCTATCTGTCATAAAAAGGAACACCAGGATTCTGCTGTGTGTTCTCCCGATTGTCTCACGAGCACCTCGTGCACGTCTTTCCCGGACGTCTCCGGTGACCACGCGCTGCCATCGCGCTCAGCTTCGGGACCGCCATCTTCCAGTGAAACTCACTCTCAAGTCCTCAGTTCAAACCTTCCCGCTGAACGGAGGAAGCCAACGAACTGCACCAGCGCTAAACTGAAACTCGACACGCACAACCAATGCAAGTATACTGCCGTTTCTCAATCTTAGATGATGAAACTGATTTCCGTGCTGGCTTAGGACTGTTTGTAAGTTTGCTACTTGCTTCTCTCTTTCCTTCTCTACTTCCACTCTTGTACATAGGTGTGTATATTCTTGTATATATATTTAGACGTATAACCTCTGTATTCGTAGTTTGCATATATTAAAACGTTATTCACGCTTGATTGTTCTGTTTGTTCTTTCAACTGAAGACCAAGTCACTTTAACGTTTTCGATCGCTTTATGCTTTGATGCTATAATAGCAAGTTATTTTCATGGCCAGAGAATAACTCCGTTCATAATATTCTATGAGAAGCAGCGGTTTGCTGGACGAGTTGCAGTTTCTCTAAATAATTATTGAACCTGAACTAATCACATATCAATTATAATTCGTTGTAATTGATTCACAATATATGTTTAATTCCCCCTTGGGTCAATATGTGCATAATAATTCATAAAACCTTATGAATTATTATATTCATATTCCACCCATAAATTGATTAATAACCGCTACATCGTTACAGTGGAGAACAATCACCAAAGCAGTTGCTTTGCACATTTGCTTTAAGTTGTCTGCCGTTTGTACTTATTGGTTCCATAATAAGTAGGGGGGAAAATCGGAAAAATTTTTTCGCATATCAGAAGGCATAGAAATGAAGTTACTAATGCCACAATATAAGCCTTTTATTATTGTAAATGAAAATCATGTTTTGGTCACAACTGTCAGTTATTTGTGAACAAATGCTGTAAAAGGGCAAGCTGGTTAAGACCATTTTTTTGAAATGCTTGAATGTAGACATGTTCACATTTGTGCACTACCATCTGAAAGGGGAAGGTAACGTTTTAGTTAAAAACTAAATGTAATGTTAAAATAACACAAATGAATGCCCCTGCATAGCATCCTTCTTAAAATGTTAACACACTTTGCCCTATGTGATGTCTGTTTTTATATTGTATGTTTATATTTGTCATAACAGATTTTGTTTTTTCTTCATTTCTAAATACTGTATGGTTATTTTCTTTTGTTTGCACACTTGAATTGTCAGTAGTAGTTATGTGTTTTGGTAACAAAATAAAAGTCAGACTGAGCTGTAATCTATTTAATCTATTTTTAATTGTGTGTCTAGTACATTATATACCCCACATATAATATAAATGCATTTTGAGCAGTAGGGTGGAATACATAAAATTGCAAAATAAACACTGATCAGTCAGTATACTTTTTACTTCTAATAATTGTTAAAAATCAAGTTATTTTGTACTTTTAATCAAGTAAAATTTAAAAGGAGTACTTAAAGGTGCCATAGAATGGAAAATTGAATTTACCTTGGCATAGTTGAATAACAAGAGTTCAGTAAATGGAAATGACATACAGTGAGTCTCAAACACCATTGTTTCCTTCTTCTTATGTAAATCTCATTTGTTTAAAAGACCTCCGAAGAACAGGCGAATCTCAACATAACAACCGACTGTGACGCAACAGTCGGGATCATTAATATGTACGCCCCCAATATTTGCATATGCCAGCCCATGTTCAAGGCATTACACAAGGGCAGCCAGTATTAACGTCTGGATCTGTGTACAGCTGAATCAACAGTCTAGGTAAGCAAGAACAACAGCGAACTGACATGATCCATGATATCATGATATTTTAGTGATATTTGGGTAACACTTTAGAATACTGATCCTTCATTAATAAATAACTACACAGGAACAAATGAGGAATGCATTATTAACACTCTAGTAACTACTATTAACTAACAAGAAACTCTGATTAATGAATTAGTAAGTAATAGTGCTCAGTTGTAGGTGGTAGTTCACTATTAACTAATCAGTAACTACTGATTTTTCATTCCTCCCAGAGAACTACTAAGAACTACTATATACAGGTTCATAATTAACATGAATGATGCATAATGTATAATTAATTCTAAAGTAAAGGCCTTGGTGTTTTGATGTTTTTGTATGTTTTTGTACAGTAATTCCTTATGATATATTTGGTAACACTTTAGTAATTACTAGTGGGTTACTATGATCTTCACTTTAAAATACTGATCCAAATAAGTAGTTGTTACTTTAGAGTTATATAGTAACTCTTGAGTTATTACTATCCAATACTTTACAAAAACCTCAAAAGTTTACAATGACTTCAGTAGTTACTAGAGAGTTATCATGCTTTTCACTTTAGAATACTGATCCAAATAATTAGTAATTCCTTCTGAAGTATTTGGTAATACTTCACTCATTACTAGTGGGTTACCAAGGCCTTTACTTTAGAATTAATTATACATTATTCATTATTCACATTAATTACGAACATCTGTATAGTAGTTCTTAGTAGTTCTCTGGGAGGTATGAAATAAACAGTAGTTACTGATTAGCTAATAGTGAACTACCACCTTTAACTGAGCACTATTACTTACTAATTCATTCATCAGAATTGTTAGTTAATAGTAGTTACTAGAGTGTTAATAATGCATTCCTCATTTGTTCCTGTGTAGTTATTCATTAATGAAGGATCAGTATTCTAAAGTGTTACAGATATTTGTAAATTGTCTTTCTAAATGTTTAATTAGCATGTTGCTAATGTACTGTTAAATGTGGTTAAAGTTACCATCGTTTATCACTGCTTTCAAGGAGACTGGAGACGTCGCTATTTTCATTTTTAAACACTTGCAGTCTGTATAATTCATAAACAACTTCATTCTTTATAAATCTCTCCCAACAGTGTGTAATGTTAGCTTTAGCCACGAAGCACTATCAAACTCATTCAGAATCAAATGTAAACATTCAAATAAATACTGTACTTACATGATCTGATGTATGTAGGGCCCTATAAATATATTTTTTCCCAAATTCCGTTTTATTTTTTCTCAATTTCCGTTTTATTTTTTCCCATTTTCCGTTTAAATTTTTCTGGATTCCGTTTTTTTCCGTTTTATTTATTTTTTGACTCCATTTTAATGGTTAAATTAAATTTTAGTAATCAAAAAGCATGTCTAATTAATTTAATTCTTAAAAACAACAATATTAATTAATTAAAAAATATATTTTTATGATTTTTTTTTTTTCTTCAGAAGTTCTGTTGTGTATTTAAATTTTTCTGGCAATCAAATGAATGCATACCATTTAATTTATCTTTTAATCATGAAATTAAACTTTTTTGTCAAACAATGTGTTGCACAACAGAGCTTTACTGTTAAAATTAAAACGGAAGAAACACTGAGATTGTTTAAAATATATTTTAATAATTTATTATTAAATTAATCGAAATTCTACTATACAACAGTAATATGTTTCTGTCAAGTTAAATCGAGCTTTTATTTTGACGGTTTGCCTAGAGCTTTGAGTTTCTGTGTTTATGACGGTAGTTTTCTCAAACGAAGCGGTTAATGCTGATGAAGTGACTTTCAGAGCAGCTCTGGAGATGAATTTGTGCGTTCATATAGTGAGGCGACAGAGGACGAAAACACTGCGAGCGTCGCACGTGCTTCAGCGTGCGTGCACCTGCGCCATTGTGTGTGAGGCGGTGTGAGGTTTCCGCATCATTCATTTCAGAGGCACACAGGCATGCAGGATTCATGTTTAAATAGTCTTTTTGCGGTTTAATATTCAGTCACTAGTCTATATCGTGATTTAATTTATGTGTACTGACCTGCTTTTAATTCATTCATCAAAAATTTGACAAATTCCGTGACATTCCGCGTTATATAGTAAATTCTGTTTTTATGAATGGATCGCGGAAATTATACGGCCCTATGTATGCATGCAGTATGCATGACGAACATTTTGTAAAGATCCATTTTGAGGGTTATATTAGCTGTGTGAACTTTGTTTATGCTATGTTTTTATAGAGTCGCGAGCTCGGGTGCGGGGAGCGCGAGGATTTAAAGGGGCAGCAGCCTGAATCGGTGCATATTTAATGATGCCCCAAAATAGGCAGTTAAAAAATTTAAGAATAAAAAATATATGGGGTATTTTGAACTGAAACTGCACAGACACATTCCGGGGACACCTTAGACTTATATTACATCTTGTAAAAACGCATTCTAGGGCACCTTTAATACTTTTACTGAAGTAATATTTTATTAAGGTATCTGTACTTTTACACAAGTACTGTACTTGATTTTTGTACTTTTCCACCACTCAACTCAAGTCTTACGTTTATCGTGTTTGGATCAGAAGAGTAACATATTTCTTTGGTTTCTGTGTTCTTGGCTTGTATGTGAAGAAGACCAATAACATCCCCCATGACAATCTCTGCATTGCTTATATTGTTTTTTTCCATATCTTCCATCGTAGTCTTCAGATTGTCCAAGGTGTCTCTGCAAAATTGATTTAATCACTATGGATTCTGTAACGAGTTTTAATTTTAAAATTCTTTGGTAACTGCATACTTACGATGCTTTTGAGGGATCAGTATATATTTGGGGTTGATTATTTGTTAGATTGAAGGTATGTATCTTATTGCAGGTCACACACTTCCATCCATTCCTGTTCAAACTCAAAACGTATGTGCTTTTTTCTTTCCCTTCAGCACACAGAAATAAATAAGGGATGGATTTTATTTACAAATATGTGCATTTGAATCTCAAAGATTAAAGTGTTCCAGTATATTGTTCATTTATAAACCTATAAATGTATTGTAATTTCAGCATTATAATGTTTAGATGCACGATCATCACTATTCACATATTTATTATTGACACAGTCCAGTCATGAATGAACTATAAAGAAGACAACTAAGGAAAAATAAGCAGATTTGTGTCAATCTATTAATTTTATTTAAAAGTGAGATTATCATGTACATTAAGCAAGGGCATGCAGGAACAAAATAGCCATGTTTCCACTGTCGGGCCAAAAGCGGGCGCACTAGTGTGTGCCAGTTGCGTTTCCACTGTCACTACCAGGGCTTGATCGGTCCTCGTCTGGGCAATAGCCAGGGTTTTTTGGCCCGCCAAATACCTTGGTCCAAAGCGGGCCAGCTCTGGCTTGATGGAGTTTGTACGAACAAAGGTAGAGTTTAGTCTGGAGACGGCTGCACCGCAGATTACTTCATATCGGGTACCAGCTAACATCAACATTAAAGACTTTAAAATCATTTTAGCTCAAAACTCACTTTCAGACAGCAGCGAGTGTTTAAAATAACTTCTGTTTGTGGTCTGATGTGGATTCTGATCACTGTATAAGGCAGAGCTGTTTATATGCGATGCAAAAGACTATGCACGCTAACCATTACCAGAGTAAACACGGCAGCTTGAAGAAATCAGACAAATTATATAGGCTATCACAATCGTGTATTTATTTTATCTGTACGTCTTGTCTCTTACCAGACTGTCCGATATCCATATTTAGCTCCATGTATGTCATAAAATATAGCAATTTTTTCGTGAGCTTCCTCTGTTTCTCTGACTGAAAATATAACTGTATGGGACAAAATATGTAGAAATTATCATTCTTTCTAAATGTGATGTAAGCATACTGTCATACTGTGTGTCCTCTTTGTTTTTGTGCAATAACAGTAAGTTACCTTATTTCTGTGACTAATGTTCACACAAATTAATTCATTATGATCAATGTATTTATGTATTTAACTTATTATTGTAAAATGGTGGGTTTGGGTTTTAAAAGTAAGCCTAAACAACAAAAATGCCAACAAACAGACGCTTTTATCATGTTCGTTTTAGTTTCCAGTGATTTATTTCTGATTAGTTTTCTGTTTAAACTTCCATTTGTTGGTGAAATTATGGTTTTGTGTGGCGTCGTTCCAAAGAGGCATGTTATGGGCAGAGCTTCTGGCCCAACAGTGGAAACTCAGCATGGTTTTGGGCTCGGTGCTACAGCTCAGAGCAGGGCTATTAGCCCAGCCTGGCCCATTGAAAGCAACAGTGCAAAAGCGGCTATTGTAAGCAAGAGCATGGAGAATGAAATTCTTACAACTTACTAACAAATATGATTAGTTATATGTTGTATGATAATTATCTTGATTTTTAAATCAGAGTTTGGTTGGTGTGAAACAGGCAACTGTAACAACTGATGAATCTTAAGACAGACTTACCGCTGCATGTATCATATGCAGCATTTTTACAGCTCTCTCCAGGATCAACAGGACTGATGTTCGAACAATCTCAAGAGACGATGACAACACATAATTCAACTTAATTATCAAACCATAAAGTATCCACTTTATTTGTAAGAGCCATTTGTACATTTAATGTGTTTAGCTTTGGGTATCATTTGCTTTGCATTTACTGGGTATCGATTCAGATGTCCCAATTCAATTCGATTCTGATTCACAAGGTCTCAATTCGATTAGATTCTTGATTTTTGATTTCGATTCTTGATTTTAGACTCAATTTAATGAATTCAATACAGAAATTGAATTAAAATCAAATGTAAAATAACACTGCATATAATATTCACTGTACAAATTAAATAAAGGTTAACCCTTATTAAAGTTACAAAAAAATTATTCAGTGAAGAGCAAGGAGTTATTTTCTCTTTGTCTTTTGTAGTTTGATTAACATTAAAAACAGACCGGCTGTTATTAGGCTGCAGTCATTTTAAGACTAATGTGCGGATACAATAATTATACACATGCGTTCTTTATTTACTGCTTACCATAACCGTAATTGACTAAGTTTGCCTAGATACTCGCAAAGGCGGGCTAAATTTGAGATAAATTTGTGTGAATTTGTCCATTTAGGCACAAGGAGAGGTGAAGAATTCATTTTATTATTTGCACCATGCTGTCTAGGGATGGGTATCGTTAGGGTTTTAACGGTATTACTACTCTTACCGATACTGCTTATCGATCCGGTACTTTAACGGTACTCTTATCGGTACTTTTTGTTTATATATATATATATATATATATATATATATATATATATATATATATATACACAGTATATTATATATCTATATCTATATATATATATCTATATATACACACAGTATATTATATATCTATATCTATATATATATATATACACACAGTATATTATATATCTATATATATATATATATATATATATATATATATATAACTTTGAATTAACTTTGCTTTATATTATATAGTGTCTGGCATTTTTGGTGTCTTATATAAGATACAGTAAGAACATGAACAAAAAAACAAACTGACAAATACAATAAAATAAAGACTCAAATGAAATAAAGTGCTTTCATTTGTTCTTGTTAATGCAAGTAATATAGGCCTAGCCTATAAAAGAAATCTAAGTAACCAAATGTAAAATAACACTGCATGGTTTTCACAGTATAAATAATAGATTAAATCTTATTAAAGCTAACTATATTTAGAAGAAGCGCTGTGAGTGATTTTCTCTTTGCATGTTGAGACAATAGATATTTCACTTTAAGACAATAGATATTAACACGCATCAGATTTTCTCCAAGCTGTTTGTGAACACTTACGATATAAACTGCATTTAAGTAGCTAAACACGCTCCAATCTGATCATTTTAACATACTATTGTGTGTATTTGATCGTTTGGACGTGCCCCTGAAGCCCAACGTGTAATTTGTTTGTTTATTTGCGGTCCATTTTGAAGCGCGTTTTTTAGTTTTTGATGGTTGGAAGCAAAATCTAAATCAAAAATAAAACTAGCTTAATATCAAAGCACAGGCCTAAAGTGTAAGCAGACGTTTAGTTGTTTAGTTCTCTCCTCCACTGTCACCATTAAACAGGGCTTTCATGTGAGCAGCTGCGCACGCCGTAGCTCCTCTGCGTGGGCACGATCTCTCTTCTGGACCGCGAAAGCAAAAATGCATCATAGACAAATGTCCTGATATTATTGCAACAGAAACAGCTGGCGATTCCAGCGAGATAGAATCTGCACGATAATGTCTATATAGCAATAATAAATGCACGTGTATTTTCTCCATAATTTCTCCAGTACCGATAGCAGAACCGTTAACATCAGAGCTTATCGATACACCGGTCTTTCAAAATTTAGCCCCGGGGTCAATTTAATACCGGGTTTCGGTACCCATCCCTAATGCTGTCTGAGATGCATGGGTGTGTGCCCTGCATGCACAACTTCTCACACAGCGCACGTGAGTTCACTTGAATGCTTTAAATGGCAAGGCTTGAAACCGCGTGCAAATGATAAACTTTTGTGACCATGCAGCGCTGGCCTGATCGGGAGACTGACAATTCCTTCAACTGTCTGGAACATCTTTCATGCTGAAAGGTGCACATGCATACGCCATGTTTAGCACTGAATGAATGACACCGTCCCCGCTGTAATATCATGCAGGGTAAATAAGAGGATGACATCTAGTGGAGAAGATTAGTAATAAGATTAACGTCAATCAGATATTATGTTCAATGTTTGCGGATATAAATTTGGAAAAATCAATCTCGAATCTACCACATTAAAAAAAAAAACATTAATCCAAAAATTTTAAAAATGTAACCCTAACCCAAACCTAGTCATTTCTGTTGTGCATGAGAAACATCAAATGGCAAATGAAACCGCACTGCTCTTGATCATGCGACACCATTACTACACAGTGCTGGGAGATCCAGTGAAAAAGCGTTTGAATTCGCCACAGTAATAATAACATTGCTGCAAGATCAAGTGAGAAGCATTCAAATTCAACACAGAATTCTCTGTTATAAACCGTATCGGATGAAAAAGCGCTGATGTGGAAATCAGGAGAAACATTGTGCCATGAACGAACTGTACTGAGACTGTAACCATTAGGGGTGTAACGGTACACACAACTGACGGTTTGGTTTGAAGTCATGGTTCGGTACGGGTTTGGTACAGCATGAGGAAGAAAATTAAATGTAAATTTATTTATTTATTTATTTTTATTTTTATTTATTAAACAGTGGTTTACTGAAAAAATTGTCCCTGTCTTTAAATAAATTAAATTATAACAAAGTTTCTTAACGGATGCTGTAAACTATATAGGGAGTCCTTACTTGAAAATTTCTATAATATTAAAGAATTAACAACAGAGCACAAACTATTAGCCTAAAATCAATTGATATTTATTTTTAGATATAATAATCAACACTCAAATAACTAATTGTATGCAAACACTAATTGCAAGCTGCACATAAGGCACTGTCTGCATTAACTTCTAAATCTTATTATAAAGTTATGTTTTTACTCCAATTCGTTGTTGAAATGTAATAATTTATACACAGTGGCTGTCATTTTCATGACAGATTTATTTAACATTAAATAATCAATACATTACTAACAGGTTAAGTAAAATATAATGAATATATATGCTAATATAGTGCATATGTAAGAGTTCATCTCTCTTGGTAACTAACAAGCTGTGGACACTGAATGGCTTTTCTGAGGTACATGCTATGTGACATTGTTTACAAGCTGTTTTATTGATGTCTTTCCACCATTGAAACACTGATTGAGCAATTAAATGAGATATTATACATTTTAGTAAGTTACTGTATCTTTTAACATAACTTTTCTGTAACTATTATTAACAAGGAAGAGATGATCACATTAACACGCGCCCCAGGCTGTCGCTTGAACGCCTCTTGTGACACCTACACAGAGATCTGTAAAGAGCATCAAATCTGCATTTTCTGTTTGAATTTCATTATAAAAAAGGATAGAATTTGAAAGATGACACTTTGTTTCTTATTGAAAGTAACAAAACACAGATCTTATTTTAAACTGAAGTGTTCGAAAACAGGAGATCTTAATGTTGATCTTAATGTAATGCATTCTGTACACACGTGCACCGTATTGGAAGTCCTGTAGCGAAATGGTTCGGTACGAATACGTGTACCGTTACACCCCTCGTAACCATGGTATTGTGGTAGAAATAGTCAAATGGTGTTTTTTGTTGTTGTTGTTGTTGTTGTTGTTTTTTTTTTTTACATTATTCATCTCAGGGTTTGTACGACCTTTTAAGAGTGAAATTCAAGCACTTTTAAAGGACTTTCAAGTGCTTCACACCTTTTCCAGCACTTCAAATCTGTAAATATTATCTAATTTAAATTTTTAATGTGAAGATTGGTAAAAGTATAAGTTTAAAGATGTAGGAAAACTAACACTTCGTAGCCAACAAACACTTTTATTTTTTTTAAAAAGACATGAAATTACCAGTAGATGTTTGACTGCTTGACTTTCCACTTGTACTTGTATCTAATATATGGAAAAAAGTAGGAAGTCACAGTTTCATGAAAAACAAACATGTTTTTATCTGCATCTCAGTTCAAGCATCTCAGTGCTTTACTGTGAAATTTCCAATAAACAGACTTGAAATATTATTAGTAGCAGCAGCACTTATTAATGCAAAACAATAGTAATTTTATGATTAAATTACTTAATTCCCCCAGCACTACCAAATCAGATGCTGGTGCCACCATCTGTTGAACTTAGTGGCACCCATGCTACTGCTCTCAAATGTAAGTCTGGAGCCCTGATAATCATAGACAAAATAGTTTGTAGCGCAAATAGTTTTAATGTTTACTGCACTTTATTATTGTAGTTATTATACTATAGCAGCTTTAGTATAATAGCAGCTAATGAATCTGAAGTCTTGCACAATCAAAAAGAAAATATGCAAAATATGATCTCTACATATTATAGAGTAAAACTTCTGCCTCAAATAGTAATAAAAGTAATAAAACTCATTCCCATAGTGGCTTTTTACACCTATCCTAACCAACTCTCCTGTCATAATTGAAGACATATACTGAAATTAAAAACAATATAAAAGTGGATAAAATCTTACCTGACTCTGTCTGGCAATTCAAATTATCCAAAATTCCTGCAAAAAGGAAGAGATGGAATTACAAGACTCACTAAATATAACTAATCTAAAATAGTCTGTGGTAGGAATGACCCGATCAAGTTTTTTGTGCCCCCAATTAGTGTTGTCAAAAGTACCGACTTCGGTACCTAGTCGGTACTGAAATTTAAAAAATGTGACGCTTTGAGCGCTGTTGAGTGGATTCGTAAACATCTCTGATTGGCCGTTGTTTTCACGGCTCATCAGATATGTCTGTGATAGGCTTCAATGATCAACGCTGTAAAAACGTTGTAAATAGTCATCAATTAATCTCTTCACTAAGCGCTTACACAGATACACACGGGAGCGTTTGAAAGCAGGCATCTATCGCGGATTGGTCCACTGTTAGTCACCTGCTTTCAATCGCTCGCGCTCCCACTTTCAAAACGCTTTCAAATTCAAACACTTCTGTGTGCTTTCAAATGCTCCCACGCGTTGATCATTGTAGCCAATCACAGGCATATCTGATGAGCGTGTCAACACAATGGTCAGAGATGTTTACGAATCCACTCAACAGCGCTCAAAGCGTCACATTTTTTTAAAATTTCAGTACCGATAGGTACCGAAGTCGGTACTTTTGGCAACACTACCCCCAATCTGATCTGAGTCATTGAATATTAAGTATGTGCCGATCAGTGGTAGTAAAGTGGAGTAAATGCATCAGTGGAGTAAACGTACATATACGTATAATAAAATATTACTCAAGTGAAAGTATTTAGTGTTCCTTTTCAATTTTACTTGCGTGAAAGTACAAAAGTACTTGATTTTTAATGTAATTAAGTAAAAAATTACTGATTGATGAATGGTTTTGTAATTTTATTCATAGGCCACTTATAATTAAATTAATTTTATATATTTTATATAATCCTATTGCTCAAAATAATTATGAATGATTATGAATTGTCAAATAGCCAGCACTAGTCAGTATGGATGGAAGATTAGTGGATGCAGATACATAATATGTAATGTGTGTTGAGACAATATAAAAACAGACAAAACATATAGGGCTAAATACATAACATTGTAAAATTGTTACAGCAGCAGGGAAGATGAACGTGCATGTGTTATTTTTATTTGTGTTAGAGTTGCACGATTCTGGATAAAATGAGAATCAAGAATTTTTTTGTTTGTTTTTTTCAAATAGAAATCATGATTCTGCCATGATTCTGAATAGACAACTAAATAAAATTGTGTATGATTATTTACTAGAATACAAAATATTAATTGCTGCAGTCTATTTAAAAATATTTAATTAATTTCATAAAATGGGTTAGAATGAATGGTTTAATGACTCCCTCATAACTACTTCATTGTTTCATGACTGGATGAATCAATGTTTTTGAACAAATCTTTGAATGAATCATTCAATGTCAAATACATTTTAACAGTCACTTGTCTCCTCCTAGTGTCATAACAATGTAATCGATACAACTGTTATTTAAAGCGACAAGTTTTAAAATGTGATTTGATCTGATTAAATCGAGATCATGATCTGTAGACACATTGGTGTGGACATGTCCGCATTAAAGCATTTCAGTGGGCTTACAGATCGCCCTTTACTGCAGATTTAGTTAAAAAAACAACTGACCTAAATATGATTTTCAGTTATAATAATTCATCCTAAAATTCAACATTAGTAGGCTAACTTACTTTTCACCATCAGTCACGCACACTCAGAGGATCCCCATTTCTTGGCTAACCTGTTGTTTTATGTCTCAATGACATGCAAGAAAACAACCAAATAAAGGAAATGGGGTATACTGTGTTTAGTGGGTTAATAAATCAAGGTCATTGGTCTTGTTTAGTGCTTTTTGCTTTCATAATATTTTATATTGTTATATATTATATATTGTTATTTGTTAATTTATTTTTTAATTAATTTTTTTGTTTGTTATATGTGACCCTGGACTACAAAACCAGTCATAAGGGTCAATTTTTTGAAATTGTGATTTATACATCATCTGAAAGGTGAATATATATAAGCTTTCCATGATGTATGGTTTGTTAGGACATTTGGCCGAGATACAACTATTTGAATCTAAAGGTGCAAGAAAAATCTAAATATTGAGAAAATTACCTTAAAGTTGACCAAATGAAGTCCTTAACATTGTATATCCACTCACAAAAATATATATTTTTATATATTTACAGTAGAAAATGTACAAAATATCTTCATGGAACATGATCTTTACTTAATATCCTAATCATTTTTGGCATTAAAGAAAAAAAAAAAAAATCAATAATTTGTGTTTAACACTCTGAGGTCTGACGGTATCGCCGGCGATACCACCGTGGTTTTTTCTTATCAGTGTGAAAGAGACTCAAAATACTCCGTCAATGTTGCACATACAATTAAGAGTTATACACCATTTTAATCTGTGGAATATCTTCTTTTATTTGTGTACACTCAGAGTAAAAACACAATGTTGTGCTTTTTGTAAAATAAAGAAAACTAACATGATGCGTGATCTCTCGTCTCCCTCTGAATGAACTCCAATCTGATAGTTCTCAGAAAATGAACTGTAACTTAGTGAATACTAATCACAGAAAAATTAAACTTATGTCTAAAAAAACGTTAAGATGTCAGGTTTTAAATCATGTAAGTCAAATCGAAAACAAACCTTCTGTGTTTATGTAATCTGTATGAAAAGAGAGCCATGTCAGAAATCCGTGATTCAGCTCATTATCCGCTAATGCGGCCACGCCCACGGAGCCAGCGCTATTCAGACGCAAATTCAGTCAATACATACATTCATCATCTCAATCGTGTATTTATTGTCTTGAAAAGTGTTTTGAATAGCCATATTTAGCGATCTCTTGCCTCTGTTAGTTCCTTGATTGTCACATGATATGCCTCTTCTTTTACTGAGGCATTTGTGGACAAAAGGGGCAGAGTGCCCTCCGGCTCAAGGATGAATTAAAAACACAGCATCCAGCGCTCATAATGATGACAATAAATATAGAATAATAAATATTATGTATAGAAAATTGATATAAACATATGAGAATCCATCAATATTTCTCCAAATGTGTATGCTTTTAAGCATATTAAGAAATTATGGTCAATATAAGATTTTAAGAGTCAAAATGTGAAGCTTGAGTCTTAGATCTTTTTAATGATGTATAGTTTGTCAACTGCACATCAACATTTAGGCTCTATAATATAACAAATATAGTAGCCTATATGAAATGCCCTAGAGGTAGGAATGTTCAGACGCTTGCATCACAGAAATACATTATATTTTAAAGTATATTAAAATAGAAAACCATTATTAAGAGACTTGAGACTTCTTTTAAAAACATTATAATGGCAATGTGTTCTTTTGACTGGTAGTGTAATTTAACATATGCCTATACAAAATTTTCTTCATATCATGTGCAATAATATGTGCATGCATGAGATCACAAAAATCATGTTTTTTTTTTTGTCCTGAGTGGACTTTAATCCTGTTATCAGCATGATCACAGAGGGTTTTTTCACAGCCTACCTGACTGAAAGGCCTCATTAATATGCAAGTCATTTCAGGTCATTATTATTCAATTCTTTTGTCTTCTCAGGTGAGAATCACCCATTATACATGAGGATTCACGCCTCCATGCATACTGTGTTTCTTGACCAAAAGTGTCTTAGAAAATTTAAATCTCTCTATTGTTTTATATGAAGGAGTAGGAAGGATAATTTTTACTTCATTCTGAAGCAAAAACTCTAGTCTACAACCTCCAATACCCAGAATCCTTATGAACACAGTTTTAATATATATTTTTTGGCCTTATTTCAGTGACTTAAGTTTTTTGTTTTTTCAATAACCATGCATAAACGTTATTCCTTCAAAAACACAAACATGTACATACATGTTCCTCACATATTATTGTAGCCTAGTTTGTGCTGAATACAGTGTAATGACACTTTTTCCATTAATCTGTTTATGAACAACTGAAAAAAGCACAAATGTCAGGGCATGTCAAAACTTCTCCAGGGCCCCAAAAATCCTCAGACCCCAGAGGGTTAATTACGTCAACACAGCAAATGATGTGATAGGCTACTGGTCATGAAAAACACAAATAACATGTAAATTTTACAGTCATAATGTGTGAATTTGTATGGTCGCCAATGGCGACCTCAGCAAAAATATCACTCGCAAATTAATATTTTATGACCGTTTTATACACAGTCTGGATCCCTGACACAGTTGAATCAGCTGATGCATATGGCAATGAAGGTGGTTGGTCTGGGGGTTTACCCCAATCTTCAGTCTATATTCAACAAAATTGCTTTTAAACAGGCAAGGAAAATTACTCTGGACCCATCTTATGTGCTTTATCCTGAATTTGAACTATTGCCATCTGGTCGACGGTTCCGTACTGCAAGGTTTACATACAACCGCTATAGGAATTATTCGTTCCTTTGGATACAAGGCTGTTGAACTCTAATTCAAAGGACATGACTGTGTCATTGTTATTGATTTGGGTGTCTTGTTGTGCAGCTTCACCTGTATTGCCCAAGACAATTTTCATTTAACAGGGACAAATAAAGTATAAAGTAAAGTATAAAGTAAAGTACCCAGTTGTACCCTGCTGGACAGTGAAATATTTGTTCTTATGGGGTATTATTGTGCACTAAAAAGAACACCCCCACCAAAAAGCTCAAAATGTTCAACATTATCACTGTCTATTGTAGGACAACACGTACCTGTTATATTCGAGGTTAATAGCGGACATTTATCATCTGGCAATATCCACAGCTTTATGCCTGTAAACGTCTCATTCAATCTGACTTCACAATGCCCCCCATGGTTTATGCTGAAACTGTATGATTTGCACCGTCCTGAAAGTAGAGCGAACATGATACATTTGTTGAAAAAATACTTTTCGAAGAGCTTTGAACAATAGTATGCATTATAAATAAAATAAGCACAGATTTAGAGAAGAAACCTAGAGAAGAGATGTTTAGTGTGATAAAGTTATTTTCCTGTATCTTTGCAGGTAATAGAGATGTCTGTTTAACTGGAATAAAAACAGAAATGAACTCAATTAGTTTCAGTCGTCACAAGTGCTTTCAGACAATAAATATGTAGTTTTCAGTCATGTTAGCAGTGAATTTCACATCTACCTGGATCTATTGATTTCCAGAAACATGTGTCTGTCAAATTGACTTCGATTTTCATTATTTTTTTTGAGCAGGCTGCACAAATAAAATATTTAAGGCCATTATGTAATGATGTATAACATAGTTTAAAACTCTAGTTTAGATGTTAAAATTTAGATGCCCAGAGTCATAATCTTTTTTTAATCATGTTATTTTTTGTTTACATTTAAATTTTTCAAATCAACATACTTATCTGGTGTGAAGCACAACAGACGATCATCAGCCACAGCAAATTCTGCTTTTGCCGAGACATAATTCCCAAAAGCAGCCTGACTGATAAGAGACAAAAGTGTTTTTTTTTTTTTTTTTCTCCAACAGATATTGGTAGCAATCCTTAAAGCATTTTATATTTACATTATTGATATGAAAAGTCCACAGTTCAAGAGAAGAGAGAGAGTTTCATCCGTTCACATATGAAGCTGTACGATTATGATCTGTAGTTCAGAGACACTGGAACAATAACATACGGCTCATTTGCATATGCAAATCATGTTTATTTGGGCTTTACTGTGAATTTCAGTGTTCATTTACATTCAGGTCCAGTTTATCAAGTCATATTTGTTCACAGAGAACAATGTAAGTGTACATTTATATTTAATAATAGTAGCAACAAGATTTAAATGAAAGCATAACCTTTATTAGTGGTTATCAGACAATATTTAGATTATTTTGCAATAGTTAGATTCCCATACAGAAAATGTCAAGTTTTAAAACTATTCATAGAAAAAACTAAATCTCATATGTTGCTTATAAATTTTGTCTTTCTTTCCTTTCAATAAATGGCAATAGCTGTGATTATTGTGTCACTTAATGAATGATATTAACATATTTGCAAGTTTGACTAATTTAAATAAATGTTTTTGGAGGCACTGAAAGTCATAATTAAGGAATTTTATCAGCTTCATTACAATGACATGAGCAGCTCTCAGAGATATAACTTATTAAATCACATTAAATAATGCAGAAGTCATTAGCTGATTTTGACACTGTTTTCGTGTCTTGCATTTTCAGTAACCAAATATGTTCTACATCCGTGTGTGTGATCAAACAAATATCTGAATCCACAGGTGTGGGACTTAAGTTTCATTCAGAAGATGCAAATTTGTTTTCTAAAAGAGGTTCAGTATAGTTTGTGTCACTGACACACACATGTTCAAACATGGATTATAAAGCTCAATAAATATAACATCACTAATATTCACAAATCAATCCTCCCACAATAACAGACAGTTTCAGTAATGATCATCACAGATATTTGTCGAGTTATTTCAGTAAAGTTGGGATGTACATACATAATTTTAAACAGTTCTTACTCATTCAGAGGTGACATTTGTCTTTGTGTTGCTCTGATTTTGGCGAAATCCCCTGAAACAGCGACTGTACAAATCAGTTTAAGAAATCAGTCTTTAAAAGTCAGAGAAATCATTCTGTCTTATTTATGCTAATTAGAAACATTTTTCACAGCATAATTTCTGGATTGATTGATGGTTGTGGTGGAGTCAGACACTTCTGGATCATCAGAGAAACGACCTTCAACGACTTTTTGAATGTGGTAATAATACAGGAAGAGGAAAAACCCTGGAAAGAAAAGAGAAGCCTGTTTAATGATATCGTCTCGGTTACATAGGTAACCCTCGTTCCCTGAAGGAGGGAACGGAGACGTACGTCGGACAGACCGACGAATAGGAATCTCGCTAGAGAGGCCAATCTACTTCGAGTGTAACTAAACGAGCCAATGCACATTGGCATGCAATCATATGCATCAGCTGCTTGCCTCGCAGCGCGGGTATATAATGAGCAGCAGGTGCGTTGCATCTTCAGGTTTTCGCTGAGGAGCCGAACCGAGCAGGCGGCAGCATCAGCAGGACAACGCCTGTGGCGACGGGACGTACGTCTCCGTTCCCTCCTTCAGGGAACGAGGGTTACCTATGTAACCGAGACGTTCCCATTCAGTCGGTCACGTTCGACGTACGTCGGACAGACCGACGAATAGGAATCCCTACCAAAGCGCCACAGGAGCTGCCCTCTTCCAGCGCTCTGACGTGAGCCACCTGAACCCCCTTGCCTAAGGACGGTGGGACCAGGCTCACGCAGAGAGGGTCGATCACTGTTGTTCCCAAAACCCACTCAGTGCGACAATTGGATAACGCTGGGAAAGCGTAGCCTTACATGCGATAAGGAACGCTGCGGAAGCCATATCCTTCCCCGAAGGAGTTATATGGATAAGTACATATGGACTAACCTTGTAGGTTGTACAACATATGGAAGAACTGGGGTGACTCCACTCGATGAGAGATGGGTTCTCCCAGAGGGAAAGACACGGGCTTCGTTTAGGAGCAGCCGTGGAAAAAGCCTCCTCCGAGGGCAGCGCTTGCAGGCTCACTACCTGGTCCCTGAAGGGAGTGGTAGGAACCTTGGGCACGTAGCCAGGCCGGGGTCTCAGTACCACGTGGCTGTCACCCGGCCCGAACTCTAGGCACGATTCGTCGACCGAAAATGACTGCAGGTCCCCTACCCTCTTGATGGAGGCCAATGCCACCAGCAGCAAAGTCTTCATAGAGAGAATCTTTAAGTCTGCTGACAGCAAAGGCTCAAAGGGAGCAATCTGGAGTGCTCTGAGCACCAGAGTAAGGTCCCAAGAGGGTATGGAGGGGGGACGAGGAGGATTTAACCGTCTCGCCCCCCTAAGGAACCTGATGACCAGGTCGTGCTGACCAACAGATTTGCCATCTATGTGGTCGTGGTAAGCGGATATGGCAGCAGTATGGACTTTGAGGGTGGAGGGGGACAGCCTACGCTCCAACCCTTGCTGCAAGAAGGAAAGCACGACTCCGATCGAGCATCTTCGGGGGTCTTCTCGACGAGAAGAACACCACTCGATGAACAGGTTCCACTTCGAGGCGTAAGCACGTCTCGTAGACAGTGCACGTGCCGAAGTGATGGTGTTAAGTACCTCAGGGGGTAAGTCACCTAGAACCTCCGCGTCCCGTCCAGGGACCAGACATGGAGTTTCCAGAGGTCTGGACGCGGGTGCCAAAGAGTGCCCCGTCTCTGAGAGAGGAGGTCCTTCCTCAGAGGGATGGGCCAGGGAGGGGCTGTCGCGAGGACTGAGAGTTCTGGGAACCAGGTCCGGTTGGGCCAGTAAGGCGCAACTAACAAGACCTGCTCCTCGTCCTCCCTGACTTTGCACAGGGTCTGTGCAAGTAGGCTCACTGGGGGAAACGCATATTTGCGCAGGCCCCGGGGCCAGCTGTGAGCCAGTGCATCTGTCCCGAGTGTTCCCTCGGTCAGAGAGTAAAACAACTGGCAGTGGGAGGTTTCTGGTGAGGCAAACAGGTCTACCTGAGCCTCTCCGAACTCTCTCCAGATCAGCTGAACCACCTGGGGGTGGAGTCGCCACTCTCCGGGCAGCGCAGCTCGTGATAGCTCGTCGGCCACACGGTTGAGCACACCGGGGACATGAATGGCGCGAAGCGACCTCAGATGCTTCCGACTCCACAGGAGGAGATGGCGGGCGAGTTGCGACATGCGACGGGAGCGTAGACCACCTTGACGGTTGATGTACGCAACGGTCGCAGTGTTGTCCGTACGGACCAGTACATGCTTGCCCTGAAGCAGGCCTTTGAGGCGGCTCAGAGCAAGGCGTACTGCCAGCAACTCGAGGCAATTGATGTGCCAATGCAGATGGGGTCCCGTCCAAACCCCTGAGACTGCATGCCCGTTGTACGTGGCACCCCAGCCGGTGGCAGAAGCATCTGTGAAAACCACAGCATGCCGGGACACTTGTTCTAGGGGCACTCCTGCCCGAAGAAACAAAGGGTCCGACCACGGACTGAAGGTTCGGCGGCACCCCTGAGTGATTGGCACCCGGAACGTGCCGCGTTGCCACGCCCATCTCGGGACTCGGCCGTGAAGCCAGTGCTGAAGCGGTCTCATATGAAGCAGACCGAGCGGTGTTACAGCCGCTGCAGCCGCCATATGCCCCAGGAGCCTCTGAAAGAACTTCAGTGGGACCGCTGTCCTGCCATTGAACGTATTCAGGCAGTTCAACACCGACCGAGCACGTTCCTCTGTGAGGCGTGCTATCTGTTCGACCGAATCCAACTCCATACCGAGAAAAGAGATCCTCTGCACTGGGGCGAGTTTGCTCTTTTCCCAGTTGACCCGAAGCCCCAACTGGCTGAGGTGACTGAGCACCAAATCCCTGTGTTCGCACAACTGATCCCGAGACTGTGCTAGGATAAGCCAGTCGTCTAGATAGTTGAGAATGCGAACACCCTGTTCTCTCATGGGAACAAGGGCTCCCTCCACGACTTTCGTGAAGACGCGGGGAGACAGGGCCAGCCCGAAGGGTAGGACTCTGTACTGATATGCTCGACCTTCGAACGCGAATCTCAGGAATGGCCTGTGTCGCGGAAGAATCGAAACATGGAAGTACGCGTCCTTCAGGTCGCGTCCAATCTCGGGGACGGATGCACTCGAAAATGCGTTTCTGCGTGAGCATTTTGAACGGTAGCTTGTGAAGGCTCCGATTCAAAACTCGCAGGTCCAAGATCGGTCGTAACCCGCCGCTTTTCTTGGGTACAATGAAGTAGGGGCTGTAGAACCCCGACCTCAAATCGGCTGGAGGGACCGGCTCTATCGCGTCCTTCGCCAGTAGGACTGCGATCTCCGCACGCAGAACAGGGGCATCGGCATCTTTCACTGTAGTGAAGAGGATGCCCCTGAACTTGGGGGGGCGCCGGGCGAACTGAATCGCATAGCCGAGCCTGATGGTCCGAAGGAGCCAGCGAGACGGACTGGGGAGCGCTAGCCAGGCTCCCAGAGACCGCGCAAGCGGCACCAAGGGGACCACCGGCGTACCCGCCGCGGGGCAGCGAGGTGGAACGCAGGGACGCGGCCCGGGAGGCTCTCTGTGTGAGGCGGCCCGAAGCGGGGTCACAGTGTGCTGTGCAACACTTACCTGCTTCCACGGGTGGACAGAGGGAGCAGTCGAGGTTTTGCCTACCTGCTGCTCGCTGCTGTCCGCTGGCGACAGAAGAGGTGGATGAGAGTGGTGAGGTTCTAGCCCTCCCACTGCTCTCCGAGCCCTCTTCGGACCCGGAGATAGAGGAAACTGCTCTTTTATTGAAAATTTGGGTACCGCTGGCCGTTGAGCCAGCGGCGGAACAAAAAGGGGAAACAAAAGATTCTCCACCCGGCCCTCCTCCGGGGGAAGGAGCGGTGCGGTCACCACCTCCTGAAGAGCAGTCCCGTCCATCTCCGGGTCGCCCGTCCTAGGGCCGCTTGGACTTGGCCTTGCCACCCTTCTTCTTAGGGGGTGGCTGGACGGGCTGGGCACCCCGCCCGCGACCGGCTCCACGACGCCGCTTGGATGGAGGCTGCTGCTGCTGGGGCGTCGGAGCGGGGGCGGCTGCAGGGGGGCGCCCTCGGCGACGGGCAGTCTGAGGTGCCGCCGGCGGTGGAGGTGCAGCAGCTGACCGCCTCGGCAGGATGTGACTGATCGCCTCTGACTGCTTTTGTACAGCCGAGAACTGTTGGGCAAAGTTCTCGACCGCGTCGCCGAAGAGGCCGGTCTGGGACACGGGGGAATTAAGAAACCTGACTTTGTCGGTATCCCTCATGTCCGCAAGACACAGCCAGAGATGGCGTTCCTGGACCACCATGGTGGACATCGCACGACCCACTGACCGCGCCGTAACCTTCGTCGCTCGGAGCGCGAGGTCCGTCGCGGCACGAAGTTCTTGTAGAACTTGCGGATCGTGACCACCCTCGTGCAGGTCCTTCAGTGCCTTGGCCTGATGGACCTGCAACAACGCCATAGCGTGTAAGGCGGAAGCGGCTTCCCCACAGGCCTGATAAGCCTTGCCGGTAAGATCCGACGAGTACTTACAGGCCCGGGAAGGGAGAGACGGCTCCCCCCGCCAGGTGGAGTTAGGGCACAGTTGCATAGCAACGGCCCGTTCCACAGGGGGTATGCGCGTATAACCCTTAGCCGCTCCACCATCAAGGGTGGTGAGGGAGGAGGACCCACCGACACGGCTTCGGGCAGTAAAAGGTGCCGTCCACGTGCCAGTGAGCTCTTCATGCACCTCCGGGAAGAAAGGCACTGGGGTGGGGGGCTGAGAACCAGCCCTTGCCACCCCGAGATACCAATCATCCAACCTCGAGGGCTCGGGACACGGTGGAGGGTTCCACACGAGCCCGACCCTGTTGGCGGCCCGGGAAAGCATAGCCATCATTTCCGGGTCTGAATCGGGCACAGTCGTCACTCCCGAGGGAGGCAGCTGCGCCGAATCGTCATCCCCAGAAGCGTCAGGCTCACCCTCCGATGCAGCGATCGACATCCGGTCGTCTTGGGGAGCTCCGAAGGATACGGATGGTACACACCTCTGGGGTGGTCCACCGCGTTCCCCCGGCAGCTCTACTGGCTGCGGAGCGCAAGAGGGGTGAGGGTTCCTAGGGGGTTGGTTCCCCGAAGGAAACGCGCTCACCGTGATCCTCAAGTCACCAGCCCCGCCGCCCGAAGCAACCCTCTGAGGAGGATTGGAACGAGGCGTCGGGACCGGGACTCCACCCCTTTGCAGAAAGTGGAGTCTCGACCGCAGCTCCGCGACGGTCATCTTCCCACAATGGGTACATGACTCGTCCACAAACGCCGCCTCAGCGTGCCTTAAGCCCAAGCACGCGATACAGCGCTGGTGACCATCCCGAGGCGCCAGGTAACGACCGCATCCAGAAACACACAAGTAGAACGACATCTTTAAAAAGACGCGAACTACTCGTGTAAGCTCTTTCAAGGACTGACTCTTTTAGGTGCTGAAGCACGCAGGGGAAAAGCCGCTGCAGCACAGACAGGGAAATGTGCAGCCTGTCGTGTGCACTCTCCTTGAAGGCGCTCTCTTACCAGCTGTAATAACAGCTTTTTAGCGCTCTAGGCGCACCGTTTCACCAGCCGTGAGAACGGCCTTCACGCTGACTACAGCTTTTGCTCAAATAAAAAAGGCAAAGAAAAACAAAGGAGAAATCGGCCCCGCTGCTGCGCTGTCCGCCTGCACCACAACCAAGAGACGTCTCGAAGAGCAGACTCGTTCACACTCGTGGTTTCAGTAGCTATCTTCTTCAGTGTTGAGAAGGTTTGGCTCCGAAGCGAAAAGCTGAAGATGCAACGCACCTGCTGCTCATTATATACCCGCGCTGCGAGGCAAGCAGCTGATGCATATGATTGCATGCCAATGTGCATTGGCTCGTTTAGTTACACTCGAAGTAGATTGGCCTCTCTAGCGAGATTCCTATTCGTCGGTCTGTCCGACGTACGTCGAACGTGACCGACTGAATGGGAACTGAAATGTATTTGAATTAAATTAAAGTTTTTTGCATAATTTATAAACTGTAACAAAAAAATTAATAAGTAATGAAAAAATATATAATGAACAATTTTGAATTATAAATCAATCTGTAGGAAAAACATAAACAAATGTTGGCATCGCACACAGTTATTCAAGTAGGAAGAGTGTGATTGTATCTGTGCTTCCCTAGAAACATTTTTTTTCAAAACCGATGTGATTCCAATACCCAAAATACTGAATACTGGCCGATACTGATCCCGATCTGATTCCAGTGGTGTTTTTTCTTGATCAGTGTAGAATATCTATACCTCTGTGTGAAACTGAATGATCAATCTTTTATGTTAAACACAATCCACTAAATAGGGCCCTATGAAATCTTTTTTTATTTTTTTCCCAAATTCGTTTTTTTCCATTAAATTTTTTCTGGATTCCATTTTTTTTTTTTTTTTTTCAGGTTTTTTTTTAAGGTTTAAATTAAACTGTAGTAATCAAAAAGTATGTCTAATTAATTACAATAATGAATCTTTTCCAATTTACCAACAATTTATTAAAAGTTTAACAAAAAAAATTAAACATTTTTAGGGCCCAATGATACATGTTTTATTCTTTCCCCTCAAATTTCTAGATTCCATTTTAATGGTTTTATTACATTTTAATAATCAAAAAGCGTGTCTAATTAATTTAATTCTTAAAGACAACAATATTTATTAATTAAAAAATGTATTTTTATGAAATTTTTTTTTTTCAGAAATTCTGTGGTGTATTTTAATTTTTCTGGCAATCAAATGAACGCATACCATTTAATTATCTTTTAATCATTAAATTAAACTTTTTTTGTCAAACAATGTGCTGCACAACAGAGCTTTACTGTTAAAATTAAAACATGGAAGAAAAACTGAGATTACTCCTTAAAAATATAGTTTTAATTATTTATTATTAAATTTATCTAAATTCTACTGTACAACAGTAATATGCTTCTGTTAAGTTAAATCGAACTTTTATTTTGACGGGTTGCCTAGAGCTTTGAGTTTCTCTGTTTATGACGGTAGTTTTCTCAAACGAAGCGGTTAATGCTGATGAAGTGACTTTCAGAGCAGCTCTTGAGATGAATTTGTGCGTTCATATAGTGAGGCGACAGAGGACGAAAACACCGTGAGCGTTGCATGTGTGTGCGCCCGAGAGAGTATGTGTGAAGTAAATGAAACAGCGCTTCCGCATCATTCATTTCAGAGACACACAGACATGCAGGATTCATATTTAAATAGTCTTTTTGCAGTTTAATATTTACAGACACTAGTCTATATCGCGATTTGATTTAAGTGTACTGACCTGTTTTTAATTCATTCATCAAAAATTTGACAAATTCCGTGACATTCCGCATTATATAGTAAATTCCGTTTTTATGACTGGATTCCGCGATTCCGTCCAGGTTTTCTGCATCGCAGAAATCATAGGGCCCTAACTAAATACCAGGGATATCGCTAGACCTATTTTATAGAGACTTTACTCCCACAATGTCATGATCATGAGTTGGAGTGCCCTGTTTAGCCACCAGAGGGCACTCCAACAAGAACCTTTGTCACCTGTCTGAACTACATTGCCCATAAGACACTTCCCTGGACTCATTATCTCATGTCATTGCACTCAGCTGTTTTGTGTTTGTTCATCAGTGTCTGTCTATTTAGTCTCAGTTGTTTCTGTCCTTGGTTGTGGTTTGTTATATTTTGTTACATGCACTTTTGTACCTCTGGCTTTCTGTTTGTGGACTGTTATATGGATTTTGACCCTTGCCTGTTCCCTGGACTTTGACTTTTGGATTACCCTACAATAAATGCTGCAATTGGATCCTTAACATCTTGTTCTTGTGTGCTCCGTGACAGACAATAAATCAAAATATCAGTCAATATATTTTTTCTGTGATTTTGTTTTTGTCAACCATTCCATTTGCATCTTAAACGGCCAGCAGCCATATCACCCTGTAGCCCAAGACTGGTTGCCCACTGAAGCTAAGCAGGGTTGAGCCTGGTTAGTACCTGGATGGGAGACCTCCTGGGAAAACTAGGTTGCTGTTGGAAGAGGTGTTAGTGAGGCCAGCAGGGGGTGCTCACCCTGTGGTCTGTGTGGGTCCTAACACCTCAGTGTAGTGATGGGGACGCTATACTGTCAAAAAGCACCGTCCTTTGGATGAGACGTTAAACTGAGGTCTTGACGCTCTGTGGCCGTTAAAAATCCCAGGATGTCCTTTGAAAAGAGTAGGGGTGTAACCCCGACATCCTGGCCACATTTGCCCATTGTCCTCTGTCCATCATGGCCTATTAACCCTCTGGAGTCTGAGGCTGATTTGGGGCCTGGAGAAGTTTTGACATGCCCTGACATTTGTGCTTTTTTCAGTTGTTCATAAACACATTAAAGGTCCCGTTTTTCGTGGTTTTTTGAAGCTTTGATTGTGTTTATAGTGTGCAATATAACATGTGTTATGTAAAAAAACACAGTATTTTTCACATAATTTACTTATCTGTATACCGCTGTTTCCACTGTCATAAAAACGGGCTGATGACTTCCTTGTTCTATGAAGTCCCTCCTTCAGAAATACGTAACGAGTTCTGATTGTGCCAGCGGCTCCTGTGTTGTGATTCGACAGCAGCTTAGCGCTCCTTGCCCGGAAAGGTCACGCCTCTTACCATAACGTGGAGATGCACGCGCTCAGTGTTATTGTAAACATGTCTTTAATTTTACCCTATCAATTTGAGCCGGAATCAGACTCGGTGATTGGACTGCGGGATGAAAATAACAGCGTTTCGACGACATGGCGACAAACACACTCTACAAACGCAACTCTTGTGTATTCCTGTGGGCGGAGGTTAGTCAAAAAACTGTTTTAGTGACGTCATTAAAGAAGGAAGTAGAGGGATGTAGTCCAAACTGGCCGTTCGATGTAGGCGACTTCTGTTAAATAAAATATCTCGCTTGGTATTGAACTTTGAGCTTTAAAATTTTACAGATTTTATTTATACTCTAACAACAACATTACACACTAACTAAAGTTTGAAACATGGGATCACGAAGAACGGGACCTTTAATGACACAAGTGTCATTACACTGTATTCAGCACAAACTAGACTACCATAATATGTGAGGAACATGTATGTACATGTTTGTGTTTTTGAAGGAATAATGTTTATGCGTGGTTACTGAAAAAAAAAAAAAAAAACTTAAGTCACTAAAATAAGGCCAATAAAAATATATTAAATCTGTATTCACAAGACTTCTGGCTATTGGAGGTTGTAGACTAGAGTTTTTGCTTCAGAATTATGTAAAAATTATGCTGCCTACTCCTTCATATAAAACAATAGAGAGATTTAGTTTTTGTAACACACTTTTTGTCAAGAAACATAGTATGCGTGAATTATTCATGAATCATCATGAATAATGGGTCATTTACACCTGAGAAGCCAAAAGAATCACATAATAATGACCTGAAATGACTTGCATATTAATAAGGCCTTTCAGTCAGGTTGTCAGGGTTCTGTCACTTCAGTCTTGTTTATTTCTTGGTTTTGTGACAGAGCTCTGACACTCCCGTTCTTGTCGTGTTTTTGTGTGAGCGTACGGTCTCGAGGGTTCTCGGGGCTGTGCGCTCTCTTGTCTGCGTGCCTTGTTTCATGTTGGGAGCGTGGCGTTCGGATCCCGGCACTCGTGTCTAGTTTGGTTTCGGTTTCGTGTCGGGATTCGGACACTTGCGCTCCCAGTCCTGTCTTTATTGTGAGCGCACGGTTTGTGTGTACTTTCACTTGCCGTGCGCTCTTGTCTCATGTGTAGCACGCGGTTATTTCCACCTGCCGCGTGCTTTCATGTTGTGGTGTTGTCTTGTGTAGCACGCAGTCTGTGTTTCATGGGCTGCGTGCTCTCATGTTGTCTTGTTTTGTGTGAACACGTGGCTTATGAGCTTTCATAGTCACGTGTTCATGTCTCGTCTTGTGTAAGCACATGGCTTGTGATTTTTGTCTTCATTGGCCATGTGCTTGTGTCTTTGTTTTGTTTTGGTGTGAGCACATGGCTTGTCATGTGTTTCTTTGTGCCATGTGCTCTCACGTCTATTGTCTTGACCCCGCCCACCTTGTTACCTCATTATTGGTTGATTTGCCCCACCTGTCCTCCCTCATTACCTGCCTTGTTTGCTCTCCTATTTATTCTCCTTGTGTTTGCAGTCCTGTGCTGGTTCGTTGTCGTTTATTATGTCGTATTTCTCCTTGTGTGTCTTCAAGCCTAGCCTAGCCTAGCCTAGTCAAGTCAAGTCAAGTCTAGTCCCTGTCAAGTCAAGTTTAAGTTAGTCTGTTTTCCCCCTCGGGGTTGTTTTTGTTGTGTTTTTGTTTTATTTTTTATTATAAATAAAAGCCCTCTTCCCTGCAATTGAGTCCTCGTTCCTTCCACCACCCACCCAACCTGACACAGGTAGGCTGTGAAAAAACCCTCTGTGATCATGTCTCAGCTCAATTTAAAATAATTGTATTCTATTATATTCTTTAAAATATAATGTATTTCTGTGATGCAAAGTGGTAAGAAAAAAAAAGTGGTACCACCAAAGTGTGACCATATGTGACCAGTCACAGAAAGTAGGGACACAAGTCGGTTTTGGGGCATTTTGAGTTATTCACAGATTCTGAAAGTGCAGTCTCCAAGCTTTCCAACAATGTGTGACACATGGAAATCTGATAATATTTGGAGAAGTTGTGGCCATTTGAAGGTAGTCACTCAAGAAAGCTGTATAGGGAGAAAAACGCCTCTAAAGTTGCAGTTCTCGCCTGTTCTCACCTGCTGGGAGTGACAATAGGGCTCATTTACATCTCATTTAGATAAGCCATACCCCCTGTAAAGCTGCATGGACCGCATACTATTAATAATAAAGGTTAATGTGCATTGTAAATGTCAGTAATTTATCTTTTTTGACTTTTATAAAAATGATTTAGAGGCTGAAATATGTGACTTTTTTTGTCAAAACTCTATTTGAACTCGTGCATTGTAGATAACATGTTGCAAGACACTCCTTTAAAATCTGCCCATCATTTTTAATGTTATTATTTTAATGTTTATGTAAAGAAAAAGTACATATTGATGCTAATTTTATTTTTTATTTGCTGGTTTTCCACATAAAACTTGGTGAATTGACTTTTTGAACAGGATTCTGTGATAACCGTGATCATTTTGGTCACTATAATCATGAAATGAAATGTTCTCACCTGAGAAGCCTGTTAAAGAAGAATAGGCAATCCAGGAAATAACTGGACTAACAGAGGCCAGAGATCGCTAACTATGGCTATTCAAAACACTAAAACAATAAATACACGATTGAGACGATGAATGCATGCATTGCCTCAGAATTTGCGTCTGAATAGCGCTGGCTCCGTGGGCGTGGCCGCATTAGCGGATAATGAGCTGAATCACTGACTTCTGACATGGCTCTCTTTTCATACAGATTACATAAACACAGAAGGTTTGTTTTCGATTTGACTTACACGTTTTAAAACTTGACATTTCAACGTTTTTTCAGACATAAGTATAATTTTTTTATGATTAGTATTCACTAAGTTACAGTTCATTTTCTAAGAACTATCAGATCACGCATCATGTTAGTTTTCTTTATTTTACAAAAAGCACAATATTGTGTTTTTACTCTGAGTGTACACAAATAAAAGAAGACATTCTATAGTTTCAATTGATATATTACTTATGTCTCTATGACAAAAAATGACGGAGTATTTTAAGTCTGTTTTGCTGCAATGTGAAAAAAATCCTGCAAAATGCGCCGGCGCGTTACCCTACTCCAGAGAGGTAATGTCTTATTATGCCGCTTTCATCGTCGCTCAGATCATCTTCAGAATCAGTGAGCGCTTGTTCATAAGCATCCGGCTTGTCGAAGAAGTACTTCAAAACATTTTCGGTGTAACGGCCACGGTTCTTCATTGAATTTTGATATCAGCTAGAGCCGGCCAGAGCGCTGCATAGTAAGTAGCCACGCTTCCCAGTATGGAAATACACACAGACATGACACGCCCCTACTGCGTGCTAGAATCTCCGAAAAACAAGCCGATTTCGACCTCAAAATGTACGCTTTTAAATATACCAATACTGCTATGTCAAACACGGAAAGGCTTCTTCATGGTCTCAACTAACAGATTCTGCAAAAACACGAAAATCAACAATTTTGAAAAAAAATGCTTCTTTCTCATTTTGCTCAAGAGTTGTGCTGCCGACTTGTGTCCCTGGTTTCCGTGACGGGTCACATATTGTATAGTATATAAAGCCAATAGTGTCATTATTCAGCTCAAGTCATTTCAGTGTTGATTCAGTTTAGATCAATAACTGTAAAGTTCATCAATTGTACATACTGTATAGTGTATTTATGCACATACAGACTGAACAAGCAAAAAACACAAGATAGTGGTGTTTTACGTTTCACATCTGTGTGTGGTTTGGCGTCTTCTTGGCTAATCATTAGATGGTTTGTGTGTAGAGTTACTATAGAAACACACACACACACACAAAAAAAAAACACTCATGAATTCATAAATGACAATGGGCATTGTCGTGATGCTTCACGACAGAAGGAATAGCATGATTAATTGTTTTTTTCATCGCCATGACAAGTGTCCATCACATGTGTGACACTGGCCAATAGAAACAGATGTGCCTTCCTACATGCTTTCAAACATGCTGAAATGAAAGAGAGACAATGGTATCGTTCCTGCTAGGTGGAATTTTACAATAGAGGAAATGTTTGTGGAGCTATGGCAGCAATACTCCTGGATTTATGATGTTTCCTCGAGGGACTACCGTGACAGAGTGAAAAAAAAGGAAAATAAAACACGTTACCTCAGTTGTCTTTGAAGGAATTCCAAATATCCATGCAATCCAGATATGTGTCAACTTTTGAGCTTTTCTGATGATAAGATTGTTTGTTAACGCTCACGGCACCTTCTGTCAGATGATATCAGAGATTCACAAGGCTTTCATCTGGGGTTTGAGTCAAGTCTGAATTCTTTATCACTGGAGTCTGAGTCAAGTCTGGAGTCTTTTGTCACGAGTCTGGGCCGAGTCTCAAGTCATTTAAAAAAAAAAAAAGATCTCATACTCAAATTCTATTTTTGTCCTACTTGTATTATATAGACAAAATAATATGATCTTTCTATCATCTGTTTTGTTTGTAATAAAGGTCCTAAGATGTAAGGGATAATGTACATCCAGCTTGTTACTTTATAATCATTGCAATTTACAAAAAAATTGCCCTGGCAACATGAGTAGTCCTTTTCAATGCAGTCGCTAAGTGGATGCAAGATGGCACCAGTCACTGTTTATTATACAGCACTTTGTTATAAAGCGGCATTGTTATTGACGACAGTCGTTATCAGAAAATGTCAAACCTCAAAATGTTTGTCAAAAGAAAACTGTACGCATGTTGATTGTACGCATGTTAATCCAGTAATAAATGGATTAACATCTCTGTATCTCTCTTATTGACTGTTACGTCCCCTAGTGGCGTAGAGGTATGAGGGAGACGCACATAATAAAAATGTAAACAACCTATAATCTTGGTCTCTGGGAAGTACTGTGGGTGAGTGACACAAGGACAAACAATGTAGCAAAAAGTGGTTCGCTTTATTTACAACGAATATAAGTTTACACAAATGGAAACACCAACCAAAAATAAATCCCTATTTACAGCTATATACAAAGCAAAGAAAATTATCATAAATTGAAACAAGCCACGGAGAAAAAGAAAATGAGCGGCGCTAAACAAACGAAAAGAACAAAACAAAACAATCACTAACTGATCCCCCGCCCTCTAAACTAACTAAAAAACAAAACCAGAAAATAAAGAAATCTTCGGCGTTCACGCCATAACTAAATCTTCACTAACTATTAAACAAAACTTACACAAGGTTGCACCCGCTCCTTTCCTGATGTGTCTAGACAGAATCACTCCTGCGTGTTTGTAAGATGTAAGTCACGTGACATGCTTTCCTTTTCTTGATCTCCGGGCTGGTGAAGTTTTCAGATCAGATAAGACATTCTCCATATCAAACACTCAAGAAGGCAAACAAGCAAGCAAACCACCACTAAATCACAGCATTGAGCAACAAACACTCCAAGCTCCCTCCTCTTCCGTTCTCCACGGCTTCCTTTATCCTGTACCCAGTAATGATTGGATGTCGATTCATCATGATGGACAGATTACTTGACCAATCACCGTACCTGCAACAGAGAGACAGCGGAGAGCGAAAACACAAGAAACCAATAACAAAGGGGAGAAAAACAACCAATAACAAAAAGGGAGGCGGCAACAATCTGAACACGTAACATTGACACACATTAAGAGAGAGAAAAGCTGCATATACTACAAAAAGATTGATAAAACGTAGTGCTCGGTTTAAAGGTTAGTGGTTTTTTTAATTTTTTTTTTTTATTCTGTTCATATTTTAACAGTCTGGCGATCCAAAGAAGCCATGCAGCTACACCACAGTATAATAGCTAGGGCTGTGTTGAAAAAATCGATTCACCAATTCTGAATCGATTTTCATATTAATTTCTAAAGATCGATCCGTAACTCAGAGGATCGATTTAATAATAGGCCTACATTTTCCCCGTGAATTTTAATTTGCCGCGTCATTGAATTCACGCATGCGCGCGAGGTGGAAGGACATTTTGCACCGCAGCACTGTATGAATGATAATCTGCTTTCATTTAATTTTTCCTTTGTTATTCAAAATATTCTCAAATTTGTTGACTATAGCATGAAATATCTAATATTCCGATTGAAAAATATGTGCAAGTGGATGTGTTTTGCTGTTTAAACACCTTTATAACGATCATGTTAGTTGAGCCATATGCGCAATGGGCGCCGCCATGTTAGTTTGCGCCACACAGAGAATCGGATCTGTTGGATTTACAACCCGTGAATTTATCCACTTCTCCCGAAATACATGAAAGTAAGTGAGTCGGTGAACTGGGGAAGAATAGAGTAAGCTTTAAAGTTACTTTCACAATGTGTGTCTGATATGAATAAAACGTGTCGTCTAATTATAATGGAAAGGGTTGTTATTTCCGCTTCTATAGACATCATTGTGTATTTTACAAACTCTAAATATATTGTTTTGTTAGTACTCGTGTGTATTTAAATGTCTGAAATCTACAATAAACATTATTTGGTTGAAAACACTGCATATATGTAATATATGAAAACCGCTGCGCGCGTCCGTCTCTGGTTTAGCGCCAGCCAAAGCGCGCACGCACATTTGAATTTGGCTGTTGATCACGCGATGCACTGAACGTTCTAATCACACCGGTGTGATCGTACGCTCCTGGGGCCAGACAAGACTGATCACACCGGTGTGATCGTACTCTAGCCAGTAACCAAATGTGTTCTAAATGTTGATCATTAAAATAAAAAAAAAAAGGTGCATTTGCATCTTAATGTCAATTCTTAATGTCATTTTTAATAATACATCAGGTTCGCGTCTAAATAATTGGTCTACTGCTGCTGATATACCTCTGCGTCCTCTGTCGTCTACACCAGTGCAAGTTTGTGAAAGCAGTTGTATCAACACTCTGGAAGGGGGATTGTTCTTTACAACCATCAATACTCCATTAATTTGCAGTTGAATGTCTATAATAATAGTATCAATATGTTGCATAACTACAGTCCTGTAATTCAGGTAACAGCTGGAAAAAAATGCTTTCTTCAAAAACACTTATCTAAATCTCGAAGATCGGATCGGAATCAGATCGGATCGAATCGAATAATGATAATCGATTCAAGATCTTGAGAATCGGAATCGAATCGATTCTTGAAATTTGAATCGAAACCCAGCCCTAATAATAGCTCTTTGTGAGTTCATGTGACTAACCTTTGTGGATGCGATATCTCATAAAATTGATGTTGTCGTTCCGGTGTCTTTAATTGTTTTCCTATATTCTGTGCATCTAGACGATCTGACATGTTAATAAACCAGTGTTAATTTTGACAGCAAATTTTGATATAGTTTTAGTCATAGTCTTTTGACTAAAATGCCATTTAGTTTTAGTCATATTTTAGTCATCGGAAATTGTTTTAGTTTTAGTCTAGTTTTAGTCGACTAAAATCTAATTTAGATAAAATGTAATGCATTAAGCATTTTTCTAACAATACACAGATCCAATACACTGATAGTGGTACGTCTGATATTCCCCAAATTATTTATGTTAACCAAACTGTACTTTGCTCACCAAAGCGGACGGTTTTTGACCGTTCAAGTGCAAAAAGACACGAAAGAGCAAAATTCAGTACTTTACAGGGATTGGTACACTTATCATTGAGGTACTATTATAGTTTTCGTTTAAAATTTTTATTAGATTTGATTTTTTAGTTTTTCTGCTTTCATTGTAATTTTAGTTAAGTTTTAGTAATTTTTTGTGTAACTTTTAGTTTTGCTTTTAAATGTCTATAAGTTTTTATTTCTGTTTGTTATTTTAATACCTCAGGTTAGGCTAAAGCTTAGATGAAATAAAATAAGTTTACATTTTATATATATCAGTGTTTCCCACAGGATTTTGTGAGACTGTGGTGGGCGGACATCGGTTCCTCTAGGGGGGTCCTAGGGCATGCCCCCCCGGCGGAAAATTTTGTATATTTTAAATTTACATGCATAAATCTAGTGCATTCTGAGAGCAAAATTAAGTGACTAGATCAATGAAGAAATTAATTATCTTGTAAACAATTTTGTGCTCTAAACGTAATTTATTTATTGGTGATGGTAGGGCACATTAGTCACGTACACAAAATATAGTAAATGATATAGTAAATGATAGTTCATAAGTGGTCAAACATACAGTGACACGTAGGGAAATATATGTGACACAGATATGTGTTAAGGTCTGGTGTTGAAGAGATGAGCATACACAGACTTTCCACAACAAATGGAGTTTATTGGAGAAACGAAGAGACAGCAACGTCCAAACACAATGTATAACATAAAAGAACAGACAAGGAGTGAAGGGAGTGAGTCCAATATAAAGGGAGTGCTAATGATGAAGTCCAGGTGATGATGATCAGTGATGATGGGGAGATGACGAGGGAAGTGAGTGCAGGCGTGGAGAACAGGAGGATAGTGGGAAATGGAGTCCGGGAGACACGGGATATGTAACAATATGATAAAACCATTCAAATAAAAAACATTATTTATTTATTATAGCAGTAGTTAAAAATAAAAGACTTGATTTGTTTTTAAAATATTCACGAGTCTTTGTGTCGTCATCTCAGGTTGAATCCGAGTCAAGTCTGATGTCTATTAAAGACTAACTTGAGCGCCCATCTCTGGTCGATAGCGCTGTCTTCTCATGTCATTAAAGACGACAAACGATGAATGGTCGGGTAGCAATGTGTAGTCTGACATGTTTCTTGTCCACAACAAGATTTTAGGAGTCAAAATCATATAATTTGTGTATATATTGTGACTATCGTATTCTGAACCTGGCATTACATGACAAGCTGCACATTCATGAGTCCAAACTCTGGGATGATAAACTTCTGTTCACTTCTTTTCTTTCGTATTTATTGCCAGGAGAATATAACGCAGGAAAATGATATAAATATATATATATATGTATGTATATATATATATATATATATATATATATATATATATATATATATATATATATATATATAAGTTAATTTTAAAGAAGTGCTAAACTCAAGAGCAGTTTATAAATAAAATATACACAGGTTTTACCCAAGATGAGATGTTTATTTTAACATTCATTACATGAAAATTCCTGTTATCATCATCTGATTGACATGTCAGATTTATAGCCAGAAGAAAAACTGAAATTACCGTCGTCACAAATGCTTTCAGACAATAAATGTGTAATATTCATTTAGTCATTTTTGATCATACAGTTTTTCCACATCTACCTTGATTTATTGAGCTGCTCGTGTTCCAGCAACATTCATCTATCAAACTGACTTTAAGTTTTCTTGAGCAGGCTGCACAAAGATAATATTTAAAATTATTATGTAACAAATGTATAACATGATATAAAACTCTAAATTAGATGATTACAGTGATGTGAAAGTGATGTAAAACTAATATGCAGTAAGATTCCAATGAATGCATAAACTTTATAAGTGGTTATTAGACCATATTTAAATTATTTTGCTGTAGTTAGATTCCCATACAGAAAACATCAAGTTTTAACATTATTCATAGAAAAAATAAAATCTGATGTTGTTTATAAAGTCTTTCTTTCCTTTCAGTAAATGGCACTTGCTGTGATATTTATCACTTAATGAATAATATTCACATATTTACACGTTTGACTTATTTGAATAAATGTTTGAGCCACTGAAAGTCCATCATAATTAAGTGATTTTTATCAGCTTCTTTACAATCACATGAGAGGCTCTCAGAGATATTATACATTAAACCATATTAAAAAATGCAATGAGCTGATTTTGACACTGTGTTTTCGTGTCTTACATTTCCAGTAACCAAATATGTTCCACATTCGTGTGTGTGAATGTTGTTAAACTGTTATATTGAATGATCATGCAAATATCTGAATCCACAGGTGTGTGGACATTCATTTCATCCTGAAGATGCAAATTTGTTTTCTAAATGAGGTTCAGTATAGTTTTTGTCACCGATACACATATGCTCAAACATGGATTATGACGCTCAATAAATCTAACATCACTAATATTCAGGACAATTCAATCCTCCCACAATAACAGACGGTTTCAGTAATGATCATCACAGATATTTGTCATTTGTTTTGAGTGATTACAGTAATGTTGGCCCTTTTTACGGTCATAATTTCATGTACATACATCATTTTAAACAGTTCTCACTCATTCAGTAGTGACATTTGTCTTTGTGTTAATCCAATTTCCCCTGAAACAGCAACTGTACAAATCAGTTTAAGAAATCAGTCAAAGAAGAAAAAGTCATTCTGTCTTAATTATGCTAATTAGAAACATTTTCCACAGGATTAATTCTGAATTGAATGATGGTTGTGGTGGAGCCGGAGCTTTCTGGATCATCAGAGAAACGACCTTCAACGACTTTTGTAGTAGAAATACAGGAAGAGGAAAAACCCTGGTGAAAAAAGAGAAGCTTATTTCATCTTATTCAAATACATTTCAGATATCATTAAAGTTGTTTGCATAATTTTTTAAACTTTGGGCCAAAAGCTTTTTGTCAAATTAAATGTAATAACTACCATTATAACCCCTAATCTATAAAAAAAAAAAAAGTAAAACAAAAATAAAATTTAAAAATAATTATTAAAAATATACTTTATTTAAAAAATATAATGAACAATTTTGAATTACAAATCACTCATGAATTCAAACAATTTGCTAAAATCTGTAGGAAAAACAAAACCAAATATTTGTATTAAATCACCCGTGTGATTTGTTTCTAGACATGCACCAATACCATTTTTTCCAAAACCGATCCGATTTGATGCTTTCCACTGAGGTGAATGAAGTTTAACATTAGTGTCATGTGAAATGCCGCTGGGTGCACAGTCTGCTCTGGTCCAGAGGCATGATAACACGAAGCGTATCATATGTGTGAGTCAGCGCAGACCAGAAAACGCATCAGACACACTTGAATTATGCACAGAATGCTATATTTTAAAGCGATATGGAGAAGATTAGGAGGAAAAATGGTTAGAGATTTGAAAGAAACGGCGGTTTCACTGAACTCAGCTGTGATAAACTAAACACTGTTGTCATTTAAAAAATGGGAGGAGCTGTTTGATATGTCCCATCCTGTCTTCCTGTTTCAGTGTAAATTATGTCAACACATTGAATAATGCTGTGCGTTTCAAGGCACTTCAGTGGGCCTTTAAGCACACGTATGGAAGCAGGGTTATTAGGCTGCTGTCACTTTAAGAGCTGCATAGATCCAATATATAGTGACACACGTGCTTTATTTTTCAACTGTTTACTCCACTTAAGAAAGAACTACTTATAAAGTTCTGTCCGAGAGTCGGCTTTGTGCATGTGAATACTTTGCTTTGCATTTAATAACATTAAGCATGTCACATGTATGTAATAGTTATGTGTTCAGTCTACTTTCTGTTGTCTGCGTTCCACCTAAATCTTGAACCTTTTGCCCTAATGTTAGTGTTTGGTTTCTGTTCGGTTAGTTTTAGATTTTTATTTTTATAACCATGTAAACTAACCTTCCAATTAAAACGTTGCAGATGTTTTTGTGTAATGTCCTATACAGAGCTCTGAAATTCATTTAATGTAGAAATTAGATCTATCAAAATGTGTAATAATGATCAGATAAATCCAATTTTAGAAAAGCACAGAAATCATAAATTTGTGGGTTTGTTTCTTTCTTCATTTACTGTGCACCTCTTTCTCTTGTCTTCCACAGAAACCCATGTACCCACGTAATAAAAAAAATTAACAGGCATTTCGTTATATTTGCTGACTGACTAACATTGGTTTTATCGATCTCTTTATTGATTTCGGAGAGATTTGACATGTCTAATTGAAGAGAACATGATGTTAATCGAGAGTTTTTGTTTACGGACCAAGAGAAGCTTGTCCCGCTAAAGTGGTAAGAAAATGTTCTGATACCCTACTTTAAGTCAAATAATTGTTTATTCATTTTTTAATGTCTGTACATAAATTTCAGTTTTTAAAAAATATTGAAGTCATTGTTATTTGGTGCTGAAAAAATGTAAAAAAACCGCGATCATCACATAAACGATTGGCCCTCTAGCTTGTCAATCACTGCCGTGACGTTCCTTGTGAGAGACGAGCGCACTGCGCGCTCCAGTAACTTTCCACACTCCACAGGCGCCGCATGCAATGTTTTTGTCCGGAGACAGGAATAACAACTGCAAATTATGAGTTACCTGCGTTGAGTCCGACATAATGAATCCACTAACACGATACAGCGAATGCCGGTGGTAAACACTCGTGTTCCAATACTCGTGCACGAGTTTTGGGAGGCGTTCCCTCGAAAGGAGGGGGGTTGTTCTTACGCATGCGCTCATTTCAAAAACTCAGTAACAGTCTTTGGTTTCTCAGTCGACGAAAAGATCCTCTTTAGCACCTTTAATGGACAAATTTAATCTCTATTTGATGGTTAATGTTCTTGAATTATTTTTATTAAAGTAATACAAGATATGGTTTGTATAATACTACGGAGCCCCTAAATGGACATGATGGTGGAAAAAAAAAATATGAGATGGTAGGAAAAATATTAAGTTAAATTATATTTTTGCGTTCCCTGAGAAACTTTACGTTCACTAGCAAAGAGCTCAAAATGTTTTGCAAGTGAACGCAAAAACTTATTATTTTTCCTCCCATCTCATTTTTTTTTCCCACCACCATGTCCCTTTAGGGGCTCCATATAATACTTAATAGGCATCCATCCTTTACCATACAGCATATGGGTTGTGGGTGTGCTGGATGATTACTGGTGTACCGCGGCCTGAGCAGGGTAATGATATTGGAGTAAAGAGGTTAGGAGAACGTTCTGGGAACATTAGAATAATGTTCTACAAACAAAACTTGACAGTCTATTTCCGCTAAGAAAAATTTACTGGCTAACCAAAAACAAGCCTTAAAAAAAGAATGTAATGGGAACCAAAAACTAACATTCTGGGAACCAAAAATTGTTAGCTGGGTTGCAGTCTTTTTGGAGTATTAAAATCATGCAGTTATCACAAGCCATTGCAATACGTATTGTGATATGTCTAATAAAACTATTTGTGATGTAACAGACATGCTGGGTAGGGAATATCACATCATTTAAAAACATCAATAAACTCTTTTTTTTAATGAAAATCCACAGGCCTTTGTGTACAGATCAAGTATAACATTGGGAACATTAAATCATCTTTGAGAGAGTTTTACCGTGCTAACTACCATAACCAAATGCGACGCGCTGTTTGAATGCTGAATGGAGAATGACTCACAGCTGCAGCAGAGGAAGAGTTTTTGTGAACTTTATTTAATGTAACGATGTAAATATTCATCTCTCCCTTACATTAAGCTATAAAATGGCTTCTGAAGACTTTTATGGTACTTTATAATGAGTTTTTGTCTTTTGTGGAGCTTAGCAGTAACAACCGTGAGAATGCACAGTATCGCGTTTAGATCGGTCCTGTCTGTCAGTGCATCCCTAATTGTTTCTCACCCTGAAACGAGTTCAATGCGGTGAAGATGTAATATGAGGGAATAAGCATCGCTCCATAACTGAAGAACGCCACAGCCCACGTCAGGCCGAAGAGCAGGAATAAACTCAACACCATCATGATCTGCTTTATGAACATCTTCATCTTGCCGTCAGGCGCTCTTAAGCGTAGATCTTGGACAATCTTAGTGATGATCATGATGAAGATTCCTGTCATGAAGCTGAAGACTAAAGTGTAGTAGCCAATGGTCACTATGTAGTGAATTAAAGGATCTGTAATCCAGCACCTATAATTAGAAGAGAAAAGACAATGTTGACATGTTAAAAGGTTCATTAATTCATGCATTTGCAACATCAGAGCAACTTACATTTGTGTGGTTTTTCCAGGCGTTGTGTTTATAATCACTGTTTTATATCCTCCTACAGAAACAACAGCTATGACTGTCAGAGCCGGAATCGCTGAAAACACATGGAGACCAGGGTTATTGTAGTTCCCTGTCAAATAGGATCTTTGATGCTGCATCATGGCGTTGACAATATGGAAATGCTTCTGAGTGAACCGGTGTCTGAAGCATGTGTGTACATGCCAATTCAATTGACTGGCCCTAAATAGATGCCTGAAATGCAGTGTGTTTGAAATAAGAATAGCATTTAGTCTGTAATATGTCAGGAACTAAATTTAAGAGATGTCTGATGGCGTGCCTCCACTTCATCATGGGGGATGACTCAAATGATACATGTGTGCATAGGTGAGGAACACCCATTGCGAGAAATTCAGCATGCGCTAGCTCTGATCCCGCTTGACTCTCTTGCTCGAGGGATGAGAGTCAAGCCGCTGCACCCGGTGGTTCGGATTACGCGTCTGTGGTCATGAGGATTGCAGGTTGTGTTGTTGGAAGCAGACCTTGCAATGGGTGATGAAGCCCTATCTCTTGCTCTTTCTGTCAACTCAGAGATCAATCTCTTTTTAGGGCTTGTTGAGCTCTCTTAAGGGCTTGTTTTGTTGTTCTCTTCTAATCCTCTGATTCAGTGACCCACACAGGTCGATTCCATCAGAAAAATTATGCCTCTGTTGTGGCAGTAGGGGCAGAGCCAGACATTGTAAACTTTTGAGGCTTAGCCCAAAACTAGTTGGTTCAGGGACCAATAGAAACCATAACAAAATACATTTTGAAGATGTAAACTTTTCTGTTTTACCACCTAAAAAGAGGCACAAATTGTCTGATGTAACTATTTTAAAGTTTCATAACATAGGTAGGGTAAGAACTATGCATAAACAGCTTTACTAACTTAAAACCATTTTTTATACTATGCTAGAATAAAGTTAATGGTCTGTAGGGTCTGTCTTGGGGGGGTCTGGGAGAATGCTCCCCTGGAAGAAATTTTGTACATTTTAAAGTTAAATTCATAAATCTGGTGCACTTTGAGAGTTAAAAATTAGAAGCTCGTATACACAGTTTGTGTACCAATATTTCATTGAACTGTTTAAATGTTTCAGTATAGATATGTATTGAAAAAAAATGTATATATTTTGACAATTAAGAGAACTAAAAGATTTGGGTCTTTTAAAAAAAAAAAAAAAAAAGCCCCCCTCTCCAGCCCTGCATGAAAACTTCTGCGTATTGTCTCTTTGTGAGTCCTGAATACTGTGAATACTACCTCGTTTCAATGGGGTATTAGAAACAGTGGTGAGCCATGATCAACTAATATTTCTAAAACAAGAACTGCAGTCTCTCTTCAGTTTCACCCCTTCGCTTGTACCTCATCCTCTGAACAATTAAAACAGACTGGTCAGAAGACCTTAAAGTCCTAAGAGGCTTGCTGCACTGCAGGATCTGAATCTGAAAAGGTAGGAGGAAGCTAACTCATTCAAGGATTTGTATACAAACACCAGGAGCTTAAGATCAATCTTAGACTGGAATGGGAACCAGCCCAGAGAAGACAGAATAAGAGAGAATATGATCCCACTTGTGAGTCCCCATCAAAAGCCTAGCAGCAGCATTCTGGACTAATTGCAATCAGTTTAATGCAGTTTGGCAGACACCTAAATACAAAAGATTGAGCCTCACAAACACAAAAGTGTGGATCACCTTCTCCAATCATTAAAAGAAAGAGGTTTAACCTTCGCAAATATTCATAAGTAAAAAAAAAGAAAACAAAACTTTATTTATTTATTTATTTATTTATTTATTTTTTAACCAAACAAGCTCCGTTTTACTCCCATTAAACTTTTAAAAAAAGTTTACCAACATCCAGGCTTTAACCTCCTTTAAACAATTCACAAGAGAATCCAGAGCATTTTCATTATTTTTCCTCAAGGGCAAATCAATTTGTGTGTCATCTGCATAAAAATGAAAGGAAATTCCATACTTGGGAAAAATTTTCCCAAAAGGTAAAATATATAAGGAAAATAAAATGGGGGCAAGAATGGATCCTTGAAGGACACAGCAAATCAATGGGGCAGAAGATGAAAAAAACGCCTGACCTAAATTGACAGAGAAACTTCTATTTGATAAGAATGATCTAAACCACCTAAGAGCAGTACCCTGAATACCCGACACTTCCTCAAGGCGTGAAACAGGGAACCCATGATCAATTGCATCGAAAACTGCAGTAAGATCTAAAAGTATAAGAACCACAGAATGACCAGAATCACTTAATAATAAAATATCATTAAAGGAACACTTTTTTTTCGAGTCTGGTGGAACCACTTTTAGCATAGCTTAGCATAGTTCATTGAATCTGATTAGACCGTTAACATCTCGTTCAAAAATGACCAAAGAGCTTCAATATTTTTCCTATTTAAAACTTAACTCTTCTGTAGTTACATCATGTACTAAGACAGACGGTAAATGAAAAGTTGCGATTTTCTAGGCCGATATGGCTAGGATCTATACTCTCATTCCGGCGTAATAATCAAAGAACTTTGACTACAAAAATGTCTCGGTTACGTATGTAACCCTCGTTCCCTGAAGGAGGGAACGGAGATGTACGTCAGTAGTAGGGCTGGGTACCGAACTTGATACTTTTTAGGTACCGATCGAACTGCCTCGATACTATCGAGTATCGAAAAGTGTCTTGTCATTCGGTACCAAATTTCGGTACCTCAGAATGGAGCCGAGGAGAGGAGCGGAGAAATGCTTTCGCTGTCTCGTTGAGGAGCAAGTAACGTTGCGCTACATTGTTATTGATATCTAAATATATAAAACTATATGCGCGAGAGAGACCCTATGTGCGAGAGGGCGATTGAATCAACGGTTTCGTTTTCAGTTTATCTCCGAATGGACGGGTGAGAAACGGCTGTTTATGTGAGCAGCCGGTTCACTACAGATACTGTTAACAGAAAACAAAAGTGTCGCACTGCCTGCAGAAACAGCGGAACGCGCAATGTTTTTTATAGTCTAGTTATGGACAGGTACAACACACAGCAGCTTTACATCAGCGTTCGTTCCTCAAGTCTATGGAAACACGCGACTGTTATGATATAGACACGGAGGCAGAGATAAAAGCAATCCAGGTGAGTTTATTTGAATAATATGAGAACACAGAGAGGTTATGACTGTTATCAGGTACTTGAGAGATGAATTGAGAGTAATACTGTCCTTGTATGGCTTGTTTATCCAGGAGCTGAGATGAGATGAAGAGAGACGTTGGAGACACTCACACACACAGAAGGGTAAGCACATGAAGGGACCAGGAGACGAAGGAGATGAAGGAGATCGCTGGAGCAGGTAAGTCTGATGAAGGGGAGTCCTTAAGGTAAGCATCAACACAAGGTATTGCAAACGAGACCGGACAGTGAGTGTGTGTGAGTGTGGTGGTTTTGTAGTGCTGGTGATTGCAGAGTGAATGAGATGCAGGTGGCGGTGATTAGTATGCTGGTGATTGGGTGCATGGGTACTGTGGTGAGGTGGAGCCTGGCGTGTCTGTGACAGTACCCCCCCTCCCACGGCCCGCTCCTGAGGGCCGCGGACCCCGACGTCGTGGTGGTCTTCCCCTGGGTCGTGGGGCAGGTCTGTCTGGATGGTTGGTATGGAAGTTCTGTAACAGAAGAGGATCAAGGATATCGTTCCTGGGAATCCATGAGCGTTCCTCTGGACCATAGTCCTCCCAGTCCACGAGGTATTCGAGTTTACCACCACGGCGCCGGGAATCCAGGATCTCGTGGACCACGTAGGCTGTGCCGTCTTCTAGGAGAAGTGGAAGGGGGGGCTCGGCGGCTGCCACGTCAGGCTCTGTGGAGGGAACAACAGAAGGGTGGTAAGGTTTGAGTAGGGACACGTGAAATGTAGGGTGAATTCTGCTATACTGTGCCGGGAGTTGGAGACGATAGGTGACGGGGTTGATCTGCCGAAGGATGGTGAATGGGCCAATGAAGCGGGGACTCAGCTTCTTGCAGGGCAGACGCATCCTGATGTCCCGGGTGGACAGCCAGACCTTCTGCCCCGGCTGGTAGTCAGGAGCCTCGGAGCGACGAAGGTCGGCTGCCATTTTGCGTCTGCGCAGGGCTCTCTGCAGCTGGTGGTGAGCTGAGTCCCACACCCTCTCGCTCTCCCGGAACCAGTAGTCGACTGCCGGAACGTCGGAGGGTTCCCCGTCCCAGGGGAACATCGGGGGTTGGTAGCCGAGTACGCACTGGAAGGGTGTTAGTCCAGTTGAGGCTTGGCGGAGGGAGTTCTGTGCGTACTCGGCCCAACCCAGGTACTGGTTCCAGGAGTTCTGGTGGCCGTGACAGAAGGTACGCAGGAAGCGGCCGATCTCCTGGATCTTCCGTTCCGTCTGCCCGTTCGACTGAGGATGGTATCCAGACGATAGGCTGACGGTCACACCCAGGAGGGAGAAAAAGGCTTTCCAGACGTGGGAGATAAACTGGGGTCCTCTGTCGGAGACGATGTCTTCAGGTAATCCATAATAGCGAAAGACATGATTAAACATTAGTTCTGCGGTGGCCATGGCGGTAGGTAGACCCTCCAGGGGTATTAATCGGCAGGACTTTGAGAAGCGGTCTACTACCACCAGGATGCACGTGTGACCGTCAGACTCGGGGAGGTCGGTGACGAAGTCCACTCCCAGGTGTGACCAGGGTCTCTCAGGAACGGGCAGAGGAAAGAGCTTGCCGGTGGGAAGATGGCGTGGGCTCTTGGAGATGGCGCACTCCCTGCAGCCCTGCACGTACCTCCTGACGTCGTTGGCCATGTTGGGCCACCAGAAGCGTTGTTTGAGCAACGAGAGGGTCTCCTTGACCCCCGGGTGACCAGTGCCAAGTGAAGAGTGAACGTTGTGCAGGAGTGGAGTGCGACGTGCCCGTGTGATGTACAGCAAGCCCGGTGGGCAACCCGGCGGAGTGCGTGTGGAGGCATTGGCGGAGGGAATGGTTTCTTCGGACCACTGGATAGGGCTCACAAAGATGGACTCCGGCAGAATAGTATCAGGCTTTTCGGGCTTTTCCCTTAGGAGCATAGAGGCGAGATAAGGCATCAGCCTTCGTATTCTTAGAACCAGGACGGTAGGAGATGGAGAAGTTGAATCTAGAGAAGAACATAGCCCAGCGAGCTTGGCGAGGGTTGAGTCTCTTAGCGGCCTTCAGATATTCGAGGTTCTTGTGATCAGTGAGAACTTGAAATGGGTGAGTAGCTCCCTCCAACCAATGCCTCCACTCCTCAAGGGCAAGCTTGACGGCCAGGAGTTCGCGGTCACCGATGTCGTAGTTGACCTCCGCCGGGTTGAGCTTGCGGGAGAAGAAGGCGCATGGATGGAGTCTACTTGGTGTCCCCTGCTGCTGTGAAAGGACCGCTCCCACTCCGGTGGTAGATGCGTCCACCTCTACTATGAACGGGAGGTCCGGGTTAGGGTGGATGAGGAGGGGAGCGGTGTTGAAGGCTTTCTTCAGGGTCTCAAAGGCGTTGGTGGCTAGTGGAGACCAGGACAGAGACTTGGGCTGGTGACGGAGTAGGTTGGTGAGTGGACTGACGATAGTGCTGTAATTCTTGATGAACCGGCGATAGAAATTGGAGAAGCCTAGGAATCTTTGGAGTTCTTTGATAGTGGTAGGAGTGGGCCAGGACTGTATGGCGGAGACCTTCCCCTCGTCCATCCGGATGCCACTGTGATCAATCACGTACCCCAGGAACTGGACGGAGGGTTGGTGGAATGAGCATTTTTCAGCCTTGAGGAAGAGATGGAACTGCCGTAAGCGCTGGAGGACCTCCGCAACGTGGTGGCGATGTTCGGCCAAGCTCCGGGAGTAGATGAGGATGTCATCTATATAAACCAGTACGGACTTATGGAGAAACTCCCGGAGCACCTCGTGGATGAAATCCTGGAATACGGAGGGGGCGTTGACCAGGCCATACGGCATCACGAGATATTCGTAGTGTCCAGTGGGCGTGACAAAGGCGGTCTTCCACTCGTCCCCCTCACGTATCCGGATGAGGTTATACGCGCTGCGGAGGTCCAACTTTGTGAACACAGTGGCACCGCGGAGATGTTCCAGGGCCGCTGGGACGAGGGGAAGTGGATAGCGGAACTTTATGGTTATCTTGTTGAGTGAACGGTAATCGATGCAGGGCCTCAAGCCTCCGTCCTTCTTTGCCACGAAGAAGAAGCTTGAAGCAGCAGGGGAAGTAGACGGGCGGATGTATCCTTGTTCGAGTGCCTCCTTGATGTATTCCTCCATGGCCTTCTCTTCCGGTATGGACAGGGGGTATATGCGTCCCCTGGGCACTGGTTCACCCGGCAGCAGATCGATGGCGCAGTCCCATGGCCGGTGTGGAGGAAGCTTGGAGGCGCGTTGCGGGCAGAAAACGTCGCTGAAGGGGGCGTAGTCAGGGGGAACATCCACGGAGCGCTTCTCAACAGGGCTCTCGATGGATGTAGCATTCACGAGAAGAGGCTTGGAGAGTGGAGATTTCGGAACAGGAAGCGCTGGGAAGCAGTCTGGGAAGCAGTGATCGCCCCACTTCAGGACTTCGCCCGTGCGCCAGGAGATGTTGGGGTTGTGAAGTTCCAACCATGGGCGCCCTAAAACCACGTCAGCGGTGGATTCCTCCAGAACCAGCAAATGGATGTGTTCGGTGTGCAGGATTCCGATGCTGAGTTGAAGTGGACCCACGCAGTGACGGATGTGTTTGCGGCTTAGGGGTTTGCCCGTGATGGAGTGGATTTGATAGCTCGTCGGTGAAGGAGAGATCTTAAGGTTGAGTTGTCTACAGAGGGTGCCTGAGATGAAGTTTCCGGCTGACCCTGAATCAAGGAGCGCCACCACTGGAACAGAGATGTTAGCAGCAGTAAGGGTTACAGTTGTAGTGAGTGGTTTCATTTTCTGAATGGAGGGAAATATTGCACTCACCACGGGTCGAGGAGGACGGATTGGGCATGTGGAGAGATTATGCCCCATAGTTCCGCAATATAGCCAGCCTTCTTTGTCTTTCGTTTGGGGTGAGACGAGAATGATCTATTTGCATGGGCTCGTTGGCTGGTTCTGGGGAGCTGACGGGTTCGGACCGACGGAGGAGGTTGGTGGTGGATGACTGGCCCTGGTGTTCTTGAATGCACGACTGCATACGGGACCCCACGCGGATGGCGAGTTGGATGAAGCGTTCTAATCCCATGGAGTCCTCGTATGCAGCGAGATGCAGCCGCACGGAGGGTTCCAGCCCCTGACGGAACGTGGTGATGAGGGCTTGCTCGTTCCATCCGCTGGTGGCGGCTAGCGTTCGAAACTGCAAGGCATATTCGTTAACAGATAGGTTTCTTTGCTTTAGATTATAAAGTTTCTCACCAGTCGAGGAATCAGCCAGAGGTTTCCCGAATACTTCCCGGAAGTGGGAGACGAACGCCGAATAGGATTGGACGACTGGGCCTTTCTGGGTCCATAACGAATCTGCCCATTGCAGAGCCTTCCCTTGCAGTTGTGAAATAATGAACGCTATTTTAGCCGTGTGTCTGTGGTGTAGAGGTGCGGCTGCATCTCCAGGACCAGCTCAAATTGGAGAAGGAATCCGCTGCATTCCTCCGCCGATCCAGAGTAGGGCGCCGGTTTGGCCATGGGACTGGCGGTGAATGCAGGTGAAGGAGTGGTGCTGGTGGGTGCGGAGACAGCCGTGTTGAGGGATGACGATGTTGAGGGCTGTGGTGTGAGTGCTCGACGCAGCACGTCCACGAGTTCCTGGAATGGATCGTTAGTACTCATGCCGTTAGATGTTAAGGTCCGGTCTTCTGTTATGATATAGACACGGAGGCAGAGATAAAAGCAATCCAGGTGAGTTTATTTGAATAATATGAGAACACAGAGAGGTTATGACTGTTATCAGGTACTTGAGAGATGAATTGAGAGTAATACTGTCCTTGTATGGCTTGTTTATCCAGGAGCTGAGATGAGATGAAGAGAGACGTTGGAGACACTCACACACACAGAAGGGTAAGCACATGAAGGGACCAGGAGACGAAGGAGATGAAGGAGATCGCTGGAGCAGGTAAGTCTGATGAAGGGGAGTCCTTAAGGTAAGCATCAACACAAGGTATTGCAAACGAGACCGGACAGTGAGTGTGTGTGAGTGTGGTGGTTTTGTAGTGCTGGTGATTGCAGAGTGAATGAGATGCAGGTGGCGGTGATTAGTATGCTGGTGATTGGGTGCGTGGGTACTGTGGTGAGGTGGAGCCTGGCGTGTCTGTGACAGCGACGGGTTCGTGACAGGCTCGTTCGCCTGCACGAGCACAGGCTCTGCCTCTGGCTCCAGAACGCGAACAATTCTGCTGAAAAAGAGGTATCAGCGTCCTCCTGATACTGCGGATAATTTGCAGGTCGGGCCAAGTAATAAAAAAATGACATTCAAATTAATTGCTGGTGGATGAGAGATGAATCATTAATGTGTTGATTTTAATAAAGACACAGAACTCTTATTTCACGGTAAGACGCAACGAACGTGCGTCACTCTTACTTCCGCTTTGATCTTGTTAATAATAATTAATTTTTTGAAGAAGAACAATTGCTGAGTGATTTAAAAAGAGCCTCACATACTTAATTTTTGCATTGAAAACTAAACTTTATTAAAACTATTTGCACTGATTTATTGTGTTGGGTAAATTTTGTTAATTTGTGCTTTTTTTTATTCCCCGCAGTGGCTCAGGAGATGAGTCTTTGAGTCTGAAAAAAAGTCAACAAAGTTAAAATATAAAACCAAAGATTTTTTTGAGGTTATGTAATCTTGTTTAAACAGATTTTATAAAACTGGTACCGAAAAAGGTATCGTTTAGGTATCGGTATCGAACTCAGGGTATCGGTATCGTCTCGGTATCGAAAATTTTTGAACGATACCCAGCCCTAGTCAGTAGTCACCAACGAATTGGGATATCGCCACAGAGCCCTATCAGCTTTGAGTGAACTAAAACAAGCCAATGGAATTGGCGTGTGATATTTGCATATTGCGCACCGCCTCTGTCAGGTGTATATAAATAGGAAGCAGATGCAATCGCACTCTGTTTTTCGCTGAGGAGACAAATGGTGTCTGCACTACAGCGAGGGTACAGAAACTGTGGCGACGGGACGTATGTCTCTGTTCCCTCCTTCATAGAGCCCTGCACGGGCCTCAAATCTAGGCCCGAGCCCGGCCCTGGCCCTGTCCCGAGACGCTCAGGCCCTAGCCCAACCCGTGTCCGACAGCTCATCAGAATTATCAGCCCGAGTCCGACACGAGCCCGTTTTTTTTTTTTTTTCATTACACAGCGGCTGCCTGCCCTTTTCGCAGCCATTAAAATAGGTCAGTTTTGTAAGTTATGTTTCTTTTAATTTCTTTAAGTTAATTTAAAGCATTTTCTTTTAAATGACGATTAAGCAGCCGAGCTGAAAGCGATTAAAACATGTTTGATCAATTTAGCCTCTCAAATCAACGCTAATACTTTACTTGGCTACAATAAAATCCATAGATATAAAACACTTCAAGCATATCACACAGACAGTTAGTTTAATAAATGTTTATTTATTAAACCACAGTGAGTAAAACAACATTTTTTGAAATACTGAGGCAGGCTCAGGCTGCTCGCAACAGCGCTCGCAAATGAAATGAGCAATAGCCTACAATCTAAACAAATTAAATTAAATAAATTAAAAACAAACTTGCAGGTTATCTTACCTCAAAAATGCACCACAGAACATGGCCATTCTTTTTTCCATTAGTTTCCAACAGTTAAATGAAAATAAAGTCCAATCAAACTAAAAACATCAGTAGTTTCCAACAGTTAAACGAAAATAAAGTCCAATCAAACGAAAAGTTAGAACAGTCTCTTACAGAGCATCATGGAGAAAAAGAATAGCATCCACAGTGGAAGGTTTTAACCCAGTCCTCCTCTCTTCTATCACTCTTACCGCTGCTCTGAAGACACGTTCACTGCTGCTGCTGCTGGCGGGGACACTAAACACAGAGCGAGCCAGTCTTGACAGTTGCGGTAGCAGGGTCTCGTGCTGTTTCCACCAGAGCAGCACATCTCGTCCATCACCTTCCATGTTGTGATTGAGGCGCATGTATTGCTGTACTTCATCGTCGTCATCCTCGTCCTGCTCCACAATGTTTTCCCACTCTTCCAATTATTTTATAATTATTAGTTGGCCAAGTAGGCTATGATTAATACATTAACCCTCAGGGCTCTGACGATTTTTTGGGCCCTGGAGAAGTTTTGACATGCCTTGACATTTGTGCTTTTTTCAGTTGTTCATAAACATAAACATGTCATTACACTGTATTCAGCACAAACTAGGCTACAATAATATGTGAGGAACATGTATGTACATGTTTGTGTTTTTGAAGGAATAACGTTTATGCGTGGTTATTGAAAAAAACAAAAAACTTAGGTCACTGTGAAATAAAGCCCCAAAAAAAAAAATATTAAATCTGTGTTCACAAGACTTCTGGGTATTGGAGGTTGTAGACTAGAGTTTTTGCTTCAGTATGATGTCAAAATTATGCTGCCTACTCGTTCATGTAAAACAATATAGCAATATTTTGAAACAATGTTTTGTAAGACACTTTTTGTCAAGAAACACAGTATGCGTGGAGGATGAAATCATCATGAATAATGGGTCATTTACACCTGAGAAGACAAAAGAATCGCATAAAGACCTCGAATGACCTGCATAAATAATGAGCTTCTTTCAGTCAGGTAGGCTGTGAAAAAACCCTCTGTGATCATGTCTCAAGCTCATCATGGTGTAACTCAAACATACAGAAAAAACAGCAATACTGTGATAATTTTGGTATCGTGACAACACTTTGACTTCGATACGATACCCAACTCAAATATCACAATACCGATACTTAAACGATACTATGGCAAAAACCTAAAACAGCATGAAAAGTAAATAAATAACATATGACAGAACTTATTTCTTCTAGACTCAATAATACACCTCTGCGGAGTTCTGCTTGCACGAGTAAAATAAATAAAAAACACTCATTTAATGTTTGAGAGCATAAACATAATGCTGGTATCACACTAACCTGTCGCTCTTTAAATTCTTTGTACAAATTGGGATGTTTGACGGCAAGATGCTTTTGACTCCCTTCGCTTGCGTTATTTTGTAACATCTTTTGCAGACGGGCTCTGTGGTGTCCGTGGGCTTGCCCTGACTGTCGGCAATGTAAGCAAAATAATGCCATATTACGCTTCGTGCATCTGCTTTCTCAACAATTTGTGGACGGTCTGCAAGAGCATCTGTATTTGCAACCATACCTCTCATTTCATCACCATAAAAGCCGTTGTGCAGTTGAGAGGAATAAACACGCACTCAATGTGCCTTAGAAGCAGCGCGCTGCACGCACACTGCCCCCTGCTGTCGCACATTAGGAAATACAACTGGCACTCAAAGTACCGGTACTAATAAAATGAAGAACCGGACCGTTTTTAAAAGCAGGGTATCGCGATACCTTTCTAGTACCGGTATATCGTGCAACACTATACTGTGAAATATTATTACAATTTAAAATAATGGTATTATATACTTTAAAATATAATGTATTTCTGTGATGCAAAGTGTCTGAACAATTATGTTACCTCTATGGCATTTCATATAGGCTTTTAGCTTAAAAGCATGCACATTTGGAGAAATATTGATGGATTCTCATATGTTTATGTCAATTTTCTATACAGGGGAGTAATATTTATTCAGTATTTATTGTCATCACTGTGAGCGCTGGATACTGTGTTTTCAATTCATACTTGCAGCCGGAGGGCGCTCTGTATACCTTTAGTCCACAAATTCATCTAAAGAAGAACAGGAACCAGGAACTAACGGCATGTCTTCTAGAGGTCACTAACCATGGCTTTAACATCCAGATAAACACTTTTCAAGACAATAAATACACGATTGAGACGATGTATGCATGTATTTCCTCAGAATTTGCCTCTGAATAGTGCTGGCTCCTAGGCGCATTAGCGGATAATGAGCTGAATCACGGACTTCTGACATGGCTCTCTTTTCATACAGATTACATAAACGGAGAATTTTTGTTTTCGATTTGACTTACACGATTTAAAACCTGACATTTCAACGATTTTTTTAGACATAAGTATAATTTGTTTTTGTGATTAGTATTCACTAAGTTACAGTTCATTTTCTGAGAACTATCAGATTGGACTTCTTTCAGAGGGAGACAAGACATCACGCATCATGTTAGTTTTCTTTATTTTGCAAAAAGCACAAAATTTTGTTTTTACTCTGAGTGTACACAAATAAAGAAGATATTCAACAGATTAAAATGGTTTATAGCTCTTAATTGTATGTGTAACATTGGCGGAGTATTTTGATTCTCTTTCACACTGGTAAGAAAAAAACCGAGGTGGTATCGCCAGCGTGACTGCCGACCCGAGGGAGTTAATTTAGAGGCCTATAGCTACTACTATAATAAGTGACTTGGTATGGTTGCAGATGCAAATAAAGTGAAATAATAATAATAATAACAATAGGCCTGATAATAATAATAATAATAATAATAGTAATACACACACTTAAAAGAAAATCTCACCGGCTGCTTGATCCGCACCTTGCACTGCTGTCCCCTCCTCTCTGAAGCGGGCTATCTGACATTTGGCCAGCTGAAAGATGTCATCCCTCTCGGCATTGGTAAACATTCTTAACTGACTGAACTTTGGCCATAAGAATATGGCCAGTTTGTGAAGTGGCTGGATGTGGACTTTTTTTATTATCCTCTCAAGGTGTCGTTGGCGGATAATAGCTTGGGAAGGAGTGTCCGACATCACTGGCTGGCAATGGTGTTTCAGCTAGTGAAGCCAGGGCACGACGAGGTTAAGTGTAGGGTATTTATTCCCCTCCAACTCCCTTTGTGCTTCGTAGAACGGGCGCAGAAATTGCACCAGGAAAGCCAGCACATCAGGGGACACATCGTGTAGTCGCTGGCTCTCACCACGGCTCTGAAGTATCTCCTGTAACTCTGCGTAGACTGACTCAATTGACTCCAGGGTGAGAAATACAGTGCTAAATCTGGTTTCTGTCATCTGTTTGACAGTTTTTGACAACCGGCTTGTCAAACCTGACTGCTTTAAATTTCGGACTAAAGCCTTGGCGGCCTGCAGAGTCTCTGTTACTTCTGGGACTGTCTCTGAAAGCTCATCTGGGTTCAAGGCATGCCGGAGGACAGTGTTGTACAGGTGGTCTTGACAGTCCAGGCGCCGGTATGGGCGAAGAGCGGCAACATAATTAGCGCCCTATTTGCTGCTGCAACTCTTTTCGAATATTGTCTGGTGTTTTGGCCTCGTTTGGGAAGCTTGTTGTGGTGAGTATCCTGCTCTTCATGTCATATTGTGGTGTGACATAGTGACATGTGATTGACATGTAGCTTATTTTACGGTGATCATCCGTCCACATGTCAGTTGTCATGCCCACATTTATCAACGACGTGACCCCCTTGATTTCTTCAACCACGTCCCCTCTCTTAGCAGTCGCCAGTTCTTTGCACTTTCGAGAGATTGTGGTGGAGTCAGGGAGTAAACTTGTTGCTGACAGACATCCATGGGCTGCGCCTACATTTATTAGCTCTTGCGCTAACTGGATGAAACTGTTCCCTGCTACCGTTTCAAATGACCGAATGTCCATACAACAGAAATTCACGCATTTATCTGTGATCAGTCATTTGACCCTAGAAGGAGTTGCTTTGGCAAGGAAATCACTCACACTCATTTGTTAGCTGCTGCTGGTTGGTCCACTACCGATACATCCACCATGCTCAAAATGTGTTTGTAAATGAGATGATCCCGTCTTCTTACTATCATAGCTTAGCACAGCCTTGCAAATTGTACATTGTGCATAACCAGTTGGCTCATCATTTAAGGTTGTCACAATTTGAAAAACAGCCCAGAAGTTTGCCTTTCCTCTGGTGTTTTTTACCATTTTAAGTTGTCCATCTGCGATTTTTCTCTTAATATTCTCCATTATTTGCACATGAGGTGAATCGTGGGTCGTGCTGACGGAAAACCTTCTGTGTGCGTGCATGCGTGCGTGAGACTGTCATGTCAGTCATATGTCAGTGTAATTATCAGATTATGAAAGTTATGAGGTTATGAAATGTCTTTCTATGTTTGTTTTTCTATTGTTGACGTCAACTACTAATTTTTTTTATTAATGTCTAAAAATATAAAAAGAAGGATAACCCAGAAAAGGCCCGAGGCCCGGCCTGCATGTGAACTATGACATGAAAATTGGCCCAAATCCCAGCCCTAGGGGCGTAAATAAGTCGGGGCCCGTCGGGCTCGGGCTGAAATGCAGGGCTTTACTCCTTCAGGGAACGAGGGTTACATACGTAACCGAGACGTTCCCTTTCAGTCGGTCACGTTCGACGTACGTCAGTAGTGACCGACGAATTGGGATCCCAAATAAAGCCACAGTTACGAAACCCCTTCCAGTGCCTAACCACCTGGCGCACCAGTGGGACGGGGAAGGGCTTATGCAGAGAGTCTACTGCTGTTCCGAAATACCCACTAAGTAAACTAGACTACACTGGGGAAGTGAACCCGTAGGGGACGCTGCGGAGGCCACTACCTACCCTGTGGGGGAGGAGTTTACGTGGAGAATACACATATGGACTGGCCGTGGGCAGTACGCATATGGAGTCCCTGGGATGGCTCCACCTGGATAGGGGGAGATTCATCTGACAGGTGACAGCAGAGCTGGCTCTGCTAAGGGAAAGACACGGGCTCACCGTAGGGAGTTGACCGTGGACAAATACACATATGGGACCGCTCACGTAGAGGGGTCGTGACATATGTTACCCAGCCAACATCAACGTAGGTGATGGACGTTGGCCTGGCATCAGACACTCCGCAATGTCCGAGCCGAAGGGGGAGGAGGAGGAACTCGACAGGGATCGCCAAGCAGGGAACTCGACTGGAGTAAAGGATGCACGTATCCGGCCCAGGGGGCGGGAGTGGCATTGCAAGCTGACACTTAGAGCAGGTTCAATGCGTCTACCGGCTGATGGAAGCGAGTACACGGGAAGAAACCGGCTCTACACAAAGGCTATAGAATCTAGCGAACGTGTTAGGTGTCGCCCAGACCGCAGCTCTACAGATATCTGTCAGCGCCCAGGAAGAGGCCACTCCTCTGGTGGAGTGGGCTCTCAACCCGAGCGGGCAAGGCACGCCCTGGGATTCGTACGCCAGGGCGATGGCGTCCACTATCCAGTGGCCCATCCTCTGCTTGGAGACAGCCTTTCCGTTCTGCTGGCCTCCGTAACAGACAAAGAGCTGATCTGAGGTCCTGAAGCTTTGCGTTCTGTCCACGTACACACACAGAGCGTGGACGGGACAGAGCAAAGCTAGGGCTGGGTCTGCCTCCTCCGAAGGCAGCGCTTGCAGGTTCACTACCTGATCTCTGAAGGGAGTGGTAGGAACCTTGGGCAAATATCCGGGCCGGGGTCTCAAGAGGGTATGGAGGAAGGGTGAGGTGGATTAGTCTCCTCGCCCCCCTCAGGAACCTGACGATCAGATCGTGCTTCCCCAAGGACTTGTCATCAACTGCATGGTGATGTGCGGCGATAACGGCAACATACACCTTGAGGGTGGAGGGAGACAGCCTTCGCTCCAAGCCCTCTAGCAGGAAGGAAAGCACAGATCTGACCGAGCATGATCGGGGGTCCTCTTGGTGAGAGGAGCACCATTCAACGAACAGGTTCCACTTCAACGCATAGAGGCTTCTCGTGGAAGGAGCTCTAGTGGAAGTGATGGTGTCTACGACCACTTGCGGGAGATCACTCAGAACCTCTGCATCCCGTCCAGGGACCACACGTGGAGGTTCCACAGGTTGGGACGCGGGTGCCACAGGGTGCCCCGTCTCTGAGTCAGGAGGTCCTTCCTCAGAGGAATGGGCCAGGGAGGGGCTGTCATGAGGTGCATCAGGTCCGAAAACCATGTCAGAGTGGGCCAATACAGAGCCACTAGCAAGACCTGCTCCTCGTCCTCCCTGACTTTGCACAGAGGCTCGTTGGCTCGTCAGAGCTCGTTGGCTGCACGGTTGAGCACGCCTGGGACATGAATGTCACAAAGCGACCTCAGATGCTTCTGACTCCATAGCAAGAGATGGCGGGCGAGTTGCGACATGTGACAGGAGCGTAGACCACTCTGATGGTTGGTGTACGCAACGGCCGCAGTGTTGTCCGAGCGGACCAGTACGTGCTTGTCTGACAACAGCTCCTTGAAGCGGCCCAGTGCAAGTCGTACTGCTAGCAACTCCAGGCAATTGATATGCCAATGCAGTTTAGGCCCCGTCCACAGACCTGAAACTGCATGCCGTTGTACGTGGCCCCCCACCCGGTGGCAAAGGCATCTGTGTGGACCACAGCATGCCTGGACACTTGTTCGAGGGGAACTCCAGCCCGCAGGTGAGGTGAGGTGAGGCGTGCTGTCCGGGTGACTGAAGCCAGTTTCATACCGAGATAAGAGATCCTCTGCCCAGGGGCGAGTTTGCTCTTGTCCCAGTTGACCCGAAGACCCAACCGGCTGAGGTGAGCTAACACCATGTCCCTGTGTTCGCACAACTGCTCTGTGAAAACAGCAGTTGAGAGCTGTATAACAGCTCGGAAAGCTCACTCTGGGAAAGCTCGCGGCCTTGCTGTACGGTGCCATAATGCCAGCACTGTAGAACGAAAGCTCTTCAAAGGATTGAGAAGTCACTCTCAGTCTAATAGCAGGAACACACGGGTTGGCTCCGAAGTGAAAGACAGAGTGCGATTGCATCTGCTTCCTATTTATATACACCTGACAGAGGTGGTGCGCATTATGCAAATATTGCACACCAATTCCACTGGCTTGTTTTAGTTCACTCGACGCTGATAGGGCTCTCTGGCGATATCCCAATTCGTCAGTCACTACTGACGTATGTAGAACGTGACCAACTGAAAGGGAACTTACTTTACCTTGATAATAACTTTTTCCCAGAGCTGCTATAAAGCCAAAACAATCTGTCCATTAAGCCTGTTATCACTGTGAAGCTTCTTTGAAACTATCTGGATTGTAAAAAGCATTATATGAATGAAGATGACTTGACTTGAGTTGACTTAAAAGACTTGTCAATAAAAACTTTCTCATCTGGATTGATCACAGAATTTATAGTACTGAATAGAACTCTAGGTTTATGATAGTTACTAGCAAATCTGAAAGATATTTCTTCTTTGCCTCTTTAACAGAACTTTGATAAGTGAAAAGTGACTCCTTAAAAATGTCATAAGACACCTGGAGTATATACCTCTTCCATTTGTGCTCAGCTTTTCTGCAAGCCTGTCTGAGAGCCCGAGTAACCTCATTAAGCCAGGGCTCTGTTTTAGGTTTATCAGATCTAACTCTTAAAGGGATACTCCACCGTTTTTTCATATTAAACTATGTTATTCCCTTAACTAAGACGAGTTGATACATACCTCTCTCGTCTCAGTGCGTGCACTAAATCGCTCTGTCTTGCGGCGAAACTTTGTTAGCACTTAGCTTAGCCCAGTTCATTCAATAGGGGCCAAGCAGAGAAGCTACCAAACACCTCCACGTTTTCCCTATTTAAATACAGTTACTCGAGTAGTGTAACTTGACCTAGGACGGTGACACAAAACAAAACCGGCCCCCGCTCCCTCTCCTGTAAAAGTCACGTTGGTTCTATTGACGGAAATGAGAGGGAGGAGGAGAGGGAGCGGGGGCCGGTGAGAGGACTTTTCACGAGTGAAGATATTACTGCGCCAAGTCAAAGTGCTCCCGAGCACTTGCTATGGTATTCCGCCATACAATATAGTTATCCATTTTACACGCTTAGAAAAGCGCAACGTTTTGTTTTGTGTCACCGTCCTAGGTCGAGTTACACTACTCGAGTAACTGTATTTAAATAGGGAAAACGTGGAGGTGTTTGGTAGCTTCTCTGCTTGGCCCCTATTGAATGAACTGGGCTAAGCTAAGTGCTAACAAAGTTTCGCCGCAAGACAGAGCGATTTAGTGCACACACTGAGACGAGAGAGGTATGTATCAACTCGTCTTAGTTAAGGGAATAACATAGTTTAATATGAAAAAATGGTGGAGTATCCCTTTAAAGAGTTTGGAATCGAAGGGCAAGAGGAATTAAACTCATTCAGCAATATCTCCACATCCAGGTGGGAAGGGAGATTCTCCAAATTTTTGATAAAAGGAGCACCGATAAATAAATTTTCAAAATGTTCAACAGCTGTAGAGTAATTTCTGAACATGGCGAGTAGAAACACAAGACTTGCTTATCTCATTAAAAGAAATCTCAAAAGTGACTGATCGGAAAGGCCACATCTTATAAAATATTGAAAATTGACAGACCATATGATAATACAAGATCTAAAGTATCAAAGTGTCATTGTGTCAATGCCATGATGCGGCGTCTTGTTCCCTTCTTAGGGAACAGGGTTACGTACGTAACCTGAGACATTCACCAACGCAATAAAAAATTGTTACTGAAAAAAAAAAAAAACTTGATGTACTAAAACTAAAATAAAAATTAACAGACTATATAGACATTAAAAACAAACAAAAAAAAAATGATAAAAATGACTAAACCTAAAGTCACCTAAACCTAAAACTTAGTGTTCAGATGCCCTTAACTAAAGGAACAGTATAAAAAAACAAGTAAAACACCATAAAAGTATCATTATAGTAGTTCATATGACGTGTGTGCAATATATTTTCTTAAAGGGTTAGTTCACCCAATAATGAAAATGGTCATGTTGTTCCAAGGCTGTAAGATATTTGTTCATTTTCTTAACACAAACACTAATCTTTTTGACTAAATCTGGGAGCTTTCTGTCCCTACATTGACAGTCTATGAAACTCCCACTTTCAAGCCCCAGAAATGTAGCAAATACATCATTAACACTCTGCGGTCGTGAAACGCGCGGGCACATTTTGCTCGATTTTCTTCACATAGCAGCAAAATTGACTTACAATTATAAGTAATGCTTTTGTCATACAGACAAAAGTAATACATCAATTCAGACTACAGAATGTCTACTATTATTTGTTTGCACTCACAGTAAAAACAAAATGTTTTGCTTTCTTCAAAATAAAGAAAACTAACATGATGCACGATTTGCCATCTCTATCTGAATGAAGTTCATTCTGATAGATGTTAGAAAATGAACTGTAACTTAGTGAATACTTATCACACAAACATGAGACATATATCCAAAGAAACTTTGAAATATCAGATTTTAAATAATGTAAGTCAAAAGTCAAAAACAAATAGTCTCTGTTTGTGTAACCCGTTTGAAAAAAAAGAGATGCCAGTCAATCGCGAGTCAGCTCATTATCCACTAATGTGGCCACGGCACGCCCACGGGCAGCGCAAACTATTCAAAGGCAAATTCTGAGGTGATCCCTGTAAACAGTCAACGCCACCCGCTGTCATCAACTCGGAAACAAACCCGCATTAAGTTTAGTCTAATTTATGTACTTTTCATTGCTTTGAGATGCGGTGGGGAATAATGCTGGAAGAATTTACTTCAGAGGAAGAGTAGGACTGGTTTCAGTTCCATTTTGAGGATCAATTCAAAGATTTTGAATGGTAAGTTCTGTATTCTTAAATCTTCATTCCAGTCACAATATAGACTAGTGTCTGTGCATATTAAACTGCAAAAAGACCATTTAAATATGAATCCTGCATGTTCTGTGTGCCTCTGAATGGCGCAGATGCGTGGTTTCATTTACTACACATAACTTACATCAGTAAACATGCCAAATTGTCTTTCCCCAAACTATATTGCTATACTGAGATGAGTGAAATCAACTGAAATATGTAATAAATACTGAAATAAAGTGTGTTTGCAATGTATTAAATTGCAAATGAATTAGCCACTATGTGAAGTGCCACATCAATGAAGCTTTTGTTCACAAAGAATAATGAAAATTCAGCTTTGCATCACAGAAATAAATTGCATTTTAAAGTATATTCAAGTAGAAAACCATTATTTTAAATTGTAATAATATTTCACAATATTTTCTTTTTTTTCTTATTTTTTCCCCCTCCAGTGCAGAAACAGCAAATGCCAGGTATGTGATGTTCATATATATCATTGAACAGGATTTATTTCCAGATATAACTGTGTACTCAAACTGTGTCTTTGACTCTCATTTATATAGTTAACTATATTCTAAATAAACTACAAACAAAAAATTATATATTTCTTTTGTCATTGCATTCTTTCTCAGGTCACTCATTCACATAGCTACCTTACTGAATGGCTCATTATGCGGCTCATTAGGGACAGGGTCTTAATCTCCTCAGGTGTGAATCACAGCATTATTCATGAAGATTCACATGTTGTCGCATATGGCCTTTCTAAACAAAAATGTCTTAGACATTTAGAATCAATACATTGTTTTATGTATGTGGCCAAGTAGGCAGGATGATTTTTACATAATTTTGAAGCAAAAACTCTAGGCTGAAATATACAGTTCCCAAAAGTCTTGTGAAAATTGTTTTTGTGTTTTAAGGCCTTATTTCAGTGACTTATTATTATCATTATTCTTTTATCTAAAAACATGAACGAATAATAAACTGCACTTATACAGCATTTATTAGTCTTGGTTAATATCTCATTTACTAATACATTATTAAAATCTTGTTAACATTAGTTAATGGACTGTGAACTAACATGAACAAACAATGAACAACTGTATTTTCATTAACTAATGTTAACGTAGATTAGCAAATACAGTAACAAATGTACTGCTCATTGTTAATTCATGTTATTTAATGCATTAACTAATGTTTAACTAATGAACCTTATTTTAAAGTGTTACCAAACATGAGTCACATGGATCAAAAACATGGATGGTCTTTACTACCTTTCTGGGGCTTGAAAGTGTTAGCTGCATAGACTGTTAATGGAAGGACAGAAAGCTTTCAGATTTCATCAAAAAGATCCTCATCTGTGTTCTGAAGATGAACGAATGTCTTACGGGTTTGGAACGGCATGAAGTAATTCATTTTTGGGTGATCTAACCCTTTAAATAAACAGTATAACAGGTGGTTTCTCCATATAACTCACTCCAGCCGAACACAGTGATCTTCATCATGTAGTTTGTGATGGTGATATTCTGTCTGATGAGACATAAGTACATATGAAGAACTTGAATGGAGAACCAGGTGAATGTAGCCAGCATAGAGTAATGCATGAGCAGCGCTATGAAGACACACGCAGCCTTGACTTCTGTGTTGGCGATGCTCTCGTTTGACAAAAAGGATAAATCCAGGAGAAACAAAGCCACAAACATGTTGATCAAAATCTTTGTGGCGTTTTTTGATTTGGCTTTCCTGTTCAAATATAAAAACAACCTGTATTTGTAACTTGCATTTATGCATTTAGCAGACACTTTCATCCAAAAGAGGAACAAAAGCAACTGGTCAAAGAAATTACAGTAACTATATGTTATAGTTCAGATACTCTACCGTAGGAAATACATGAACAGAGCGACGGACAGAAAAAACATGGAGACGCTGCAGCCGATTGAAGTGATGAAGCTCAATGATTCCACATAATCTGTGATGTTTGCATTTACATCTGGAGGAGACTGAGAGATCAGAGAAACACAACAGATACAACCCTTTTAAAATCCTTTTTTGTTTGTTAGCAAGAATCAGATCTTTACATTTTAAATGCATATTATTTGTATGACTTTAGTCATCTTTTACAAGTTCACTAGCTAAAAGACTCTGATATTGATTTCATGGGGTCTTTAAATGAAACACTGAGAAGATTCTCACCATCAGCACTGCAAAGAATGTCAGATGTGAACACGAGCACTTTATGGTGTTATTGTCGACTTTTTCTGTCTCACAGCCAGACGTCGTCCATGTAAGATTTCCTTTGATGAAAAGAGTGTGAGGAATAAAATTATGTAAAATAATTTGTTTGTTGATGGGAACTGATAAATACAGCCATAAATGAATTTACCTTTTCCATCCCAAGAACTGCAGGACGCCTCACCCACCTGTAAGAACATGTTTGATTTTTATTTTGCTTTCACAGTGTCTGATTATTATAACAAAATAAGATTCACAACAAAACCTTCATTACCAGATCTTTCTGTGTAAAGAATATTTCTATATTGTTGGTAAGGTTGGAGATTTTGGCCCACATCGTTATTCCATAAACCTCATTGTTTAAAACAGTGTAATTTTTAGTTTCATTCTAAATAAGAAAAAATACAAGAATAAAAGAGCAGTCATTAATCAAATATAAATGTGTGGAAAAGATCGCTAACACTTTACAATAATATTCATCTGTTAACATTAATGTATTAACAAACATGAACTAACAATGAGCAATACATCTGTTACTGTATTTGTTAATCTTTGTTTATCGTTAGTTAATAAAAATACAGCTGTTCATGGATTGTTCATGTTAGTTCATAGAGCATTAACTAATGTTAACAAATACAACTCTTGATTTTAATAATGTAATAACAAATGTTGACTTTAACATTAACAAAGATTAATACATGCTGTAGAAATGCAGTTTATTATTAGTTCATGGTAACTAATGTTGAGTAATGAACCTAATTGTAAAGTGTTACCATTAGATCAAGAAACATTTGTTAAAGGAATAGTTCATTCAAAAACATTTTTTTAAACAACATTACCAATTTCCCCATATTTTTGAACCGTAAAATTCCAGCAAATGCACTTCCCCTGTTTTCCAGTCGTGATTTATCAACGGCCTCATTGGAAATTGTTAGAGACCAGGGAAAGTCTGTGTTTAGGTTACTTTGACAGTCAAGAATCTGTGAGAAGAAGAATAATCATTGATAAAGAGTCCTACCCAGATGGGCATGTTTTAATGCTTCTCAGGTCTTACGTTGATCATGTTCTGATCTATAGAGTAGCATAAGTCAGTTTCTGTGTTCGCAGCTTGCATTTGGAGAATACCAATAACATCACCCATCACAACTCTTGCACTGCTTTTATTGTCTTTTTTCATCTGCTCCACCAGGGACTTCAGACTGTCTAAGGCAACACTGCAAAACAGGCTCACTCTGTAATAGAGTTCTGTAATATTCTGTAATAGAGTTATAATTTTAAAAGTCACTGGTAACCACACACTTACGATGCATTTGAGGGATTAATAAATCCATCCTCATCTTTTAGACCATCTGAGGTTAGATTGTAAGTTGTCTCGGGTGGTTTTAGACAGGCAGTTTTGTTTGCTGGATTACAAGCAGTAGGTGTCTTATCACAGATCACACACTTCCATTCATTCCCAATTGAACGTAGAAGGTATTTGCTTGCTTCATTCTCTTCAGCACACAGAAACAAAGAGGGGATTTTATTAATATATTTGTGCAACTAAATGTCAAACATTAAAGTGATCTAATATATTGTGCTTCTTATTTATAAACAGAGAAATAGTAATAGAAATAGTATTCCTAATATGTTGGACATTTTATTGAATATTCTGTATTTGTGTAATTCTGTGGAATTACTTTTTTTTATTGAATTATACATGTTTGACAGCAAAAAAATAATTTTCTAATTTACAAAATAAAAGATTGCAATTAAAGACTTCTTCAAGCTGTTTTAATCATAAAAATAAATGTTTTTTTTTTCTTTGTACAGTTTTCATTACGCACGCACAAATTTGCCCTCGGTTCTAATGTAATTGCGATGTCATTGTGACTCTAAAACCTTGCGAATTGAAAAGTTTTGAATTCAAGTGAAGCTGCACCTTAGTGGGCGGTATCTCAGTGCCACCATGAAAGACCTGTTTCTATTGGTCAGTCTTGCTTGGTGCAATAATTTGGCCATGCCCACTATGCAGACCAACCTGTCTGACTCTTGATAGAGAACAGGGTTGAGGCAGGCAGCTGTCTGTCATCGCAGGGTGCATTAGATATAACATGGGGGCTTAAAGGGTTAGTTCACCCAAAAATGAAAATGATGTCATTAATGACTCACCCTCATGTCGTTCCAAACCCGTAAGACCTCCATTCATCTTCGGAACACAGTTTAAGATATTTTAGATTTAGTCCGACAGCTTTCTGTCCCTCCATTGAAAGTGTATGTACGGTGCACTGTCCATGTCCAGAAAGGTAATAAAAACATCATCAAAGTAGTCCATGTGACATCAGTGGGTTAGTTAGAAGTTTTTGAAGCATCTAAAATACATTTTGGTCCAAAAATAACAAAAAATACGACTTTATTCAGCATTGTCTTCTCTTCCGGGTCTGTGTATATCCACAGTGACGCTGCTTCTTTTTCTTCTACGGCGGTTCTTGAATGAATCAGCTATTGGAATTAATCTTTTGAATGAATGACTCAATGATTTACTTATTAAGACAGTCACTTGCTGCCACCCAGTGGTGGTTTAAGTATACCCCCCCCCAACATTTCTTATTTGTATTTTCAAAAAATATTTTAAAGAATCTCATAACATTATTTAATGCGGTTGTATTTTTTTATTGTATAATTTTTAATTTGATTGGTAAATGCCCTATAGCAGTGGATCTCAAACTGGGGTACCCCTGGGGGTATGTGACGTGACAGAAGGGGGTATGCGAACAAAATGCTGAGTTTGTCGTTCATTTAATTCTTCCCCTCTTTAAAATAACATTAAAACCGAGCATGTATTTCAGAGCGCAATGCCGTAAATACATGACATCCAATCAAAATACCACATCTTTTGTTGTCAAACTGACTAAATACATTTCCATATAATACATTTCCAGGTGCTGCCGTGCTCTTTGAGGTAGAGCTCCGTCGAGTTGATTCCTAATTGCTTGTGTTTTTTTTTTTTCTTAAAATCAAATTTATAACATATCATTCTCTCTTTTACGGCGGGGAAACACATCCCCGATATTATTTTATATAAAAACACTCAGATTGCCTTGATATTGCTAGTTTTATCCGACTTCCTGAACATTTGCTACTAGCTTTAGCCCATTAGCAATAGCGGCGTGGTCACACTAGCGTTTGTAGTCTTCTCACTCACAATATTATTGTTCATCTATTCTAATGGCGAGTGTATCGGATGTGTCTCTACCTTTGAGTGCAGGTGAGGACACGTTCGAGCTGCATGCGGTGCAGTTGGAGCTGGAGGCCGTGGAACGACAGATTCGGACCCTTCTCGAGAAGTCAAGTCAAGTCACCTTTATTTATATAGCGCTTTTTACAATGCAGATTGTGTCAAAGCAGCTTTACATTGATAACTGGTACATAATTTGGCTGCACAGCAGCTCTTAAATAATAGTGTCAATGCGCGCAGATCAGAAGCACTGTTGAATAAATGTCAAGAATACTATTGAATATCAAATGTCAAATGTCCCCAACTAAGCAAGCCAAAGGCGACAGCGGCAAGGAACCCAAACTCCATCAGGTGACATCAGGTGGCAAACAAGTGGCAAATAGGTGTTAAAATGGAGAAAAAAAAACCTTGGGAGAAACCAGGCTTAGTCGGGGGGCCAGTTCTCCTCTGGCGAACAGTGCTTTGTTACAATCAGGTTGCTATCATAAGTCTGATAGAATCGCAATAATCATTTATTCAAAATAAGTATTTATTTCAGTTCCATCCAGTTGAGGATCGTATTCATCACGCCGGTATAGACGGTCTGTTGAGGAACTGTGCTACTGGCTGTCGTGTCGATGAGGCCTTCTCAATGAATGATCCAGTTGACTCGATCTCTGCTGATACTTCAGGGCTGCGTTGTGGTCGTGTCCAGTTGAGGATCGTATTCATCACGCCGGTATGGACGGTCTGTTGAGGAACTGTGGCACTGGCTGTCGTGTTGATGATGTCTTCACAATGGATGATCTAGTTGACTCGATCTCTGCTGATACTTCAGGGCTGCGTTGTGGTCGTGTCATGGCACCGGTCCTTGGTCTCAGCTGGATACGGCCCAGATCCGGTTGACTATGGTAAACCTCGGGATAAACAGAAAGACTAATATTAGCGTAGATGCCATTCTTTTTCTGATGTAACGAGTACATCTGGTGTTATAGGAAGTGTTCCCGGTCCTGGCTGACCTAATTTATGCAGCCTAATAATCCTTTAATGGATTTGAAAATATAAATTGATAATATGTTATGTGTATGCCAGGTTAAAGAGATGCGTTTTTAGTCTAGATTTAAACTGACAGAGTGTGTCTGCATCCCGAACAATGCTAGGAAGATTGTTCCAGAGTTTAGGTGCCAAATAGGAGAAGGATCTACCGCCTGCAGTTGATTTTGATATTCTAGGTATTATCAGCTGGCCTGAATTCTGAGATCGCAATAAACGTGAAGGACTATAATGTATTAAGAGCTCACTTAGGTACTGGGGAGCTAAACCATTTAGTGCTTTGTAAGTAATTAGCAAGATTTTAAAATCTATACGATGTTTAACAGGAAGCCAATGCAGTGATGACAGAACTGGGCTAATATGGTCATACTTCCTAGTTCTAGTAAGAACTCTAGCTGCTGCATTTTGTACGAGCTGTAGTTTATTTATCAAGCGAGCAGAACAACCACCCAGTAGAGCGTTACAGTAATCTAGCCTTGAGGTCATGAACGCATGAACTAACTGTTCTGCATTTTTCATTGAGAGCATATGTCGTAGTTTAGATATATTTTTTAGATGGAAGAATGCGGTTTTACAGATGCTAGTAACATGGCCTTCAAATGAAAGATTGGTATCAAAGAGCACACCCAGGTTCCTAACTGACGACGAAGACTTAACAGAGCAGCCATCAAGTGTTAGACAGTATTCTAGATTATTGCGTGAAGAAGTTTTCGGTCCAAAATTTAGAATCTCTGTTTTTCCTGAATTTAGTAGTAGGAAATTACTGGTCATCCAGTTTTTTATATCAGCTATACATTCTGTTAATTTAGCGAATTGGTGATTTTCGTCAGGGCGCGAAGAAATATAGAGCTGAGTATCATCAGCGTAACAATGAAAACTAATGCCATGCTTCCTAATGATATCTCCCAACGGTAGCATGTACAGAGTAAAAAGCAACGGTCCTAGTACTGAGCCTTGCGGTACTCCATATTTTACTTGTGATTTATATGACATCTCATCGTTTACTACTACAAACTGATAACGGTCAGATAAGTATGATTTGAACCATGACAATGCGATTCCACTAATGCCAACATAATTTTCGAGTCTGTTTAGAAGAATATTGTGATCGATAGTGTCAAATGCAGCACTAAGATCCAGTAAAACTAATAGAGAGATACAACCACGATCTGATGATAAGAGCAAATCATTAGTAACTCTAATGAGAGCAGTCTCAGTACTATGGTACAGTCTAAATCCTGACTGGAAATCTTCACAGATACTATTTCTTTCTAAAAAGGAACATAGTTGTGATGAAACTGCCTTTTCTAGTATTTTTGACAGAAAAGTGAGATTTGAGATCAGCCTGTAATTGACTAATTCTCTAGGATCAAGTTGTGGTTTTTTAATAAGAGGTTTAATAACAGCCAGCTTAAAGGTTTTTGGTACGTATCCTAGTGATAAAGATGAATTAACAATATTAAGAAGAGGATCTATAACCTCTGGAAGCATCTCTTTCAATAGCTTAGTCGGTATAGGGTCTAACATACATGTGGATGATTTTGATGATTTAACAAGTTTAGACAATTCTTCCTCTCCTAAAACAGTAAATGAATTGAATTTTTCTTTAGGGACACTACAATGCACTGTCTGACACAAGACTGTATTAGACGGTTGCATGGTTATAATTTTTTCTCTAATATTATCAATCTTGCAAGTAAAGAAGTTCATAAAGTCATTACTGCTGTGCTCTTTGGAAACATCAGAAGTTGAAGCTTTATTTCTTGTTAATTTAGCCACTGTATCAAATAAATACCTTGGGTTGTGTTTATTTTCTTCTAAAAGTTTTGAAAAATAGGCAGATCTAGCAGTTTTTAAGGCCTTTCTGTACTCAGTCATTTTCTCTCTCCACGAAATGCGAAATACTTCTAGTTTTGTTTTCTTCCAGCTGCGCTCCATTTTTCTAACTGCTGTTTTTAGGGCCCGAGTGGGCTCATTGTACCATGGTGTTGGATTAATTTCCTTAATCTTTTTTAAACGCAAAGGAGCAACTGAGTCTAATGTGCTGGAAAAGACAGAGACAATAGTTTCTGTTGCAATATCGAGGTCTTCTAAGCTGTCTGGTATGCTAAGGCGATGAAACTGATCAGGAAGATTATTTATAAAGCAATCTTTAGTGGTAGAAGTGATGGTTCTACCATATTTATGGCAGGGAGGCAGTTTAGCCTCTTTGACTAAATGTAGTATACACGAGACTAGATAATGATCTGAGATGTCGTCACTCTGCTGCAGAATTTCAACGGCATCAATATCGATTCCATGTGACAATATTAGATCTAAAGTATGATTACGACAGTGAGTGGGTCCCGACACGTGTTGTCTAACACCAATAGAGTTTAGAATGTCTGTAAATGCCAATCCCAATGAGTCTTTTTTATTATCTACATGGATATTAAAATCACCACCAACAAGGACTTTATCTGCAGCTAGTACTAACTCTGATAGAAAATCAGCAATTTCTTTGATGAAGTCTGTATGGTGTCCTGGTGACCTGTATACAGTAGCCAACACAAATGTCAACTTACATAATGTTACGTAAAGCACCATCACTTCGAAGGAATTATATTTGAAAGACTTCTGGCTGATACTGTAAATATTACTATAAATTACAGCAACACCTCCCCCTTTGCCTCTCTGATGAGGATTGTGTCGATAATCATAACCTTGAGGACTAGACTCATTTAAAGTAGTGTAATCGTCTGGTTTTAGCCAGGTTTCTGTCAAACACAGCACATCAAGATTATTGTCTGTGATAATATCGTTTACAATAAGTGCTTTTGAAGAAAGTGATCTAATATTTAACAACCCAAGCTTTATCATTTGTTTATCATTATTATCTCTATTTTTTATTTGTTGAACATCAATTAAATTTTTACCATTAAATGGGTTTGGAAGTTTTTTGTTTTTACTAATTCGGGGTACAGACACAGTCTCTATGTGACAATATCTAGGTGCAAGAGTTTCTATGTGTTGGGAATTATCTGACTTCTGTAACGTGAGGCAGCTAGCAGACGGTCGGTTTAGCCAGTCTGTCTGCTTCCTGTCCTGGGCCCCAGTTTGTCATGTTTTAGTTCTGAGACTATGTGCCATATTACTAGAGAGAAGAGCAGCACCATCCCGGGACGGATGAATACCATCTCTTTTCAACAGGTCAGGTCTGCCCCAAAAGCTTTTCCAATTGTCTATGAAACCTATATTATTCTGCGGACACCACTTAGACAGCCAGCCATTGAGTGATGATAATCTGCTAACTATCTCATCACTCCTACGAACAGGAAGAGGGCCAGAACAAATTACTTCTCCTGACATTGTACTTGCGAGTTCACACACCTCTTTAATGTTAATTTTAGTGATCTCCGATTGGCGAAGTCGAACATCATTTGTGCCGATGTGAATAATAATTTTAGAGTATTTACGATTAGCATTAGCCAGCACTTTTAAATTTGCTTTGATGTCAGGTGCTCTGGCTCCCGGCAAACATGTGACTATGGTGGCTGGTGTCTCTATTTTCACGTTCCGTGTAATAGAATCGCCAATTACTAGGGCACTTTCAACAGGATTCTCAGTGGGTGCGTCACTGAGTGGGGAGAACCTGTTTGATGTTCTTAATGGAACGGAAGAGTGGTGTTTTCCGCGACTAGGCCGCCTCACCGTTACCCAAGTGCCCTGCTGCACGGGCTCTACAGCCGGAACCGAACAATGTACAGAGTTCACTAAGCTAGTCGCATCCAAAACAGTATCTGAAGCCCCTGCATTCTTACTATCCTCGATTAAAGTTTGGATGCGTGTCTCTAATTCTGAGATTCTCTCTGTCAGCCTGACTATTTCCCTACATTTATGACATGTAAATCCCTCGTCGCTGACAGAGAGAGCTACACTGAACATGTGACAAACTGAACACGAGATAACAGTGGGAACGGATGACATGACTCACCGTGTTTGCAGACTGATCCGAGTTACCACTGTAGACTGATCCGAGTTACCACAGCTGTTTGATGAACGCGTTGAAAAGGAGCGCGCGAGACTGATGACAAGTAAACGAGTGAGATGCAAACGCGTTGTGTAACAGCGATTTAGATTCAAAGATTACAGGCTAGCGACGTCAGATTAATGTGGTAGGCAATAATAAAAATATAAGCAACAATGAATCAAAGGCTGAGCTACGGGAGAAACATCCCGTGCTGACGCTCACCAATCCTCTGTAAGTTTGCAGCGCGATATTAACACTCCTGCTTCAGGGCCCGAGCACCCAGAATGCGTTCATCCCAGCCCTTGTTCACATGGGTGCCGTCACACCAGGGACCTTGTGTTCTTCAGCAGTGGAAGGCATGAGCCAGGCCTCGGGAACCGCTTCTCCCCTTCTTGCGAGGTGGAATGCAATGCCGTGGTCATCGGATATTCCATCGTCCACCACTTCCACGCTACCACAACCAAAGGTAAGGTGCGCAGTCACTGTTTTCCTGCTGCTCGTGTTCCCGATGTCGCTGCACAGATACCCACGATCCTGAATGCTGACGAGAGCATCGGAGCTGTTGTTCTGCACAAGGGGGTTAATGACACCAGGCTGCGGCAGATGGAGGTGCTGAAGCAGGACTTCAGGAGCCTGATCGAGACGGTACGAGCCAATTCGGCCACGTCGAAGATCATCATGTCTGGACCACTTCCAACGTACCGATGTGGACATGCCTTAGAGTATTTTTGTTATTGTTGTTATATTTAAGAAAAGGTCAATACTTACAGGGTTTCTTTTAATGGCACAAATTGAGCACAAACCAGCGGTACCATTTTGTAGCAGTTTGGATGGCATGGGTGAGTGAAGTCTCCGCACCGATTTATATTTATTTCTGTAGCCCTAAGTACACATTATGCGTTTTTATGCATACGTGAGGGTCCACATGCACAGAGCCGATCCTCCCTATACACAAGCTACGCAAGTTGCGTAGGGCCTCTAAACCACCAGGGGTCCCCCTTGCTTATCACTATATATAATAAACATAACGGTATGAGATAATGTATGTGCAGGTCGCATATACGCATTGAATTTGTTTTGCACTAATCAGTTGTACCACAAGGTGGCAGCACTGGCCCGGGCCATTGTTTCACAGCAGAAAATGCAACTAAAGAGTTGGAACCACAACAAAATACCAGAGACTTCAACAACAACAGATGCCCGGATTGCCAAGCGCTTGTATGAGTGTGTTATGAGATAGCTACAACTTTAGTTTAAAAGAATGCAAAGACATTTTTATTGGTCGTAACTTGTGGAGAAAAATTGCGCAGACACTGGGCAAAGATGAAACTTTTTAGAGCGCTTGTGTCAACCGCCTGTGCTCATGCATACTATCAAATGGAAAAGAATTGAAAGGCTACGCATTTGACTGTATGCATGAAAAAAATCCTTAAGGAGGGGAAATATTTATGTGTTAATTTTAATGACACAAATCAAGCACAAATGAACGATTTTGTGTGATTTAGACAAAATGGGGTAGAGAGTGATGTCACAGCTCCTAAATTATATTTGTTTAGTCTTTGGAACAAAAATAGTAAGTGTTTGTTTTAACGGCACAAACTGAGGTGTGGCATAGTTTTGGGGATTATTTCATTTTGTGGGTGTGCAGCTTCACAGAGGTAAGATAAACCCATGAATGGAAAAGTAATAGTAACCAATGAACAACAAACTGGCTTAAGAGAATATAAGAAATAAAAAAGAAATCTTACATGACCTTTAATGAATGAGTTCTTCAATAAAGATGAGAAGAATAAGTACACCTTTATATTTATTTTGGTTTATGGTCAAGGAAAGGAGAAATACAGTAGGTGAGAACATGCAGGAAATAATAATTTGAAATGTAGAGCTGGAGAACATGGTGTAATATTGAGTGCAGAATGAAAATGGATGAACTTTCTTATATTTTGAACGTCTTACATTTTTACTAACAAGTATGCTGTTAGTTTAGATGTTGTACTATTATTTTGATTTTAGTGGGCATTTTATATCATCATATATTTTGATATATTCATATTTGGCCCTGGTTGAGAAAATAAATCCAAGGCTTGTTTCATGTAAGCAATAGCATGTAGGCTGGATGGATATCTAGGCTTATAGTGTAATAATTTCACTTAATATTCTGCTGAGTTTGAGGTATGACATACAGCAACTGAAACAACTAATGAAAAAGTATCTTATAAAGCTTAAGACAGACTTACCTCTGCAGGTATCATTGTCATATGTAGCTTTTTGACACATCGTCTTTAGATCAACAGAAGGGATTTCTCTACAATCTAAAGAGAACAAGACAACACATAATTCAACATAATTATCAAGTCATACTGTAGAGGTAAAAGCAATTAAACTTCTGCATTGAATAGTCATCAGAGACAGTCGGGAAAGTAATAAAAGAATAATAGAGGAATAAAACACAAGAGAGAGATTGTGTAGTGTAGCCTAATATCATTTACATGTTTGACCACAGATAGTAGATTAATGTTAAGAGTCAGTCATTGGTTGTTAAAGTTCCTGAAGAGTGAAACAGATTATTTTAAAATATTTTTAAAATATTGATTTAAAACATTTTGTTTGAGTAGTTAATGCATCAATTGACCAACAGTGGTAATATCATCATCATCATCATCACTGACAGCAATGATCAATCATGACAACAGTGAATTGTGAAAAATACATTTTGTAGTTTATGATTTGTTTGTGTTCAAATTTCATTTAATTTAGGACAACACGCACCTCGATGTGTGACTTGCTGATATGTCATTCCATCTGGCAAAAACCACAGCTCTATTTCTGTACACGTCTCATTCATTCTTACTTCATATTTCCCCCCATCATTTGTTATGCTGAAATTGCGTGTTTTGCCAGATAATGTTTTGCACTGTCCTGAAAACCAGAGACAATATTTGATAATTATTGAAAAAATATTTGAACTCAAAAACAGTTAATAGATAAAATATACATGTTTTACCTAGAGAAGATGTGTTCATTTTGACATTCATTGTGCAAACATCCTTTATTTCTGTATCACAAGCTGATGGACATGTCAGATTAATATCTGGAATAAAAGAACTCAGTGAGTTTGGATCTTGATCTGTCAGTCGTCACAAGAACATTCAGATAATAAATATACAGTATTCACACAGTCATGTTATCAGTGTATATTTTACATCTACCTTTGATACACAAGTCTCCGAAACATGGATCTTTGAAATAATTGCCAACTATTACTCTTTTTGAGAAGCCTGCACAAAGACAGAATTAAAAAGCTATTATGTAATGTATGACATAATGATATAAATGAATAAATGAATTTATATTCACACATTTACATTCACAATGTTTTAAAATCATAGAATGTGATTTGGTTCATTTAGATTTTTTTTTTTTCTAATGTTGATAAATCCTTTTTTTTTTTTTTTTTAAAGCAACATACTTATCTGGCGTGAAGCACAACAGACGATCATCAGCCACAGAAAATTTTGATTTTGTTGAGACATAATTCCCAAAAACACCCTGATAGAGACACAAGTGTTGAATTTTCTTTTCTACAGGTATTTATTGATAATAAATCTTGAAATTTAAAGCATTTTCTTATTACATTGTTGAGATGAAAGTCCACAGTCCAAGAGGAGAGAGAGAGTTTCATCCGTTCACATATGAAGCTGTACGATTGTGATCCACAGCTCAGAGACACTGAAACACTGACATACGTTTCATTTGCATACATGAAAATCATGTTTTTTGGGCTTTAACTGTGAATTTCAGTGTTCATGTTCAGTTTATCAAGTCACTTTGGTTCACAGAGAACAATGTAATTTTACAATTATATTTAATAATAGTAGCGACAACTTTGCAATAAAAGTAAAACCTTTATTAGTGGTTATTAGACAATATTTACAGATTAAATTCTCATACAGAAAATGTCAGGTTTTAAAACTATTCATAGAAAAAAAACTAAATCTGATATCTTGTTTATAAAGTTTCTTTCTTTCCTTTCAATAAATGGCAGTTTCTGTGATATTTTGTCACCTAAATCGATGATATTCACATATTTACAAGCTTGACAAATTTGAATGTTTTTGGAGCCACTGAAAGTCTGTCTGTCAAGTTATCTGATTTTGACACCATGTTTTTCCATCTTGCATTTTCAGTAACCAAATATGTTTCACATCTGTGTTTGTGATCAAGCAAATGTCTGAATCCACAGGCGTGGGACTTTAGTTTCATCCTGAAGATGTAAATTTGTTTTCTAAAGGAGGTTCAGTATAGTTTGTCATGTGTCACATATGCTCAAACATGGATTATAAACACTCAATAAACTTACATTACTAATATTCTACACAGTTTAATCCTCCCACAATAACAGACAGTTTGTAGTTATGATCATCACAGATATTTGTTTAGAGTGATTTCAGTAAAGTTGGCCCTTTTTAGGATCATAATTTTATGTACATACACAGTGCCGTTGCTAGAGGCGAGAAAGATGTTGACAATTCTCAGAGACTCAGGGATTTCAATTCCAAGTTACTGCATCAGGGACCTGGATACCCTAGCCATGGCCCTCCTGGGTTCTGTTTGCTTTTGATGTCGACTGTTAAGCGACTGAACGCCAGTGGGCGGGGCCTGTAATGTGATGTAAAGCTATTCGACAGTGTCTTGCTCTGGAGGCAGTCATATGCAAATGTATTTGCATGCGTCATGTCACAAATCCCACAATATCAAAATGAGACATTTTTGGAGCATGATTAAATATACTGAGGAGGACATTTTAAACTGAAACTGGCAGGATGTTTTAATGGTTCAAAGACCTCTTATATGTTAAAAGATCAAGGCAAATTTGATTTCTCATGTCGTGACCCCTTCACAATAGCTGTTTTCTATGTGAATATATTGTAAAATGAAAATGTTTATTCCTGTGATCAAAGCTGAATTTTCAGCATCATTACTCCAGTCTTCAGTGTCACATGATCCTTCAGAAATCATTCTGATATGCTGATTTGCTGCTCAAGAAACAATTCTTATTATTATCAATGTTGAAATCAGTTGTGCTGCTTCATATTTTTGTGGAAACTTATGATGCATCATGCAATCAGGATTCCTTGGTGAATAGAAAGGGTTAGGAAGTTATTTGCTTTCCTCATTTAACATAAAAATCATCCACAACATCAAAGACTAATAAATCTGAAATCAACAGGTGAAATGCTCAAGTCATTCAGCTGGATAGAGGAAGTTTATTAGTCAGTGTGATTCACAAGTATTGAGTCAATAGGTGGTTTTAACTACAACTACTTGTGTTGTACTGAGTCTGTGTTCAATTATCTCATTCACATCTCCAACTCCAACCTCAGACTCAATTATGAGTTACAATCTCACAGCGCCCTCTAGTGTTACACAAGCATATATTACTCTATCATAAAACAAACCTGCAATAAGAAACATATATATATATATATATATATATAGTATCCTACCACTGATATATTTCTACGTAGAAAGATGAATCAAAATATTGAATAGAATGCACAAAATCATGCCGTTATGAGAGCAGTAGTACAAATTATCATATTAATGCACTGTATAATAAAAACAATATTATTTTCACTTTTGTTTAGGTGTCAGAAATAATGCTTAAAACAAAAGTCTAGAAGAAAACTGCATTGTTATTTGAAACAAAACTGTTTAACTTGACATCTTTACAAATTAAAGCCTATATCAAGAAATAATGAATGAAATAATGTTCATTGCACATTCAAAAGTCAGTCAAAAATATATATTTTATAACTAAGGTTGCAGTTACTCTGAACTACGAGAAAGTATACAACTTGCAAACAGCTTCCAGTGATGATGTTCAGTGGTGTGCGATAATGTTTTATCATGTCTTTAGGCCATTTCAAGTTTGATTTTGAACCGACAAAACAGTGATATCTAAATGTCTGAGTTGTTTACTTACTTTTTAATTAGTCTTCCTAATATTTATGTTTTTATTTTTGTAATATCAATTATTTTCTATGTTTTTTTTGAGGAGACATTGCCTTCATTGCCTCCTTGGAGGAAACACCCCTGATATATGTGTTAAATTAACTTTTTTTTTTTTAAATGTCTTAAAAGCTAATGATCCCACTCATGATCCTATTATGAGTAATATACCGCATAATAGACACAGAATATTATTAAACACACATTAAACTGTACAACATATTAAACCAGACTAGTATTCTAGTAACTAGTATTGTGCACAAAGGCACCTCACGAAAGTGATTTCAGACAGACTTCTGAGGCAGTGTAACAGTTTACTGATCTACAGTAAAGATTTGGTGAGAACTAAACAAATAGTTAATTACTACAGTAGTAATATCTCGCTAGAAATTACATCAAAAGTGGAAAATGTTGGTCAAAAACATACATTTACTCACAAACTGACCAGAAAACACAACTATTGGATGCCATCTTTATTTCTGTAGCTCAGTTGTCATAGAATGGAACACACAGGATTGTGGGATATCAAAATCGATCAGATGATGGCATCTCAGGAAACAGCAAGTGAAGCTAACATTGGATTTGGACGTGCCTTGATGCCTTTAAATCTTGAAATGTGTCCTCTGAAGGCAGCGTTTTCCAGTTTTGTTATAAAGAATTACCAAATGCCCCAAAATAAATAAATGAAATAAAATAAATGCTATACAGTTAAGAATATATCATCACTGTCATGCGGAAAGCCTTTATCTCTATATTTATATTGGAGCTGCTGAAAGTTAGTCATGATTAAGAAATTTTACTTTACAGATTTTATTAGCTCCATTACAATCACATGAGAGGCTTTCGGAGAGAAAACCCATTAAAGTTATGTTAAATAATGTAGAAGTTATTAGCTGATTTTGACACCATGTTTTCGTGTTTTGAATTTAATAACCAAATATGTTCCACATTCATGTGCGTGATCATGCAAAATCTGAATCCACAGATGTGTGACTTTCATCCTGAAGATGTAAATTTGTTTTCTAAATGAGGTTCAGTATAGTTTGTATTACTGACACATATGCTCAAACATGGATTATAATGCTCAATAAATCTAACATCACTAATATTCAGCACAATTCAATCCTCTCACAATAACAGACAGTTTCAGTAATGATCATCACAGATACTTGTCATTTGTTTTGAGTGATTTCAGTAAAGTTGGCCCTTTTTAGGATCATAATTTTTTGTACATCATTTTACACAGTTCTCACTCATTCAGTAGTGACATTTGTCTTTATGTTGTTCTTGGGTCTGATTTTGGAGAAAATACAGTTTCCCCTTAAACAACAACTGTACACATCAGTCTTAGAAAGTCAAAGAAAGCATCATGTCTTAATTAAATATTTTCCACAGCATTATTTCTGGATTGAATGATGGTTGTGGTGGAGCCGGAGCTTTCTGGATCATCAGAGAAATTTCCCCCAACGTCATTGTGAATGTTGTAGTAATACAGGAAGAGGAAAAACCCTGAAAAAAAGAGAAACGCATCTAATTTAAATACATTTCAGATATCATTAAAGTTGTTTGCATAATTTATACACTTTAATAACATTTATAAAATGATAAATTTTCACTGTAAAGCTGCTTTGAAACAATATTGTATAAAGCACTATCGAAATAAAGCTGACTTGATCTGAGTCTTCATGAATCTCTCAATCTCTCATTAGAGAAAAACAATAAAAGAATACAAAATTAAATCATAATCTATGACAAAAAAATTAAAACCATTTTGCAAAAAAAAAAACCCCCAAAAAACATTTGGTGATATAAAAAATAAAAATGAACATATTTTTTTGAAAATACATTATTAGAAAATAATTTGTATGAAAATACTATAGAATTAAAAAAAATGTATTTAAAATGCATTATGCAAGCTTTTTAATAGGATACCAAGATATGATGGATATGATAGAACAAAAACGGCTGCCCACTGCTCTGGGTGTGTGTGTGTGTGTGTGTGTGTGCTTTTGTTTATATTACATTGTGGGGACCAAATGTCCCCATGATGTAATATAAACCTGAGTTCACCTACATCGTGGGGACCAGCCAGCGGTCCCCACAATGTAAATGGGTTTATAAATCATATAGAATGAGTTTTTGTGAAAAAGTAAAAGTTTGCACAGTTTCCTGTGAGGGTTAGGTTTAGGGGTAGGGGCAGGGTAGGGGGATAGAATGTACAGTTTGTTCAGTGTAAAATGCATTGAAGTCTATGGAAAGTCCCCACAATTCACAAAAACAAACATGTGTGTGTGTGTGTGTGTGTGTGTGTGTTCACTTGGATGGGTGAAATGTAGTGCTGGGAGGTATGACCAAAAAATTGTATCACGTTTTTTTTCTGGCGGTTTCACGGTATGTCATGGTTTTTTATTTTATTTTGGCATATTTTACTGTCAGGAGTACAGGGAATAAACACTGTAAGGACAAATAAAAATGTAATCAAATCAGTTCACAAAGCTAACAATTTAGTTTAAAACATAATCAATTTAATTAATAATATTAATAAGTAGGCTACATTTTTACTGTGCATCGGTAATTTCAATTAAAGGCAGAGTAGGTAAAAAAATGTATAAAAAACTTTTTTTCAAAATTTGTTTAAACTTTATTTATATATCAATACATAATTAAAATGTAAGTACTCTGAAAAAGAAAGTATAAAAATCGAGTGTCTGTAGACCTCTCACGACTGTTTTAAAGACAGCTCATTATTTCCATTCACTCCACCCCCTCCCTTCTGGGCTCCTTCCAAAGCCACGCCCCCAAAACGCATGAACGCGCGACTCCGACCACTGAGCTGGAAGACGCATTATTTACCTGAGACGAGCGGAGAGGAAGGAGCACAGTGCATGTAGTGACATCATGTCAGAATCACATGTAATAAAAATAACTTTATAATTATGAAGATAAACAAACAAGATGTATTTTAGTACTCACTATCAAGCTAGCATATTGATATTGGTAAAGTTTAAAATATATATTTTTTGATTCGCTAACGAGCTAGTTATCTATAAGGCAAAGCTAAAAACAGGTTGCATGATACACGTTTTTCCATTACCATCATTTACACTGTGATGAAGATGAATTTTGTGTAAGATTCATAACATATACGTTGTTCTACAGATAAACAGAGTAACATACACTCAAATATCAACTCACAACTGCATTGCAGACACAAAATAATAACACACACATACAACAAAGTGTGTACGACACACAGAGACAAGATAAAGACATCAGTAAACATAGGTAGAGAATATAAAAACAAAACAAAGGCGAAAAAAAACGTGCAGGTAAACTTACAGGTGAACATGGTAAAAGAGTTAGACAGAGGGTAAATATAGTTCTAAGAAAAGTTCCTAGATGCGGAGTAACGTTAGGCCTACTATCTGTTAAACATGCATTTAGTTATCTAAAGCAAAATTATGCACAATTCAACACTATAGCTATCATCTTGAGCTAGGCCTATAGATTATTTATCGTCTCTACTACGGCTCGCTAAGTAATGTTATGTTAGCTATATTACGCAGCTACGTGTGCTAATGACACATGCTTCATGAAAAAATAAACAAAAAAATATGTATGATCAAAATACAAAAAGAAAGATTTACCTGTCCAGCAGAAATAAAGCCATCAAGGAGTCACTTTTCAGCCCCTTGAGTTCCCTCATTTCTCGCCATCGCTGGAAAGCCACGCCGATATTAACTCGCATTTTATTTCTTTGTTTATCCAAAGACTTTTTGTTCATTGCCTTTTCTTGTACTGTTACTGTCTTCCTTTTTTGCCTGGTTTGCCTTCACTAACTGCATAGGCCGGTACTGTGAATTTTGCTTGCTGTTTCTCTGCCATTGTTTTGGTATTCCTAGGATCCATGCCTCTTGAATTCCCCAAATCAAACGTGCGCGCGCAAGTGGGCAGGTCATGTGTGGCAAAAGAGTGGTTGCCATGGTTGCGAGAGAGTGACAGTCGCCTAAACCAATCCTATGTTTCGTCCCGGATGGAAATAATGAGCTGTGTTTAATACAGATTAAACGGTCTAGAGTCACTCGATTTTTATACTCTTTTTATCAGAGTACTTACATTTTAATTATGCATTGATATATATAGAAAGTTTAAACAAATTTGGAACAAAATTTTTTGCCTACCCTGCCTTCAATTAAGACCTTTGAGTTTGTTTTAACAAACGGTGTTATTATTATTATTAGGCTATTATCTCTATTAATCGCAGTACACTTGATTGTACAATAGTATATTTCTGTTATTTCAAGTTATACCGAACTTTTATTTTGACAGGGTTGTGAAGACATTTGACTTCCTGTGTATATAATATGACAAATTTTGATAGTTTTATCAAATTAAATGGTGAAATGTTCATAAAGTGACTCTAAGAGCAGCTCTGCAGATGAAGTTCATGTACAGTGAGACAGCAGACACTGAAATCATCGCGAGCGTCACGTGTAGTAGTAGAAAAAAAATGTGGCATTCTTTCATACAGACTTCAGATTTCAATAGCAGTCATTTTTAGCTTTAATGTTCACAGACACTAGTCCGTATCGATATCTGATTCATTGTACAGCCCGATTTTTGATTTATTTTACCCAAAATTGCTAAATTCTGTGACATTCCGCTTTATACAGTAAGTTCTATTTGTGACTGGATTCCGTGATTTCATCCGTTTTCTGCATTGTGGAAATCATTTGGCTCTGCATGTTATTTGCAGTATTAAAGAGAGTTAGTTTTGTGAGTTATTTATTGTTGTTTTATAAAGTTGTTTCCATAAGTGTAAGAAGGGTATGTAATTAATAGAAGTCCGCTCTCTGTGCGCTCTACATAGCACTTCATGGCCATTGAATAGAGACAGCAGCTGTTTCAGCTCCGCACCGGTATTGCGGTTTTTGAAAAATTCATATCGGTCTCGAAATTGAAACTGGCAGACCATATGAACCGGTATACCGCCTAGCACTAGTGAAATGTAGTGCACAAATTCTGAGAATGGGTCACCATATTGGCTACATGTCACTAATTTAAAAGTTAATCCAAAGTATTTTGATCGCCCCCTGCTGGCTTGCTGTAGTATAGTTCTTAAACCCCACCCTCTCCATGTAATTAAATAGGACGTGATCTTAACTAAAAAATCCATTTACACTTCAAATAATTTTCTCTCATTTTAGGAAGTTACGCAGACGTACGTTCAAGTGTTCATTTTCCCAGTAAGTTTGGTTTTAGTTAGTTATTTGATGCTATAAAAATGGGTTGTAACATCATGATTGACAGCTGTGTTTGGAGTGTGGGGAATGCAACCCTAATTGTTTCTCACCCTGAAACGAGTTCAGCACAGTAAAGATGTAATATGAGGGAATGAGCATCGCTCCATAACTGAAGAACGCCACAGCCCACGTCAGGCCGAAGAGCAGAAACAAACTCAACACCATCATGAGCTGCTTTCTGAACGTCTTTCTCTTGCCATCAGCCGCTTTTCTGCGTGGGGTTTGGACAATCTTAGTGACGATCATGATGAATATTCCTGTCGTGAAGATGAAGACTAAAGCGTAGTAGCCGATGTTCACTATGTAGTGAATTAAAGGATCTGTAATCCAGCACCTATATTTAGAAGAGAAAATACAATGTTGAAAATTGTTAAAAGCATCATTAATTCATGCATTTGTGACATCAGAACAACTTACATTTGTGTGGTTTTTTCAGATGTCGTGTATATGATAACTGCTTTATATCCTCCAAATGAAACTACAGTTATGACTATTGGAGCTGCAAATGCTGAAAACACACAGAGATCAGGGTTATTATAGTTCACTTTCGAATAGGATCTTTGATGCGTTGACACTAAATGCTTCCGAGTGAACCGGTGTCTGAAGCATGTGTTTATGCACGCCAATTCAATTGGCTGAGCATATGATGTAATGGCCATTGGTTATTCGGGTAGCATAGAGATAACGGGTGGTTAATCCGCCCCATCCTCGTACACGGGCGATCTCTCTTTAGGGCTTGTTTTGTTGTTCCCTGGTAGTCCTTTGATTCAGAGTCAATTCTATCACACAGGTTGATTCCACTGAAAAAAAATATCCCTCTGTTATGGCAGTAGGGGCAGAGCCAGACATTGTAAACATTCAGGGCTTAGCCGAAATCTAGTTGGTTTAGACAGGTTTACAATCCGATCTCAATACATATGTAGTGAAATGCTGTAATCATCTACCCACTAAATGTTTGAAATTATGCAGAAGTGAAAATAAAGTGTATCTGGTGCCACAATGTTACTAAATACACTCTAAACTCACAGTCCATGCAGAGATGGAGATTACTGCATTCATTCACTGTGAACTGAGCCATTCTGAGACATGGAAAACACCGGACGCATCTGATCGCGTGAACAAAGTGTTCACATTGATTTGAAACACAGCACAAACATTTTTACTTTCAGTCTTGTGCGATTTTATAAGGGCACAAAGGCCCTTGCATGCTTTCGAATTTAGTTCGTTCGATAGATACTTTGCCAAAGCAATGGTGCAAAACAATGTTAGAGACAATTTTTGTAATTATGAGAAGTTTTAAATTATTTTTGTTTCATTATGACACTTTGGCGGTAGTGGTTGACAATATCAACTGATATTTCTATAACAAGAACTACAGTCTCTTTTGGCAAAAGGGTCATAGAAAATATACCTCTTTCTGAGAGAGAGGCAGGTTTTTACAGCCACTACTTTATAGTCCAATTTTAGATCTGCATGGCCTGAAATGTTCTCTGTGGACATACAGATCCATGATGCTAACACTCAAACTGATTGTATCACAAATTTAATCCGAGGATTGGTTTGTGATTGTGCCATGCCTTGGTCATAACTGCGCGTGTCCTTCAAACAATTAGAATCTGGAAACGTGTATATCAGGCGTCTATTTATGGTCTCTGTGATGTGCTATGCTTGTCAGGATTACCAGCAGGAGTGCTCTTGATATCCACCAGAGATCTCAATTAATGAGAGATTTTGGATTACCCTTAACAAACTACTGTGTTTGGATCCTCAGCCTTTGCATCTCTGCGCAGTTCATGACAGTGCCAAGTCATCACATCATATGCTCAGGAAATTCAATTGACGTGTGTATACACCCATGGAAGCATTGCCATAGTGTCAATACCATGATGCAGCATCTCGTTCCCTTCTCAGGGAACAGGGTTACATGCATAACCTTCACCAAAACCATAAAAAATTGAAAATAAATAAACTTTAAATGAAAATAAAGTATATAAAGAAGAAAATTATATTAACTTAATGTACTAAAATAACTAAAACTAATAAAAATGACAATCTTTATGTAAAAATACTAAAACTTACTGAACAAATTACTAAAACTTTTAATGAAACAAAAAAGTAAAATATATATATATATATATATATATATATATATCGTCTCGGTTACGTATGTAACCCTCGTTCCCTGAAGGAGGGAACGGAGACGTACGTCAGTAGTGACCGACGAATTGGGATATCGCTTAGAGAGCCCTATCATCTTCGTGTAAACTAAAACAAGCCAATGGAATTGGCGTGCGATATTTGCATAATGCGCACCGCCCCCGACAGGTGTATATAAATAGGAAGCAGATGCAATCGCACTCTGTTTTTCGCTGAGGAGACAACTGGTGTCCGCACTACAGCGAGGGTACAGAAACTGTGGCGACGGGACGTACGTCTCCGTTCCCTCCTTCAGGGAACGAGGGTTACATACGTAACCGAGACGTTCCCTTTCAGTCGGTCACGTTCGACGTACGTCAGTAGTGACCGACGAATTGGGATCCCAACTAAAGCGCCACAGTTACGAAACCCCTTCCAGTGCCCAGCACAAGCTCAGCCGCCCATAGCACCGGCTGGCGGTGAAGGGGGCGAGCTTACACCGAGAGAGTCTACTGCTGTCTAACCACTACCCACTAAGTAAACTAGACACACTGGGGAAGCGAACCCGTAAGGGACGCTGCGGAAACCACTACCTACCCAATGGGGGAGGAGTTTACGTGGGAATACACACATGGACTGGCCCGGGGGGGCAGTACGCATATGGAGTCCCTGGGATGGCTCCACCTGGTTAGGGGGAGACTCATCTGACAGGTGACAGCAGAGCTGGCTCTGCTAAGGGAAAGACACGGACTCGCCGTAGGGAGTTTTAAACCGTGGAGAATACACATATGGGACCGCTCACGTAGAGGGGTCACGACATATGGGCCCCAGCCAACAGACAGCGTCAGCGACGGATGTAGGCCTGGCATCAGACACTCCGCAATGTCCGAGCCGAAGGGGGAGGCGGAGGAACTCGACAGGGTTCGCCAAGCAGGGAACGCGACTGGAGTGAAAGTATGCACGTATCCGGCCAGTGGCGGGAATGGCATTGCAAGCCGACACTTAGAGTGGGTACAACACGTCTACCGACTAGTGGATGCGAGTACACGTGAGGATACCGGCTCTACACGTAGGCTATAAAACCTAGCGAACGTGTTAGGTGTCGCCCAGCCCGCAGCTCTACAGATATCTGTCAGCGAGGCGCCATGAGCCAGCGCCCAGGAAGAGGCCACCCCTCTGGTGGAGTGGGCTCTCAACCCGAGCGGGCAAGGCACGCCCTGGGATTCGTACGCCAAGGCGATGGCATCCACTATCCAGTGGGCCATCCTCTGCTTGGAGACAGCCTTTCCCTTCTGCTGGCCTCCGTAACAGATGAAGAGCTGATCTGAGGTCCTGAAGCTTCGCGTTCTGTCCACGTAAACGCGCAGAGCGCGGACGGGACAGAGCAAAGCTAGGGCTGGGTCTGCCTCCTCCGAGGGCAGCGCTTGCAGGTTCACTACCTGATCTCTGAAGGGAGTGGTAGGAACCTTGGGCACGTATCCAGGCCGGGGTCTCAGGATGACGTGAGAAGCACCGGGCCCGAATTCTAGGCACGTTTCGTCGACCGAAAATGCATGCAGATCCCCTACCCTCTTCAGGGAAGCCAATGCAACCAGAAGAACCGTCTTAAGAGACATTAGTTTCAGGTCGACTGATTGCAAAGGTTCGAAGGGATGACCCCGGAGAGCTGTGAGAACCAGGGTCAAATCCCAAGAGGGTATGGAGGAAGGGCGAGGAGGTTTCAGTCTCCTGGCCCCCCTCAGGAATCTGACGATCAGATCGTGTTTCCCCAGGGACTTACCCTCAACTGCATGGTGATGTGCGGCAATGGCGGCAACATACACCTTGAGGGTGGAGGGAGACAGCCTTCGCTCCAACCCATCTTGCAGAAAGGAAAGCACGGATCCGACCGAACATGATCGGGGGTCCTCTCGGCGAGAGGCGCACCATTCGACGAACAGGTTCCACTTCAGCGCGTAGAGATTCCTAGTGGAAGGAGCTCTAGCGGAAGTGATGGTGTCTACGACCGCTTGCGGGAGATCACTCAGAACCTCCGCATCCCGTCCAGGGACCACACGTGGAGGTTCCACAGATCGGGACGCGGGTGCCACAGGGTGCCCTGTCTCTGAGTCAGGGGGTCCTTCCTCAGAGGAATCGGCCAGGGAGGTGCTGTCACGAGGAGAATGAGGTCTGAGAATCAGGTCCGAGTGGGCCAGTACGGAGCCACTAACAGAACCTGCTCCCCGTCCTCCCTGACCTTGCACATGAGTTGTGCGAGAAGGCTCACTGGGGGAAACGCATGTTTGCGCAGACCCGGGGGCCAGCTGTGTGCCAGGGCATCCGTGCCGAGCGTGCCGCCGGTCAGGGAATAAAACCACTGGCGGAGGGCAGTTTCCGGGGAGGCAAGCAGGACTACCTGGGCCTCGCCGAAACGCTGCCAAATCAGCTGGACCGCCTGGGGGTGGAGCCGCCACTCGCCCGCAAGTAGATGCTGCCGTGACAGCTCGTCGGCTGCACGGTTGAGCACACCTGAGACACGAGGGGCCCGAAGGGACCTCAGATCCTTCTGACTCCACAACAAGAGATGGCGGGCGAGTTGCAACATGCGACGGAAGCGTAGACCACCTTGACGGTAGGTGTACGCAACAGCCGCAGTGCTTAGTGAGCGGACTAGAACGTGCTTGCCTGACAACAGCTCCTTGAAGCGGGCCAGCGCAAGACGAACCGCTAGCAACTCGAGGCAATTGGTATGCCAATGCAGCTGAGGCCCCGTCCAAAGACCTGTCACTGCATGCCCGTTGTACGTGGCCCCCCATCCCGTGGCAGAGACATCTGTGGAGACCACAGCGTGCCTGGACACTCGTTCGAGGGGTACTCCGGCCCACAGGAACGAAGGGTCCAACCACCGGACAAGGGTGCGACGGCAGCTCGGTGTCACGGGGACACGGAGCGTGCCGCACTGCCACGCCCATCTCGGGACCCGGCCGCGGAGCCAGTGTTGAAGCGGTCTCATATGAAGCAATCCGAGCGGCGTTACCGCGGCTGCAGATGCCATATGCCCCAGGAGCCTCTGAAAATCTTTCAGTGGAGCCGCTGTCCTGCACTTGAGCGAGCTCAGGCAGTTCAACACCGACTGGACGCACACCTCGGTGAGACGCGCAGTCCGTGCGACCGAGTCTAGCTCGAGACCGAAACAAGAGATCCTCTACCCGGGGGCGAGTTTGCTCTTGTCCCAGTTGACCTGAAGACCCAACCGGTTGGGAGCTACAACCATGTCGGGTAGGACTTTGTACTGACATACCCGACCCTCGAACGCAGACCGACCTAGGAAGGGTCTGTGTCGAGGCAGAATCGAGACATGAAAGTATGCGTCCTTCAGGTCTATTGCTGCAAACCAATCCTGGGGACGGTCCAGGATTGGCCGTAGCCCACCGCCCTTTTACGGTACAATGAAGTAGGGGCTGTAAAACCCTGACTTCATATCGGCTGGAGGGACCGGCTTGATTGTACCCTTCGCCAGGAGGACAGCAATCTCCACCCGGAGAACAGGAGCACTGTCCAACGACGCCTGAGTGAAGTGGACAGCCCTGAAGACCGGGGGACGCCGGGCGAACTGAATCGCATAGCCGAGTCTGATAGTACGAATGAGCCAACTGGACAGGCTGGGGAGCGCTATCCACGCTTCCAGACACTGAGCCAGCGGGACCAAAGGCACCACAGACGCACCGGGGGTGGGGCAGCAAGGCAGAGAGGGACCCGACTCGGACGGCTTGAGGGCGGCCCGGAGTGGGGTCGGACTCTGCGAGGCAGCAGTGTGCATGGGAGACGGCGCACGGGACGCGGTCTGCACCATCACACTGCCACCTGCTGGCGAATGGGGAGGGAGCTGACAGCAGTGAGGCGGAGCCTGGCACACTGGCAGACACCCCTTGTTGTGACCTGGAGTTTGAGGAAACTGCTCTTTTTGTGGCAAAGTGGGTACCGCTGGACTCCGGAGAGCCAGCGGCGGTAGATAGACAGCCGCCACAAAATCCCCCCCGGCCCTCCTCCGGGGGTGGGAGAGCAGATGGAATACTCTCCCAAAGGGCAGGAACCTTCTGCTCCAGGTCGCCCGTCTCAGGGCCGAGTTTTCCCCGACCGCTTGCCACCTGGCTGGCAGAGACGGGCTGGGCACCACGTCCGCGCCCGGCACCCTGCTGTTTGGCTGGTGTAGGCTGCTGCTTTGCCAACTTAGCAGGGGCGGAGGAAGACGCAGGCGGGCGCCCTCGGCGACGAGCGGGCTGAGGCTGAGCCACGGGCGGCTGGGTGGAGGCAGCAGCGGACCGCCGTGGCATGACATGTCTGATAGCCTCAGCCTGCTTCTGTGCAGCGGAGGACTGTTGGGCACAGCTCTCCACCGCGTCGCCGAAAAGGCCGACCGGAGACACGGGGGAATCCAGGAACCGATGTTTGTCGGTCTCCCTCATGTCTGCCAAGGTCAGCCAGAGGTGGCGTTGCTGGGCTACCAGAGTAGACATCGCCTGGCCAACAGAACGCGCTGTCACCTTCGTTGCCCGGAGGGCAAGGTCAGTGGCAGCGCGCAGCTCCCCAAGCAGCTGTTGGTCAGGACCTTCCTGGGGCATCTGCGACAGCGCTTTTGCCTGATAGACCTGCAAAAGGGCCATCGCGTGCAGGGCAGAGGCAGCCTGCCCACAGGCACTGTAAGCTTTCTCAGTCAGACCGGCTGAGAATTCACAGGCCTGGGACGGGAGACGCGGCTCACCGCGCCAGCCAGCGGCCGTTGGACACAACTGCGTCGCAACAGACCGCTCGACTGGCGGGATCTTCGCGTACCCCCTGGCTAGCCCGCCGTCCAGGGAGGTGAAGGCGGACGAGGGACCAGGCCCTGTACGAGCCCCATGCGGAGCTTGCCAAGACCTGGTCACCTCATCGTGTACTTCCGGGAAGAAAGGCATTGGGGCGGGACGCTGGATTTGACCAGCGCGACCCCCCGCCAAGTACCAATCGTCCAACCGAGATGGGCCGGGACAGGGTGGAGGGTTCCACTCAAGCCCGACGCACAAGGCGGCCCGGGAGAGCACAGCCGTGAGCTCGGGATCCGACTCGGGCAACGCTACCGTCCCGGGCGGCAGCGCGTCCGAATCCTCCCCCGAGGACTCAGGCTCACCTTCCGATGCAGCGATCGACATCCGATCTGCCGCCAGCACACCAAAGGTAACGGCTGGACAGTCCGTAGAGGGCCCAGCGGAAACCAACGGTGGCACGATGGGTTGCGGTGCTGATGAGGCGGCAGGGGCCCGAGGAGCGTTTCCGCTCGGCGGGGAAGCCCTGACCGTAATCCTCCGGTCACCCTTCCTATACAGCGCCGTACCGTCATTCCGGTTCTCGGGGCCGGAAAAAACGGTCGTACGCGGCATAGGAGAGGGGACCCCCGCTTCCTGAGACTTCAGGAAGGAGAGTCTCGACCTCAGCATCGCGATAGTCATGTTCCCGCAATGGGAACATGAACCATCCACAAAAGCTGCTTCAGCGTGCAGAATGCCCAAACACGAGATGCAACGATTGTGCCCATCAGCAGGGACCAGGGAACGACCGCACCCATTAACGCACAGACGAAATGACATACTGTCAGGGTTCGTCTGTAAAGCTCTTTTAGAAGGGGAAGTCAACTCACTCGTGCTGAAGCACCCAGGGAGCGACGCGATGTGTCAGGTACACCACTCCCTGACACACCGAGGAACCGGCCCAAATCGCTACACACGCACACACTCTTTGTGTTGCTGTGAAAACAGCAGTTTTCAAGCTTATAGCTCAGCTCCTCGGAGACTCGCGACCTCGCTGAACGTGCCCTTTCACCAGCACTGAAAGCTCGCTGTAAATCCTCTTCTGAGGCAATGTTTTAGAATAAAACAAACGAAGAAAGGAGTCTTCTAAAACAGGACACCAGTGAATGGCTCCGAAGCGAAAGACAGAGTGCGATTGCATCTGCTTCCTATTTATATACACCTGTCGGGGGCGGTGCGCATTATGCAAATATCGCACGCCAATTCCATTGGCTTGTTTTAGTTTACACGAAGATGATAGGGCTCTCTAAGCGATATCCCAATTCGTCGGTCACTACTGACGTACGTCGAACGTGACCGACTGAAAGGGAAACAAAGTTCTGGCATGAAACTCTAATGGGTAGGCTAATAGGTCCTTTAACTCAACCTGCTAATAACCACATTATTATTTATAGGTCACAGATGATTGGTTCCTGCTGTTTTAGTAGCCAATGAGCTTGCGTGCTTAATCTTTAAATACATGAGTTAGCATTGCTTAGCAGCGCAGCGTGTTTCAGAAACCCTCCACCTTCCCCAGCTCCACCTGTATAGATCTGCTACAGTTTTTCATGTACGCTATATTGTACAGCAGCAGCATGTCTTACTTGCTCACAGCAGCATGTCGTGTATGTGTTGGCAGTAGCAAGTCCCGTACTTGCTCTGCAACAGCAGCAGCAGCAGCAGCAATAAAGCAGCAGCAGCGTAGCAGATCTATTCCGCCAAGACCAAATATATCTACATTGTCATATCCATTACCATACCAAACATTCCCAGAGTTGTCATGACAGAAATATATATATATAATAATAATAATATTAATAAAAACTAAATAAAATTGTGTGTTCAGATGCCCTTATCTAATGGAATTGCTCAAGAAAAACACTATAAAAAACAAGTTAACAAGAAAAACACCATAAAAGATATGTGCATACATATTTTCTTAAGGCTACATTATAACAGGTGTTTTGTTCATATAACTCACTCCAGCCGAACACGGTGATCTTCCTCATGTAGTTTGTGATGGTGACGTTCTGTCTGATGAGCCATAAGTACATATGAAGAGCTTGAATGAAGAACCAGGTGAATGTAGTCAGCATGGAGTAATGCATGAGCAGCGCTATGAAGACACACGCAGACTTGACTTCTGTGTTGGCGACGCTCTCATTTGACAAAAAGGATAAATCCAGGAGAAACAAAGCCACAAACATGTTCATCAAGATCTTCGTGGCCTGATTTGATTTGGCTTTCCTGTTCAAATATAAAAACAACCTGTATTTGTAACATGCATTTAGCAGACGGTTTAATCCAAAAGAGGAACAAAAGCAACTAGTCAAAGAACTTTGAATGTTTAAGTTATATTTTAATATACTCTACCGTAACAGGAAATGCATGAACAGAGCGACGGACAGAAAAAACATGGAGATGCCACAGCCAATAGAAGTGATGAAGCTCAATGATTTCACATACGGTGCTGTGATGTTTGCATTTACATCTGGAGGAGACTGAGAGATCAGAGAAACACAACAGAAACAATCCTTTAAAAAAAAAAAAAAAAATATATATATATATATATATATATATATATATATATATTAGTTTTTTTTTAGCAAGAATCATCTTTACATTTTGGTAACACTTTATATTAAGTATACGGTAATAAAGTATTTACCGATCATTTGAAAACTGTTAGTTTATAGTTAATTAAGTTTATAAACTGTAGTTAATACATTAATAGACTATATACAAACTGTGAGTTTTTCATTCATTGTCATTGTAATTAACACTATTATTATTGTTTAATTAGTTCATATAAAAAAGTTAGATAATGCTTTAACAACTTATTGACCATAAAAAGTTCTCACTTTAGATTAGGTCACAGAATATCAGATAGATCATTAATTAAACTCTTTAAACCAACCTTTATTGGACATTTAATTGCATTAATTTTCAGTGTTCCTTGAAATGTTTACAAATGAACCCGAAGTGTGTGTGTGTGTGTGTGTGTGTGTGTGTGTGTGTGCTTTTGTTTATATTACATTGTGGGGACCAAATGTCCCCATGATGTAATATAAACCTGAGTTCACCTACATCGTGGGGACCAGTCAGCGGTCCCCACAATGTAAATGGGTTTATAAATCATATAGAATGAGTTTTTGTGAAAAAGTAAAAGTTTGCACAGTTTCCTGTGAGGGTTAGGTTTAGGGGTAGGGGCAGGGTAGGGGGATAGAATGTACAGTTTGTTCAGTGTAAAATGCATTGAAGTCTATGGAAAGTCCCCACAATTCACAAAAACAAACATGTGTGTGTGTGTGTGTGTGTGTGTGTGTGTGTGTGTGTGTGTGTGCGCGCGCACGTTTTTGTGACATATCAGGACACAAATGTGTATAATGACGGGTATGACATAGGTATTACAAGAAGAGGTGACTTATGAGGACATTACCCATGTCCCCACTTTTCAAAAAGCTTATAAATCACACAGAATGAGTTTTTGTGAGAAAGTAAAAGTGTGCACAGTTTCCTGTGATGGTTAGGTTTAGGGTTAGGGGTAGTGTAGGGGGAGAGAAAATACAGTTTGTACAGTATGTGTGTGTGTGTTTGTCTGTGTTTGTGTGCGCACACTTAATGCATTTGTAAACATTTAAAGGAACACTGAAAATGAATGCTATTATTTTGTCCAATAACAGTTGTTTCAAAGCACTCAATTAATTACATTTTCTGATATTCTGTGACCTAAAGTAAAGTGAGAACTATTTATGGTTAGAAGGTAGTTAACAAAGCGTTATCTATCTCTTTAGGTAGATAATGCATTGTTAACATTATGCATACATTTGTATGACTCATCTTGTACAAGTTCACTAGCATAAAGATGTGGACTAAAAGACTGTGATATTGATTTCATGGGGTCTTTAAATGAAACTCTGAGAAGCTTCTCACCATCAGCACTGCAAAGAACGTCAGATGTGAACACAAGCACTTTATGGTGTTATTGTCGACTTTTACTGTCTCACAGCCGGACGTCGTCCATGTAAGATTTCCTTTGATGAAAAGAGAGTGACGAATGAAATTAATTATATAAAATAAATTGGGTTTGTTGATGGGAACTGATCAATACAGCCATAAATGAATTTACCTTTTCCATCCCAAGAACTGCAGGACGCCTCACCAACCTGTAAGAACATGTTTGATTTATTTATTTATTTATTTTTGTCTGTGTCTGATTATTATAACAAAATACGTTTCACAACAAAACCTTCATTACCAGATCTTTCTGTGTAAAGAACATTTCTATATTGTTGGTAAGGTTGGAGATATCGGTGCACATCGTTATTCCATAAACCTCATTGTTCAAAACAATGTAATTTTTAGTTTCATCCTAAATAAGAAATATATACATGTGTGAATACAATAGATCAAGAAACATTTGTTAAAAGAAAAGTTCACCCAAAAATGTCTCTTATGCTGTTATATTGTATCTGGAACACAAATGTAGAATTTTTAACTCTTTTCAAACACCAAATCATAGTTGCAAAAAAAAAAAAAACACCATAAAAGCATCATAATAGTAGTGAATATGACAGTGTACGAATGCCCAGCTTTTCTGAGGTCAAGACATTTGTGTCATGATGGAAAATAAATTTGTGTAATGAGAAAATATTTAGGTGAACTAACCGATAAACATTCCTTAAAATCTTCAAACATGGAACTTTTACATTTATAATTGTAAATACCTTTTCCATGTTTTTGAACCGTAGAACTCCCAGTAACGCCCTGCCATTGTGTTTCAGTCTTGATTTATTAAAGGCCTCACTGGGAATCTTCATAGACCAGGGAATGTCTGTCTTCAGGTCACTTTGACAGTCAGCAAACTGTGAAAAAAGAAGAATTATCATAATAAATGAGGAATCATACCATGTATTATTGTTTCTCAAGACTTACATCTATCCTGTTCAGATCTGAAGAGTAACACATGTCTCTGGTTTCTGTGTTCTCGTCTTGTATGTGAAGAAGACCAATAACATCCCCCATGACGATCTGTGCATTGCTTGTATTGTTCTCTTCCATTATAGACTCCACATTGTTCATGGCATCTCTATAAAATTGATTTCATCACTCTGTTTTCAGTAATAGAGATATAATTTTAAAATTCACTGGGAACCACACACTTACGATGCTTTTGAGGGATTAATAAATCCATCCTTGTCTCTTAGATCATCTGTAGTTAGATTGTAAATTGTCTCAGATGTTTGGAGATTGGTAGTTGGTAGTTGGATTGTAACCGATGGTTTGGAACTAATAGTTGGATTGTAAGTTATCTTGGGTGCTGTGAAACTGGTAGTTGGATTGTTAGTGGTGGTTCGTGACGTCGGTCTGACAGTAGTTGATCTTTCATCATCACAGCTGACACACATCCATTCACTCCCGTTAAAATGCAGAACATATTTGCTTCCTTCTTTCCCTTCAAAACAAATAAGAGATGAATTTTGGTTATATATCTGTAGATTTTATCTCAAAGATTAAACTGATCCAATATATTGTGTTATTTATTTATAAATAAATAAACATGTTGCAAACATGTATTGTATTATAAAGTCAGCATGTATGTTCATCAGTGCCTTTCCTCCATAACCACCAGGGGGCCCCCTTTGCTCTTAAATATGATTTAATGTCTAGGGCTGTGTAATTAATAGAATTTTACCTTCAATTTTGATTTTGGCTTCTAACAACTATGAAAACACGTTACAGCATTCTGTTCCTTTCCTTTAAAGCAGTGCACTGTCACCCTTACTACGTAACATCCAAATCAGTCAAATCATGTAACGCGACTGTCATAATATACAGTTTCCTGCCAGACTTAATACTAAAAAAGCGTATTAAAAGCATATTGAGTTAAAAGCGTATTGAGCTGTGAAGGCGGCTTTCTGTGTGTAGTCTGAGACATTGAAACTTGGACAAGTATGGGCTACTTTGGGCTTCGGGTGAACATAACATATATACTTTATAATGAAATATTGAGAATCCAGCAGTGCTTATATATATTTCTAACCCCAAACAATCGTCCACTGATCAGATCCAAGTGAGAATAATCACTTACTTTGATTATAAATATCTGTCAATATCTGAAGAGATGAATATAAAAAGCTGAGCAGCAGCGGGATAGAGTAAAATAATGCACCTACAAGAGGTGTATAATTTAAATTACTCTATTAAATAAGTCTGGACTGATTGGCACTAACAGTAGATATTGCTCTTCTGCACTCTTTCTGAAACTCTAACCTTTATTAAAGCGACAGGTGAAGGGTTGCCAGATATCACAAAAAACCTAAACAAGCCTCTTAATGTGTAATATAGCAAAACTACCAGGGGAACGAATATAAACAATATAACAGTAAAGTTAAAAGGCATGAAATTATTTGTTTTGAATATAACAGCTCATATAACATATTATAAACTGATTGAGGATGAGATTAAAAAATAATAATTCAACAAAACTTTAAAGTTTAATTACACCTGTGAGTTGTATTTAATACCAATCGAGGGCACAGGATATCTTATGCATGGGGCGGGGCGGGGGAGGAATCGATTTTGAATTGTATCGTGACCCCAAGAATAGATATGAATTGAATCGTTAGATTCCAAAAGATTCCCACCCCTAATAGTTCACATACACGTATACATTATTGACACAGTCCAATGATGAATGAATAATGAGTCCTACTTACTGCTGCATAGATCACTGTCATATGAAGCTTTTTCACATGTCTTATTTGGATCAACAGAAGGGAATTTCAGACAACCTCAAGAGAACATGACAACACATAATTCAACATAATTATCAAATCATACTGTAGCTGAATGAGTTAAAAGCAATAACATCATCAGAAACGTAATAAAAGAACAACAGAGGAATAAAATACAATAGATTGTGTAGTGTAGAGTAATATCATTTACATGTCTGACCACAGACAGCAGATTAATGTTACTGGTAGTTTGACTTCCTGAAGAGTGAAGAGCGAATCCTTTTAAACATTATTAAAATATTGTTCTGTTTGTTTGAGAAGCTCGACACCAACAATGACAGATGGTGGGATTTTCATGGAAAACTGTCTGTATGTGTGAGTTTGACTTATGAGATCTGCACAGATCAAACTGACTCCTCATGATGACACACAGTACACCGTGATCTCGGACAGATTAAATGTCTACTCACTACTCCTTTCAAATGATATGAATGAAATAATGCATATAAAAACATTAGATACAGATATTGACACATACTCATTCCCATACTGACCAGTTACACCTGTCCTGTTAAATAACCAATGGTTCTGTCCTAATTGAAGGGACAAACTGAAATTAAATGAAAAAACAATCAAAAACTTACCTGTGTTTGGGTTTGCATTTAGGGTGCAGGCGGAGGCTGTGGTGTTGCAAGTCAAAGTGTCTACTAACAATCCAGCAGAAGGAAAGTTAATTATTACAACACTCACAAAATATGTAACTAGTCTAAAATAGTCTGTAATTTTACCATAATCTGCTGTTCCAAATTGAAACACATTACAGTGCTTAGAAGACAATTAAACCATTTAAACAGTTTGTCTCAGGTTTGTTAGGATCTGCTTTTGGTTTGAGCAACAGTGGTAACATCATCATCATCACTGAGCAATGATCAATCATAAACACTAAAAATACCTGTGTACTATTGAGCTGTGTGTGTTAAAAGTTTATTAAATTGATAGCTGACATTTTGATTCATTTGGCAAAAACCACAGCTCCATGTCTTCTGCCGTCTCATTCATTCTTACTTCATATTCCCCCCCATAGTTTGTTATGCTGAAACTATGTTTTTTGCCACGTGTTTCACATTTTTTAATTGTTGAAACAATTAGATCTCAAGAACAGTTAAAATAAAATAAAATATATCAACTAAATAATTACATTATACATTTTTTTACCTAGAGAAGATGTGTTTATTTTGACATTCATTGTGCAAACAATCTTTATTTCTGTATGACAACCTGATGGACATGTCAGATTAATATCTGGAATAAATAAGAAATCAATATGAGTTTGGAACTTGATCTGTCATTCGTCACAAGAACATTCAGATAATAAATATAGAGTGTTCCTCCACATCTACCTGTGTTACTCGAGTTCCAGAAACATGTATCTGTCAAATTGTCGCCAACTAGTATTATTTTTGAGCAGCCTGCACAAAGATAACATTAAAAAGTTATTATGTAATTATAATGTTCAGATCAGGCAAGGAAGATGAGACGAAGCAAGCAGATCTAAATGCAGCTGTATTCTTATAATATATATTTAATAAACAAATCAAAAGTTAAACAGAATAAATGTAACAAACAGAGATAAATGCACAGGATAATGAGAACTAAACTAGAGGAAGGTGAAAGAATCAATGAATCAATAGTTGCGTCCCAATTCAGAGGCTGCTTCCTGCGAAGGCTGTTTGTGTCACCGTGACGAAGACTGTCCCAATTCTAAGGCTCCTTCAAATGCGTCCTTTGTTTTATGGGCAATGAAGGATACAACAGATGGATCCTTCGCGTCTTACCCTACCCCAGAATTCATTGTGTGGTGATGATGATGGGATATTTGGGAGAAATTGCCAGATACACTTTTAAATGTAAGTATTGTTTTTCAACTAACTCAAATAATCTAATGTACATGTAAAAATAAAAAAAAAATATATAAAGTTGTTCAAATGTTGACATATATCTCACCAAGATGCAATTTTAGATAAATGCACCAAGGTGAACATATTTAGACAGGCTTTGAACCCTGTTTTGTCTTTAGGCAGTTGAATATATAAAGTCCAGCTCAAACGTCACTGACGCTCGTCAACGGCAGCTGTCAGAGTTTAACAACGCTCAGTCTGACCTTCGTGGCCTTTGAAGGATGCAGCCTCTGAATTGGCTAATAATTTACAATGACAATGAATAAGAACATACTTAGAAACCAAGGAAATAAAGCTAATCCATGAAATCTACTAGTCCATGAAAATTAAACTGAATCTAAAACTGAACGTGACGATGTATGATATAAAGTTTAAAACTATTTTAGATGCCAAAATTTGGATGCACACATTTACAGTCATAATGTTGTTTTTTACTAAATCATAGTGTGATTTTTTTTTTTAAATTGTATTTGTTTTTTGCTCACCAAACAACATATTCATCTGCATTATAGACTTTCTTATGAAGTTGATAAATGCAATTTATAGTTGAAATCAACATACTTATCTGGTGTGAAGCACAACAGACGATCATCAGCCACAGCAAATTCTGCTTTTGTCGAGACATAATTCCTAAAAACAGCCTGATAAAGATGCAAGTGTTGAATTTTCGATTCAACAGATTTTGGTTGTAAATCTTAAATCTTAAATTATTTTCTTATTACGTTCTTGCGATGAAAGTCCACAGTCCAAGAGAAGCGAGAGAGTTTCATTCATTCACATATGAAGCTGTACGATTATGATCCGCAGCTCAGAGACACTGTACCAATGACATACGGTTCATTTGCATACATGGAAATCATGTTTATTTGTCCTTTAACTGTGAATTTCAGTATTTTTAGTGTTTGGCATTTTTAGTAACCAAATATATTCCACATCAGTATCTGTGTGTGATCAGGGAAATATCTAAATCCACTGGCGTGTGAATTTAGTTTCATTCTGTAGATGTAATTTTTTTTTCTAAAAGATTTCTAAAAATTTTGTGTCTCTCTGACATCCATATGCTCAAACATACAGGACAGCAGGATGATTATAACACTCAATAAATCTAACATCACTAATATTCAATCCTCTCACAATAACAGACAGTTCCAGTAATGATCATCACAGATATTTGTGTTTTGTTTTGAGTGATTTCAGTAAAGTTGGCCCTTTTTAAGGTCATAATTTAATGTACATACATAATTTTAAACAGTTCTCACTCTTTCAGAAGTGACATTTGGTTTTGGTGAAAATTTGATTTACAGTTTCCTTTTAAACAGCAACTGTTCAAATCAGTCTTAGAAAGTCAAATGAACCATTCTGTCTAATTTATGCTTAGATTATAAATATTTTCCACTGCTTTACAGGTTTTTAAGTTATACTTGAGGCAACTCAGTGAAACCATTCATTCATGTACTGAATCTTCAGACCAAGTCTGCATAACTTCAAGCATTATTATCTGCTTTACACTCAGTTCACAAGTGTAAAACAAACTTTTTCCAAACTCTACTCACAGTTCTCTACATTAGACACATCACTCAGAACTAACAGCTCTTGTGATTCATTTGGGAAACTGCCATTTAAATGTCAGTCATTTCCTGATTACCTACACCCAACGTTCATGTGTGAAACACTGATACCTTATTTGTTCAATCAGAACTCTTATGTTTTGAGAAATAAATTACCCCCTCCTTTCCCCTTGCATTTCAAGTGAATAGTGTCATAGTAAAGTTTATCAAATGTGCAACAATTGTGCATACATACTGTATATACAGTGTATTTGTGCACATACACACTGAACAAGCAAAATACACAAGATAGTGGTGTATATTGTGTATAGTATATTTCACATCTACCTCTACTCACTAACACTTCCTCAAAAATAATCGGTCTTTCCAATCCCAACTTGTCGGCTCTCGTTGACACTGCTACCATTCGTACCATCATAATAAATCCCAGCCACCCTCTCAACTCATGTTTCACCCTTCTTCCCTCAGGCCACAGATACAGACAGATACCCCATAAAAATCATACCTTGGGAGCCTTAAATTCACAGAATATGTAATTTTTAAATTAATACTGTTTTGTTGCTGTTGTTTTTTGTGTGTAAAATGTGCATTTATGTGTATATGTGTATTTTGTGCGGTATGTTTATATTATGTGTGCTAAATGTTGATCTAGTCTGTGAAAACAAATTTCCTCTATTGAGTACAATGTATCTGATATGCACAAACATGGATTATAACGCTCAATAAATCTAACATCACTAATATTCAGCACAATTCAATCCTCTCACAATAACAGACAGTTTCAGTAATGATCATCACAGATGTTTGACATTTGTTTTGAGTGATTTTAGTAAAGTTGGGTCAATAATTTAATGTACATACATCATTTTAAGCAGTTCTCATTCAGAAGTGACATTTGTCTTTGTGTTGTTCCGACTTTGTTTTTCCCCTGAAACAGCGACTATACAAATCAGTTTAAGAAATCAGTCTTAAAAAGTCAGAGAAATCATTCTGTCTTATTTATGCTAATTAGAAACATTTTCCACAGCATTATTTCTGGATTGAATGATGGGTGTGGTGGAGCTGAAGCTTTCTGGATCATCAGAGAAATGACCTTCTACGTCTTTTTGAATGTGGTAGTAATACAGGAAGAGGAAAAACCCTGAAAAGAAAGAAAAGCCTGTTTAATTTAATTCAAAAACATTTCAGATATCATTAAAGTTGTTTGCATAATTTATAAACTGTAACAAAAAAAGTTAAATAAAAAAAAATAATTAATGAACAATTTTGAATTACAAATCATTCATGAATTCAAATATTTTGCTAAAATCTGTAGGAAAAACATAACCAAATGTTGGCATTGCACACAGTTGTTCAAGTAGGAAGAGTGTGATTGTTTCTAGGGAAGCACCGTTACAATTTTTTTCTTGATCTTTGCATGTAAAACTGAGGTGAACAGCAGTGTAACACTTAATGTAACAATGTAAATATTTGTCTGTCCCTCACATTAAGCTATCAAATGGCTTCAAAAGACTTAGAATATAATGCACAAAAGCTTTTATGGTGCTTTATAATGAGTTTTTGCTATTTGTGGAGCTTAGCAGTAACAACCGTGAGAATGCACAGTATCGCGTTTAGATCGGTCCTGTCTGTCAGTGCGTCCCTAATTGTTACTCACCCTGAAACGAGTTCAGCACAGTGAAGATGTAATATGAGGGAATGAGCATCTCTCCATAACTGAAGAACGCCACAGCCCACGTCAGGCCGAAGAGCAGGAACAAACTCAACACCATCATGAGCTGCTTTCTGAACGTCTTTCTCTTGCCATCAGGCGCTCTTATGTGTCGGGTTTGGACAATCTTAGTGACGATCATGATGAAGATTCCTGCCGTGAAGCTGAAGACTAAAGCATAGTAGCCAATGTTCACAATGTAGTGAATTAAAGGATCTGTTATCCAACACCTATAATTAGAAGAGAAAAGACAATGTTGACATGTTTAAAGCTTTATTAATTCATGCATTTGTGACATCAGAGCAACTTACATTTGTGTGGTTTTTCCAGCGTTGTGTTTATAATCACTGCTTTATATCCTCCTAATGAAACTACAGCTATGACTATAGGAGTTGGAAATGCTGAAAACACACAGAGATCAGGGTTATTATAGTTCACTTTTAAATAGGATCTTTGATGCTGCATCATGATGTTGACACTATGGGAACGCTTCTGAAGCATGTGTACAGACATGCCAATTCAATTGGCTGAGCATATGGCATGATGACGTGGCATGGCACATCGCCTAGACCCTAAATAGATGCCTGAAATTGTGTGTGTGTGTGTGTGTGTGTGTGTGTGTGAAATAAGAATAGTAGTTAGTCTGTAAAATGTCAGGAACTAAATTTAGGAGATGTGTGACGGCATGCCTCTGCTTCATTGCAGGAAAGACTTGCACTATACATGTTTTATGTGCATAAGTGAGGAACACCTCTTGCAAGAAATTCTGATTCCCCTTGGCTCTCTTGCTTTAGGGATGAGAGTCAAGCCGCTGCACCCAGTGCCTCAGGTCCCGTGTCTGTGGTCATGGGGATTCCAGGTTGTGTTTGTTGGAAGCAGAGCTTGGGCGGGGTGATGAAGACCTATTTCTTTTTTTTGTCAACTCAAAGCTCCAAACGCCCCATCCTCGCCCGATCTCTCTTTAGGGCTTGTGTAATATGATCAAGTTTGTGGGGGAAGGAAGAGGACAGGGTCGGCTTTGACTGCTGACTGAGCTTTTATTTCAACAAGAAAAATGAACAAACAAAAGTCTGTGCACCGCACAACAAAACAATCCACATCTACAGACAGGCTTCACTCCAGTATTGATGTCCTGATCAGCTCCAGCGTTCTCAGTCAGCAGTCCCCCTCTCTCTCCTTCTCTTCCTCCACGATCTTGATCGTATTACACTGGTGCCGAAACCCGGGAGGAAGGAGGGACATGCTGTCGGAGAGCCTTCGCTGCTGAGGGGGATCGCGGTGCTGCGGAGTTCGGGCAGCGCGGGAGTGAAGACCACGAGACCCCGAGGCGGTGGTACTGGAGCCTTGAGAAAGGTGGGACGGAGATCCGGATGCCGTGCTCCTGGGACGAGGTGGGGTAGCTGCCATCTTGGACGGAGCGGAGGAGTGCCGTCATCCGCCGTGGGCCGGAGCCTGCTACCGTCCGCCATGAAGGGGAGGAGCAGGGGATGGCAGACTTGGGGCCGACTGCCCTCAACCAGAGAAGCCATCGCCGGCCGCCAGGAGGCGGTCGAGGATCGGGCCGTCCACCGAGCGTCCAGTGCCATCGCATGGCGCCGCGAGGAAGAGCCTCTTGGCAGGCTGAGGACCAAGCGGCAGTATGTCTGGGAACCGGACCCAGATTTTTTATTTTATTTTTTTTTAACATTCAACAAAACTTTAATATAAAATAAAGAACAAAACGAAAGTAATGCCACAGAAACATAATAAAACATAAAATAATATCCAGGCCTGGTCCTCTCTCGTCCTTCACTGTCGTCGCTCCTCCTTTTATGCTCCCGGAGCTCCTCCGTGAGAGACTCAAGGCCGGTGCGCCTCCCAGGTGGGGCTCATTAACTCTCGCGCCGTTCCCTCACGGCTCTCGCCTGTCCTGCTCGTCACAGATGTCTCTGTACATTGTACACTGTTCAATCTTTGTTTCTTATGGTCTGAGAGTCCAGGCTTGAATGGTCGAGTGCTGCAGATATGGTTGTTCTTCTGGAAGTTTCTCCTCTCTCCACAGAGAACCTTGTATCTCTATATTTTGTCATTTTTGTTTTATAAAATTAATGCTTTTGGTCATCCTTTATGTCAGTATGTGGGTTTTACAAATATTTAACCAATAAAAAGCATTTAAAAGAGGTTGTGACTAAACCTCATAAATCCATTGGGTCCTCAAACTGTCAGTCAAACCTTATAACTCCTCCCCTACCTCCATTTAGGCTACGTCCACACAAAGCCGGAGCTTACCCTAAATCAATCTTTTTTTTCCTCGTCTCAAAAAATATCTGCGTCCACATGAAACCACTGAAACAACTCAAAATGATGTAGTATACATGCCAGACCATTATGTGGCGCTGCAATTCTGCCGCAGAAATGCACTTAAACCAGCGAAGAAGACTTGGAGCACGCACATAAACCTTGCGCGCTGAATACAAACTTTAGCAAAGCTTAGAAATAACACTTTATTTTGGTTCAGTAGCTTCTGCAGCACGAACGCAAGCATGTAGAGTCTGCTATTGCTGTTGTTGGTGCTGTTTTGTGGTGTTGGCGTGTCTGACTAGGGTCGACACGTGGGGTGATGACATCATCGTTTCAGAAATTATACGGATTGCCCAGTCCACACGACAACGCCAAGATGGCGTTTTCACATTTTTCCACTCGGGGACCCGGTTTCACCTTTCGAAAACACCGGATCCGTGTGGACGAAACGCCTATCCGATAAAAAAAATTGTGCGGTTTCACTGAAACGTGTCTCCGTGTGGACGGGGCCTTAGAATGTGCTAAACATGTGTGAATACAATAGATCAAGAAACATTTGTTAAAAGAAAAGTTCTCGAATAGAAATGTTTCTTTAGCTGTTATATTTTCACTTACATTTTCTTTTACTTTAGAAAAGTAAAATTTCTTAAATTTTACTTTTCAAAATTCAAAATTCAATTAAAACTCTTTTCAAACAGCAATTCATATTCACAGAGAGGATAAAAAACAGTATTGAAGCATCATAATAGTAGTGAATATGACATGGTGTACTAATGTCCAGCTCTTGACATGACAAATCTCTGATGTCAAGAGATTTGTGTCATGATGAAAAAAGGATTTGTGTAAATGTGAAGATATGTGAAAATGTTTTGGTGAACTATTGTATAAACATTCCTTAAAATATTAAAATGTGTATTTTTTGTTTTTAATTGTAAATACCTTTCCCATGTTTTTGAGCCGTAGAACTCCAAGTAATGCCCTGCCATTGTTTTCAAGTCATGATTTATTAAAGGCCTCTCTGGGAATCTTTACAGACCAGGGAATGTCTGTCTTCAGGTCACTTTGACAGTCAGCAAACTGTGAAAAACATTGTCATTATCACAGATGGTTTGAAACTGGTACTTGGATTATTAGTTGTCTCATTTGTCTGAAACTGGTAGCTGGATCGTTAGTTGTCTCACGTTGTACGAAACTGGTAGTTGGATTGTTAGTGGTGGTGTTTGACAGTAGTGTGACAGTGGTTGATCTTTCAATACAGATTACAAACATCCATTCACTCTCGTTAAAATGCAGAATGCATTTGCTTCCTCCTTTCCCTTTAACACAAAGAAATAAAAAAGATTAAAGATTAAAGATCCAGTATATAGTGTTGTTAATTTATAAACCTATACATGTATTGTTCATCAGTGGCGATCCTCTAAACGCAAAGTACACAAGTTACACAAGGCCCCGATCCACCGGGGGCTCTCTTGCTCTTAAACATGACAACATACAAAGTATGACAATGATAATCTAAGGTGCTGATTATGTGCTCTATTTAATGTAAAAATAATTTAATGTGAGTTTGAATATAATTTTTCATGACCTTTATAGACATTGCCTACTGAAAGCTACAATGGAGTGGTTAATTCACCTCAGATCTTCAACATAAATTAAAGAAACCCGTCCCGTCTCAGGTTGAGTCTAGTTTATCGTATCGCATCTGGTTAGGACACAGTGTTAGGTGTTTAAATTTGCTTTTCAAAGCTGCAATTTCCGCCAAAAGCCAACTCAAGCAACAGAACTAAAGAACAGCATCATGAGCTATTTATTTCCCTTGTTTTGTCTAAATGCCTGGGTATGACAACTGCCATACGTAAACGCCACCCCTGATACAAAGGCAGAGTACAGTAACTTCAAAAAAGGGCTCAAAATTCAAGTTTGAGCTAAAAGTATACAACTACCTAAAAACTTTTTTTTTTCTTTTTTTCCTATTCTATTTGTCCTACTGTTTGTAATTTTCTTCTTTTTTCATTGTATTGTTTCAACTCACTGTTGTTTGTTGACAGTGAAAATGCTCTGAAAGAACAGATTAAGGGGTTGGTTCATTTTTAGGGGTTTTATGAACACACTGACAGTGTTTTTAATGCTCATTTATCATGTCATTTTTTTTTTATTATTATTTTGATGTGATGGCCGAAAGCCGGCGACTTTATAGTGTCAATGACTCTGATGTAAACATTATGGGATAATGCCAGCTGTGCATAATCATTTGGTTACTCTCTTCTGTTTAGTTGACTTTTAGACATGCTTTAAATGTTCTAATGCTGATTGAGTTTGGCTGGATGAGCAGTGGATGCTGAATGATCGGTACAGCATATTACATGTGAGTATTTATGATGCATTAAAACAGATTGCTTAATTTGTGAAATGATTAGTAGCATGCTGTTTGTATGCATCAAGACAGGTGACTCTTTTTGTAGAGAAGTGTGTTTAAATGCCTTCCCGCTGGTCTTGTTGAGCTGGATGTTACAGCAGACTACACATGAGTTTACGATTTGTTAAAGCAGATTGTTTTATCATAATGGGCATAATTTTAGACAGCTTTTAGCTGTTGCGATTTGACACGAAAAAAGTCGCGTCTGGTGTAGTACGGCACCACGAGACGAAGATGTAATTCAGAACCAGCTGCTATCAAAATAATCCGGCTGCGGGCACAGGCCAGATATTATCTCTGGGCCGCCTGTTGCTGACCACTGGTTTAGAGAATTTAGCAGTGGCTGAGACAAGCATCATCGTCTTGACATTGTGGCTGAACTGGCCACCCTTGGCAATGAGCAGTCTGAGGGGCAGCTCACAACAGTCTGGTAGCCCATCAGGGCAGGCTTTTGATTGCTTCAGCCTGCTTCTGGACTGCCAAGAACTGCTGGGCACAGTCCTCGACATTGTTGCTGAAAAAGCCACCTTGTGAGATGGGAGCATCAAGAAAATGCACTTTGTCGACATCTCGCACCTCTGCAAGGTTTAGCCAGGTCCACCAATTTGGATATTGTCTGGCAGAGTGCCTGCGCTGTGACTTTCATCACAGTTAATCACTGTGCACAGTTCCTGCACCTTCCCCGGCTCAGAACTACCCTAGTGCATTGTTAGTGCTTTGGCCTGGTAGACTTGCAGGGTGGCCATGCAGAGTAGAGACGGCCTGTCCAGCAGCACTGTAAACCTTAGCAGCCAGAGCTGCTGTTGTCTTACAGGTGCTAGACAGGAGTTGCGGATGACCCCACCAGGTGGCAGCATTTTGCAGGCATGCACAGCAACTGCACACTCCACCTGGGGAATCCCCACGAACCCCCTGACCGCCCCACCATCAAGGGTAGTGAGAGAGGAAACACTTTTGAAACAGATTTTGGCATGTTTGGCCTTCCATACCAGTACTAATGCTTCCATACTGCTAAAGTTCTTCATGCACTTCCGGGAAGAAAGGCACGGGAGATTTTCCCAGTGGATTAGTTCCCACTGTAATCCTCAGTCTCCCAAAGTACCTGCAGCTGTGCGTCAACAGCAGAGTGGCTTAAGCCCTTATGAGAAAGGTGAGACACGACCAGAGTGCCAATGTGGTCATGTTCTCATGCTTTTGCTTATGAGACAGCGATCATGGCCGCCAGACTTTAAACAGACGTTCACTGACCGCTTGCTCTTTTAGGGAAAAAGCTCGTTTAGCACTGAGGTGCACAGTGTGAAAGACTGTTTTGATAAACCTGCAGCATGCACAATGCTCTTTTAGATGAACTGCAATGAATACAGAGGAAAGCTCTTTCAGTACTGATCCCTGAGACGCTGATGTGCCGTCACACCAACACTCTCTGCAGAGCTTCTACGTGGTTTGTTGTACACAGTTGAACGATGATGGCTGAGCAGAATTACCTGTGTTTGAGTTTTAATTTAGGGTGCAGATGTGGGTGCAGATAGGGGTGATGGTGGTGGTGTTACTGTTATATATTAAGTTAATTAAATACTGTATATTTATCAGTGTATATTTCACATCTACCTGTGTTACTCGAGTCCCAGAAACATGCATCTGTCAAATTGTCACCAACTAGTATTATTTTTGAGCAGCCTGCACAAAGATAACATTAAAAAGCTATTATAACAGATGGTTTCAGAAAAAGTTATTACATAGGAAATAAAACTAATCCATGAAAATCATTAGTCCATGAAACCTAAACTAAAACTAAAACTGAACGTGACGATACATGACATAATATTGTAAAACTCTATTACAGATTCCAAAAATTAAATGCACACTTTTACAGTCATAATGTTGTTTCTTTAAAAAAAAAAATCGGAAAAAAGAATATTTGTTTATTTACTTTTTCAAATGTTTGTTTTCGTTCACCAAACAACACATTCATCTGCATTATAGACTTTCTTTTGAAGCTGATAAATGCAATTTATAGTTGAAAGCAACATACTTATCTGGTGTGAAGCACAACAGACGATCATCAGCCACAGAAAATTCTGATTTTGTCGAGACATAATTCCCAAAAACACCCTGATAGAGACACAAGAGTGGAATTTTCTTTTCAACAGATATTGGTTGGAAGTCTTAAAGCATTTTCTTATTACATTCTTGAGATGAAAGTCCACAGTCCAAGAGAAGAGAGAGAGTTTCATCCGTTCACATTTGAAGCCATACGATTATGAACCACAGCTCAGAGACATGGAAACACTGATATACGTTTCATTTGCAGACATGCAAATCATGTTATTTGGGCTTTAACTGTGAATTTCATTTTTCTTGCATTTTCAGTAACCAAATATGTTCCACATCCATGTGCGTGATTAAGCAAATATCTTAATCCACAGGCGTGTGAATTTATTTTCATCCTGAAGATGCAAATTTGTTTTCTAAAAGAGGTTCATTTTGTTTCTCTCATCCATATGCTCAAACATACAGGACAGCAGGATGATTATAACACTTAATAAATCTAACATCACTAATATTCAATCCTCTCACAATAACAGACAGTTTCAGTAATGATCATCACAGATATTTGTCATTTATTTTGAGTGATTTCAGTAAAGTTGGCCCTTTTTAAGGTCATAATTTAATGTACATACATAATTTTAAACAGTTCATACTCTTTCAGAAGTGACATTTGGTTTTGGTGAAAATTTGATTTACAGTTTCCCTTTAAACAACAACTGTTCAAATCAGTCAGTCAAATCAGAAAGTCAAAGGAACCATTCTGTCTTAATTATGCTTAGATTATAAATATTTTCCACAGCATTACAGTTTTTTTTTTTTTTAAATTGCTTACTGGCTAAAAGTGGTATCCAGTGAAACCATTCACTGCTTTACACTCAGTCTGCATAACTTCAAGCATTATTATCTGCTTTACACTCAGTTCGCAACTTTTTCCAAACTCTACTCACAGTTCTCTACATTAGACACATCACTCAGAACTAACAGCTCTTCTGATTCATTTGGGAAACTGCCATTTAAATGCCATAATCATTTCCTGATTACCTACACCCAACAGTCATGTGTGAAACACTGATACCTTATTTGTTCAATCAAAACTTGTGTTTCGAAAAAAGAAATAAATTGGCATGGCTAATCATTAGATGGTTTGTGTGTAGAGTTACTATACGAAAACACCATTTTTAGAAGAGTCAAAATAGTTTTGAATTAAGTGTTTGCTTTTACCAGAGATGTGTGATGTTTTGCATGTTGTGTGTGTGTTTTGTGGTTTTGTGTGTAGAGTTTAGAGAAAAAGAGCCATAGTTTCAGAAATTGTAAGTCATGTTAACAAGCTGTAAAACTGGACTGAGTGATGGTTGTGGTGAAGCTGGAGCTTTCTGGATCATCAGAGAAACTTCCCGCTACATCTTTGTGAATGTGGTAGTAATACAGGAAGAGGAAAAACCCTGGGGGAAAAAAAAAAAAGTTTAAAAATTCATATTTAAAAATTCAGTCATGAATTAATTCCAAAAATTTGCTAAAATCTGGAGAAAAAAACAAAACCAAAAGTTTGCATCGCACACAATCATCCATGTAGGAACCGTGTGATTGTTTCTCACCCTGAAACGAGTTCAGCACAGTGAAGATGTAATATGAGGGAATGAGCATCGCTCCATAACTGAAGAACGCCACAGCCCACGTCAGGCCGAAGAGCAGGAACAAACTCAACACCATCATGAGCTGCTTTCTGAACGTCTTTCTCTTGCCATCAGCTGCTTTTATGTGTCGAGCTTGGACAATCCTAGTGACGATCATGATGAAGACCCCTGTCGTGAAGAAGAAAACTAAAGCGTAGTAGCCAATGTTCACTATGTAGTGAATTAAAGGATCTGTAATCCAACACCTATAATTAGAAGAAAACAGACAATGTTGACATGAAACTTTAAGAAATCTCCAGACTACAATGGAGGCATTTCAGGGAGTTCAGAAACAGTGATACTGATGTAGAGAAACATATAAATATAGAGAATAATTCCTACTGGAGGGACTTTGGAACTTTGCAGAGCTTTGTCATGCTCAAACAGCAACTAAAGAAAGATTAACATGGAAAAAAGCAGAACGGGTCATCTTTAATTCATGCGTTTGTGACATCAGAGCAACTTACATTTGTGTAGTTTTTCCAGACGTTGTGTTTATAATCACTGTTTTATATCCTCCTACAGACACAACAGCTATGACTATAGGAGCCGGAAATGCTGAAAACACACGAGATCAGGGTTATTATACAGATGGTACTCAACCAGAAAGCTTTTTTTTTTTTTTTGCCAAAATTTTACAAGTTATGAAGTAAAATATCTAGTTTCCGCCAGACTGCCTTCCATATTCTACTTATGAAGAAAGTGTAAAACCCTCGCAGTTCAAAATGCTTACGCTATGTCCTACACCTTCCCTATTCAACTTGCAAGTGTAACTGACTTCATAACTTGAATACGGAAGGCGGTCTGGTGGAAGCTAGATATTTAATTCATAACTTGTTAAATATGGATTTTTTTAAAACATATCTTTTGCTTCAGAAGGCCTTTATTAACCATAATTAACCATAAACATGTGGAGTATGTTTATGATGGATGGATGTGGATGGAAGCTCTTTCTTCAGCTCATACTCATTGGTCCCGTTCACTGCGATTATAAAGCTCGGATGCGTCAGGATATTTATTAGTATTTATCAGATTGGGTTCATCAGGTCATATACACTTAGAATGGCTTGAGGGTGAGTAAATCATGGGATAATTTTTCTTTTTTGGGTGAACTAATCCTTTAAAGGAACACTATAACAGGTGTTTTGTTCATGTAACTCACTCCAGCCGAACACGGCGATCTTCCTCATGTAGTTTGTGATGGTGACGTTCTGTCTGATGAGCCATAAGTACATATGAAGAGCTTGAATGAAGAACCAGGTGAATGTAGTCAGCATGGAGTAATGCATGAGCAGCGCTATGAAGACACACGCAGACTTGACTTCGGTGTTGGCGACGCTCTCATTTGACAAAAAGGATAAATCCAGGAGAAACAAAGCCATAAACATGTTCATCAAGATCTTCGTGGCCTGATTTGATTTGGCTTTCCTGTTCAAATATAAAAACAACCTGTATTTGTAACATGTATTTAGCAGACGCTTTAATCCAAAAGATGAACAAAAAGTAACTGTTATATTTTAATATACTCTACCGTAACAGGAAATGCACGAACAGAGCAACGGACAGAAAAAACATGGAGATGCCGCAGCCGATAGAAGTTATGAAGCTCAATGATTCCACATAATCTGTGATGTTTGCGTTTACATCTGGGGGAGACTGAGAGATCAGAGAAACAGAAACACAGATTAGCTGGATTATATTTAAAACCATGTTGTTTCTTAGCAAGAATCTGGGGCCATATTCACAAAACATCTTAAGGCTAAAAGTAGCTCCTAACTTGCAGATTTAGGAGAAAATCTTAAAAATAATGGGTATGTCAGTCCTAAATTTAGGACTCCTACATTTTTGCTCTAATATAATTTTACAAAGCATTTTATCACTAAAACCAGCTCCTAAAAATGTTATGGGTAGTCAAAAGGACTTCTAAAACCAAATTACAAACAATCCTAAAATGGATGTTGCCGGCAATCCACCCAAAAACACTGTACATTACTGAGGCAATAGGTGATAGAGCCGTGGGTGCTAAGTCTTTTCTTCATAAATGCAATAAATATTTTTATTTATAGATTTATTCGGCGATAACAAAACATAAAGGTTCATTTATGTACAGGCAAAATGTATTGAATGATGAAGAGTAAAACGTTGCGGTCAAGTTGAATATAATGTCCTATCATCGGCCTTGAAAGGGCAGCTTGTGGACCTTTCCCAATCCCGTCCCCCCTTTCTCTCTCCCACTTTGGTTCCTGTGTACTCACTGTCCTATCATAATAAAAAGGCAAAAAATGCCAAAACTTTTGAAAATAATAAATAAATATTACAATGAAAATAGAAACTAAGAAAATAATGTCCAATTATCTGTGGCAGCTGTCAAGAGTTCACACTTTGAAATGATGGAATAGATTACACAAGTAAAATAAGAGTATTTGGTGTGCAATCCGGGGGGAGGCTCTGAGCTCGGAATTAGCCCAAACCAAAAGCACTCCCCCTTATCCTGGGAATAGGAACCAGCCGAGAGTGAGGAGTCGGAGTGGCTGAGGAATACGGAAAACTGTGTAACTAGGTGTGTAGGCTGTGTATATTTATGCCTCCTCTTGAGCTGATCAATTTGTCACTTGAATTCTGCAATCTCTTGAGATGCAGACATGTAACCCCTCCACCATCAGCCAATCACTGTGTGCATAGTTAATAAGCGTGCTGACATCATCCATAGCAACGAGGTCAACCCCGCCCTTTCTCTTAGCTTAAGACTTCTCTCTATTCCTTAGTAAAAGTTGGTCTCAGTAGCTTTGTGAATAGGTTTTAAGAAAAAAAAAAACCTTAGCTATAAACTTTTACTGCTATTTAGAAGAACTCTTAGTGGTGAGATAAAATGTTTTGTGAATATGGTCCCTGATCTTTATGGCCTCTGATCAATTTTTAATGCCTATTATTTATTTAATTTATTTAAGGTGTACTTACACTAGGCGCTCTGAACCATGCCCGAGTGTGTTTGACCCTCAAAGCCCGGTTTGTTTGACAAGTGTGAGTGCTCCGTTGCGTGCCCTGGCATGGTTCGTTTACATTTGGAAGAGGTGGGACAATCACACTTGGGTTCGGTTCAAGGCAACCGTGCCTAGTGTGAGTACACCCTTAGTCATCTTTTACAAGTTTTCTAGCTAAAAGACTGTGATATTGATTTCATGGGGTCTAAATGAAACACTAAGAAGATTCTCACCATCAGCACTGCAAAGAACGTCAGATGTGAACACAAGCACTTTATGGTGTTATTGTCGACTTTTTCTGTCTCACAGCCGGACGTCGTCCATGTAAGATTTCCTTTGATGAAAAGAGAGTGACGAATGAAATTAATTGTGTAAAATAACTTGATGGGAACTAATCAATACAGCCATAAGTGACTTTACCTTTTCCATCCCAAGAACTGCAGGACGCCTCACCGACCTGTAAGAACATGTTTGATTTTTATTTTGATTTCACAGTGTCTGATTATTATAACAAAATAAGATTCACAACAAAACCTTCATTACCAGATTTTTCTGTTTAAAGACCATTTCTATATTGTTAGTAAGGTTGGAGATGTTGGCACCCATCGTTATTCCATAAACCTCATTGTTCAAAACCAAGTAATTTTTAGTTTCATCCTAAATAAGAAATAGAGCAAATCAAATAAAAACACATGTGTATAATACAATAGATAAAAGAAACAAAACAAAGTTAAAAGAAAATGTCTCTTATGCTGTTATATTTTCACTAGAACACAAAAATAGAATTTTTAACTCTTTTCAGTTTTATTTATTTTTATTTTTTTTAATTTTGAGTACCTTTCCCATGTTTTTGAACCGTAGAACTCCCAGTAATGCCCTGCCATTGTTTTCCAGTCTTGATTTATTAAAGGCCTCACTGGGAATCTTTACAGACCAGGGAATGTCTGTCTTCAGGTCACTTTGACAGTCAGCAAACTGAAAAAAAGAAGAATTATCATAATAAAGGAAAAATCATACCATGTTTTAATGTTCAGACTTACGTCTATCCTGTTTGGATCTGAAGAGTAACACATGTCTCTGGTTTCTGTGTTATTGGCTTGTATGTGAAGAAGACCAATAACATCCCCCATGACAATCCGTGTGTTGCTTTTATTGTTTTTTTCCATTTGCTCCATTACAGACTCAAGATTATCCAAAGAGTCTCTGCAAAATTGAATAATCACTCTGTATTCAGTAATAGAGATATCATTTTAAAATTCACTGGTAACCACACACTTACGATGCTTTTGAGGGATTAATAAATCCACCCTTGTCTTTTAAATCATCTGCAGTTAGATTGTAAATTATCTCAGATGTTCGAAGAATGGTAGTGGATTTGTAAGTTGTCACAGATGGTTTGAAACTTGTAGTTGGATTGTTAGTTGTCTCATTTTGTCTGAAATTGGTAGCTGGATTGTTAGTTGTCTCATGTTGTCTGACACTGGTAGTTGGATCGTTAGTTGTCTCATGTTGTCTGACACTGGTAGCTGGATCGTTAGTTGTCTCATGTTGTCTGACACTGGTAGCTGGATCGTTAGTTGTCTCATGTTGTCTGACACTGGTAGCTGGATCGTTAGTTGTCTCATGTTGTCTGACACTGGTAGTTGGATCGTTAGTTGTCTCATGTTGTCTGAAATTGGTAGTTGGATCGTTAGTTGTCTCATGTTGTCTGACACTGGTAGCTGGATCGTTAGTTGTCTCATGTTGTCTGACACTGGTAGTTGGATCGTTAGTTGTCTCATGTTGTCTGAAATTGGTAGCTGGATTGTTAGTTGTCTCATGTTGTCTGACACTGGTAGCTGGATCGTTAGTTGTCTCATGTTGTCTGACACTGGTAGCTGGATCGTTAGTTGTCTCATGTTGTCTGACACTGGTAGTTGGATCGTTAGTTGTCTCATGTTGTCTGAAATTGGTAGTTGGATCGTTAGTTGTCTCATGTTGTCTGACACTGGTAGCTGGATCGTTAGTTGTCTCATGTTGTCTGACACTGGTAGTTGGATCGTTAGTTGTCTCATGTTGTCTGAAATTGGTAGCTGGATCGTTAGTTGTCTCATGTTGTCTGACACTGGTAGTTGGATCGTTAGTTGTCTCATGTTGTCTGACACTGGTAGCTGGATCGTTAGTTGTCTCATGTTGTCTGACACTGGTAGTTGGATCGTTAGTTGTCTCATGTTGTCTGAAATTGGTAGCTGGATTGTTAGTTGTCTCATGTTGTCTGACACTGGTAGCTGGATCATTAGTTGTCTCATGTTGTCTGAAATTGGTAGTTGGATCGTTAGTTGTCTCATGTTGTCTGACACTGGTAGTTGGATCGTTAGTTGTCTCATTTTGTGTGAAACTGGTAGTTGGATCGTTAGTTGTCTCATGTTGTCTGACACTGGTAGTTGGATCGTTAGTTGTCTCATTTTGTGTGAAACTGGTAGTTGGATCGTTAGTTGTCTCATGTTGTCTGAAATTGGTAGCTGGATCGTTAGTTGTCTCATGTTGTCTGACACTGGTAGTTGGATCGTTAGTTGTCTCATGTTGTCTGACACTGGTAGTTGGATCGTTAGTTGTCTCATTTTGTGTGAAACTGGTAGTTGGATCGTTAGTTGTCTCATGTTGTCTGAAATTGGTAGCTGGATCGTTAGTTGTCTCATGTTGTCTGACACTGGTAGTTGGATCGTTAGTTGTCTCATGTTGTCTGACACTGGTAGTTGGATCGTTAGTTGTCTCATTTTGTGTGAAACTGGTAGTTGGATCGTTAGTTGTCTCATGTTGTCTGAAACTGGTGGCTGGATTGTTACTTGTCTCATTTTGTGTGAAACTGGTTGCTGGATTGTTAGTTGTCTCATTTTGTCTGAAATTGGTAGCTGGATTGTTAGTTGTCTCATGTTGTCTGACACTGGTAGTTGGATCGTTAGTTGTCTCATGTTGTCTGACACTGGTAGTTGGATCGTTAGTTGTCTCATTTTGTGTGAAACTGGTAGCTGGATTGTTAGTTGTCTCATGTTGTCTGACACTGGTGGTTGGATCGTTAGTTGTCTCATGTTGTCTGACACTGGTGGCTGGATTGTTACTTGTCTCATTTTGTGTGAAACTGGTAGCTGGATTGTTAGTTGTCTCATGTTGTCTGACACTGGTGGTTGGATCGTTAGTTGTCTCATGTTGTCTGACACTGGTGGCTGGATTGTTAGTTGTCTCATTTTGTCTGAAATTGGTAGCTGGATTGTTAGTTGTCTCATGTTGTCTGACACTGGTAGTTGGATCGTTAGTTGTCTCATTTTGTGTGAAACTGGTAGCTGGATTGTTAGTTGTCTCATGTTGTCTGACACTGGTAGTTGGATCGTTAGTTGTCTCATTTTGTGTGAAACTGGTAGCTGGATTGTTAGTTGTCTCATGTTGTCTGACACTGGTAGCTGGATTGTTAGTTGTCTCATTTTGTCTGGCACTGGTAGCTGGATTGTTAGTTGTCTCATTTTGTCTGACACTGGTAGCTGGATTGTTAGTTGTTTCATGTTGTCTGACACTGGTAGTTGGATCGTTAGTTGTCTCATGTTGTCTGACACTGGTAGCTGGATCGTTAGTTGTCTCATTTTGTATGAAACTGGTGGCTGGATCCTTAGTTGTCTCATTTTGTGTGAAACCGGTAGTTAGATTGTTAGTTGTCTCCTTTTGTGTAAAACCGGTAGTTGGATTGTTAGTTGTCTTATTTTGTGTGAAACCAGTAGTTGGATTGTTAGTTGTCTCAATTTGTGTGAAACCGGTGGCTGGATTGTTAATTGTCTCCTTTTGTGTAAAACCGGTAGTTGGATTTTTAGTTGTCTCATTTTGTGTGAAACTGGTAGTTGGATTGTTAGTTGTCTCATTTTGTGTGAAACTGGTGGCTGGATCCTTAGTTGTCTCATTTTGTATGAAACTGGTGGCTGGATCCTTAGTTGTCTCATTTTGTGTGAAACTGGTGGCTGGATCCTTAGTTGTCTCATTTTGTGTGAAACTGGTGGCTGGATCCTTAATTGTCTCATTTTGTGTGAAACCGGTAGTTGGATTGTTAGTTGTCTCCTTTTGTGTGAAACTGGTGGCTGGATCCTTAGTTGTCTCATTTTGTGTGAAACTGGTGGCTGGATCCTTAGTTGTCTCATTTTGTATGAAACTGGTGGTTGGATTGTTAGTTGTCTCATTTTGTGTGAAACTGGTGGCTGGATCCTTAGTTGTCTCATTTTGTATGAAACTGGTGGCTGGATCCTCAGTTGTCTCATTTTGTGTGAAACCGGTAGTTGGATTGTTAGTTGTCTCATTTTGTATGAAACTGGTGGCTGGATCCTTAGTTGTCTCATTTTGTGTGAAACTGGTGGCTGGATCCTTAGTTGTCTCAATTTGTGTGAAACCGGTGGTTGGATCGTTAATTGTCTCAATTTGTGTGAAACCGGTAGTTGGATTGTTAGTTGTCTCATTTTGTGTGAAACCGGTAGTTGGATTGTTAGTTGTCTCCTTTTGTGTGAAACCGGTGGTTGGATTGTTAGTTGTCTCATTTTGTGTGAAACCGGTAGTTGGATTGTTAGTTGTCTCATTTTGTATGAAACTGGTGGCTGGATCCTTAGTTGTCTCATTTTGTGTGAAACCGGTAGTTGGATTGTTAGTTGTCTCATTTTGTATGAAACTGGTGGCTGGATCCTTAGTTGTCTCATTTTGTGTGAAACCGGTAGTTGGATTGTTAGTTGTCTCATTTTGTGTGAAACCGGTGGTTGGATTGTTAGTTGTCTCATTTTGTGTGAAACCGGTGGTTGGATTGTTAGTTGTCTCATTTTGTATGAAACTGGTGGCTGGATCCTTAGTTGTCTCATTTTGTGTGAAACTGGTGGCTGGATCCTTAGTTGTCGCATTTTGTGTGAAACTGGTGGCTGGATCCTTAGTTGTCTCATTTTGTATGAAACTGGTGGCTGGATCCTTAGTTGTCTCATTTTGTGTGAAACTGGTGGTTGGATTGTTAGTTGTCTCATTTTGTATGAAACTGGTGGCTGGATCCTTAGTTGTCTCATTTTGTGTGAAACTGGTAGTTGGATTGTTAGTTGTCTCCTTTTGTGTAAAACCGGTAGTTGGATTGTTAGTTGTCTTATTTTGTGTGAAACCGGTAGTTGGATTGTTAGTTGTCTCCTTTTGTGTAAAACCGGTAGTTGGATTGTTAGTTGTCTCATTTTGTGTGAAACTGGTGGCTGGATTGTTAGTTGTCTCATTTTGTATGAAACTGGTGGCTGGATCCTTAGTTGTCTCATTTTGTATGAAACTGGTGGCTGGATCCTTAGTTGTCTCATTTTGTGTGAAACCGGTGGTTGGATTGTTAGTTGTCTCATTTTGTGTGAAACCGGTAGTTGGATTGTTAGTTGTCTCCTTTTGTGTAAAACTGGTAGCTGGATCCTTAGTTGTCTCATTTTGTGTGAAACCGGTGGTTGGATTGTTAGTTGTCTCATTTTGTATGAAACTGCTGGCTGGATCCTTAGTTGTCTCATTTTGTATGAAACTGCTGGCTGGATCCTTAGTTGTCTCATTTTGTATGAAACTGCTGGCTGGATCCTTAGTTGTCTCATTTTGTATGAAACTGGTGGCTGGATCCTTAGTTGTCTCATTTTGTATGAAACTGGTGGCTGGATCCTTACTTGTCTCATTTTGTATGAAACTGGTGGCTGGATCCTTAGTTGTCTCATTTTGTGTGAAACCGGTGGTTGGATTGTTAGTTGTCTCATTTTGTGTGAAACCGGTAGTTGGATTGTTAGTTGTCTCCTTTTGTGTAAAAATGGTAGCTGGATCCTTAGTTGTCTCATTTTGTATGAAACTGGTGGCTGGATCCTTAGTTGTCTCATTTTGTGTGAAACCGGTGGTTGGATTGTTAGTTGTCTCATTTTGTGTGAAACTGGTGGCTGGATCCTTAGTTGTCTCATTTTGTGTGAAACTGGTGGCTGGATCCTTAGTTGTCTCATTTTGTGTGAAACTGGTGGCTGGATCCTTAGTTGTCTCATTTTGTATGAAACTGGTGGCTGGATCCTTAGTTGTCTCATTTTGTGTGAAACTGGTGGTTGGATTGTTAGTTGTCTCATTTTGTATGAAACTGGTGGCTGGATCCTTAGTTGTCTCATTTTGTGTGAAACTGGTAGTTGGATTGTTAGTTGTCTCCTTTTGTGTAAAACCGGTAGTTGGATTGTTAGTTGTCTTATTTTGTGTGAAACCGGTAGTTGGATTGTTAGTTGTCTCCTTTTGTGTAAAACCGGTAGTTGGATTGTTAGTTGTCTCATTTTGTGTGAAACCGGTGGTTGGATTGTTAGTTGTCTCATTTTGTGCGAAACTGGTGGCTGGATCCTTAGTTGTCTCATTTTGTATGAAACTGGTGGCTGGATTGTTAGTTGTCTCATTTTGTGTGAAACCGGTAGTTGGATTGTTAGTTGTCTTATTTTGTGTGAAACCGGTAGTTGGATTGTTAGTTGTCTCATTTTGTGTGAAACCAGTAGTTGGATTGTTAGTTGTCTCCTTTTGTGTAAAACCGGTAGTTGGATTTTTAGTTGTCTCATTTTGTGTGAAACTGGTAGTTGGATTGTTAGTTGTCTCATTTTGTATGAAACTGCTGGCTGGATCCTTAGTTGTCTCATTTTGTATGAAACTGGTGGCTGGATCCTTAGTTGTCTCATTTTGTATGAAACTGGTGGCTGGATCCTTAGTTGTCTCATTTTGTGTGAAACCGGTGGTTGGATTGTTAGTTGTCTCATTTTGTGTGAAACTGGTGGCTGGATTGTTAGTTGTCTCATTTTGTGTGAAACTGGTGGCTGGATCCTTAGTTGTCTCATTTTGTATGAAACTGGTGGCTGGATCCTTAGTTGTCTCATTTTGTGTGAAACCGGTGGTTGGATTGTTAGTTGTCTCATTTTGTGTGAAACTGGTGGCTGGATCCTTAGTTGTCTCATTTTGTATGAAACTGGTGGCTGGATCCTTAGTTGTCTCATTTTGTGTGAAACTGGTGGCTGGATCCTTAGTTGTCTCATTTTGTATGAAACTGGTGGCTGGATCCTTAGTTGTCTCATTTTGTATGAAACTGGTGGCTGGATCCTTAGTTGTCTCATTTTGTATGAAACTGGTGGCTGGATCCTTAGTTGTCTCATTTTGTGTGAAACCGGTGGTTGGATTGTTAGTTGTCTCATTTTGTGTGAAACTGGTGGCTGGATCCTTAGTTGTCTCATTTTGTATGAAACTGGTGGCTGGATCCTTAGTTGTCTCATTTTGTATGAAACTGGTGGCTGGATCCTTAGTTGTCTCATTTTGTATGAAACTGGTGGCTGGATCCTTAGTTGTCTCATTTTGTATGAAACTGGTGGCTGGATCCTTAGTTGTCTCATTTTGTATGAAACTGGTGGCTGGATCCTTAGTTGTCTCATTTTGTGTGAAACTGGTGGCTGGATCCTTAGTTGTCTCCTTTTGTGTAAAACCGGTAGTTGGATTGTTAGTTGTCTCATTTTGTGTGAAACTGGTGGCTGGATTGTTAGTTGTCTCATTTTGTATGAAACTGGTGGCTGGATCCTTAGTTGTCTCATTTTGTGTGAAACCGGTGATTGGATTGTTAGTTGTCTCATTTTGTGTGAAACCGGTAGTTGGATTGTTTGTTGTCTCCTTTTGTATGAAACTGGTGGCTGGATCCTTAGTTGTCTCATTTTGTATGAAACTGGTGGCTGGATCCTTAGTTGTCTCATTTTGTATGAAACTGGTGGCTGGATCCTTAGTTGTCTCATTTTGTATGAAACTGGTGGCTGGATCCTTAGTTGTCTCATTTTGTATGAAACTGGTGGCTGGATCCTTAGTTGTCTCATTTTGTATGAAACTGGTGGCTGGATCCTTAGTTGTCTCATTTTGTATGAAACTGGTGGCTGGATCCTTAGTTGTCTCATTTTGTGTGAAACCGGTAGTTGGATTGTTAGTTGTCTCCTTTTGTATGAAACTGGTGGCTGGATCCTTAGTTGTCTCATTTTGTATGAAACTGGTGGCTGGATCCTTAGTTGTCTCATTTTGTATGAAACTGGTGGCTGGATCCTTAGTTGTCTCATTTTGTGTGAAACTGGTGGCTGGATCCTTAGTTGTCTCATTTTGTATGAAACTGGTGGCTGGATTGTTAGTTGTCTCATTTTGTGTGAAACTGGTGGCTGGATCCTTAGTTGTCTCATTTTGTATGAAACTGGTGGCTGGATCCTTAGTTGTCTCATTTTGTGTGAAACCGGTGGTTGGATTGTTAGTTGTCTCATTTTGTGTGAAACCGGTAGTTGGATTGTTAGTTGTCTCCTTTTGTGTAAAACTGGTAGCTGGATCCTTAGTTGTCTCATTTTGTATGAAACTGGTGGCTGGATTGTTAGTTGTCTCATTTTGTGTGAAACCGGTAGTTGGATTGTTAGTTGTCTCATTTTGTATGAAACTGGTGGCTGGATCCTTAGTTGTCTCATTTTGTATGAAACTGGTGGCTGGATTGTTAGTTGTCTCATTTTGTATGAAACTGGTGGCTGGATCCTTAGTTGTCTCATTTTGTATGAAACTGGTGGCTGGATCCTTAGTTGTCTCATTTTGTATGAAACTGGTGGCTGGATCCTTAGTTGTCTCCTTTTGTATGAAACTGGTGGCTGGATCCTTAGTTGTCTCATTTTGTGTGAAACCGGTAGTTGGATTGTTAGTTGTCTCATTTTGTATGAAACTGGTGGCTGGATCCTTAGTTGTCTCATTTTGTGTGAAACCGGTGGTTGGATTGTTAGTTGTCTCATTTTGTGTGAAACCGGTAGTTGGATTGTTAGTTGTCTCCTTTTGTGTAAAACTGGTAGCTGGATCCTTAGTTGTCTCATTTTGTATGAAACTGGTGGCTGGATCCTTAGTTGTCTCATTTTGTATGAAACTGGTGGCTGGATCCTTAGTTGTCTCATTTTGTATGAAACTGGTGGCTGGATTGTTAGTTGTCTCATTTTGTATGAAACTGGTGGCTGGATCCTTAGTTGTCTCATTTTGTGTGAAACTGGTGGCTGGATTGTTAGTTGTCTCATTTTGTATGAAACTGGTGGCTGGATCGTTAGTTGTCTCATGTTGTGTGAAACTGGTAGCTGGATCCTTAGTTGTCTCATTTTGTGTAAAACTGGTAGCTGGATCCTTAGTTGTCTCATTTTGTATGAAACTGGTGGCTGGATCCTTAGTTGTCTCATTTTGTATGAAACTGGTGGCTGGATCCTTAGTTGTCTCATTTTGTGTGAAACCGGTGGCTGGATCCTTAGTTGTCTCATTTTGTGTGAAACCGGTAGTTGGATTGTTAGTTGTCTCCTTTTGTGTAAAACCGGTAGTTGGATTGTTAGTTGTCTTATTTTGTGTGAAACCGGTAGTTGGATTGTTAGTTGTCTCATTTTGTGTGAAACTGGTGGCTGGATCCTTAGTTGTCTCATTTTGTGTGAAACCGGTGGTTGGATTGTTAGTTGTCTCATTTTGTGTGAAACTGGTGGCTGGATCCTTAGTTGTCTCATTTTGTATGAAACTGGTGGCTGGATCCTTAGTTGTCTCATTTTGTGTGAAACTGGTGGTTGGATTGTTAGTTGTCTCATTTTGTGTTAAACTGGTGGCTGGATTGTTAGTTGTCTCATTTTGTATGAAACTGGTGGCTGGATCCTTAGTTGTCTCATTTTGTATGAAACTGGTGGCTGGATCCTTAGTTGTCTCATTTTGTGTGAAACCGGTAGTTGGATTGTTAGTTGTCTTATTTTGTGTGAAACCGGTAGTTGGATTGTTAGTTGTCTCATTTTGTGTGAAACTGGTGGCTGGATCCTTAGTTGTCTCATTTTGTGTGAAACTGGTGGCTGGATCCTTAGTTGTCTCATTTTGTGTGAAACCGGTGGCTGGATCCTTAGTTGTCTCATTTTGTGTGAAACCGGTAGTTGGATTGTTAGTTGTCTCCTTTTGTGTAAAACCGGTAGTTGGATTGTTAGTTGTCTTATTTTGTGTGAAACCGGTAGTTGGATTGTTAGTTGTCTCCTTTTGTGTAAAACCGGTAGTTGGATTGTTAGTTGTCTTATTTTGTGTGAAACCGGTAGTTGGATTGTTAGTTGTCTCATTTTGTGTGAAACTGGTGGCTGGATCCTTAGTTGTCTCATTTTGTGTAAAACCGGTAGTTGGATTGTTAGTTGTCTTATTTTGTGTGAAACCGGTAGTTGGATTGTTAGTTGTCTCATTTTGTGTGAAACTGGTGGCTGGATCCTTAGTTGTCTCATTTTGTGTGAAACCGGTAGTTGGATTGTTAGTTGTCTTATTTTGTGTGAAACCGGTAGTTGGATTGTTAGTTGTCTCCTTTTGTGTAAAACCGGTAGTTGGATTGTTAGTTGTCTTATTTTGTGTGAAACCAGTAGTTGGATCCTTAATTGTCTCATTTTGTGTAAAACCGGTAGTTGGATTGTTAGTTGTCTCATTTTGTGTGAAACCGGTAGTTGGATTGTTAGTTGTCTCATTTTGTGTGAAACCAGTAGTTGGATTGTTAGTTGTCTCAATTTGTGTGAAACTGGTAGCTGGATAGTTAGTGGTGGTCTGTGACAGTGGTGTGACAGTAGTTGATCTTTCATCAACACAAATGACACACATCCATTCACTCCCATTAAAAAGCAGACTGCAGTTGACACACATCTGTTCACTCCCATTAATTTGCTGAATGTATTTGCTTCCTTCATTCTCTTTAACAAAGATAAATAAGAGATGAATTTTAGTTATATACCTGTGTAACTGAGTTTCAAAGATTAAAGTGATCTAAGAAATTGTGTTATTTATAAACCAATAAATAAATTGTAATTTCAGCATGCATTCAGGGCTCTAGACTTACTTTATGCACTGGTGCGCCTAACTTTTTTCTTAGGTACACCAGCACAAAAGTTAGGTGCACCCAAATTTTTGACCACATCGCATCTAACACTGCAGTTTTACAAGTTCACTTTTTTTTTAAATCACTGTCCATATAGGCAATATTGACTTGTACCTGATTAACTAATAATCTGGTCAACCTAAAGTTCTTTATTTGAAGCACAATTCTACAAGAAAGGTAACTTAATGAAAAAGTGTTGGTGCTTAATGTGCTTCACTGAGCTGAAATTTAAACTTAAAACATTTCAAGATAAATGAAATCTAAATTAAGTGTTTTAAGGCCTTCAAACTGAACATCTCATGGCTCAATGTCTTATGGACTATCCTCCATTGCAGTCACATGCCCCTCGGATGGCCAACTCCTGTAGTTTGGCCTTCTTGATCTTTGGCCTTGGCTAAACCAGCTGGCCACACTCTCTCTAGCATCAAAATCTTCCAGACATGGCCCCTCTACACTTATTCTAATCAGATCTTCTACTGTGTCTGAATGAAGAGATACTCTATTGTCATCACACTAAGTATTCATAATATTAATCACTATTCAGTAGTGATTAACATTTGGACAGTTAATACGGTCATAGTTCTGTTCAATATACAAAGTAACTTTTGTTTTAACATTGTTTGTGGTTAAAAGAGATGAAAATGGAATGGGGAAATAGTCAATTAATTAATTGTTTCATTGTTTTATTTTGTAACATATGTAATGTTTATAATAGAGCCATTAGTCTGAGATCGATTCTTTATTATAGTAATGTTTGTAGTAGATCCATTAATCTGAGATCAATTGCTCATGTCTTGCTTTCTCAGATGGTATCGTGAGAGTTTCTCCATACAGGCAAATGTTCTCAGGTGAGATTGCGAGAGCTGTTTTTTAGTCGCACCATTAAGAAATTAGGTCGCATATGCGACCAAATAGGTCGCACTCTAAAGCCCTGATGCATGTTTATCTTATTTCGCATATGCATTATTAACATTATTAACACTATAATAAAGATAACAACTGAGAAGAATAAGCAGATTCGTGTTTACCTGTCTATTCATTTGGTCAAGAAATAACAATAAAGAACATGTAAGACTTTCAGTGTATGCTAAGCAAGAACATGCTTGTGCAAAATCATTGTAAGCAAGAGCTGGAGAACATGTAGTATGAAAATGGACTAACTTGATTACATTTTTACTCTTTAAATTTTTACTTAGAAATATGATTATTTATATGTTGAATGATAATTTTCTTGATTTTGAAATCAAAGTTTGGTGGGTGTGAAACAGGAAACTGAAACAACTGATGAATTTTATGACTGACTTACCGCTGCATGTATCATCATATACAGCATTTCTACACATCTCTTCAGAGGTGACAGTAGGGATTTTCAGACAACCTCAAGAGGACATAACACACAATTCAACATAATTATCAAAGCATACAGCATCTGCCTTATTTTTAAAGTAAGATCTGTGTGACTATTTGTAACCTGAATATGTGTAATGAGATAAATATTACAAATAAATAATAGTTATTTAAGTTCAATCCTACATTGTTCTGAAGGCAGTTGGCAACACTCTGGAGTTCCTAATGATGTACCTGTTGAAATAATAAAAAGGAATGTTACAAGGACATCAGTGATTAATGCTAGAGACTTGAAATAAATTAATGGTGGATAGTCTGTCAGTAGTTGCCATTTGACAAAGAGAAGCTACAGACTAAAGTCTTTCTTGGATTTGTCAGTATTCAAGCTCAAGCCTTGTGAGTATGTTGATCATGTCGTTAGAGCCTCTTCATTATCAGCTATACAGGTGAAGATGAGAGAGATGCCAAATGAAATCCATAGTCTCAAGCTGACTTTGGCATATTGGCAGGGACGTAGCCAGAACGTTTTTTCAGGGGTGGCTAGGTAAGACCCAATGATTTCATTGGGGTGGCCATAAAAAAAAAAAAAAAATCACTACTGATTGTCGTTTACACGACAATGATATGCTTAAAATGGAGAAGTTTTTCCTTTGAGTTTTCCATGCTGTATTCTGCTGGCAGGCCATTAGATAGTAATGAAACACTATTGACTGAACATGTAATATGCATGTGCATGACGTCATCATTTTCACAGATTCACGTTTTTGTTGTTCAAAAGTTTGTTTTCAGACACTCAAACGCCATTGTCATATAAATGAATGTCCAAAACGCATAAAAAGTTTTACGTTTTTTAGTTGAAAACGTGTTGTGTAAACAGCCTCTGTGACATGCTGTACCAAAAGCAATTTCTACAGAATTTATAGATCACAATCACAAATAATTTAAAGTAGGGATGCACCGATACCGATACTAGTATCTGTATTGGGCCCGATACCAAGCTCATGTATTTGTACTCGTACTCGTAAAAAAACCCGATACCAAAGACCGATACCTCACGTGACTTAACTGACAGAATTGTCCATGCACAGAGGCACCGGCGGCAGCAGCAGAAACAATGTCAGCCTCAGGGGTGTGGGAAATAGTTCAAAATGAATGATGACAACACACACATTGCGAACTGCATGCCTTCAATCATTCGTTATCAATTAGTGAAGGCGGGATAGGCAGAATCGTGCTGAATGACACAGACCAGAAGCGCTTTCTCGCATGCGCGCGATCAGTTCTCCTCGCACCTGAATGGCCAAATACACACATAGTTGTCAAAATGTCCATCGTGTGGAGTATCTCACGTAAATACAGTCGGTTATGGCTTAAGTGGACGTAAACATGGGTGAAAACAAGATATGTGTCAGTATCCATGGATTCGGTCTTAAAGGGACCGTAGCCTATATTTGTCATTAATGTTAATTAAATAAATATGTTAAATAAATGTATACATGGTAAATAAACCTACTGTCTCTGAAAAACTAGTTTATTTAATTTGTATCTCTATAGAATTAGTTGTATTGTTTGTAATTTGTTTGTAAATTTCTTTTTATATAACAACAATTATATATATTGGTAATTATGCCCTTTGAAGGTTATTGGACACAGTGAAATTTTTGTTCTTTAAGTTTGTGACAAGCACATAAAAATTATTACTTTTTTCATTAGAGTAATAATAAAGAAGCTGTCCTGCATTCATTAGTTCACTCACTGTGTTGTGCTTGGAAAACTGCAACATCACCAAAGAGAGAGCGAGAGAGAAATTAATAAATGTATAGGTATCGGTGTCGGCGAGTACTAGAAAAAAAGTATCGGTACTCGTACTCGGTCCTTAAAAAATGGTATCGGCGCATCCCTAATATAAAGTCATCAATTTATTTCCAGTGCCATACAAAAGATGGAAAAAATGTATGCTGATAATTTCAGAAAAAAGACAAAAAAAGCTTAGTCAGCAAAATCTCATGGGATTCTCATTAAACAAAATGAACAAGTCTTTCACACATGAACAAAGTTTAGACAGTATTCCCTTGTTTTGTCTATATCATTCTCAAACTTTTTATGCTTATTCCTTTGTTTGGCTAATCAATCCTTTGCCCGAGGAAAACAGCTGTCAAGTAACATTACAAAAAAGAGAAAAGTTACGAATTGAAACAACATACAGAGTAGAGTGTAAAAAAGAAACTATTGGCATTTTCAAATTCTAAATTAATTATTAAATAAACTAAATTAATAAATTAATTAAACTACTATGTAAACCCAATGACTCCTTGTAAAGAAAAATCTATAAATCTTTAATCTATATGTCTATAAATCTTTCGACACTGACAGGTGAAAATGCACGTTATTTACAAAGAAAAAGAAAGAAACCTTGAGTCTTTGCAAGATTAAATGGGGAGACAAAGTGGATTGTGCAAGTGACAAATCATTGCATTTCTAATCAATATAAATTTACTAAGGGACTTAACATTTTACTTGTCTCCAGATTACAGTAAATCCTATGGTTCTTGTGATTTTCTGGCAAAGTTATCCACTCAAAATTGAGTGATTTTGCTCTTTTACATTCTATGCTCAAAATGCAACATCAGAATATTACGCAAACATCCAATAATTAAATGTTAAATAACACAAATATACTTTCCCTTTTCACAGATAAGGCTTAACCCTAGCCCCAGACGAAAATTTTACTCCCTGTCATTGTTTTGTCTCAAGATGTACACCAGTAATGTTTTTGTTTTTTTTTTGTTTTTTTTGCTAAAGCACATTTATAAAAGCTATTTAAATGCCCTAACTGAACTAAGGCCTAATCCTGGCTTAATCTAAACCCTGTCTGTGAAACCGGGCCTTTATGTATTTAATCTCATTTTATTGACCACTGTCTTTGCTGCTGACATTCAGTGATATAATTCAACCATACCAATAAGCAAAAATGACTTTAGATAAGCATTCATATTTTGTTTCTAATGCTGAAGTGTGTTATCCCTTTCTTCTGCTGCATTTGTTTGAAAGGTTTGTTCTACTGTACATACATCAATTTGCATTCTTTCAGCCTGAGGCTTATTTATTTCACTTTTGGTTTGAAAAGGGCCTTTACATTTGCCAAAGATAGAACTTTTGTTGTTGTTATTACAAAACAAAAAAAAGCAGGCCCAGCTCAAGTGAGATAAAATAACACAAAAGTAACATAATGTAAATGTAACTAAGTAACAATTAGTTACTTTTTAAGGCAGTAGCACAATATTGATACACATTACTTTTTAAAGGTACTTTCCCCAACACTGTAGGTATTTAACTATAGCAGCTAATGTCTCGCTCGCACATTAAAAGAAAATAGCTTATTTCTGTGATTCTGAACAGTTCCATAGTATATTTTTGGTCAGTGGTGCCCCGCAACTGTTTGGTTACCCATATTCTTCAAAATATCTTATATTGTGTTCAGCAAAAGAAAGAAATTCATACAGGTTTGGAACAGCTTGAGGGAGAGTAAATGATTTCCTTGATTTCCTTTAAGTGTTTTAGGATCTGTTTTTGGTTTTCATTGCCAACAGTGATGACAGCAGTGATCAATTATAGTAGACAGTGAAACACTAATTTGTGGACAGTACTTTTGTTCGTTTGTGAAAAAGAACAACACCAAAAAACTAACCTTTGCACTGTCCTGAAAACAAAGACAACATTTTGTTGAAAAACTTTGAAATAAAATCATGTGTTTTGTTTTTTTACATTTTAATTTTTTAAAGCAACATACTTATCAGACGTAAAGCACAACAGACGATCATCAGCCACAGCAAATTCTGCGTTTGTCGAGACATAATTCCCAAAGACAGCCTGATAGAGTTGAATTTTCTTTTCAACAGATATTTGTAGTAAATTTTAAAAGCATTTTCCTATTACAATCTTGACTTGAAAGTCCACAGTCCAAGAGGAGAGAGAGATTCATCCGTTCACATATGAAGCCGTACGATTATGACCCGCAGCTCCGAGACACTGGAACACTGACATAAATAGATTTGCATACATGAAAATCATGTTATTTTGTGCTTTAACTGTGAATTTCAGTGTTCTTTTCACATTTGTCACAAGTCACATTTGTTCACAGAGAAATAAATAAATATAGCTAATAAATCATTATAATAATAAAAATGCCAATGAAAGCACAACCTTGTCTTCATTTGATAATATTTAGATTATTTTGCAATAGAGAGATTCATATTTCCATACAGAAAAAAAGGCCAGGGGTTACCACTTTTCATAGAAACAATAAAAAACAGTCTTTCTTCACATTAAATGGCACTCGTGGCAATATCTTGTCTAATGAATGACATTCACATGTTTATAAGTTTGACAAAAGCCACTGAAAGTCCATCATGATTAATTTTTTTTTTTTTTTTGCACATTTTATCAGATTTATTACAATCACATGAGAGGCTCTCAGAGATATAACACATTAAAGTCATTATCTGATTTTGACACCATGTTTTCATTCTTGCATTTTCAGTAACCAAATATATTCCACATTCATGTGCGTGACCAAGGAAATATCTGAACCCATAGCCGTCAATAGTTTTATCCTGAAGATGCAAATTCGTTTTTTAAAGAGGTTCAGTAGATGCCTATTCAGTTTGTGTTTTTGAAATGCTGAAACATACAGGACAGCAGGATGATTATAACACTCAATAAATCTAACATCACTAATATTCAGCACAGTTCAGTCCTCCCACAATAACAGAACATACATAACAATAACCTCTAACAATACCATGTACATACATAATTTTAAACAGTTCTCACTCATTCAGAAGTGACATTTGATTTTAGCTTAGATAATAAATATTTTCCACAGCATTTTTTTTTTTTTTTAATTGCTTACTCACTAAGAGTGGCACTCAGTGAAACCATTCACTGCTTTACACTCAGTTTGCAATTGTAAAACAAGCAGTTTTTCCAAAACTCTACTCACAGTTCTCTACATTAGACACATCACTCAGAACTAACAGCTCTTCTGATTCATTTGGGAAACTGCCATTTAAATGCCATAATCATTTCCCGATTACCTACACCCAACGGTCATGTGTGAAACACTGATACCTTATTTGTTCAATCAAAACTTATGTTTCAAAAAAAGAAATAAATTACCCCCCCCCACACACACACACAGCATTTCTGTTTAAAGTGTAAATGTACCTAATTTGAAATTAATCTGAAATTTCTACAGTGCTTTATACTATACAGATTGTATAAAGCCAATATTGTCATTATTCAGCTCAAGTCAGTTCAGTGAATGAAGTGTTTGCTTTTGCCAGAGATGTGTGATGTTTTGCGTGTGTTTTGTGTGTAGAGTTTAGAGAAAAAGAGCCATAGTTTTAGAAATTGTAAATCATTTTAACAGTTTTAAGCTGTAAAACTGGACTGAGTAATGGCTGTGGTGAAGCTGGAGCTTTCAGGATCATCAGAGAAACTTCCCGCTACATCATTGTGAATGTGGTAGTAATACAGGAAGAGGAAAAACCCTGGAAAAACCAAACAAACAAATGTAAGAGGAACATATTTAATGTAATTCACACACATCCAAGATATCATTAAAGTCATTTGTATTTTTTAAAAATGTGACTAATCTTTAGGCCAAATGCTTTTGGTAAAATAAAAGGGTTAGTTCACCCAAAAATAATGTCATTTATTACTCACCCTCATGTCGTTCCACACCCATAAGACATCACTAGATATTGTTGAAAAGTCATTATTTTTTTGTTTTTGGTGCACAAAAATATTTGTGTCGCTTTATAATATTAAGATCGAACCACTGAACTCACATGAACTGTTTCAAATATGTTTATAGTACCTTTATGGATCTTGAGATTTTGAATGACTTTGCTCTCTATAGAGGCCTCACTGAACCATCGGATTTTATCAACATTATCTTCATTTGTGTTCTGAAGATGAGCGAAGGTCTTACGGGTGTGGGACGACATGAGGATGACATTATTTTCATTTTTGGGTGAACTAACCCTTTAATTATTACAATAACTGCCATTATAACCCCTTATAATAATAAAATAAAATGCATACATTAATAAATGAATGGGTTAATAAATATATAAATATATATTTTTTTAAAAATGTAAAATTATTTCAAAATTGTGATTTTTTTTTTTAAATTATATATATAAAATAAACAATTTTTAATTTAAAAAATCACTCCAAAAATATTTTGCTAAAATCTGTAGGAAAAACATAACCAAAAGTTTGCATCGCACACAATCATCCATGTAGGAACCGTGTGATTGTTTCTCACCCTGAAACGAGTTCAACACGGTGAAGATGTAATATGAGGGAATGAGCATCGCTCCATAACTGAAGAACGCCACAGCCCACGTCAGGCCGAAGAGCAGGAACAAACTCAACACCATCATGAGCTGCTTTCTGAACGTCTTTCTCTTGCCATCAGCTGCTTTTATGTGTCGGGCTTGGACAATCTTAGTGACGATCATGATGAAGACCCCTGTCGTGAAGAAGAAAACTAAAGCGTAGTAGCCAATGTTCACTATGTAGTGAATTAAAGGATCTGTAATCCAGCACCTATAATTAGAAGAAAACAGACAATGTTGACATGATGACACTTTAAAGCTTCAGTAAAGAGGACCTATTATGCTCTTTTACAGAGTCTTGATGTTGTTTTTGGGCTCTACTAGAGCAGGTTTTCCTGCTTGAATGTTGATTATTTTCCTCATATTCTCCATTGTTGCAGCTCCTCTCTTCCCAGTCTGTCAGTAACGCTCTGTTTAGTTCCTGTCTCTATGAAGCCCCTCCTTCTGAAAAGCACAATGTGCTCTGATTGGTCAGCTGGAGAAGTGTGTTCTGATTGGTGTTTGGGAAATGTCCCTCCCCTTACCATAACCTCCAGTTTCAACACACTACTAACTAACTCAACCAGGCCCCGCCCCTTTATTCTGTGTATGAATTATTTAAATGAGGATTATTGTGAAGAAAACTCAAAACTACAATGGAGTTCAGAAACACTGACACTGATGTAGAGAAGAACTCCGGCTAGAAGGACTTTGGAACTTTGCAGAGCTTTTTCATGGATTACACACTAGTTGAACATGAAAAAAAGAACCGGTCCTCTTTAATTCATGCATTTGTGACATCAGAGCAACTTACATTTGTGTAGATTTTCCAGACGTTGAGTTTATAATCATTGTTTTATATCCTCCTACAGAAACAACAGCTATGACTATAGGAGTCGGAAACGCTGAAAACACACGAGACCAGGGTTATTGTAGTTTACTTAAACCAAAACCATAAAAATTGTTACTGTAATAAATATTAACTGAACAAAACATATAAAAAAACATACTTAATTTGTTACCAAGGCAACAAATAACTAAAACTAAAAATTAATAACAATAATAATAAAAAAACTATATAGACATTCTTTTTAAAAATCCAAAAAATGGAAAAAAAATTACAACACCAATGTATAAATATTTAAAACAGATACAATACTTTAAACTTCAACTACAATTAAAATGAAAACTGAACATATGAAATTACATTAAAACTGATTCAAAATATGAATAAAAACTAGAATAAAATATAAAGTAACACTGACGGAAATAAATTGATTTTAAGTTTTCAGATGCTCTTAACAGCTCAAGAAAAGGACAAAAACACCATAAAAGTTGATTTTTTTTTTTTCCCCTCTCAGGTGATCTCGACTTTACAGTCTGACATGCTGGTCTTTGCCGTTCTTAAAGTATCAATATAACAGGTGTTTTGTTCATATAACTCACTCCAGCCGAACACGGTGATCTTCCTCATGTAGTTTGTGATGGTGACGTTCTGTCTGATGAGCCATAAGTACATATGAAGAGCTTGAATGAAGAACCAGGTGAATGTAGTCAGCATGGAGTAATGCATGAGCAGCGCTATGAAGACACACGCAGACTTGACTTCTGTGTTGGCGACGCTCTCATTTGACAAAAAAGATGAATTCAGGAGAAACAAAGCCACAAACATGTTGATCAAGATCTTCGTGGCCTGATTTGATTTGGCTTTCCTGTTCAAATATAAAAACAACCTCTATTTAGCAGATGCTTTGATCCAAAAGATGAACAAAAGCAATTGGTCAAAGTTCAAAGAACTTTGAACTTCAATTCTTTAATTACTAACAGCACAAACTAGATTTTAAACTTTAAGATACTCTACCGTAACAGGAAATGCATGAACAGAGCGACGGACAGAAAAAACATGGAGATGCCGCAGCCGATAGAAGTGATGAAGCTCAATGATTCCACATAATCTGTGATGTTTGCGTTTACATCTGGAGGAGACTGAGAGATCAGAGAAACACAACAGAAACAACCCTTTTAAAACTGATTCTTCTTTATTAGCAAGAATCAGATCTTTCAGTTTTAAATGCATTTTATTTGTATGACTTCTTTAGTCATCTTGTACAAGTTCACTAGCATAAAGATGTGGACTAAAAGACTCTGCTATTGATTTCATGCGGTCTTTCAATGAAACTCTGAGAAGCTTCTCACCATCAGCACTGCAAAGAATGTCAGATGTGAACACGAGCACTTTATGGTGTTGTTGTCGACTTTTACTGTCTCACAGCCGGACGTCGTCCATGTAAGATTTCCTTTGATGAAAAGAGAGTGACGAATGAAATTAATTATATAAAATTGATGGGAACTGATCAATACAGCCATAAATGAATTTACCTTTTCCATCCCAAGAACTGCAGGACGCCTCACCAACCTGTAAGAACATGTTTGATTTTTATTTTGCTTTCACAGTGTCTAATTATTATAACAACTAAAGTTTTGCAACAAAACCTTCATTACCAGATCTTTCTGTGTAAAGAACATTTCTATATTGTTGGTAAGGTTGGCGATATTGGCCCTCATCGTTATTCCATAAACCTCATTGTTCAAAACAGTGTATTTTTTAGTTTCATCCTAAATAAAATATAGAGCAAATCAAATAAAAATGTGTGAATACAATAGATAAAAAAAACTAAATTAAAAGAAAAGTTCACTCAAAAATGTCTCTTATGCTGTTATATTTTCACTGGAACACAAAAATAGAACTTTTTTAAAACTCTTTTCAAGCAACAACTCCCCTTTCTAACTCCTGACTGCTTTGTCAGACAAAATGGCGGATTCGGCATTCTGATTGGTTAGATCGCTAGACTCTCGGTGAAGGGTCAATTGCAAAGATTAAAACACCTTATGTCCAGCTCTTCTGAGGTCAAGACATTTGTGCCATTATATTTGCATTTCACTGAATGTAATAATAACACAATTGTAATTTTTGAGTGAACTCTCTAGTAAACATTCCTTAAAATGTTAAAACATGGAATTTTTTTTTTTTTTTTTTTTTTTTGAGTACCTTTCTCATGTTTTTGAACCGTAGAACTCCAAGTAATGCCCTGCCATTGTTTTCCAGTCTTGATTTATTAAAGGCCTCAGTGGGAATCTTTATAGACCAGGGAATGTCTGTCTTCAGGTCACTTTGACAGTCAACAACCTATGAAAAAAAAAAAGAATTAGCATAATAAATGAGAAATCATACAATCCTTTTATTGTTTCTCAAGTCTTACATCTATCCTGTTTGGATCTGAAGAGTAACACATGTCTCTGGTTTCTGTGTTATTGGCTTGTATGTGAAGAAGACCAATAACATCCCCCATGACGATCTGTGTGTTGCTTATATTGTTTTTTCCCATCTCCTCCATTATAGACTCCAGATTGTCTAAGATGTCTCTGCAAAATTGATTTCATCACTCTGTATTCAGTAATGGAGTTTTAATTTTAAAAGTCACTTTTAAACCACACACTTACGATGCTTTTGATGGATCTGTTATCTCATATGGTGTGAAACTTGCAGTTGGATTGTTAGTTGTTTCATTTGGTTCGAAACTGGTAGTTGGATTGTTAGTTGTCTCAGTTGGTTCGAAACTGGTAGTTGGATTGTTAGTTGCCTCAGATGGTTTGAAACTAGTTGTTGGATTGTTAGTTGCCTCAGATGGTTTGAAACTAGTTGTTGGATTGTTAGTTGTCTCAGATGGTTTTAAGCTCATACTTGGATTGCTAGTTGTATCAGGTGGTTCGAATCTGGTAGTTGGATTGTTAGTTGTCTCAGATGGTTTGAAACTGGTAGTTGGGTTGTTAGTTGTCTCAGTTGGTTCGAAACTGGTAGTTGGATTGTTAGTTGTCTCAGATGGTTTGAAACTGGTAGTTGGATTGTTAGTTGTCTCAGATGGTTTGAAACTGGTAGTTGGATTGTTAGTTGCCTCAGATGGTTCGAAACTGGTAGTTGGATTGTTAGTTGTCACAGATGGTTTGAAGCTCGTACTTGGATTGCTAGTTGTCTCAGGTGGTTCGAAACTGGTAGTTGGATTGTTAGTTGTCACAGATGGTTTGAAGCTCGTACTTGGATTGCTAGTTGTCTCAGGTGGTTCGAAACTGGTAGTTGGATTGTTAGTTGCCTCAGATGGTTTTAAGCTCATACTTTGATTGCTAGTTGTCTCAGGTGGTTCGAAACTGCTAGTTTGATTGTTAGTTGTCTCAGATGGTTTGAAACTGGTAGTTGGATTGTTAGTTGTCACAGATGGTTTGAAACTGGAAGCTGGATTGTTAGTTGTTTCAGTTGGTTCGAAACTGGTACTTGGATTGTTAGTTGTCTCAGATGGTGTGAAACTTGTAGTTGGATTTTTATTTGCCTCAGATCGTTTGAAACTGGTTGTTGGTTTGTTAGTCGTCACAGATGGTTTGAACCTGGTTGTTGAATTGTTAGTTGTCTCAGATGGTGTGAAACTTTTAGTTAGATTGTTAGTTTCCTCAGATGGTTCAAAACTGGTAGTTTGATTGTTAGTTGTCTCAAATGGTTTGAAACTGGTAGTTGGATTGTTATTTGTCACAGTTGGTTCGAAACTGGTAGTTGGATTGTTAGTTGTCTCAGATGGTTTGAAACTGGTAGTTGGATTGTTAGTTGTCACAGTTGGTTCAAAACTAGTAGTTTGATTGTTAGTTGTCACAGATTGTTTGAAACTGGTAGCTGGATTGTTAGTTGTCTCAGTTGGTTCGAAACTGGTAGTTGGATTGTTAGTTGTCTCAGATGGTGTGAAACTTGTAGTTGGATTGTTAGTTGTCTCAGTTGGTACGAAACTGGCAGTTGGATTGTTAGTTGAACTGGTCTTTGGATTGTTTATTGTCACAGATGGTTCGAAACTGGTAGTTGGATTTTTAGTTGTCTCAGTTGGTTTGAAACTGGTAGTTTGATTGTTAGTTGTCACAGATTGTTTGAAACTGGTAGCTGGATTGTTAGTTGTCTCAGATGGTACGAAACTGGTAGTTGGAATGTTAGTTGTCTCAGTTGGTTTGAAACTAGTAGTTGGATTGTTAGTTGAACTGGTCTTTGGATTGTTTATTGTCACAGATGGTTCGAAACTGGTAGTTTGATTGTTAGTTGTCTCAGATGGTGTGAAACTTGTAGTTGGATTGTTAGTTGTCTCAGTTGGTACGAAACTGGTAGTTGGAATGTTAGTTGTCTCAGTTGGTTTGAAACTAGTAGTTGGATTGTTAGTTGAACTGGTCTTTGGATTGTTTATTGTCACAGATGGTTCGAAACTGGTAGTTGGATTGTTAGTTGTCTCAGTTGGTTCGAAACTGGTAGTTGGATTGTTAGTTGTCTCAGATGGTGTGAAACTTGTAGTTGGATTGTTAGTTGTCTCAGTTGGTACGAAACTGGCAGTTGGATTGTTAGTTATCTCAGTTTGTTCGAAACTGCTAGTTTGATTCTTAGTTGTCACAGATGGTTTGAAGCTTGTACTTGGATTGTTAGTTGTCTCAGATGGTGTGAAACTTTTAGTTGGCTTGTTAGTTGTCTCAGTTGGTTCGAAATTGGTAGCTGGATTGATAGTTGTCTCAGCTGGTTCAAAAGTGGTAGTTTGAATGTTAGTTGTCTCAGATGGTGTGAAACTTGTAGTTGGATTTTTATTTGCCTCAGATCGTCTGAAACTGGTTGTTGAATTGTTAGTTGTCTCAGATGGTTTGAAACCAGTAGTTGGATTGTTAGTTGTCACAGATAGTTTGAAGCTCGTACTTGGATTGTTAGTTGTCTCAGTTGGTTCGAAACTGGTAGTTGGATTGTTAGTTGTCTCAGATGGTTTGAAACTGGTAGTTGGATTGTTAGTTGTCTCAATTGGTTCGAAACTGGTAGTTGGATTGTTAGTTGTCTCAGATGGTGTGAAACTTTTATTTGGCTTGTTAGTTGTCTCAGTTGGTTCGAAACTGGTAGTTTGATTGTTAATTGTCTCAGATGGTGTGAAACTGGCAGTTGGATTCTTAATTGTCACAGATGGTTTGAAGCTCGTTCTTGGATTGTTAGTTGTCTCATTTGGTTCGAAACTGGTAGTTTGATTGTTAGTTGTCTCAGATGGTTTGAAACTGATAGTTGGATTTTTAGTTGTCACAGTTGGTTCGAAACTGGTAGTTTGATTGTTAGTTGTCACAGATGGTTTGAAGCTTGTACTTGGATTGTTCGTTGTCTCATTTGATTCAAAACTGGTAGTTTGATTGTTAGTTGTTTCAGATGGTTTGAAAGTGGTAGTTGGATTTTTAGTTGTCACAGTGGGTTCGAAACTGGTAGTTTGATTGTTGGTTGTTTCAGATGGTTTGAAAGTGGTAGTTGGATTTTTAGTTGTCACAGTGGGTTCGAAACTGGTAGTTTGATTGTTAGTTGTCACAGATGGTTTGAAACTGGTAGCTGAATTGTTAGCTGTCTCAGATGGATCGAAACAGGTAGTTGGATTGTTAGTTGTTTCAGATGGTTTGAAAGTGGTAGTTGGATTTTTAGTTGTCACAGTGGGTTCGAAACTGGTAGTTTGATTGTTGGTTGTTTCAGATGGTTTGAAAGTGGTAGTTGGATTTTTAGTTGTCACAGTGGGTTCGAAACTGGTAGTTTGATTGTTGGTTGTTTCAGATGGTTTGAAAGTGGTAGTTGGATTTTTAGTTGTCTCAGTTGGTTCGAAACTGGTAGTTTGATTGTTAGTTGTCTCAGATGGTTCGAAACTGGTAGTTTGATTCTTAGTTGTCTCAGATGGTTTGAAACTGGTAGTTGGATTGTTAGTTGTCACAGTTGGTTCAAAACTTGTAGTTTGATTGTTAGTTGTCACAGATGGTTTGAAGCTCGTACTTGGATTGTTCGTTGTCTCATTTGATTCAAAACTGGTAGTTTGATTCTTAGTTGTCTCAGATGGTTTGAAACTGATAGTTGGATTTTTAGTTGTCACAGTTGGTTCGAAACTGGTAGTTTGATTGTTAGTTGTCACAGATGGTTTGAAGCTCGTACTTGGATTGTTCGTTGTCTCATTTGATTCAAAACTGGTAGTTTGATTGTTAGTTGTTTCAGATGGTTTGAAAGTGGTAGTTGGATTTTTAGTTGTCACAGTGGGTTCGAAACTGGTAGTTTGATTGTTGGTTGTTTCAGATGGTTTGAAAGTGGTAGTTGGATTTTTAGTTGTCACAGTGGGTTCGAAACTGGTAGTTGGATTGTTAGTTGTCTCAGTTGGTTCGAAACTGGTAGTTTGATTGTTAATTGTCTCAGATGGTGTGAAACTGGCAGTTGGATTCTTAATTGTCACAGATGGTTTGAAGCTCGTTCTTGGATTGTTAGTTGTCTCATTTGGTTCGAAACTGGTAGTTTGATTGTTAGTTGTCTCAGATGGTTTGAAACTGATAGTTGGATTTTTAGTTGTCACAGTTGGTTCGAAACTGGTAGTTTGATTGTTAGTTGTCACAGATGGTTTGAAGCTTGTACTTGGATTGTTCGTTGTCTCATTTGATTCAAAACTGGTAGTTTGATTGTTAGTTGTTTCAGATGGTTTGAAAGTGGTAGTTGGATTTTTAGTTGTCACAGTGGGTTCGAAACTGGTAGTTTGATTGTTGGTTGTTTCAGATGGTTTGAAAGTGGTAGTTGGATTTTTAGTTGTCACAGTGGGTTCGAAACTGGTAGTTTGATTGTTAGTTGTCACAGATGGTTTGAAACTGGTAGCTGAATTGTTAGCTGTCTCAGATGGATCGAAACAGGTAGTTGGATTGTTAGTTGTTTCAGATGGTTTGAAAGTGGTAGTTGGATTTTTAGTTGTCACAGTGGGTTCGAAACTGGTAGTTTGATTGTTGGTTGTTTCAGATGGTTTGAAAGTGGTAGTTGGATTTTTAGTTGTCACAGTGGGTTCGAAACTGGTAGTTTGATTGTTGGTTGTTTCAGATGGTTTGAAAGTGGTAGTTGGATTTTTAGTTGTCTCAGTTGGTTCGAAACTGGTAGTTTGATTGTTAGTTGTCTCAGATGGTTCGAAACTGGTAGTTTGATTCTTAGTTGTCTCAGATGGTTTGAAACTGGTAGTTGGATTGTTAGTTGTCACAGTTGGTTCAAAACTTGTAGTTTGATTGTTAGTTGTCACAGATGGTTTGAAGCTCGTACTTGGATTGTTCGTTGTCTCATTTGATTCAAAACTGGTAGTTTGATTCTTAGTTGTCTCAGATGGTTTGAAACTGATAGTTGGATTTTTAGTTGTCACAGTTGGTTCGAAACTGGTAGTTTGATTGTTAGTTGTCACAGATGGTTTGAAGCTCGTACTTGGATTGTTCGTTGTCTCATTTGATTCAAAACTGGTAGTTTGATTGTTAGTTGTCACAGATGGTTTGAAGCTCGTACTTGGATTGTTCGTTGTCTCATTTGATTCAAAACTGGTAGTTTGATTGTTAGTTGTTTCAGATGGTTTGAAAGTGGTAGTTGGACTTTTAGTTGTCACAGTGGGTTTGAAACTGGCAGTTTGATTGTTGGTTGTTTCAGATGGTTTGAAAGTGGTAGTTGGATTTTTAGTTGTCACAGTGGGTTCGAAACTGGTAGTTTGATTGTTGGTTGTTTCAGATGGTTTGAAAGTGGTAGTTGGATTTTTAGTTGTCACAGTGGGTTCGAAACTGGTAGTTTCATTGTTAGTTGTCACAGATGGTTTGAAACTGGTAGCTGAATTGTTAGCTGTCTCAGATGGATCGAAACGGGTAGTTGGATTGTTAGTTATCTCAGTTTGTTCGAAACTGCTAGTTGGATTGCTAGTTGTCTCAGTTGGTTCGAAACTGGTAGTTTGATTGTTAGTTGTCTCAGATGGTGTGAAACTTTTAGTTGGCTTGTTAGTTGTCTCAGTTGGTTCGAAATTGGTAGTTGGATTGATAGCTGTCACAGATGGTTTGAAGCTCGTACTTGGATTGTTAGTCATCTCAGTTTGTTCGAAACTGGTCGTTTGATTCTTAGTTGTCACAGATGGTTTGAAGCTCGTACTTGGATTGTTAGTTTTCTCAGTTGGTTCGAAACTGGTAGCTGGATTGATAATTGTCTCCGATGGTTTGAAACTGGTAGCTGGATTGTTAGCTGTCTCAGTTTGTTCGAAGCTGCTAGTTGGATTGTTAGTTGTCTCAGATGATTCGAAAATGGTAGTTAGATTGTTAGTTGTCACAGATGGTTTGAAGCTCGTACTTGGATTGTTAGTTGTCTCAGTTGGTTCGAAACGGGTAGTTGGATTGTTAGTTATCTCAGTTTGTTCGAAACTGGTAGTTGGATTGTTAGTTGTCTCATTTGTATCGAAACTGGTAGTTTGATTCTTAGTTGTCTCAGTTGGTGTGAAACTTGTAGTTGGATTTTTATTTGCCTCAGATCCTTTGAAACTGGTTGTTGGTTTGTTAGTCGTCACAGATGGTTTGAAACTGGTAGCTGGATTGTTAGCTGTCTCAGATGGTGTGAAACTTGTAGTTGGATTGTTAATTGTCTCAGATGGTTTTAAACTTGTACTTGGATTGTTAGTTTCCTCAGATGGTTTGAAACTAGTTGTTAGATTGTTAGTCATCACAGATGGTTTGAACCTGGTAGTTGGATTGTTAGTTGTCTCAGTTGTTTCGAAACTGGTAGTTGGATTGTTAGTGATGGTGTTTGACAGTGGTGTGACAGTGGTTGATCTTTCATCAACACAGATGACACACATCCATTCACTCCCATTAAAATGCAGAACGTATTTGCTTCCTACATTCCCTTTAACACAAGGAAATAAATAAGACATGGGTTTTAGTAATATATCTGTGTAACTGAGTCTCAAAGTTTAAGGTGATCTAATATATTGTTGTTAATTTATAAACCTATAAATGTATTGTAATTTCAGCATGCATGTTCATCTTCTTTCACAAATCTATTATTGACACACTCCACTCATGAATGAATAATGAGTCCTACAATAAAGATGACAACTGAGAAGTATAAGCAGATTGTGTTCACCTCTCTATTTATTTGGTCAAGAAATAACAATAAAGAATGTGAGATTATCAGTGTGCATTAAGTGAGAACATGCAGGAGCAAAGTCATTGTAAGCAAGAGCTGGAGAACATGTAGAATAAAAATGGACTAACTTTCTTACATTTTTACAATTTATAGTTTTACTAACAAAAGTAATTAGTTGTAATGTTGTGTTAAGTTTGGTGGGTGTGAAACAGGCAACTGAAACAACTGATCAAATTTAAGACAGACTTACATTTGCATATATCTTCATCATATGTAGTGTTTGTACATATCTTTCCAGGATCAACAGAAGGGATTTTCAGACAACCTTAAGAGAACATGACAACACACAATTCAACATTAATATCAAATCATACACCTAATTTCAACTTAATTTTAACGTAAGAACTGTGTGACCATGTGTAGCGAGATAAATATTACAAATAAATAATAGTTCAAGATAAATCCTAGATCGCAATACTAGACTATGAACTGCAATTGATGAAAAGAAGTGACGTCGACTCCATAAGTAATCCAGGCATGGAGGGTGTTTTATCGGGATAAGGAGGGTACTACAAATAGTAATTGGATGGTGCTAGAAAATAGAAAACAAACAAAAAATTCTAGCTTTGAGTACAAAGTACAGACAGTGAGAGAGAAAACAGTATAACCAGAAGAAGAAAAGAGGGGTTTAAAGTACTGTAACATTTTACTTTTGTATCAGTGAGGGCAATAAACTGCTTAAAATGAACCAAAGCACTGTTATGAAATGATAGGAAAGACAAAAAGGACAAGCAATCATTTATCAGTTTACATAATATAAATGATTCATTTTAATTGGGTGGAGGAAATTCAGCCATTAAGAACTGTAATCTGCTCAGACTTGTATTCTGTTTTAACAAGTTTAAGTGGCATGTCTACATCTAGATAAGATATTCTGTATGAGATTCTACAAAGTGTATTTAAAATTGACCAGTGTGGATTAACCGTATTGTTCTCATGGATTAACTGTATGGTTCTCAAGACACTAAAACACACAAAGGTGAGTAAAGCAGAAATTAAGATGTGTAGAATTAAGTCTTCTAGACTAAATGTGAGCAGGCATGTATTCATCTCACTTGTACAAACACAGATTCAGTATTCCTCAAAAATGAACAAAAACAGTTACACTTTATTTTGATGCTTTCATGATCCCCTTTATACATTCTGTTGACTATAAGTAATGTTGCACCTACATGCCAACTAACTCTCATTAGAGTATTAGTAGAATTTTAGGGGTAGGGTTAGGGTTTAGTATTATAAGTTGACATTGTAAACCATGGACGTGATTAAAATGCATTAGGCATCATAAAATCCTTTCTTTTCTTTCCCCTTTTGTTCAAACTAAGTCACCAGCCCCAAAGAGTTGCAAAACCAGTTCTCTTCAAAGGCCATTATCACTTCAGCTCCCATGAACGACCTTAGCAGAGACAGTGTCTGGAGCTCTCTGCAAGCTTCAAGGACAGAAGGTGATTCCCTCTCCCCCGTCATCAGACAGTGCCAGCCATTTGCCCAGAAACTAGAGACAAACTTTCAATACACGTCGGAAAAAGGACATTGACTCCATTTTCACCCACAACCAAACTGTCACAACTTTGTAGTATTTCCCCCTGTGTTTTATGTAACTTCACATGCTGATATCCAAGTGTATATGTCACTGCTTTAAAGGGTTAGTTCACCCAAAAATAAAAATTCTGTCATTTATTACTCACCCTTATGCTGTTCCACACCCTTAAGACCTTTGTTCATCTTCAGAACACAAATGATATTTTTGATCAAATCCTGCTGTGCAGCCAAAATAATGTACCAGTTATCACTGTAAAGCTGCTTTGACACAATCTACATTGTAAAAAGCGCTATGTAAATAAAGGTGACTTGACTTGACTCAGTGAGGCCTCCACTGACAGCAAGCAAAACACTTTCAGATGCCTTTCAGACACTTTTCAAAATTCATGTGACTTCAGTGGTTTAAGCTATAAAGCGTTGAGAATACATTTTGTGCGCCAAAAAAACAATTTTATTCAACAATATCTAGTGATGGGCGATTTCAAAACAAGTTTCGAAGCTTAACAAATCTTTTGTTTTGAATCAGTGGTTCGGAGCATGTATCAAACTCCCAAAGCTTTTCTGAAATCACGTGACTTTGTCACTTCGAACCACTGATTTGAAACAAAAGATTCGTAAAGCTTCATGAAGCAGTGTTTTGAAATCACTCATCACTAGATATTGTTGAATAAAGTCATTATTTTGGGGGGTTTTTTGGCACACAAAATGTATTCTCGTCACTTCATAACATCAAGGTTGAACCACTGTAGTCACATAAACTATTTTAAATATGTCTTTAGTAGCTTTCTGGGCATCTGAAAGTGTTAATTATCTTGCTGTCAATGCAGGCCTCACTGAGCCATCAGATTTCATCAAAAATATCTTTATTTGTGTTCTGAAGATGAACGAAGGTCTTATGGGTGTGGAACGACATGAAGGTGAGTAAAAAATGACAGAATTTTCATTTCTGGGTGAACTAACCCTTTAATGCCTTCATGTCTTTCTTGGTATCAAAAGAATCCTCTCTTCATTTCATAATTAATATTGCATAGTATGCTATGATCAAATGCATCATAATATTTTTACCATGCTTTTGTGTAAAACTGCACAAATTCTCCAGACCAACATAGACATGCAGATAGGGTGACAAGATTGAACAAAGACTTTCTCCTGCAAAGTCTCTTTGATTGCTCACCTCACCGAAATTGGTGTGAACTGATAGGGCATTTAAGAGTCCTTAGATCAGGTACATCTTTGCTCAATCTCTTTTGAGACACCATTGTTTCCTGTCTCCTTCTGGCAACTAAGTTCACTTCGATGGATTTAACATGGACGACCCAAAAGAACCCAAACTAATGCTTCAGCGCACTCCTGACAAAATCATCAAGAATCTACCGCATCTGGACTTATTCAGCAACCGAAGTCAATGCAAGCACCCGTTTGCAGCCTTTCTAAGTTATTGTGCCCCTTTTAAAGTGACCCTGATTCTTTGATGTTTCTCATAGGTTGTGGTTAACTAATTGTAATCTTGCCATTCTCTTCTCTCTCTCTCTCTTTCTTTACTTTTCTTTACTTTCTTTACAAACAGTGAAATGCAAACTCAGAATGTTATGCAAACCTCCAAAAATTAAACATTAAATAACACAAATATACTTTCCCTCGGTTTTACAAACAAGGGCTAAGCTTAGTTTTAGATAAAAATGCATGTTTGAGATGTTTTAACTGAACGCAACTTACAGTGACATATCTTACTCAGTGTCATTGTTTTATCTCAGGATGTACACCAGCAATGTTTTTTTTTTTTTTTTCTAAAGCACATTTTTAAAACCTACTGAAATGTGCAAATTGAATTACGATTTAATCTATGCCCTGTCTGTTTATGTATTTTATTTCATTTTTTTAACTACTGTCTTTGCTGCTGGCATTTAGTGAATTAATTCAACCATACCAATAATCAAAAATTACTTTAGATAAGCATTCATATTTTGTTTTTATTGCTGAAGTAAGTGTGTTATCATTTCTTATCCTGCATTTGTTTGAAATGTTTGTTTGAGTTGTGCCCTCTACTGTACATATGTCAATTTGCATTTCTTTCAGCCTGAGGCTTATTTATTTTACTTTTGGTTTGAAAGAACCTTTACATTTGCCAAAAAGTAAAACTTTTTTTGTTATTAAAAGACAAACAAGCAAGCCCAGCAAAGGTGAGAAAAAGTAACACAAAAGTAACATAACGTAAAAGTACAGAAGTAACTAAGAAACAATTAGTTACTTTTTAAAGGAATAACACAATATTATAACACATTACTTTTAAAAGTAACTTTCCCCAACACTGTAGTTATTTAAGTATAGCAGCTAATGTCTCTCTCGCACATTCAAAGAAAATGGCTTACTTCTGCTATTCTGAACAGTTGTGGGGCACCATTGACTTCCATTGTATTTTTTTCCCCATAATTTGGAAGTCAGTGGTGCCCCACAACTGTTTGGTTACAGGTTTGGAGGGTGAGTAAATGATGGCAGAAGTTTAATTTTTGGGTGAAATATTCTACATGTTTTAGGCCCGGTTTCACAGACAGGGTTTAGGTTAAACCAGGAATAGGCTTTATTTCAATTAAGGTATTTAAGTAGCTTTTATAAACATACCCTAGAAAAAAACATTACTGGTGTGCATCTTGAGACAAAACAACGGCTCTTGACATTTTTTAAGATATGTCAGTGCAAGTTACTTTCAGTTAAAGCAGCTCAAACATGCAGTTTAGTCTAGGACTAGCTTAAGCCTTGACTGTGAAACCGGGGGTTAGTGTTTTAGGATCTGTTTTTTGTTTTCATTGCCAACAGTGATGACAGCAGTGATCAATCATAGTCGACAGTGAAACACTAATTTTTTGGACTGTATATTTGTTCATATGTGAAAAAGAACAACCAAAACACACACAAAAAACCTCAAAACCTTCAACACTTCATCTGTTGTAGGGCGACACGTACCTGCCGCTGGTGTAGAACTAACATCTAGTAATAACCACAGCTTTATGTCTGCAAACGTCTCATCTATGCTGACTTCACATTGCCCCTCTTTGGTTGTATTGTTGCATTTGCACTGTCCTGAAACCAGAGAAAACACTCTAAATTTGTTGCAAAAATACTTTTTAAGAGCATTGAACTCAATAATTGTTTATAAATAAAAATGTTATTTTTTATTTACATTTGACATTTTCAAATCAACATACTTATCTGGTGTGACGCACAACAGATGATCATCAGCCACAGCCAATTCTGCTTTTGCCGAGACATAATCCCCAAAAAATCCTGACTGAGGCACAAGTTTTGAATTTTCTTTTTAATAGATATTGGTAGTAAATTTTAAAAGCATTTTCTTATTACATTCTTGAAATGAAAAGTCCACAGTCCAAGAAGAGAACGAGAGTTTCATCCGTTCACATATGAAGCTGTACGATTATGATTCACCGCTCAGAGACACTGGAACAATGACATACTGTTCATTTGCATACATGAAAATCATGATTATTTTGTGCTTTAACTGTGAATTTCACTGTTCATTTACATTCAGGTCCAGTTTATCAAGTCAAATTTTTTTTACAGAGAACTATATAAATATAGCAAATAAATTATTATATTATAGTTTATTATATAGTCTTTATTAGACAATATTTAGATTATTTTGCTTAATATAGATTCATATTCCTATACAGAAAATGCCAGGTTTTACCTGTTTCCTGTACCTGTAACAATAAAATACAATATTTATTTACATTAAATGGCACTTGTGCCAATATCTTGTCTAATGGATGAAATTCACATATTTGACAAAAGTGAATACATGTTTTTGGGGCCACTGGAAGTCCATCATGATTAACGAATTTTATTTACACATTTTATTAGCTTCATTATAATCACATGAGAGGCTCTCATAGATATAACACATTGCACATCCTGATATTGCTGAGTTAGATGCGTTCTGGGTCAACATATTTTGTTGATCCTGGAACAACATTCTAGTCTGAAAATTTAGTCTTAACCCTATTCCTACCCCCAAACCTAACCCCACCCATAAGTTATCCCAAAAATCAGAGGGAAATGATAGATGAATAACACTGATGTAGAAGCACCAATTCATGATTTTAAGCCTAAACTTGACATAATCTGTAAACTTGTCCCTCAAATTTGATTGGTTGTTTTGAATGTTGTTCCAGGATCAACAAAAATGTTGACCCAGGAACATGCTGAACTCAGCAATATCAGGTTATGCTAACACATTAAACCACATTAAATAATGCAGAAGTGATTAGCTGGTTTTGACACCATGTTTTCATGTCTTGAATTTTAATAACCAAATATGTTCCATATTCATGTGGCATGATCAAGCAAATATCTGAATCCGCAGGCGTGTCAAATTAGTTTCATTCTGAAGATGCAAATTTGTTTTCTAAAAGAGGTTCAGTATAGTTTGTGTCTGTCTGTCATCCATACGCTCAAACATACAGGACAGCAGGATGATTATATCACTCAATAAATCTAACATCACTAATATTCAGCACAATTCAATCCTCTCACAATAACAGACGGTTTCGGTAATGATCATCACAGATATTTGTCTTTTATTTTGAGTGATTTCAGTAAAGTTTTAAAAATAATTTAATGTGCATACATAATTTTAAACATTTCTCACTCATTCATTATTTTGATGAAAAATACACAGTTTACCCTTAAACAATGACTGCACAAATCAGTTTAAGAAATATCTTTTTTGTCCTTTTTTTATTATGCAAACAAGGGATGTGCCATTATTTACATGTGACAAATATAAAACAACAGAGGCAAACAAATGTGGCAAACAAATGTATCCCAAATCCCGAATCATGTGGATGTAGATGGAGGTGTATAGTTGTGGTTGGTTTCAGGTCAGCGGATTCATGACTGTTGGAAGGGAATGAGAGATGACCGAGAGGGGTGTCTAGTTTGTTGTTTTGGATGGAAGTAGACAGGTTTTCCATGGAGATGTAGTCTATAAGTAAGTTTTTACAAGATGCAATATGTATGGCTTTCCAGTTCATGAGGACAGTTTTCTTGGCGATAGTTAGTGCCACAAGGAGTTATTGACTGTTTATGTTGTTTAAATTGATTATGGATATGTCACCTAATAGGCTATACAGAGGTAGGGAGACACTGGGATGTGACATCCCATAAGTACAGATAGTAGTGATGTTTTTTCAGAATTTTTTAATTGGGGTGCAATGCCAAATAGCGTGAACATGTGTCTAGGTTATTTTGTGTACAATGTGATAAAGTTTCTTAAGTAAATCCCATTTTAAACAATTTCCATCCAGTTAGGTGAGATCTATTACGTACCTTATACTATATGAGTTGCAGGTTGGCATTTGGATATTTTTGCAGATTTGTGTCCAGAAATCGGCATCGGGAGCAATGGATAAGTCTGATTCCCATTTAGCATTTGGTAAGCTTAATGTGTTATCTGCTTTTGATATTATTCTGTGTATTTTGGAGAGTATTTTTTTGAGGAAATTATGTTAATTAGCTCTGTGGTTGAAGGGGAGAGGTTCTAGATTAGTGGTTCGAATGTCGATTTTTGATTGGATAGATTATTTGATTTGTGGGTATTCCAAAAAACATTTACTCCTGATGCCATGTTTCTTGATCAAGTAGGAAAATGAGGCCTAGTCATTATTATGAAAGATGTGTTGAAGTTGTGTGATGCTCTTCTCTGCCCTTGTGCAGAAGTTAAGCAGCTTTTTATTCACTGTAAAATCTGGGTTATTCCAAATTTAGATGGTGCAAGAGGGGTGTTTGTGATTTGATGAGATTTCCACCTTGCTGTCGGAGCTGCTACTGTTGTTGATGTTTTTTGGTCGTCTAACTGTAGAAGGGTGAATCTGAAATATGAATGTCCTTCCAAAATGTTTGTTCAACATCTAACCATATGTTTTCTGATGGGTTAGAATGAGTCCATTTCTATATATTTTGAAGCTGACTGGCCAGAAAGTGGTGGTAGAAATGTGCTTCCAGACCCTTCCTGTGTTTTTGGTTTCTGTAGGGAAGTCAGTTTAATTCTTGTGGTCTTATTTTTCTAGTAGATGGTTGGGTCTAGTGATTTAAACCAGGTGAAGGTGGGTTGTATTGGAATATTGAGAATAAAGAGTTTAGTTTAGGCAGTATTGTTATTTTGATGACTGATCTTCTACACAAAATGGATAGTGGTAAGTTCATCCAGCATCTGCTGTTTTGAGTAATGGGGTAAAGTTAAGTCCAAACAGCTCTGACAGCCTGAGGAAAACATTGTTAAATGCCTAAAGATGTGATGTGATTGGTGCGTAGAGGGATAGGTGGTGTATGGGATGTAACATCCGAGCTGTTGGAGTGTAAAGAAAGAATAGAAGATTTACTCCAATTGATTGAGTATTCTTGACACCAATGTTGGGTCTTTATTGGGTTTAATGAGGAGAGAAATTGTGGCTGTGTTTTGATTTTTGTTTTGTTTCACTTATGAATCGGGTGGTGATAAAATGGACCAGAGGTGTTTGTAGAACTCAGCAGGGAATCCATCAGGACCTGGTGCTTTATTGTTCAGTATGAGTTTAAGGCAGAGATGCAAACTCAAGTCGCACTTAAGTCACAAAAATAAATGACTTGCATCTTGACTTGGACTCGTGAACTACTAACTCGAGACTTGACTTGGACTTGAAGACAGAGACTTGTGAAAAACAAGTCTTTTGGCGTGACATTCCCGATTATGTTCTCTATTTACTACCCCACACGATGGCAGGAAACATCACATTTTACTATCCATTCATTCCCAAATATGTGCTGCAGCAGCGAATATCACACATCTCTAAACACACCAAGCCATCGAGTGCTTGACGCATCTGAAGGCACGCGAATTCAGAAAACTTGTTAAATTAGCAACAAATAATAACAATATAAGCCTTACCTTGCTATAAACTTTGTCATTTCATTTGAAAAGCTATCAATTAATCCGAAGGGAAGCTGCAGTGTTGCACAGCTACAGAGGCACTGGTCCTTTTCAAGAAGTACATGTCCTTTTCATTTTTTAAATTTATTTTTGCCCAAGTATTTGATAATGCATATAATATCCACATTTACCATGTTAAATTGTATTTGGATTGAACAAGCACTTCCATGCACATTTTACTTGACTTGGTCCTCAAAGACTTGAGACTTGACTTGGACTTGATCGCAGGGACTTGTGAACATCTCTGGTTTAAGGGCAGTGAAAAGTTCATGTTGTCTTATGGCTGGGGTTAATGTCTTTATCACAATATAATTATCCATCAATGTATAATTTGTCCACTGCAATGGTTGCCTTTTTTCCTTCATTTATCATCTGTTTTTGGATTGGGAAAAGCTGCTTTTGATTTTCAAGAATGTCCTTTGTGTATTGCACATTGAGTCCATAGTTTGTGCTTTTAAGCTGTCTGCCTTGCCGCTGATCCAGCTTTTTTCTGATGTTTAGTCATGGTCGATTGCTGTTGTTTTGAGATCTAGTACATTGCACACAGTGAAAGGTGATAATCAGGACAGTTTCAGTTGGTACTTTGAGTTGTTTTATCCTAAAGTCCTTGACTGATTTTTTTCAGGGTCGTCTGGAGTTTGTTCCGGGACGCCCATGAAAACTAAGTTGTCCATTTACAATTCTAGAATGCTCTTTTTTATGGCTTTGTTTTCTGCGTCAACAGAGGTGAGTTGAGTAGTGAATGTGTGAACAGAGTGCTTTAAAAAAATAATTTTCTTTGGTGAGAGTGTCTGTCTGTTCTTGGCTGAATTCCAAGCTGTCCCGCAGTTCCTGGAATTCCTTGACTTCAATCAATGCGATCCTGGCATCAAGTCCGGAAAGTTTCTTTTCAGTGGAAAGCAGAATGTTGCTTACCTCTCTGCAGCATGGTGGTTTAGGTGATGTGGATAGTGTTGTAAGTGGGCTGGAGAGTGGATTGGGATGGGGTCTCTTGGAGTGGTGTTAGCGTTACATTTTTTGTTGTCTGGTTGTCCTGTTTGTGGTGTATTTAATGTTAAGAAACATAAAAAAGTATGTTTTTCAGGAATATTGAGTTTGTATAAAATGCCATCTGGCATACATTGTTTATTAAGGAAGATTGTATTTATGACAATCTGTTACGTATGTGTTAAAAAGAGTAGAGCATCAGTGCCCCCTCCTGGCTGAGGGTGGTTGTGTCTGTGAATTTGTTGACTGTTGGAGCCATGCCCATGAAATCCGTTAATAAACTTGGGTCTTCTCTTTAACCATGGCTTCATTGAGTCTTTAGTAAATTATCTTTCTGCTTCTTCGAAATCCCAAGTGGCGGCTCGGACACAACACCGTTCATGGTGCTGCAGAATCTGTTGTAGTGTACGTCAGTATATTCCTCAAGGTGATGCAAGTTATAAAACATTATAGTCCAGTTTTAAAATGGGAGAAAGTACAAAAAAAAAAAGAGAGTTTTCAACACACTTTATTTAAATCATTAAAAAAGTCAGCAGAACAACAAATCATATTATCCAAAAAAGAAAAGAAAAATGAGGTGCAGGAGACCAAAGCTTATTGCAACATGGTAGTAAAGATCAAAATTTCTTCTACAAATAGCTTCATTAAAACACCATTTATGCAAAAATCTTTCTAAATCATTCATCATTTTATAAAACTTGAAATCAAACATAACCCTTACTTTCACCAGATTTTTTAAAACAATAACCACATGTTGTCCTTCAACTGTTTTTCCTGGTTATGTGAACAGCACATTTGGCTTGCCCAATTAAAAAATTCAATAAATGACGTTTTATTCTTTGTGCCACGCTATACTTGGGGCCAAGAATAGAAAATCTTAGAAGAAAAAAGTCTCCCCAAAATTCACAAAAAGAACATCAAGAAAACAAAACAAATCATACAGTCTTGAACATTCTAAAAAACAGTGAAAAATTGTCTCCCTCATTTTACAAAAAGGACAATCGCATGTCCTGGAGATTAACAAAGGTCTTACGGGTGTGCATGAGGGTGAGTAATAAATGACATTATTTTAATTTCATGTTCTGCTGTGAGCTTTCCTATAGCATGTTGAGAGGCTAGATGTGGCTCTTTGTGATTCCTGTCCATTGTATCATTTGCTGTACAATTAAAATCCCCTCCAATAAACATTAACTCTTCCTCTTTACAGTTTGGCAAAATATTGCTTAATTTATCAAAAAAAAAAAAAAAAACCCTTTCAGAACCATCATCAGGAGCATACACATTTATAAAAACTAAAACCATTTTTTTCAAACTTTGAAGCTAGACTGATTCAAATTCATCATTCAATAAATTTCTGGACAATTTTCTTCAACCTAAAGACTTGTTGTTCAGTGAAAGCTCCAGCCTCTTTCATTAAAGCCCTGGTTGAATTGATCAACTAACGATCTGGAAAGTAATCCTCTACATTCACACCTTTCATGCCTTTCATTGTCTGAAGAAACTTTTTGATTGTGATGTGTAAGCGCTGCAGACAGATCTGATGACTCACAATCACTGTCCACAGCAGACTCTTCAACATTACCCAACTCTGAGTCCACTTCCCTCGCATCACCAACAACTATTCCAGTAGCTTTTTTACTAGACCTTTTATCTTTTCCTTTGCCCTTAGTTTTCCTTTTAAGTACACTTTTAAGTACACTAAACTTCCCAAACTCACTTGCTTTGACACCGCCATAGCAATCAGTGCACACTGACCGACGACTTACCCACAAGCTTTTCCTCTCTTTACATGACAACAAAAAAACAGATAAAAAGATAGAAAACTCAATCACACCGTAGAGCTCACTCCAACACGCACTCCACGCTCCGTCCACTCACTCACAGCTTGCACTCGAGAAAGAGAGAGAGAGAAGAAAAACAGATAAGTGAATCTTGATCATAGAGTTGTTTACAGTCTAGAAGCCAGTAGCCGCCATCTTGGATCACGTACCGGATCTTGTTAGGTCTCGCATTACGCAGCCATCAATCATCACTTACAGCTCATCTCAGCCGAGAAAAAAATCAAACTATGAGACAATAACATCTTAAAACTCAATTATAAATATTTTCCACAGCATCAATTCTGGATTGAACAATGGTTGTGGTGGAGCCGGAACTTTCTGGATCATCAGAGAAAACTCCCGCAACATCATTGTGAATATGGTAGTAATACAGGAAAAGGAAAAACCCTGAAAAACATATTTCAGCTAATTCATATACATTTCACATACAATTAAAGTCATTTGTATAATCTTTTAAATGTAACCAAAAAACATAACCAAAAGTTTGCATCGCACACAGTCATCCATGTAGGACCCGTGTGATTATTACTCACCCTGAAACGAGTTCAACACGGTGAAGATGTAATATGAGGGAATGAGCATCGCTCCATAACTGAAGAACGCCACAGCCCACGTCAGGCCGAAGAGCAGGAACAAACTCAACACCATCATGATCTGCTTTCTGAACGTCTTTCTCTTGCCATCAGGCGCTCTTATGTGTCGGGCTTGGACAATCTTAGTGACGATCATGATGAAGACCCCTGTCGTGAAGAAGAAAACTAAAGCGTAGTAGCCAACGTTCACTATGTAGTGAATTAAAGGATCTGTAATCCAGCACCTATAATTAGAGGAAAACAGACAATGTTGACATGATGAAACTTTAAAGCTTCATTAAAGAGGCCATATTATTCATGTATTTGTGACATCAGTGCAACTTACATTCTTGTGGTTTTTCCAGACGTTGTGTTTATAATCACTGTTTTATATCCTCCTACAGAAACAACAGCTATGACTATAGGAGCCGGAAATGCTGAAAACACACGAGACCAGGGTTATTATAGTTCACTTAAACAAAAAATCATAAAAAAAATGTTACTGTAAATTAGGGCTGTCAAACGATTAATCGCATACAACATAAAAGTTTGAGTTTGCCTAATATATGTGTGAGTACTGTGTGTAATTATTATGTATATATAAATACACACAAATTAATGTATATATTTAAGAGAAATATGTTATTTATGTACAAAATATTTTTAACTGAACATGACATATAAAAAAAAACTTATTTTGTTTCAACTAGTGACCAAGGCAACAAGTAACTAAAACTAAAACAAAAATTAATGAACTATATAGACAGAAAAGAAAATCTAAAAACAATTAAGAATTAAAATGAAAACTTATCCAAAACATTAATAAAAACTAGAATAAAATTTTAAATAATACTGATGGAGACAAACTGATTTTATTGAGTTTTCAGATGCTTTTAAAGGAACAGCTCAAGAAAAGGACAAAAAGACCATAAAAGATAAAATATGACGCAATATATTTTCTTTTTCAGGTGAACTCGAGTTTACAGTCTGACATACTGTTCTTTGCTGTTCTTAAAGGTGCCCTAGAACCAGTTTTTACAAGATGTAATATAAGTCTAAGGTGTCCCCTGAATGTGTCTGTGAAGTTTCAGCTCAAAATACCCCATAGATTTTTTTTAATGAATTTTTTTAACTGCCTATTTTGGGGCATCATTAACTATGCACCGATTCAGGCTGCGGCCCCTTTAAATCGCGCGCTCCCTGCCCCCCCTCGACTATAATACAGTGCATTTACAAAGTTCACACAGCTAATATAACCCTCAAATGGATCTTTACAAGATGTTCGTCATGCTTACTGCATGCATGCGTCGGATCATGTGAGTATAGTATTTATTTGGATGTTTACATTTGCTTCGTGCTTCGTGGCTAAAGCTAACATTACACACTGTTGGAGAGATTTATAAAGAATGAAGATGTGTTTATGAATTATACAGACTGCAAGTGTTTAAAAATTAAAAAAGCGACAGCTCTCTTGTCTCCGTGAATACAGTAATAAACGATGGTAACTTTAACCACATTTAACAGTACATTAGCAACATGCTAACGAAACATTTAGAAAGACAATTTACAAATATCACTAAAAATATCATGATATCATGGATCATGTCAGTTATTATTGCTCCTTCTGCCATTTTTCGCTGTTGTTCTTGCTTGCTTACCTAGTCTGATGATTCAGCTGTGCACAGATCCAGACGTTAATACTGGCTGCCCTTGTCTAATGCCTTGAATATGGGCTGGCATATGTAAATATCGGGGGCGTACATATTAATGATCCCGACTGTTACGTAACAGTCGGTGTTATGTTGAGATTCGCCTGTTTTTCGGAGGTCTTTTAAACAAATGAGATTTACACAAGAAGGAGGAAACAATGGAGTTTGAGACTCACTGTATGTCACTGAACTCTTGTTATTCAACTATGCCCAGGTAAATTCAATTTTCGATTCTAGGGCACCTTTAAAGTATCACCATAAAAGGTGTTTTGTTTATATAACTCACTCCAGCCGAACACGGTGATCTTCCTCATGTAGTTTGTGATGGTGACGTTCTGTCTGATGAGCCATAAGTACATATGAAGAGCTTGAATGAAGAACCAGGTGAATGTAGCCAGCATGGAGTAATGCATGAGCAGCGCTATGAAGACACACGCAGCCTTGTCTCCTGTGTTGGCGACGCTCTCGTTTGACAAAAAGGATAAATCCAGGAGAAACAAAGCCACAAACATGTTGATCAAAATCTTCGTGGCCTGATTTGATTTGCCTTTCCTGTTCAAATATAAAAACAACCTGTATTTGTAACATTTAGCAGATGCCTTCATCAAAAAGAATAACAAAAGCAATTGGTCAAAGAACTTAAAGTAACTACAGTATATGTTATAGTTTAAGATACTCTACCGTAACAGGAAATGCATGAACAGACCGACGGACAGAAAAAACATGGAGATGCCGCAGCCGATAGAAGTGATGAAGCTCAATGATTCCACATACGGCGCTGTGATGTTTGCATTTACATCTGGAGGAGACTGAGAGATCAGAGAAACACAACAGAAACAACCCTCTTGAAACCCTTTGTTGTTTATTAGCAAGAATCAGATCTTTACATTTTTAGTGCATTTAATTTGTTTGACTTCTTTAGTCATCTTTTACAAGTTCACTAGCTAAAAGCCTAGCTATTGATTTCATGGGGTCTTTAAATGAAACTCTGAGAAGCTTCTCACCATCAGCACTGCAAAGAACGTCAGATGTGAACACGAGCACTTTATGGTGTTGTTGATTTTTACTGTCTCACAGCCAGACGTCGTCCATGTAAGATTTCCTTTGAAGAAAAGAGTGCAAGGAATGAAATTAATTATTTAAAATAAAGTAGGTTTGTTGACGGGAACTGATCAAAACCATAAATAAATGTACCTTTTCCATCCCAAGAACTGCAGGACGCCTCACCGATCTGTATGAACATGTTTGATTTTTATTTTGCTTTCACAGTGTCTGATTATTATAACAAAATAAGTTTCGCAATGAAACTTTCATTACCAGATCTTTCTGTGTAAAGAACATTTCTATATTGTCCGTAAGGTTGGAGATGTTGGCACCCATCGTTATTCCATAAACTTCATTGTTCAAAACAGTGTAATTTTTAGTTACTTCCTAAAAATGAAACCATACAAGAACATAAAAAAAATCAAACATAAATTTGTGAATACAATAGATCCAACAAACAAAAAATCTTATGCTTTTATATTTTCACTGGAACACAAAAATAGAATTTTTAACACTTTTCAAACAACAATTCATAGTTGCAAAGAGGATAAAAGCACCATTGAAGCATCATATTGTCGGGACACAACGTGGGATCAATCTGCAGTCTTTACTGAGCAGATATCATGGTCTAACAGGCAATGGTCACACAGTGGCAAACAGGTACAACAGGGAATAGACAGAATCGTGGTCGTATAACAGGCAGTAAGTCAGGGCAGGCAGATATCAATCATAAGTCCAAGACAGAGCAAGTATTCCAAAGGGCAGGCAGCAGAGAATCATGAACAGGGATCAGACGGGGTCAACAACAGGCAGGCAAACACAATGACAAACGCTCAGAAATGCAAACCGTAGTAATACAAGACCTCACAATGAGTGTGAGGATGAGAGCAGCTTAAATAGTCCAGGTAATGAGCTGCAGCTGGGTGTGGGTGATTGCTGATTGGTGGAGTGAGTGCAGGTGATTGGCAGGGAGGATTATGGGAGATGGAGTCCGGGAATGACTGGAACTGAGACACACACTGAACAAAATTATAAACACAACACTTTTGTTCTTGCCCCCATTTTTCATGAGTTGAACTCAAAGATCTAAGACTTATTCTATGTACACAAAAGGCCTATTTCTCTCAAATGTTGTTTACAATTCTGTCTAAATCTGTGTTAATGAGCACTTCTCCTTTGCCGAGATAATCCATCCACCTCACAGGTGTGGCTTATCAAGATGCTGATTAGACAGCATGATTATTGCACATGTGTGCCTTAGGCTGGTCCAGGGGTCCAGGGGGGTCCGAAAACCAGTCAGTATCTGGTGTGACCACCATTTGCCTCACGCAGTGCAACACATCTTCTTCACATAGAGTTGATCAGGTTGTTGATTGTGGCCTGTGGAATGTTGGTCCACTCCTCTTCAATGGCTGTGCAAAGTTGCTGGATATTGGCAGGAACTGGAACACGCTGTTTTATACGCAGATCCAGAGCATCCCAAACATGCTCAATGGGTGTCATGTCTGGTGAGTATGCTGGCCATGCCATCAGAACTGTACACCATAGCCCCAACACAACCATGGGCCACTCGATCCACAATGTTGACATTAGCACACCCACACGACGCCATACACGCTGTCTGCCATCTGCCCTGTACAGTGAAAACCGGGATTCATCCATGAAGAGAACACCTCTCCAAAGTGCCAGACGCCATCGAATATGAGCATTTGCCCACTCAAGTCAGTTACGACAACGAACTGCAGTCAGGTTGAGAGCCTGATGAGGACGACAAGCATGCAGATGAGCTTCCCTGAGACGGTTTCTGACAGTTTGTGCAGAAATTCTTTGGTTATGCAAACCGATTGTTGCAGCAGCTGTCCAGGTGGCTGGTCTCAGACGATCTTGGAGGTGAAGATGCTGGATGTGGAGGTCCTGGGCTGGTGTGGTTACACATGGTCTGCGGTTGTGAGGCCAGTTGGATGTACTGCCAAATTCTCTGAAACACTTATGGTAGAGAAATGAACATTCAATTCATGGGCAACAGCTCTGGTGGACATTCCTGCAGTCAGCATGACAATTGCACGCTCCCTCAAAACTTGCGACATCTGTGGCATTGTGCTGTGTGATAAAACTGTACATTTTAGAGTGGCCTTTTATTGTGGCCAGCCTAAGGCACACCTGTGCAATAATCAGGCTGTCTGATCAGCATCTTGATATGCCGCACCTGTGAGGTGGATGGATTATCTCGGCAAAGGAGAAGTGCTCACTAACACAGATTTAGACAGATTTGTGAACAATATTTGAGAGAAATAGGCCTTTTGTGTACGTAAAAGAAGTCTTAGATCTTTGAGTTCAGCTCATGAAAAATGGGGGCAAAAACAAAAGTGTTTCATTTATAATTGTGTTCAGTGTCTAGCTCTTCTGAGCTCAAGAGATTTGTGTCATGATGGAAAACAGATTATTGTGTAAATGTATTTTTAAACATTTGGCTTTGCTGAATATAATGATGACAGAATTGTACTTTTTGAGTGAACTCTCTGGTAAACATTCCTTAAAATGTTCAAACTTGGAATTTTTTTTTTTTTTTTTTTTCCAATTTTGAGTACCTTTCCCATGTTTTTTAACCGTAGAACTCCCAGTAACGCACATCCATTGTTTTCCAGTCGTGATTTATTAAAGGCCTCTCTAGGAATCTTTACAGACCAGGGAATGTCTGTCTTCCGGTCACTTTGACAGTCAACAACCTGTGGGGGAAAAAAAAAAAGAATTGTCATAAAAAATGAGGAATCATACAATCGTTTTATTGTTTCTCAAGTCTTACGTCGATCCTTTTTGGATCTGAAGAGTAACACATGTCTCTGGTTTCTGTGTTATTGGCTTGTATGTGAAGAAGACCAATAACATCCCCCATGACAATCTGTGCGTTGCTTGTATTGTTTTTTTCCATCTGCTCCATTATAGACTCCAGATTGTCCAAAGTGTCTCTGTAAAATTGAATAATCACTCTGTATTCAGTAATTGTTATATAATTTTAAAAGTCACTGGTAACCATACACTTACGATGCTTTTGAGGGATTAATAAATCCATCCTTGTCTATTAGATCATCTGTAATTAGACTGTAAGTAATCTCAGTTGTTTGGAGAATGGTAGTGAGATTGTTAGTTGGCTCATGTGGTTTGAAACTAGTAGTTGGATTGTTAGTTGTCTCAGATGGTTTGAAACTGGTAGTTGGATCGTTAGTTGTCTCAAATGGTTTGAAACTGGTAGTTGGATTGTTAGTTGTCTCAAATGGTTTAAAACTGGTAGTTGGATTGTTAGTTGTCACAGTTGGTTTGAAACTGGTAGTTGGATTGTTAGTTGTCACAGTTGGTTTGAAACTGGTAGTTGGATTGTTAGTTGTCTCAGATGGTTTGAAACTGGTAGTTGGATTGTTAGTTGTCTCAAATGGTTTAAAACTGGTAGTTGGATTGTTAGTTGTCACAGTTGGTTTGAAACTGGTAGTTGGATTGTTAGTTGTCACAGTTGGTTTGAAACTGGTAGTTGGATTGTTAGTTGTCTCAGATGGTTTGAAACTGGTAGTTGGATTGTTAGTTGTCTCAAATGGTTTAAAACTGGTAGTTGGGTTGTTAGTTGTCACAGTTGGTTTGAAACTGGTAGTTGGATTGTTAGTTGTCACAGTTGGTTTGAAACTGGTAGTTGGATTGTTAGTTGTCTCAGATGGTTTGAAACTGGTAGTTGGATTGTTAGTTGTCTCAAATGGTTTAAAACTGGTAGTTGGATTGTTAGTTGTCACAGTTGGTTTGAAACTGGTAGTTGGATTGTTAGTTGTCACAGTTGGTTTGAAACTGGTAGTTGGATTGTTAGTTGTCTCAGATGGTTTGAAACTGGTAGTTGGATTGTTAGTTGTCTCAAATGGTTTAAAACTGGTAGTTGGATTGTTAGTTGTCACAGTTGGTTTGAAACTGGTAGTTGGATTGTTAGTTGTCACAGTTGGTTTGAAACTGGTAGTTGGATTGTTAGTTGTCACAGTTGGTTTGAAACTGGTAGTTGGATCGTTAGTTGTCTCAGTTGGTTCGAAACTGGTAGTTGGATCGTTAGTTGTCTCAGTTGGTTCGAAACTGGTAGTTGGATCGTTAGTTGTCTCAGTTGGTTCGAAACTGGTAATTGGATCGTTAGTTGTCTCAGATGGTTCGAAACTGGTAATTGGATCGTTAGTTGTCTCAGATGGTTCGAAACTGGTAGTTGGATCGTTAGTTGTCTCAGTTGGTTCGAAACTGGTAATTGGATCGTTAGTTGTCTCAGTTGGTTCGAAACTGGTAGTTGGATCGTTAGTTGTCTCAGTTGGTTCGAAACTGGTAGTTGGATCGTTAGTTGTCTCAGTTGGTTCGAAACTGGTCTTTGGATTGTTAGTGATGGTGTTTGACAGTGGTCTGTCAGCAGTTGAACTTTCATTAACACAGATGACACACATCCATTCACTCCCATTAAAATGCAGAATGTATTTGCCTTCTTCTGTCCCTTTAGTACAAAGAGATAGATTTTAGTTATATATCTGTGTAATTGAGTCTCAAAGATTAAAGTGATCTAATATGTTGCTGTTTTACTGATAAACCTATAAATGTATAGTAATTTCAGCATGCAAGTTCATGTTCCTCATATTTATTATTATTTGGGTTTCCTTCCAAATGTGAACGCCAGTACATCCAGAATTAATGCATCATAAAAGAAAAAACATAACGTTTTCTGTTACAACACCATCAGCAGAAACAGCCAATTATGAATAGTCTTATGGATTTAATGTTCGCTACGTCAGAATTTATTCGGCAAATGCGTTTCCATCTCCCATTATTCGCAAAAGTCAAAAACCTCCTCAAGTGAGCGTAAAAACCTTTTTGCGAATGAAGAAATTTTTATTCGAAATTATGCTGTGCTTGTTTCTGATGCGATACTTCAAAATGCGCATAAAAACAGGGTGATGGAAACATAGCTAGTGACACTCCACTCATGAATGAATAATGAGTCCTACAATAAAGATGACAACTGAGAAGAATAAGCAGATTTATGTTCACCTGTCTATTTATTTGTTCAAGAAATAACAATAAAGAACATGTGAGATTATCAGTGTATGAGAACATGCAGGAAAAAAATCATTGTAAGCAAGAGCTGGAGAACATGTAGAATGAAAATGGACTAACTTTCTTACATTTTTACAATTTACATGTTTGCTAACAAATAGGATTAGTCACGTTTTATGATAATTATCTTGATTTTGAAATCAAAGTTTGGTGGGTGTGAAACAGGCAACTGAAACAACTGATAAAATTTAACACAGACTTACAGTTACATGTATCTTCATCATATGTTGCGTTTGAACATATCTTTCCAGGATCAACAGAAGGGATTTTCAGAAAACCTCAAGAGAACATGACAACACACAATTCAACATAATTTTCAAGCCATACAGTTATCCACCTTAATTTTAAGATAAGAGCTGTGTGACCATTTGTAACCTGTATATATGTAATGAGATAAATATTACAAATAAATAAGTTCTTTAAGTTAAATCCCAGATCAATCTAAGGGCGGTTGGCAACACTAGACTGTGAATGGAGCAAGTGATGGAAGGAAGTAACAACAAGGGATAACAGGGATAAACAGACTAATATTAGCATAGATTCTTCTTCTGATGTAACGAGTCCATCGAGTGTTATAGGAAAAGTTCCTGGTTCCTGCTGACCTAATTTATGCAACCTACCGGTTATTTAACTGATTTGAAAATGGAAATTGAAGAAAAGCTCACTGAAGTACTGGGGAGCTAAACCATTTAGTGCTTTGTGAGTAATTAGCATGATTTTAAAATGTATACAGTGTTTAACAGGGAGTAATATAGTCTAGTACAGCTTGTAAAGCAGCCGCTGAATCCAACCCAGGATGACAGTAAGTTGGGGAGCAGCTAATACTTCCTGGTTCTAGTAAGAACTCTAGCTCCTGCATTTTGGACCAGCTGGAGTTTGAAGTTTGTTTATTTGGTGTGCAGGGCAACCACCCAGTAGAGCGTTACAATAATCTAGCCTTGAGATCATGAACTTGTGAACTAACTGTTCCGCATTTGTCATTGAGAGCATTTTTCGTAGTTTAGATATACTTTTAAGATGGAAGAATTTGGTTTTACAGATGCTAGAAATGTGGCTTTCAAATGAAAGATTGGTATCAAAGAGTAAACCCAGGTTCCTAACTGACGACGAAGACTTGACAGAGCAGCCATCAAGTGTTAGACAGTATTCTAGGTTATTATGTGCAGAGGTTTTTGGTCCAATAATTTAAATCTCTGTTTTTTTGTTTTTGTTTTTTTTAAATTAATTTAGTAGGAAATTACTAGTCATCCAATTGTTTTATATCAGCTATGCATTCTGTTAATTTTGTGAATTGGTAAGTTTTGTCAGGGCATGAAGAAATATAGAGTATCATGTGAGTATCATCAAAATAGAGTGTAACTCACTGTTCTTAATTTTTGAGGAATGCTGAATCTGTTTTTGTACAAGTGAGATGAATACCTCACATGTAGTCTAGAAGATTTAATTCTACACAATGCTACAAAATTTATAACAGCCAGAGGTGAGAAAATTAACACAAAAGTAACATAACGTAAAAGTATAGAAGTAACTAAGTAAAAATTAGTTACTTTTTAAGGGAGTAACACAATATTGTAACACATTACTTTTAAAAGGTACTTTCCCCAACAATGTAGTTATATTTATATTTACTATAGCAGCTAATGTCTCTCTCGCACATTCAAAGAAAATAGCTTACTTTTGCATTGCAAAAAGGTGGATATGAAATAAATAAAACTTCTGCATCGAATAGTAATAAAAGTAAGAATATTCATTCCCATAGTGGCCTGTGTTACAGATCCCGTGTTCCCCTGGACTCTATTTCCCAAGATCCTTCTGTTCTCCACACCTGCACTCACTTCCCTCGTCAGCTCCTCATCGTCACTCATCACCTGCACCTGGACTCTATTGTCAGCACTCCCCATATATTGCACTCACTCCCTTCACTCCTGGTCCGTTCTCTGTTGTGTTACCGTGTATGTTTGGTGTTCCTGCCCAGTATCTATTAAAGAAGTATCTATATTGTGGAAATCCGTATCTGCCTCATCTCTCTACACCAGCAACCGTAACAGAAGAACGGACCTAAACTTTGGATTTTCCACAAAAAGGAAAGAGATGGAGACACTCCCCGGCTCCCTGGCTACCGCTCCTCCAACGCCTCTCACTCACCTTTCTGCTGGCGATCGCCTCATCGGGCTTCTTCAGGTTGGTCGTTCACTGGAGAGGTATGTGGAGGAGTTCGTTGAGCTGGCTTATCTGACTGACTGGCCCGATGCTAATTTAATCGCCCTGTTTTTGGACGGTCTGGATGACAACACTCTCCGTCTCCATGAACCTGATTATCGTCTCTCCTTAAGTGAAACTATCAATTTTATTTTGTTTTTGAATAATTCCAAATTCTATGTGGATGAGTGTTGGTCTCCAGTCCGTCCAGAAACACGGTCGGCTGGGCCAGTTAGTCAGCCTCCGTATTCCTCCGCTTACCCCTCCAGTGAACGTCCTTCCTGCCCCACGTTGGACCCAGACTCTCCTGCTGGGTCCGGAAAGCGGAAGAGGAGGAAAAAATCTGCTCCAGAGCCCGCTCCAGTCTCTCCAGAGCCCGCTCCAGTATCTCCAGAGCCCGCTCCAGTATCTCCAGAGCCTGCTCCAACCCTGTGCGAGCCACCTAGTGAGGTGGCCTGGCTTATAGACTTTTGGACAGAGCCAAGTGTTCCAGTCTCCGCCGAGCAAGCCGCTCCAGTCTCCGCCGAGCAAGCCGCTCCAGTCTCCGCCGAGCAAGCCGCTCCAGTCTCCGCCGAGCAAGCCGCTCCAGTCTCCGCCGAGCAAGCCGCTCCAGTCTCCGCCGAGCAAGCCGCTCCAGTCTCCGCCGAGCAAGCCGCTCCAGTCTCCGCCGAGCAAGCCGCTCCAGTCTCCGCCGCCGAGCAAAGTTCTCCAGTCTCCGCCGCCGAGCAAGGTTCTCCAGTCTCCGCCGCCGAGCAGAGTTCTCCAGTCTCCGCCGCCGAGCAAAGTTCTCTAGTCTCCGCCGCCGAGCAAGGTTCTCCAGTCTCCGCCGCCGAGCAAGGTTCTCCAGTCTCCGCCGCCGAGCAAAGTTCTCCAGTCTCCGCCGCCTACGAGCCCTCAGCTCCAGCCGCCGCCGCCGAGCCAGCCGCTCCAGCCGCCGCCTACGAGCCCTCAGCTCCAGCCGCCGCCGCCGAGCCAGCCGCTCCAGCCGCCGCCGCCGAGCCAGCCGCTCCAGCCGCCGCCGCCGAACCAACTGCTCCTATGAACTGTGTTTTTGAACCCTCCAGCCCAAAGACTGTTTCCCCTCCCTGCCTCCCTCTCCCGCCTCCGTCCATATGTCTCAGCACTGTACCTCCACCTCAAGCCCCTTCGCCCAGATCTCCACCTCGGACCTCTGGGCGATTACCTACACCCTGGCTCCAACCTCCCTCGTCTCCACCATGGCCCATCAGTCCACTAGTCTCACCAGTCTCCATCCTGCCCCCGTTCACACCTTGTTCCTTCGTCGGCCTGCCCTCACTTCTGGACTGCACTCCTCCGTCTCTGCTCCGTCCCTCCGTCCCTCTGTTCCAGTTGGCCTCCTCACTCCCCCCGGTGTTCACTTTGTTGTATGTCGTCTGTCTTCTACTGCGGCCTTCTGGAGCCCCGGCTGCGCTTCGGTCGGCGGAGCCGTGGATTCCGCCATCTCCCGCCGGTCCTTCAGCGCCGCCTGGGCTCGACGGCTTCAAGGCTTCGGCTCCTGACCCTCCATGGCCGCCTTCGGCCCCTGACCCTCCATGGCCGCCTTCGGCCCCTGACCCTCCATGGCCGCCTTCGGCCCCTGACCCTCCATGGCTGCCTTCGGCCCCTGACCCTCCATGGCTGCCTTCGGCCCCTGACCCTCCATGGCCGCCTTCGGCCCCTGACCCTCCATGGCTGCCTTCGGCCCCTGACCCGCCATGGCTGCCCACGGCTCCTGACCCGCCATGGCTGCCCACGGCTCCTGACCCGCCATGGCTGCCCACGGCTCCTGACCCGCCATGGCTGCCCACGGCTCCTGACCCGCCATGGCTGCCCACGGCTCCTGACCCGCCATGGCTTTTGAGCCTGCCCTGGAGACCTCCACTCCAGTCTACTCCTCCCCCTGCTCCGGTTTGAGGTCTCCAGGGCGCCCGCCCCCCTCCCGGTTGTTACATCTACGGCGCGAGGACGCGCCTACCGGGAGGGGGAGGTACTGTTACAGATCCCGTGTTCCCCTGGACTCTATTTCCCAAGATCCTTCTGTTCTCCACACCTGCACTCACTTCCCTCGTCAGCTCCTCATCGTCACTCATCACCTGCACCTGGACTCTATTGTCAGCACTCCCCATATATTGCACTCACTCCCTTCACTCCTGGTCCGTTCTCTGTTGTGTTACCGTGTATGTTTGGTGTTCCTGCCCAGTATCTATTAAAGAAGTATCTATATTGTGGAAATCCGTATCTGCCTCATCTCTCTACACCAGCAACCGTAACAGCCTGTTACACCTGTCCTGTTAAATATCCAACTGCCCTGCACTAATTAAAGACATAAACTGAAATTAAAAACAAATAAAAGTGGATAGAATCTTCACAAAAAATTCACAATATTCACAATTTCTGCAAATTATTACAAGACTAAACTAAAATAGCCCTAAACTAATAGGTTGAACCACGAGCTGCTCTTTCTCAGGATCTCATTACAGTGCTTACAGGACAATTAATATTCACACTCAGCAGTGATCAATCATAGTGGACAGTGAAACACTAATTTGTGGACAGTATATTTGTTCATATGTGAAAAAGTACAACAACACCAAAAAACTGAAAACCTTCAACACTTCATCTGTTGTAGGGCGACACGTACCTGCCGCTGGTGTAGAACTAACATCTAGTAATAACCACAGCTTTATGTCTGCAAACGTCTCATCTATGCTGACTTCACATTGCTCCTCATTGTCGCATTTGCACTGTCCTGAAACCAGAGACAACATTCTAAATTTGTTGCAAAAAAAAGAGCTTTGAACTCAATAATGGTTTATAAATAAAATGTTATTTTTTTGTTTACATTTTAAATGTTCGAATCAACATACTTATCTGGTGTGACGCACAACAGACAATCATCAGCCACAGCAAATTCTGTTTTTGTCGAGACATAATTCCCAAAAACAGCCTAATTGAGGCACAAGTGTTGAATTTTCTTTTCAGTAGATATTGGTAGTAAATCTTAAAGCATTTGATTATTACATTCTTGAGATGAAAGTGCACAGTCCAAGAGGAGAGAGTTTAATCCATTCACATATGAAATTGTAGGATTATGATCCACAGCTTAGAGACACTGAAACACTGACATACGGTTCATTTGCATACATGAAAATCAAGTTTATTTGGGCTTCAACTGTGAATTTCAGTATTTTCAGTGTTTTGTGTTTTCAGTAACCACATATGTTCAACATCCTTGTGTGATCAAGGAAATATCTGAATCCACAGGCGTGTGAATTTAGTTTCATCCTGAAGATGTAAATTTGTTTTCTAAAAGAGGTTATTGTGTCTGTCTGATATCCATACGGTCAAACATACAGGACAGCAGGATGATTATAACACTCAATAAATCTAACATCACTAATATTCAGCACAATTCAATCCTCCCACAATAACAGACAGTTTCAGTAATGATTATCACAGATGTTTTTCATTTTATTTTGAATGATTTCAGTACATTTAATTTAATGTACATCATTTTAAACAGTTCCCTTTTATTCAGAAGTTAATTTTTCTTTGTTGTTCTGATTTAAGTGAAAAAAATTTTTTATTTGATTTTGGTGAAATTACACAGTTTCCCTGAAACAATGACTGTACAAATCAGTTTAAGAAATCTGTTTTTATAATTGTTTTAAAATAACACTCACATTGCCTTTAATGTTTCAGGCCGGTGCACACTTGCGTCATATACAATGCAACTTTTTGTATGGAAGAAAACAGGAAGAAATGCACTTTTGCTAAGATATTGCCTAATAGATTTATCATTTCTGCTGCGCAACGATTTTCACTTGTACGTATCAGAGGTTTATTACAAAGGCAGCTGACATTAATGGAGGAATTTTGCAGCTTTACTCACAATATACAATTCTTGTTCATTTTTATGCTTGAGCCCCACACCGCAACCACCCACAACTGATCCACTGCACCGGACAGGGACTGGGATGCCATCGCCTCCTGGGGTCCCGAAGCATGTGGATATAGATGGAAGTGTACAGTTGTGGTTGGTTTCAGGCAAAAATCAAACAAACAATGAAGTATTTCAGTTCATTACTTAAAAAGGCATGTGACTTACAAAGGACATTAATGTTTCATACAGGGCACACAAAATACAAACCTTAACAAGAAATGTTACACAAACATTGTTTTTATTATGTTTATTTAAAATTTCTTTAGAGAGAAGCATTATGTTTCCTAATTTTACCCAAAATGGGGTGTTGTGAGCTTTAGTGAGCACACATGTAATGTAATGTCTGTTTCACTCATACTTGTGGCCAGAGGGCGCCCTTACACAGAAAGTCCACAAGTGAGACCCATAGAAGCTGATTTGAATGAGCTGATTTGAAATTCAATCAGCGCATTAATTGAAATGTTTATGATAATGAAAAGTCCTTCAGGGTCTATAACGGTGGCATTATGAACAAATGAGTTTTTTTTTTTTATGCAGGAGGCATATGTTGGCTTTATTTAAATGATTCAAAACTTTGATCTTCTTTATCTGAGAACCATATCTACAAACGTTTCAGGCTTGAAAAGTGATCGATAACATGTTATGTTAGGGGAGTAGTGGTGGTGTGTGTATAATAGGGATGGGAAGATTAACCGATATGTATCGATACGCGGTCATGCGCGTGCACGATGCGAGTGCATCGGTAGAGCAGCAGAGGATGAATGAAATTTTGGAAGCAAATCGAGATGCATCGGTTTTTGCGAGATGCATCGGTTTTTGCGAGATACAGCTTATCCTTTTAATACAGAATGTATTTCTTTATTTATTAACAAGTGTTGTCAACCTGTTTTTTGCGTATAATTTAATCGACCTACATAAAGTAGGCCTAAGCAACGGACTTGCGGATGTGTGTACACTACAACTCAATGTATCAGCTGCGCGGATGAAGCCAGTGATGCGCCCAAAGGTAGTTGTCAGGAAGCGCGAGGAGTAAGCAAAACAAACATGTCGGACGCCGAGATAATTTATCCTCCACCGAATTTTAAATCTAAAGTTTGGGAACACTATGGATTTTACAAGAAAGACGGACGACTTGACATGACAGATGCAATTTTTAAAAATGTGCCGTGCATCTGTAAAATACACGGGCAGTACGACTAATCTTATATCTCACTTGTAAAAAAGTATTGGTTTTACTTGGTTAATAAATAATCAAACTAATTCAATGGCACCGCATCCTCTTTCACATCACCATATAAACTTGATCTAATTAGCTAGTGCTGAATTATCGCATCGTATCGTGATATGGGTGTGAATCAAATCGTATTGCATCGCAAAATGCCACACATGTATCGTTAATATATCGGATCGGATACTTTGTATCGAGATGCGTATCGGATCGGCATTATACCTTAGATGCCCAACCCTAGTGTATAAGTTTATGATCATGGCAGTTATTGACTCAGGAATTCGAGTAAAGTGTTCAGAAATGCCAGGGGGTAATGTCTTTATCACAATATAATTGTCCATCCGCTGAATCCAACCAAGGATGACAGAATGTTGGGGAACAGTACTGGAACAGCAGCGCAAGACTGGAGGAGAACAGAGAGGACCAGGCAGGATTCAGTGCTTCATTGGAGGAACAGTTGGGGGACCCGCTCATTTACAGATTATGCATAAAGGATTTACGAGCTCGCATTTTGAATGCAGCTTACGGCGAACTGCTGACCTTGCCTAAGGTATTGGACATTGTGAACAATTTTTAATGTACTGTGACGAGTTTAAAATCATTTCAGCATGCACCTCTGAGAACCGTCAGTGTGAGTTATGCGAAGCCTGCTAGAGAGCATCCAGGAGAGGAGGAGAATATGCCAAGGAAGAGTAGTCGCAAAATGGGCGATAAAACCCCGTTACAGGTGTCTTGGAAAGGGACAATTGCAAATATTAAGATTTTCAATGCAGAGAATGCGAGAAAAAGGGACATTTATGGGTCATTTCCACCGATCGGTGTGGTACAGTACAGTACTGTATGGTATGCAGTCATTTTTGTTTCAATTGTCAGAAGTTGTTTCCAAAATACTGAAATGTACCGTACCACTTTTTGGGACCCTTCCGTTGGAGTCTGGTACCTAAAGGGTGGAGCTAGACTCATTGCAGAACATTGATTGGTTGACAGCGAATCTTCATTTGCGCTACAAGAGGAATGACAACACAAGACGCACCATTGTTTAAATATACAGTTGAAACACAATACCATTGCAACACAAAGAACCAGATGCCGAGAAGCAAGAACAAGATCTGCTGTATGTCCTCCATTGTTGTTTACTGTCGCTTTCTTTTTTGCGTGAGAATGACATCGAACGATGCTTTACAGCATACACCACACCTATCAAGTAAGGATACTGCTGAAGGTGGAAACGCAAGCCGGATCAGGGTTTACTATCCCGAATCATACTGTACTGTACCGCTCGGTGGAAACGAGCCATTAGAGCGTGCCTGTGAAAATTCCATGCCCCAGAAAAGACCGGAGAAAAATAGCGGCGGGTTCTCCAAATCACCAGCCATGAATAAGCCGGTTTGGGAACGCAAGACAAAATACATCTTTAAATGGATAAATGGAGCACAAAGAAACTGGATTTAGCGCTTACCGCTAGACTGGTCGAGAGTGAATTATGTGGTTGATCCAGTAAGTGTCTTGAGAAAATCTTGAGAAATGCTCAAAAGTGTTTAATCCTGACCAAGGAGTAATTTCAGGGGTATGCGCCAAATTGCAAGTTGTTGAAAATGCAATTCCAAAATTTTGCAAGAGCAGAACAGTATTTTATGCCATGAGAGATGCAGTTGACAAACACTTACAACTGTTGGAAAAGCAATGTGTAATCACGCCGGTTGAGTACAGTGATTCGGCTGCACCCATTGTGTGTATACCAAAAACGAATGGTGATGTGCGTATTTGTGGAAATTACAAGGTCACAATCAACCTGTGGTTAGCTGTTGACAAATATCCCCTGCCAATACCCCCAGGACCTGTTTGCGTCGTTGGCAGGTGGTAAATACTTTACAAAACTAGACTTAATTCGGGCGTACCAGCAAGTAGAATTAGATCCGCAATCTAAGCCATACTTGACGATTAACTTTGGGATTGTATCAGATAAATTGTTATGGTGTGTCTAGTTCACCAGTAATTTCAGGATCAGGAATGAGTGCATCCAGTACCAGAGAAGGTTGAGGCTATTGAAAAAGCCCCGGCACCTAAAAATCTGACTGAGCTCAGAGCTTTTTTAGCACTGCTTTCGTACTATGGCAAATTCAAGGAGAACTTGTGAACCGTATTAAACCCATGACTGAATTATTACACAAGGACCAGTGGTCAAAGGCCTGTCAACAGTCGTTTGAAGAAGCTAGAAAGCTGTTGATGTCATCAAGTGTGTTAACACATTTCGACCCCCAACTTCCCATATGTGTGATGCATCTGCATGGAGTAGGGGTGAACTATTCCCAAATTGAAAAGGAAGCCTTAGGTATAATTTTTGGGGTGCAGAAGTTTAGGGACTGTTTGTATGGTAGGAAATTTCTGGTCATCACCGACAACAGCCTTCAACAGCCTTTAGTTAAGATTTTGGGGCCGAAAATTTGAGTGCCTGCTTTAGCTGGTGCTAGGATGCAGAGGAGGGCATTACTTTTATCGGCTTACCAATATGATATCAGATACAAGTCGTCTGCGGAACACGCAAATGTTGATGGCCTTTCAAGATTATCTTTGGGGGTGACATGACCTACAGAGTTCAAGGTCTCATGTATTGAGGCGATTCTGATTAAAAAGACATCAAATTAGAAACTGACAAAGACGAAGTTCTAATGAAACTGAAGTCGTTCACAGTAAAAGGTTGGCCAAAAGGGTGTCAGATGAAAATTCAAACCTTTTTGGTATAGATGTGAAAAGATCACATTAGCGGCTGACTGTCTATTGTTGGGGTTTTGAGTAATTGTACCCAACTTGCTAAGACATCAACTCTTAAAAGAACTACACAAGTCATTTACATTTATGGATGGTCAAGAGTAAGACAGTAGCCAGAAGCCATTTTTGGTGGCCTAAATTGGATAATGATACTGAAAATATGATTAGTCACTGCAAGGTATGTGCATTACATCAAAAGATGCCTAACACTGTACCTGTGCATCCCTGGAAATGGCCTGAATATCCATGGGAGAGAATGCATATTGATTTCTGTGAAAAGGGGAAGCATCAGTTTCTATCGGCTATTGATGCTTATTCAGGCTGGCCAGAAATCAAGTTGATGAATAATACTACTGCCAGAGCAACAGTTGAGGTTATGCGTAATATGATTGCCAACTATGGATTACCTAAGGTAATTTTTTCAGATAATGGAAATGAATGGGTTAAAACGTCAAATTGTCAGCATACCATCCTGCCTCAAATGGTTTAGTAGAGAGAGTGGTTCAAACCTTTAAAAAGTCTTTGGAAAAACAAAAAGAGTTGGACATCACGCTTCAACATTGTATTGACAAATTTTTATTCATTTACAGAAATGCTCCCTTGAGTTTTACAGGGAAAACTCCATCCTAATTGTTTCTGAAAAGAAAAATTAGAATGAGGTTGTCTCAGATACAACAAACAGTAAGTACAAAAAACAAAGTTAGCTCATGTGAGAGTATTTTATCTACAGCAAAAGGTACTTGTGAAACAGTTCATGGGAGGGGAAGAGAAGTGGAAGTTAGGAGAAATTGAAAGACTTGTTAGGTCCAGTTACTTATCCGGTCTGTGTTGAGGGAAAGTCATACAAAAAGCATGCAGATCAGTTAAGAGCAACAAAATTAATGACTACTGAACAGGATGCAGAAGCACTTTCAGCAAAGAACTTGTTACACCTCACAAACAATGTTGAACTTAAGTCCTGTGTTGAGACAGAGTAAAAAATGTAATTTTTGAACCAGAAGTATCGAAAGAGTCTGTTCATACTCGACCCTGTTAGGTAAAAAAAAAAAAAAGAGTTCAACTGAGGTTAAATTTGTAAAGAAAAGAAAAAAAAAAAAACATCTGCAACCTGAAAAAGGGGGTTCCTGATTATTTTGTTGTTGTATGGTTATTTGATTTTTTTTTTCTGTTGTGCATTTTGTATTTCAGGGGAGGAATATGGTGTATTTAATGTTAAGAATCATATAAGTGTGTTTTTTCGGAAATACTGAGATTTTTTGTTTGTTTATTAAGGAAGATTGTGTTTGACAATCTGTTACGTATGTGTTAAAAAGAGTAGAGCATCAGTGCCTCCTCCTGGCTGAGGGTGGTTGTGTCGGTAAACTTGTTGATTGTTGGAGCCATGCCCATAAAAAAATCAGTCCAGAGTCAGACACCCTATTCTTTAATTATGTTAATTATCAATATTTTCCACAGCATTCATTCCGGATTGAACGATGGTTGTGGTGGAGCTGGAGCTTTCTGGATCATCGGAAAAATTTCCCGCAACATCATTGTGAATGTGGTAGTAATACAGGAAGAGGAAAAACCCTGAAAAAAAACCCAGTAGAATATATTTCAACTAATTCATATACATTTTACTTATCATTAAAGACATGTATAATTTTTAAAAATGTAACCAAAAAACATAACCAAAAGTTTGCATCGCACACAATCATCCATGTAGGACCCGTGTGATTATTACTCACCCTGAAACGAGTTCAGCACAGTGAAGATGTAATATGAGGGAATGAGCATCGCTCCATAACTGAAGAACGCCACAGCCCACGTCAGGCCGAAGAGCAGGAACAAACTCAACACCATCATGAGCTGCTTTCTGAACGTCTTTCTCTTGCCGTCAGCTGCTTTTATGTGTCGAGCTTGGACAATCTTAGTGACGATCATGATGAAGATTCCTGTTGTGAAGACGAAGACTAAAGTGTAGTAGCCAACGTTTACTATGTAGTGAATTAAAGGATCTGTAATCCAGCACCTATAATTAGAAGAAAACAGGCAATGTTGACATGAAACTTTAAAGCTTCAGTAAAGAGGACCTATTATGCTCTTTTACAGAGTCTTGATGTTGTTTTTGGGCTCTACTAGAACAGGTTTTCATGCTTGAATGTTGATTATTTTCCTCATATTCTCCATTGTTGCAGCTCCTCTCTTCCCAGTCTGTCAGTAACGCTCTGTTTAGTTCCTGTCTCTATGAAGCCCCTCCTTCTGAAAAGCACAATGTGCTCTGATTGGTCGGCTGGAGCAGTGTGTTGTGATTGGTCAAGCGCTTCAAACGTGTTTGAGAAATGTCACACCCCTTACCATAACCTCCAGTTTCAACACACTACTAACTAACTCAACCAGGCCCCGCCCCTTTATTCTGTGTATGAATTATTTAAATGAGAAATATTGTGTCGCGTTTGTTCCCAAAAGAAAACTCAAGACTACAATGGAGACATTTCAGGGAGTTCAGAAACAGTGGCTATGTTTTAATGCACCAATTTTCGTCAATGCAAATGAATTGGATCTGTTTACATGTACTCTAAACATTGTAATCTGATTTAAAAATCCGTTTATATGTGTTTTATATACATTCCGATTAAAACTTTTGCGCACGAGAAAGAATAAACCACCCCTTCCAATCCGATCGATTAAGGTGTTTACATGAACGTTTTTCAATCCGATTGAGCCGTCAATCCGATTACAAATGCAGGGCTCTACGGTAAAATTTTTATTTAGGAGCACTTGTGCTCCTAATGAAAAAAATTTAGGAGCACAATAAAAAATTTAGGAGCACGTTCTGTTCAATAACAGACACTAACTTTCCCATTACAGGGCGATATTTGCCCCTTTAAATTAATTTCCTGGGGCATTTGTACCATTATAAGGGCAGTTTTTCTAATCTTATTAAATCTATGCATCATATTTAATCAATTTCTTAAATTAAAATAGAAAATTTGTTTTTAAAATGTTAAACAATAAATTCAGTTAGGATAAGACCCAATCAGACTTTTACCAATCAAAAGAAATCCTCAAAAAATCCATCTTTGCACTGCAGAAGTGGCACAGAAGCTCCATCTGAAGTGGTATTATTTAGACATTTACATAGACTGCTTATGATAATTTTTTGACTGCTAAATATAATTTTTTAAATTTAGAAAAATGTAAAAAAAAAAAAAAAAAAAAAAAAAAAATCTTTAAAAGTTTAATATTTTAAGTAAAAACAATCTTTGTAAACTGTAAATATGAAAATAAAACAGCCAGTAGGTGGTGGTAAATCTTAATGTGCGAGTCATTCATTCAGTCGTTCAAAACGCAGATTCATTCAGGAGGAATCACCGTTGCTTGGAGATACGCAACAGTTCTGGTGTAGCTTTGTTTGAAACTGTTTTCACGAAATAGAGCAAAAACAGACAGTATTAAATCACCCAATATCAGCTTGTTTATTGGACTTCAATCAGATCAGTAAGTATGACATTTTCAATCATGCCAATACTCGGAGAAACCGTATACTCGTGTGATGTTACTTTACTTACATATTGCTGAGATTGACAGCTGCAACACCGGTTACATCACTTAAACACTTCACTTGCCCACCATGACCGTTTTAGTTAGTTTAGTAAGAAAATAGACAGTTAAAACGGAGCGCATCTGCTCAATTCAGTGAGCAACAGGAATCAGATTTCAAGTCACTTCACCCATTTCGCCTAATTTTTTAAATGACAAGACGAGGGAGGAAAATTTGGTTGACAAGCGAAATGTAAAAGCGCATATTTAAGCGAGTTTGTCATTGTACTGTTTTGTTGTTGTGTTTTTCATTAAGAATAATAATGAACCCACCCACCATTCAAGCAATTGCCGCCTTCGAATTGCCTCTATTTTAAAAAGTGAAAGTAATATTTGCGCACGGGCATTCATAACGGGCGTGTTTTTTTAAATCATTTTTTGGAGGCATATTTGCCCCAAGCCGCCGTTAATTTCCGACCTTGATTATGATAATCCAAATGTAGTATTTACAATTAATTTGGCTGCAAAGAAACAGCGGTCTGGTAAGTGCGCATGGCTGCTTCACACCGGTTGCACCTTGTAAACGATCTTTGAAGTGTTGTCTGGAGCGCACGTCTTTTGCACTTGTTCTGCTTACTGAAGCAAAGTCTTTGAATTCATGCATCAAAAGCAACCGATTGCAGTACGAAACATAACTGTTGTTCAGTTTAGATGCATTCTGGGAGTTGTTAATTCCGATTGTAGATCTATTCATGATAACTGATCGGATCATTCGCACCAGTGCGCCTAAATATTTTTTCACAGTCGCACGCAGTTATTTTTAGGAGCAAATGCGAGTGAAATGGGGGCACTGTAGAGCCCTGAAATGAATTATTTGGGTGCATGTAAACGTAGCCAGTGACACTGATATAGAGAATAACTCCCGCTGGAGGGACTTTGGAAGCCTTTTCATGCTCAGACAGCAACATTACACACTAAAGGAAGATGAACATGGAAAAAAGCAGAACAGGTCCTCTTTAATTCATCAGAACAACTTACATTTTTGGGTTTTTTCCAGACGTTGTGGTTATAGTCAATGATTTATATCCTCCTAATGAAACAACAGCTATTACTATCGGAGCTGAAAATGCTGAAAACACACGGAGACCAGGGTTAATATAGGTAACTAAACAAAACCATAAAATATTTGTAAGAGGAAATAAAATAAATTTTAACTGAATAATCTGAAAAATAATCTAACAAGGCAACATTTCTCATTTTCATTTAGTTTAACTTGTACTAAATTAACTAAAACTTTAATAAAAAAAAGTAATAAACTATATAAGCATCTTGGGTTGCAAACCAACCCAGAAACGAGACGCTGCATCTTGCTGTTGATGCTATGGGGAATGCCCTCGGCTTGACCACTGTCTGGGGCATGTGTAAACACACAAATCTATTGGCAGACGGCAGTCCATGACGTCACACACGGAGCATCATCAGCTCTCTTGTCTGAAGGAGGCGTGCAGATATGCCCTGAAGTATGGCAACAAAGACTAGGTGCCTCGTTCCCCTCCTCAGGGAACCGGGTTGCATTCTCAACACAACATGTTGCCTTTTGAAGTGGAATTTCAACGCTGCATCTTGGTGTTGATGCTATGGGGATCACAATACCTACTACACCATGCTGAGGAAATGCCTGCCCACTAGGTTGAATGTGCACAAACAAAGTGAGCAAAACATTAAGTGACTCTGCAGAACTAGGCAGAGTCAAAAAGCGTGTCAACACCTAAGTGCATCCTATGTGACTTGTACAGAAAGTTGCACAGTGTCTCTGTTCCCTAAAGCAAGTGCCTCAAACAGAACATATTCTGGCCCGAGAGCAGCTGTCCAAAGGGGCATATCCCTACTTCAAACCCCAACAATAATCGGGGAGGGAGGTAAACTCGATAGAGGGAGGCATCTCGGACTGCCCACGTAATCTGTTTACCTCGCATCAACCCTAAGGTGGTGCCTATCTAGGGGGAAGCATTTAATCTTACTCAAAACTCCAGTCTGAATAATTTGAGAGGGCGGTATGTTGAGTTTTCAGATACTTTTAAAGGAACAGCTCAAGAAAAGGGAAAAACACATTGAAAGTTGAAAATATGGGTGTACTCGACTTTATAATCTGCTGGATTTTGTTTTAAACAATGTTAATTTTAAGTGAACACTTGTTCATATAACTCACTCCAGCCGAACACGGTGATCTTCCTCACGTAGTTTGTGATGGTGATGTTCTGTCTGATAAGCCATAAGTACATATGAAGAGCTTGAATGAAGAACCAGGTGAATGTAGCCAGCATGGAGTAATGCATGAGCAGCGCTATGAGGATGCACGCAACATTGACTTCTGTGTTGGCGACGCTCTCGTTTGACAAAAAGGATAAATTCAGGAGAAACAAAGCCACAAACATGTTGATCAAGATCTTCGTGGCCTGATTTGATTTGGCTTTCCTGTTCAAATATAAAAACAACCTGTATTTGTAACATGCATTTAGCAGACGGTTTAATCCAAAAGAGGAACAAAAGCAACTGGTCAAAGAACTTTGAATGTTAATACTTACAGTAACCATAAGTTATAGTTTAAGATACTCTACCGTAACAGGAAATGCATGAACAGAGCGACAGACAGAAAAAACATGGAGATGCCGCAGCCGATAGAAGTGATGAAGCTCAATGATTCCACATACTGTGCTGTGATGTTTGCATTTACATCTGGAGGAGACTGAGAGATCAGAGAAACACAACAGAAACACAGAGATCAGCTGGATGATTTTTTACTATCCTTTCCACAAGTCATCATGTTATACTTCAAAGGAAATCAAGACACACAGGCTCCAAAATGATGAAGGAATATGTGCTCAACTTTGCCACAATGCCAAAGTCAGATTTCGCCAGATTTCAAAAGTCTGAAAATAAAGTAATTTCTCATCAAATACTCCCAAGAACAAATGATCTGAGCTGCACCTTGTTTATTTTATAGCTCTAGTTAGATTTCTTTATAGAAATTCTAAATGGCATAATCTAATCACAGCTTATAAAAACAGAATGAAAACAATGAAATTCGATCATTTAAAGGTACACTATGTAACTGTTGGCCCTCTAATGGTTAAAAAAAAAATGCATGCATTTTCTGGAAGAACATTTTTTTGGTTGTGCTTCGGCTCTGTGTGACTGTGTGGATGAACATGGTTATCCTATTGCTCATAAAACATTCACTACCAGGCTTAAGAGATTTAACCAGTTCAGAAGGAAAGGATCTCAAACTGAGTAGCTAAAGGCTTTACTGTAGCTTTACCCATTAATAGACACGGTACTTCCTTGAAAATAAACTCCAGCACAGCGTTACAACAACCATAATGAAATGAGCCTTCACAATAGATAATGCTTTACAATACTATATATGGTAATTATCTATTCAATAAAATACCTTACCCATTGAGTAATAAAAACATACGGAGCCCCGGACATGACATGCAGGAAAAAAATAGTAGGCTAAATCGTGCGCACGATTTACTAATTTGTTCCCTCGATTTACTAAAACGTGTGCATGATTTAGTAAATCGAGGGAACAAAATAGTAAATCGTGTGCACAATTAAATTTTTTTTCTTGCATGTCATGTGCAGGGCTCCGTAAAAACACCATCATCTCCACATCGCTTTTATATTTCAAATCCCTTAGTTCTCGCCATCTCAGAAAAGCCAAGCCAATGTTGATTCTTGTTTTATTACAAGCTCTGTCACATTCTCTTTTTGCTAGCAAACAAATGTTTGTTTAAAACAGGTGATTCCCCAGAGGTTTGATGTTGTTAACCTATCAACCTCCACATTAACCTTTCTCGCCCATTGTGACCACTAATCTATGCAAGTCCCACGCCAAATACGTGTCAAAGTAGCCATAGCAACTTTTCTCCATTTAAGGATATGGCGAGACACACACGGCGAATGAGGCATGTGCGCAGTTTCCCACGAAAACCATCTAAGATCTAAAATATAAACACTTATAATAGGTTTACTTTAGAGAATCAGGGTAAGCCAAAACATGTTTTGGAAGAAGGATTGATGATGTATTGACTCATTATTTAAATTGTTAATTTTAAACAAAAACTTACATAGCATACCTTTAAATTAGATAATATATAAACAAAATAAAAATACACAAACACACACTCACATACAGAAGCTATTGATTCTAGTTTATAAAGTTATAAATATATATTTTTCTCACAAAAACGTATAGCTTCACTTCAGAAGGCCTTTATTAACCCCCTGGAGCCGTATGGGTTACTTTTATGATGGATGGATGGATTTTTTTTGGGCTTCAAAACCTCGGTTACTATTCACTCCCATTATAAATGGAAAAGCCAGAATATTTTTTAATATAACTCTGATTGTATTTGTCTGAAAGAAGAAAGTCATATACACCTAGGATGGCTTGAGGGTGAGTAAATTATGGGCTAATTTTCATTTTTGGTTGAAACCAATCTTGCCAATTGCTTTCAGCTGAAAGTAGCTAAACTGGTCACTAAATGTCACTAGATGACGCCATGCTGGCGAGTCCACTGATCTATATTAATTAAATATAGATCAGTGGGCAAGTCACGAAATTGAGATAAGGTTTGTCCAAGAAGTTGCTGGATTTGTCGCTAGGCTTTTGAAAAAAACTCTCAAAAGGGGCGGGGAAGTCGCTAAATCTAGAGACAAAATCGCAAAATCGGCAGCCCTGGAACTAACCCTTTAAGTTTCTTTAGTCCTCTTGTACAAGTTCACTAGCATAAAGATGTGGACTAAAAGACTGATATTGATTTCATGGGGTCTTTAAATGAAACTCTGAGAAGCTTCTCACCATCAGCACTGCAAAGAACGTCAGATGTGAACACGAGCAGTTTATGGTGTTGTTGTCGATTTTTACTGTCTCACAGCCGGACGTCGTCCATGTAAGATTTCCTTTGAAGAAAACAGAGCAGTAAATTAAATTAGTTATATAAACTAACTTGATGGGAACTGATCAATACATCCATAAGTGAGTTTACCTTTTCCATCCCAAGAACTGCAGGACGCCTCACCGACCTGTAAGAACATGTTTGATTTTTATTTTGTTTTCACAGTGTCTGATTATTATAACAAAAAATGTTTTGCAGCAAAACCTTCATTACCTGATCGCTGTGTTGAATGATCATTTCTATTTTGTTGGTAAGGTTGGAGATGTTGGCGCCCATCGTTATTCCATAAACCTCATTGTTCAAAACAGTTTCATTCTGAATGAGAAACCATACAATAATTAAAGCAGTCATCAATAATCAAATATAAACATGTGAATAGAACAGATCAAGAAACATTTGTCCCTCAATGCACACAATACCTTATTTGTCATATTTAAGAACCGTAAAACTCCAACAAATGCAGTTCCATTGTTTTCAAGACGTGATTTGTCAAAGGCCTCAGTAGGAACGTTTACAGACCAGGGAAAGTCCGCATTCAGGTTTTTATCAACAACCTGTGGAATTAAAATAAGAATTAGCACTGATAAATCAAGAACTGGACATGCTTTAATGCTTCTCAGGCCTTACGTTGATCATGTTCTGATTTGAAGAGTAGCATATTTTAATGTTTTTGCTTTCTGTGTTCTTGGCTTGTCTTTGGAGAACACCAATAATATCCCCCATCACAATCGCTGCATTGCTTTTATTGTCTTTTTCCATCTGTTCCACCAGGGAGTCCATTTTCTCCATAGTCTCTCTGCAAAATTGATTGAATCACTTGGTATTCTGTACTACAGTTTTAGACTTTATAGCCACTGGTAACGGCACACTTACGATGCTTTTGAGGGTTCAATATGTCCACTCTCGTCTGTTAAATTATCTGGATTTACATTGTAAGTTATCTCGGGTGGTGGAACAGTGGGATCTGGATTGTTCATGGTGGTGGATGACAGCGGACTGACAGTAGTTGAACTTTCATTAACACAGATGACACACATCCAATTACTCCCATTAAAATGCAGAACATATTTGCTTCCTTCTTGCCCTTCAACACAAAGAAAAAAATAAGGAATGGATTTAAATTATATCATAATATTTTCATGTTTAATGGGTTATGTCAATTTTTTTAGTGATAAAGTATGTTTATGAGTGCTAAATTCATAAAAAAAATAATTACAATTAAAAATGAATTAAACAAAGTTAATTCAAACTAAATCCTTACAATGATCTCATGATGGGAACCCCTAACACTTCTGTATATGAAGCCCTTGACGGAACCCTTTAAAGTTCTTTATAGAATGTATTATTGCCATAATTGCACTAAACAATATCAACTCCTCATGAATAAATTACTCAAGCTTGTCAAAGCAAGTGCATTTTATGTTTAAAAGGCTCAAAAACCCCTAATATTACCCTAATCTTATAACTTAATGATTTTTCATAGGAGAAAAGACATATGCTGTCAGCTTGCATGTTGCACTATATTTATTTTGATTTAGAAATCAAACTTTGATGCGTGTGTGAATCAGACTTACCGCTGCATGTATCACTGTCATATGTAGCGTTTGTACATCTCTCTCCAGGATCAACAGGAAGGATTTTCAGACAACCTCAATAAATTATGACAACACATACTTCATAATTGTGTCAGACACAGTGTTATGATTTGAAGACTTCTGCTTTGCATATTGAGAACAGCATAGAAGGTAAAAAGAGGCCAACAGAAATAAAACGTTTGTGAATGTCAATCACAAATGTTACTAGACAATCAGTAGTGCTAACAGTCTCGACTGCTCATCACGGCTATTATCTGGGTTCACAAAACCTTTCAGGCTCGGGGTCGGATATTACTCACTGCTCTTGATTGAATTACTTGAGTAGCTTTACTAAGTAGGAGTGTGCGATATTGACACAAATATATATATATACATATAGATATATATATATAAATATTTTCTGGGATTTACTCTAACGATATTTGGACGATATTTTGTTGAGTGTGTTATTGTGCTGATAACTTGGCAGGTTTAGGACTGTCGTGGACAGCTGACTCCTAAAGTTTTTGATATTCTTCATATTTTGTGTGGTGGTCAGTTCACAGCAGTGCCTGAAATTATTCTTTCCAATACGTTTCAATTGATTTTTAATGTTTATGGGCATTTTATCTTTATAAATTCATTTTTTAAAACCTGATTATATGCATGCATCATCTTTTGTGTCAATTTTTTAAATGTAATCAAATTTATTTATAATAATAAGACATGCAGTTACAAATGCATAAATAATGTTTTGATGTTTTAAAAATAAAATGTTGAATATTGATATTTGAAATTATTTAAAGCATGAAAAGATACTTTAAATGTGAAATTAATACTGCCACTAGGTGGCAGCAAGTCACCATTAACAAGGGAGTCATTGAGCTTCAACTGATTAAATCAAACAGCTGATTCATTCAGGAACGTAGCATTGATCTTAATTAGAGGGTCAGTGAATCATTCATTCAACTGATTTGTTCAAAAAGCTGATTCATTCAGTAAGGAAACACCGCTGAATGTTTGCTGTGACTTTGTTTCGAACTATTTTCATTGGCAAAATAGAGCAAAAACAGGTAATATGGTGTCTAAAATGTAAGTCACTTAATATTAACTTCTTGTTTATTAAACTTGTATGAAATCAACATCACATCTGTTATCATGCTGATATCTGTAGAAAAACGTCACTCTTCGTGTGATAGTTATTAACTATATTAAATTATATAAATTTAAGTTGTGTGCACACACTGCGGACACATAATTATGTTCAAAAATTATATAAAAGTGAATTTTGAATGAGTGTGTATATCCACGGGCTAATTTCGTGCTACAGGCAAAACAAATGTCAATTTTGGTCAATTTCAGGTTTTCACAAAAATGCATTCATTAAGCCCTCGTATAGCGATCCATATGCTCCAAATAGCAATTAAACATCTAAAAGTATCTTTATTTGTGCATTTTCTGAGAGGAGTACCTTTCCTTTCACCGTAAAAAATGCTGTTTTTCTTTGCTTGCTTCTGGACAACTGGTGCTTCCTCTCAGAACAAGTTTGGTATCATTGTAAAGTGCAGCATAACAACTTTTTGAATATTCATAGCCAATTCTCGATGGCATGAGTCTTAACCAATGAAATGTGATTTTCAAAGTCATGCTAATGTAAACAGAATGATCTTACTCGCATCGACTGACAGATCTGAAGCACGCAATCCCGATATACACACAGTATTTCAAAAAATCTGTCTTGGCGAGTATTCATGCAAACATTATCTGTTATGTGTTAAGTGAACGATTGGTTAACAGTTGGGGAAAAACATCTGATGTGTAACATTATACAACCCCATTTCCAGAAAGTTGGGACATTTTGTAAAATGCAATAAAATCCATAATCTTGAACCTTTTTTTTACTGACAAAAGTACAAAGAAAACTTTTCCAGTGTTTTCCAACTTAATTTTATTTTGTAAATATATATTTAAAAAATAGATTTTGATGGCTGCAACACATTCTAAAAATGTTGGGACAGAGGCAAAATAAAAGTGAAAAGATGAAAACGAAAGGGACCATCCAGATTTTCATTAGTGACAAGTGCAAAAGAAAACATCTGTCATGTTCTGGAGGTGCATCAGTGCAAACGGCATGGGTGACTCGCATATGTGTGAAGGAATCATTGACGTGGAGGTGTATATTGGGATTGTACAGAGACATAAACTGCCATCAAGACAACATCATTCCTGGGAAGCAAGGCCTCATTCTGCACGTAATACATCAGAGTGGTTCCTAGTAGTGTTGCACGATATACCGGTACTAGAAAGGTATCGCGATACCCTGCTTTTAAAAACGGTCCACAAGCGAAGGGAGTCAAAAGCATCTTGCCGTCAAACATCCCGATTTGTACAAAGAATTTAAAGAGCGACAGGTTAGTGTGATACCAGCATTATGTTTATGCTCTCAAACATTAAATGAGTGTTATTTATTTTACTCGTGCAAGCAGAACTCCGCAAAGAGGTGTATTATTGAGTCTAGGTTTAATGAGTGATATCTGGTTGCAAAAATAAAATTAATTTAAAAATACATACATTTGTGAAGGGTATATACAGTTATTTTAAACCAATTTATGCTTTAATAACATTGCTTTAATTATTTACAGTAATATAATTTTTACAATAATCTTACTGTCAAAAACACTTAAATGTATAAAAAAGCATAACAGCAAATAATTTACAATTTTATTGAGCGTGAAAATAATAAACATTAAAAATTATATTAAATCTAACTCTAACGTCATGGCAATGAAGCTTAAATCCAGAATTATCAGCCTGCACACTGGTGAAGAAAGAAGTTCTGTCATATGTTATTTATTTACTTTTCCTGCTGTTTTAGGTTTTTTGCCATAGTATCGGTGTCGTGATATTTAAGTTGGGTATCGTATCGAAGTCAAAATTTTGGTATTGTGACAACACTAGTTCATACACTCTAAAAAATGCTGGGTTAAAAACAACCCAAGTTGGGTTGAAAATGGACAAACCCAGCAATTGGGTTGTTTTAACCCAGTGGTTGGGTTAAATGTTTGCCCAACGTGCTGGGTAGTTTTATTTAAACCAACTATTGTTTAAAAATTACTGTATTGCTTGCTTAAAATGAACCCAAAATATGCTGGAAATTAACATTTATTAATATGTTTAATAAATGAGCATTTATTAATAAGATAATGAATAATAAACAATAAACATTTTTTAAATTGCTTATTAATAAATGTACACCTTTTGATTATTATTGTTGCCTCTAGTAATTATGTGTCTGATTTTTAATTTCTCACCTATTTTGGATTCATTTTAAGCCAGCCATATAGTCATTTTTAATCAGTAGTTGGGTTAAATAAAACTACCCAGCAGGTTGGGCAAACATTTAACCCAACCACTGGGTTAAAACAACCCAATTGCTGAGTTTGTCCATTTTCAACCCAACTTGGGTTGTTTTTAACCAAACATTTTTTAGAGTGTAGACAATCTACACCGTAGGTGACTGCCTGACTGCAGTCCAGATCTGACTCTTATTGATAATGAATGGCCCACCATTAAAAGGAGAATCAGACAAGGGTGACACTGTTGAGCAGCTGTCTTGTATCATGCGAGGTTGGGTAAAAATTCCACTTGCAAAACTGCAACGGTTAGTATCCTCAAATCCCAAATGATTAAAAAGTGTAATTAAAAGAAAAGTAGACATGATACAATGGTAAACATGCCTCTGTCCCAACTTTTTTGAAGTGTGTTGCAGCTATCAAAATCAAAATTTGTTTACAAAATACAATCAAGTTGTTCAGTGAAAACATTGGAAAACTTTTCTTTGTACATTTGTCAGAGGTTGAAGAGAATTAGCAAATCACAGATTCTTGATTTTATTGCATTTTACAAAATGTCCCAACTTTTCTGGAAATGGGATTGTATTAGATATGTGCCCCAGGCTGTCTGTTTCATTAATGTTAATCAAACAATTGTGGAATCATGAGGAAAAAGTTGAACATATATATATATATATATATATTCCTATAGATATGGGTTTTGACTTGGTTTGTGCCAACTTGGGTGTTATTAACAGGGATTTTAAGGTGATTTTGTTTTGGAACATTCAGAAAACTTTAACTCGATTTTTCTCAAAATTGACTTTGCTGACTCTATCGACTTCAAACAGGTGTAGCTAAGTCATTTTTTTGTCAGATTCTAACAAATTTGAGAATAAAACTAGATAAAAAAGTTTGAAGACAAACTTTAAGTTGGCTTGAAAAAGCCGGTCCAGAAAGTTTGAAGTAGTTTTAAAAGTGTGAAGTTTGAGAGTTTTCAGTTTAAAAGTTTAAGTTTTAGTTTAGTAGTTAGATTTAACATTAGGCTAATCACTATTAGCATGTAGCTATTCACTGCTAGCATGTGTAGCATGTTGGAAGTCCAGATTGCTAGCATGAGTCAAAAGAGCCAACTGCCATGTCTCTACGATGTTCTTATGCAGAGATATAGATCTTGCAAAACGGTTGCTAGGGTACTCTGTTCGGTTGCTAGGGAGTGGCTTGGCAGCTACCAGTGATGATACTCCAAAGGCTGCTTGACAATATAAACCAACCCCCATGTCGCTACGATGTTCTTATGCAGAGATATAGATTTTGCAAAACGGTTGCTAGGGTACTCTGTTTGGTTGCTAGGGAGTGGCTTGGCAGCTACCAGTGATGATACTTCAAAGGCTGCTTGACAATATAAACCAATCCCCATGTCTGTACGATGTTCTGATGCAGAGATATAGATTTTGCAAAACGGTTGCTAGGGTACTCTGTTTGGTTGCTAGGGAGTGGCTAGGTAGCTACCAGTGATGATACTCCAAAGGCTGCTTGACAATGTAAACCAACCCCCATGTCTGTACGATGTTCTGATGCAGAGATATAGATTTTGCAAAACGGTTGCTAGGGTACTCTGTTTGGTTGCTAGGGAGTGGCTTTGTAGCTACCAATGATGATACTCCAGAGGCTGCTTGACAATATAAACCAACCCCCATGTCTGTACGATGTTCTGATGCAGAGATATAGAATTTGCAAAACGGTTGCTAGGGTACTCTGTTTGGTTGCTAGGGAGTTGCTTGGCAGCTACCAATGATGATACTCCAAAGGCTGCTTGACAATATAAACCAACCCCCATGTCTGTACGATGTTCTGATGCAGAGATATAGATTTTCCAAAACGGTTGCTAGGGTACTCCGTTTCGTTGCTAGGGCTGTGGCTTGGAAGCTTCCAATGATGATACTCCAAAGGCTGCTTGACAATATAAACCAACCCCTATGTCTGTACGATGTTCTGATGCAGAGATATAGATTTTGCAAAATGGTTGCTAGGGTACTCCATTTGGTTGCTAGGGAGTGGCTTGGCAGCTACCAGTGATGATAGATAGATAGATAGATAGATAGATGAGTTTGAATGAGTTAGATAGATAGATAGATAGATAGATAGATAGATAGATGAGTTTGAATGAGATAGATGATAGATAGATAGATAGATAGATAGATAGATAGATAGATGAGTTTGAATGAGATAGATAGATAGATAGATAGATGAGTTTGAATGAGATAGATAGATAGATAGATAGATAGATGAGTTTGAATGAGATAGATAGAAAGATAGATAGATAGATGAGTTTGAATGAGATAGATAGATAGATAGATGAGTTTGAATGAGTTAGATAGATAGATAGATAGATAGATAGATAGATAGATGAGTTTGAATGAGATAGATAGATAGATAGATAGATAGATAGATAGATAGATAGATAGATAGATAGATGAGTTTGAATGAGTTAGATAGATAGATAGATAGATAGATAGATGAGTTTGAATGAGATAGATAGATAGATAGATAGATAGATAGATAGATAGATTTTAATGAGTTTAATGAGTTTCAATGAGTTTCAATGGATTAGAAATAGTACATAGAGTACATAGTTGAGTCTAATTGAGTTTTTGAGTCTAATGGGCTTCCATAGTTTGAATTTGAATTTTGACAGTTGGAATTTGAAAGTCTTGGCTCATTTGAACATTCCGTCAATGAAAGTCAATGGGATTTTTCCGAGCTTTAATAGTCATTTTTTGGAAAACCGTAAGTCGGATCAGTTAGAAAAGATATAGCACACTAAGTCAGAACAGTTTGAAGGTCTAGTCCGAGTTTGGAGTTTGTGGAGTTAAAGCTCTAGGAGGAGTTAGTCTTGGAAATTCAAGTAAGAAGAAGAATAATAATAACTAGATAAAAAAGTTTGAAGACAAACTTTAAGTTGGCTTGAAAAAGCCGGTCCAGAAAGTTTGAAGTAGTTTTAAAAGTTTGAAGTTTGAAAGTTTAAGTTTTATTAGATAGACTTAGTTTGATAGATTTAGTTTGATAGATAGATAGATAGATAGAGTCAGGGTACTTAAGGCGGTTGCTAGGGTGTTAAGTGGTTGCTAGGGTACTCAGGGTGGTTGCAAGGGTGTTGCTATGCGGTTGCTAAGGTACTCGGGTGGTTGCTAAGGTGTTGCTATGGGGTTGCTAGGATATTTGGGGTGGTTGCTAGGGTGTTGCTATGCGGTTGCTAGGGTACTCAGGGTGGTTGTTATGGTGTTGCTATGCGGTTGCTAGGGTACTCAGGGTGGTTGCTAGGGTGTTGCTATGCGGTTGCTAGGGTACTCAGGGTGGTTGCTAGGGTGTTGCTATGTGGTTGCTAGGGTTCTCAGAGTGGTTGCTATGCGGTTGCTAAGGTGTTCTGAGTGGTTGCTAGGGTGTTGCTATGTGGTTGCTAGGGTAATCTGCATGGTTGCTAGGGTGTTGCTATGCAGTTGCTAGGGTACTCAGGGTGGTTGCTAAGGTGTTGCTATGCGGTTGCTAAGGTGTTCTGGGTGGTTGCTATGGTGTTGCTATGTGGTTGCTAGGGTACTTGGGGTGGTTGCTAGGGTGTTGCTATGCGGTTGCTAGGGTACTCGGGGTGGTTGCTAAGATGTTGCTATGCGGTTGCTAGGCTACTCGGGGTGGTTGCTATGGTGTTGCTATGCGGTTGCTAGGGTACATGGGGTGGTTGCTAGGGTGTTGCTATGCAGTTGCTAGGGTACTCGGGGTGTTTGCTAAGATGTTGCTAAGATGTTGCTATGCGGTTGCTAGGCTACTCGGGGTGGTTGCTATGGTGTTGCTATGCGGTTGCTAGGGTACTTGGGGTGGTTGCTAGGGTGTTGCTATGCGGTTTCTAGGGTACTCGGGGTGGTTGCTAGGCGGTTGCTAGGGTGTTCTGGGTGGTTGCTAGGCGGTTGCTATGGTAACCTGGTTGGTTGCTATGATGTTGCTAAGTGGTTAGTAGTTGTCACAGATGGTTACTATCAAGTTTTTATAGAGTTGTTAGCATGTTCTTAGCCCTGTTTAGCACTTAGCTAATCACTATTAGCATGTAGCTATTCACTGCTAGCATGTGTAGCATGTTGGAAGTCCAGATTGCTAGCATGAGTCAAAAGAGCCAACCGCCATCTCTCTACGATGTTCTGATGCAGAGATATAGATTTTGCAAAACGGTTGCTAGGGTACTCTGTTTGGTTGCTAGGGAGTGGCTTGGCAGCTACCAGTGATGATACTCCAAAGGTTGCTTGACAATATAAACCAACCCCCATGTCTGTACGATGTTCTGATGCAGAGATATAGATTTTGCAAAATGGTTGCTAAGGTACTCTGTTTGGTTGCTAGGGAGTGGCTTGGCAGCTACCAATGATGATACTTTAAAGGCTGCTTGACAATATAAACCAACCCCCATGTCGGTACAATGTTCTGATGCAGAGATATAGATTTTGCAAAACGGTTGCTAGGGTACTCTGTTTGGTTGCTAGGGAGTGGCTTGGCAGCTACTAGTGATGAATCTTCAAAGGCTGCTTGACAATATAAACCAACCCCCATGTCTGTATGAGATTCAGATTTGAAGATAACCCTCTATGCTTCGGGTTGCTAGGGTATTGCTATGAGGTTGCTAGGATATTCTATATTAGATAGATAGATAGATAGATAGATAGATAGATAGATTTAGTTTGATAGATAGATTTAGTTTGATAGATAGATAGATAGATAGATTCAGTTTGATAGATAGATAGATAGATAGATAGAGTTTGAATGAGTTTGAATGGATTAGAAATAGTACATAGAATGGCAGTTGAGTCTAATTGAGTTTGAGAGTCTAATGGGCTTCCGTAGTTTAAATTTGAATTTTGACAGTTGGAGTTTGAAAGTCTTGGCTCATTTGAACATTCCGTCAATGAAAGTCAATGGGATTTTTCCGAGCTTTAACAGTCATTTTTAGGAAAACCGTAAGTCTGATCAGTCTGAAAAGATATAGCACACTAAGTCAGAACAGTTTGAAGGTCTGACCCGAGTTTGGAGTTTGTAGAGTTAAAGCTCTAGGAGGAGTAGCTCTTGCAAATTTTACCGTAAGAAGAAGAATAATAATAATAATAAGTTTAAATAGGATTACAGTAAGTTGGCTTTTTTCAAGCCAACTTAACTAGATAAAAAAGTTTGAGGACAAACTTTAAGTTGGCTTGAAAAAGCATAGCCAGAAAGTTTGAAGAAGTTTTAAAAGTTTGAAGTTTGAAAGTTTAAGTTTTATTAGATAGATAGATAGATAGATAGATAGATAGATAGATAGATCTAAATAAACTAAATCTATCTATCTATCTATCAAACTAAATCTATCTATCTATCTATCAAACTAAATCTATCTAATAGATAGATAGATAGATAGATAGATAGATAGATAGATTGGTAGTTGTCACAGATGGATACTATGGAGTTTTTATAGAGTTATTAGCATGTTCTTAGCCCACTTTAGCACTTAGCTAATCACTATTAGCATGTAGCTATTCACTGCTAGCATGTTGGAAGTCCAGATTGCTAGCATGAGTCAAAAAGCCAACCGCCATGTCTCTACGATGTAAAGATGCAGAGATATAGATTTTGCAAAACGGTTGCTAGGGTACTGTGTTTGGTTGCTAGGGACTGGCTTGGCAACTACCAATGATGATACTCTAAAGGCTACTTGACAATATAAACCAACCCCCATGTCTGTACGATGTTCTGATGCAGAGATATAGATCTTGAAAAACGGTTGCTAGGGTACTGTTTGGTTGCTAGGGAATGGCTTGGCAGCTGCCAATGATGATACTCCAAAGGCTGCTTGACAATATAAACCAACCCCTATGTCTGTACGATGTTCTGATGCAGAGATATAGATCTTGCAAAACGGTTGCTAGGGTACTCTGTTTGGTTGCTAGGGAGTGGCTTGGCAGCTACGAATGGTGATACTCCAAAGGCTACTTGACAATATAAACCAACCCCCATGTCTGTATGATGTCCTGATTTGGATATAGATAGATAGATAGATAGATAGATAGATAGATAGATTTAGTTTGATAGATAGATAGATTAGAAAGAGAAATAACTAGATTTAGTTTGATAGATAGATAGATTAGAAAGAGAAATAGATTTAGTTTGACAGATATATAGATTTAGTTTGATAGATAGATAGATAGATAGATAGATAGATAGATAGATAGATAGATGGATAGATTAGAAAGAGAAATAGCTAGATTTAGTTTGATAGATAGATAGATTTAGTTTGATAGATAGATAGATAGATAGATAGATAGATAGATAGATTAGAAAGAGAAATAGATAGATTTAGTTTGATAGATAGATAGATAGATAGATAGATTAGAAAGAGAAATAGCTAGATTTAGTTTGATAGATAGATAGATTTAGTTTGATAGATAGATAGATAGATAGATAGATAGATTAGAAAGAGAAATAGCTAGATTTAGTTTGATAGATATATAGATTAGAAAGAGAAATAGATTTAGTTAGATAGATAGATAGATAGATTAGAAAGAGAAATAGCTAGATTTAGTTTGATAGATAGATAGATAGATTAGAAATAGAAATAGATAGATAGATAGATAGATAGATAGATAGATAGATAGATAAGACATATTAGATAGAATGGAAGTTTGAATGAGTCTCAATGGATTAAAAATAGTACATAGAATGGCAGCTAATAGAGTCTGATGAGCCTCTCCAACTGTCAAAATTTGAATTTTGACAGTTGGAGTTTGAATAGTCTTGGCTCATTTGAACATTCCGTCAATGAAAGTCAATGGGATTTTTCCAAGTTTTAATCAGCTTTTTTAGGAAAACCGTAAGTCTGATCAGTCTGAAAAGATATAGCACACTAAGTCAGAACAGTTTGAAGGTCTAGTCCGAGTTTGGTGGTTGTAGCTTGAACAGTCTAGGAGGAGATGCATTTAGAAATTTAGTCTAAGAAGAATAATAATAAGCTTAAGTACAATATCAGTAAGTTGGCTTTTTCAAGCCAACTTAATAACTAATTTTGCCATCACTGGTCATATATACTGAATTTGATCTTTTAATATAACTGTCTTAAATCATGTTCACGTTTAGAATTTTCGAATGTCCCTATTTATATATGTTATTTAAAAAAATATTTTTATTAATTTGGCTATTTATCGTGTCGTATAAATACTTTTCACAAAATTCCTTCAGTTCTTCATACAGCATAATCATATAGTCCTTATCTTGATATTTATGCTAATATATCTAAATATATACGGTGTTGTGTTGATAAAAGGGCTGCAAAATAAATATAGTCTTGTATTGGACTTTCCTGGTGAAATGACCATGTAAATACGTGAACCAGTCTAACCAGCCTGATATATAGGCCTACACTGTAGAAGAGGGCAAAATCTTACCTAGTGGTCTTTGGTTATTTGCATTGCAGCTGGTGGTGGTGCTAGTTGTCAGAGTACTAGTTGTCAGAGTGTTGGTCACAAAATGATCTTGATCAAGCAGAAGAGAAAAGATGGAATTAATAAAACACTTATAGTCTAAAATAGTCTGTGGTTGATCTGCTGTTTCTCAAGAACTCATTGCATACAGACTCCATTCAAATAGTCTGATTTGTATATAATTTCAGTCTTGTGTTTGTTCTATATTTGCTTTGCGTTGATTGACAGAACGTTCAGAATCCAAAATATCACCAACAGCGATGACGTCATAATGACTGACAGCAGTGTTTTCATGAGTGATCACAAGTGTGTACTTGTACTCGTGCAGTGTTGTGACAACACTCACCTGTTGAATTCAGGACTGATGATGGTAGACATTCAGATTCATTTTGTAAAAACCACATTTTTATGTCTTTAACCATCACGTTCATTCTGACTTCATATTTCTCCCAGTTGTTTGTTATGTTGAAAAAGTATGTTTTGTTTGAGGTTTTGCATTGTCCTGGAAACATTTTAACATTTTACATTTGTTGAGAAAAGTTTTAGTCGAGAATGTTTTATAAATGAAATATATGCAGCAGTGTTGTTATCAATAACTAAAACGATTGTTTTCATCCACTGAAAATATAAATGTATTAATATAAATAACTAAAACTAATAAAAGTGACAAAATAACATACAATTATTTAAACTTTAACTAAAATTAAAAATATTATATTAATATTATTATAAATCATTATTAAAAATTTATATGAATAAAGATTATAATAGTATAATACAAAAACAGCACTGTTACCCTGGGAAGTGGTGTTTTGTTTGACATTCATTATGCAAAAATTCCCTATCAGTGTTTCAGCAGCTGGTGGACATGTCAGGTTTACAGCTGGAATAAAAAGACATTATCTCTATGAATTTGTCAGTCATCACAAGCACTTTCAGAAAATAAATATACAGTATATTTCACATCTACCTGTGCAAGTTGATCTATTTAAGTATGTCAAATTGTCTCCAATGATCATTATTTTCAAGCAGGCTGCACAAACAAACACAACGTTATAAGGATATGCGCACCAAACAACATATCCATCAGCATTATAGACTTCCTTTTAAAGTTGATCCATGTAGGCAACATACTTATCTGGCTTGAAGCACAACAGACGATCATCAGCCACAGCAAATTCTGCTTTTGTCGAGACATAATTCCCAAAAACAGCCTGATGGAGACACAAGAGTTTGATTTTGTTTTCTACAGATATTAGAAATAAATTTTAAAGCATTTTCTTATTACATTCTTGAGATGTCCAAGAGGAGAAAGAGAGTTTCATCCGTTCACATATGAAGCTGTACATTTATGATCCGCAGCTCAGAGACACTGGAACACTGACATATGGTTCATTTGCATACATGCAAATCATGTTTATTTGGGCTTTAACTGTGAATTTCAGTGTTCTTTTACAGTCAGGTCCAGTTATGTAAGTATAGCAAATAAATACAAATAAATAATACATTTAATAATAGTTGCAATCATTGTAAGATGCCAGGGAATTCTTTGAAAGAATGAAATTCTGCATTCTTTCACAATAAATGACACTTGTTTTGTCATCTAATGAATGATATTCAGATATTTTACAGCTTATTTGATGTGAACAGATGTTTTTGGGGGGCACTGAAAGTTCATCATGATGAATAATGACACTATTGTCTTTTTAGAGCTGCTTTACAACATAATTGAATTCTTTTTGCATCATTGATCATTGTATAAAACTGCTTTAAAACAATGAAATAAAGGTGAGTTGAGAATGATGAAGAATGACATGAGAGGTATTTAGATATATAACAGAGCATCAGTGTTTTAATATGTATATTTTTATTAAGCAAATATACACATCCGTGTGCATGAGTTGCCTTGAAATATTAAATCAAATAAGCATGCAAATCTCTGACGCATGGACTTCAGTTTCATTCTGAAGATGCAAATTTGTATTCTGAAAGAGGTTCAGTATAGTTGGTGTCGCTCTGACATCCATGTGCTCAAACATACGCATTACTAATATTCAGCACAATTCAATCCTCTCACAATAACAGACGTGTATTATTAAGTATTAGTGTATTAGTAAGTATACTACAGGGCTGTTGAATGCTTGAATCTGATTGGTTGTAAGGTGTGTAAATATTTTCAGGGAAACTCACGGCTAAAGTAGTTCCAGGCAGGTCTTGACCGCATCACATGTCCAGATATCACTTCGTCACGTGATTTCAGTCCTTACTGCCGACGACAGCAAAGGAAGCAAAACCCACAACTATACTGACCAAGTAAATGAATATAGTAATCGATAGGATCAAAACCGCCAAACTATTTCCATTTTTTTGCCACAAAATTACCTTTTTTTTATATGTACAGAAAGCACATAACCTATATAGGCCGCAGGAGCTTGGTACACCTCTAAACCATGGCCCAGGTCCACCAGTGCACCGGGACCCCACGCTCCACAGCCCAGGTCCTCCCACGCTTCATGGTCCAGGTCCTCCCACGCTCCACAGCCCAGGTCCTCCCACGCTTCATGGTCCAGGTCCTCCCACGCTTCATGGCTCAGGTCCTCCCACGCTCCATGGCCCAGGTCCTCCCACACTCCATGGCCCAGGTCCTCCCACACTCCATGGTCCAGGTCCTCCCACGCTCCATGGCCCAGGTCCTCCCACACTCCATGGTCCAGGTCCTCCCACGCTCCATGGCCCAGGTCCTCCCACACTCCATGGCCCAGGTCCTCCCACACTCCATGGTCCAGGTCCTCCCACGCTCCATGGCTCAGGTCCTCCCACACTCCATGGCTCAGGTCCTCCCACACTCCATGGTCCAGGTCCTCCCACGCTCCATGGCCCAGGTCCTCCCACACTCCATGGCCCAGGTCCTCCCACACTCCATGGTCCAGGTCCTCCCACACTCCATGGCTCAGGTCCTCCCACACTCCATGGCTCAGGTCCTCCCACGCTCCATGGCCCAGGTCCTCCAATGGCCCAGGCCCTCCCACGCTCCATGGCTCAGGTCCTCCCACGCTCCATGGCCCAGGTCCTCCCACACTCCATGGCTCAGGTCCTCCCACACTCCATGGTCCAGGTCCTCCCACACTCCATGGTCCAGGTCCTCCCACACTCCATGGCTCAGGTCCTCCCACGCTCCATGGCCCAGGTCCTCCCATGGCCCAGGTCCTCCCACGCTCCATGGCTCAGGTCCTCCCACGCTCCATGGCCCAGGTCCTCCCACGCTCCATGGCTCAGGTCCTCCCACACTCCATGGTCCAGGTCCTCCCACACTCCATGGCCCAGGTCCTCCCACGCTCCATGGCCCAGGTCCTCCCACACTCCATGGTCCAGGTCCTCCCACACTCCATGGCTCAGGTCCTCCCACACTCCATGGCTCAGGTCCTCCCACGCTCCATGGCTCAGGTCCTCCCACGCTCCATGGCCCAGGTCCTCCCATGGCCCAGGTCCTCCCACGCTCCATGGCCCAGGTCCTCCCACACTCCATGGCCCAGGTCCTCCCACACTCCATGGTCCAGGTCCTCCCACACTCCATGGCTCAGGTCCTCCCATGGCCCAGGTCCTCCCATGGCCCAGGTCCTCCCACGCTCCATGGCTCAGGTCCTCCCACGCTCCATGGCCCAGGTCCTCCCACACTCCATGGCTCAGGTCCTCCCACACTCCATGGTCCAGGTCCTCCCACACTCCATGGCTCAGGTCCTCCCACGCTCCATGGCTCAGGTCCTCCCACGCTCCATGGCCCAGGTCCTCCCACACTCCATGGCTCAGGTCCTCCCACGCTCCATGGCTCAGGTCCTCCCACGCTCCATGGTCCAGGTCCTCCCACACTCCATGGCTCAGGTCCTCCCACGCTCCATGGCCCAGGTCCTCCCACACTCCATGGTCCAGGTCCTCCCACACTCCATGGCTCAGGTCCTCCCACGCTCCATGGCTCAGGTCCTCCCACACTCCATGGCCAAGGTCCTCCCACGCTCCATGGCCCAGGTCCTCCCACACTCCATGGTCCAGGTCCTCCCACACTCCATGGCTCAGGTCCTCCCACACTCCATGGCCAAGGTCCTCCCACGCTCCATGGCCCAGGTCCTCCCACACTCCATGGTCCAGGTCCTCCCACACTCCATGGCCCAGGTCCTCCCACGCTCCATGGCCCAGGTCCTCCCACGCTCCATGGCCCAGGTCCTCCCACACTCCATGGTCCAGGTCCTCCCACACTCCATGGTCCAGGTCCTCCCACACTCCATGGCTCAGGTCCTCCCATGGCCCAGGTCCTCCCATGGCCCAGGTCCTCCCACGCTCCATGGCTCAGGTCCTCCCACGCTCCATGGCCCAGGTCCTCCCACACTCCATGGCTCAGGTCCTCCCACACTCCATGGTCCAGGTCCTCCCACACTCCATGGCTCAGGTCCTCCCACGCTCCATGGCTCAGGTCCTCCCACGCTCCATGGCCCAGGTCCTCCCACACTCCATGGCTCAGGTCCTCCCACGCTCCATGGCTCAGGTCCTCCCACGCTCCATGGTCCAGGTCCTCCCACACTCCATGGCTCAGGTCCTCCCACGCTCCATGGCCCAGGTCCTCCCACACTCCATGGTCCAGGTCCTCCCACACTCCATGGCTCAGGTCCTCCCACGCTCCATGGCTCAGGTCCTCCCACACTCCATGGCCAAGGTCCTCCCACGCTCCATGGCCCAGGTCCTCCCACACTCCATGGTCCAGGTCCTCCCACACTCCATGGCTCAGGTCCTCCCACGCTCCATGGCTCAGGTCCTCCCACGCTCCATGGTCCAGGTCCTCCCACGCTCCATGGCCCAGGTCCTCCCACACTCCATGGTCCAGGTCCTCCCACACTCCATGGTCCAGGTCCTCCCACACTCCATGGCTCAGGTCCTCCCACGCTCCATGGCTCAGGTCCTCCCACGCTCCATGGCTCAGGTCCTCCCACGCTCCATGGCCCAGGTCCTCCCACACTCCATGGTCCAGGTCCTCCCACACTCCATGGCTCAGGTCCTCCCACGCTCCATGGCTCAGGTCCTCCCACGCTCCATGGCCCAGGTCCTCCCACGCTCCATGGCCCAGGTCCTCCCACGCTCCATGGTCCAGGTCCTCCCACGCTCCATGGCCCAGGTCCTCCCACACTCCATGGTCCAGGTCCTCCCACACTCCATGGTCCAGGTCCTCCCACACTCCATGGCTCAGGTCCTCCCACGCTCCATGGCTCAGGTCCTCCCACACTCCATGGTCCAGGTCCTCCCACACTCCATGGCTCAGGTCCTCCCACACTCCATGGCCCAGGTCCTCCCACACTCCATGGCCCAGGTCCTCCCACGCTCCACGGCCCTGTCATGTCTTGTTTTGGTGTTGTTTCATGTTCACGGTTTATGGTTTATTTTTATTGTTATGCTTTGTTTCATTACCTTGTTTGTTTTCCTTGTTTGCCATGTGATTTCCCTTTGCCCTCATGTTATCTGCTTCCCCTGTCTCATGTGTCATGTTCTGATTGGTTGTCATTGTCATGTGATTTCAGTTCTGTCCTGTCGTTGGTCCTTTGTCTTCATTGTTCACAGGTGTTCCTTGTTTGTCATTAGTCTCTTTATATAAATAGCCCTCATATTCCATTGTTATCTTGTCTAGCTTTGTTTGTATGTAACCCGTTGTTGGTGAGTGTCAGGATCAAGTCAAGTCAAGTCAAGTCACGTCACATCTGTGTTCATGTTCCTGTTCAAGTTTGTATTTTGGATTATTGTTAGTAAACTGCACTTTGGTTCTACCTACGCTCGCCTCGTATCCACGTTTTTGGCGGGGCTCACCAGGTAAAATTCTCATTCAAGGGCTAAATATCACGTTATTTGGGGTCGATTCAAGCTGTGGACATGAAAAACAACCCGCAGAAACAGTGTAAAACTAGCCCAATTCCACGGGAAAACCGTGCATTTGGCAACTCAAGATTCCTGTACTAGCTCTGAAATGATGTTTTGGAATTTGAAGAAAGTAGTCCTACACACAAGAGCATTTTAAGGACAAATACCTTAATTTCTTACTTGTTCAACAGTCAATGAGCTTATTTGTGCAATATGAATAACTTAAAATTATTTTATTGTTATACATTAAATGCTGAGCTGTTTTGTCAGTGAGGGACCTGTTCGATCACTCTCTCAATGGTTGGTTAATTGCTCTAGACTCCGCCCACTCCTCCTCATCCTGCACCAATTGACCCTTCGCTGGGAGTTTGATTGACAGGCGATCTAACCAATCATAACGCCGAATCCACCATTTTGTCTGACAAAGCAGTTGGGGTTAACGTTGGTGGACTTGAACTTGAAAAATGATGTGTACTATTTTTCATTGATCTAATTGCTTGACTAATCTCACTTTCAAGTATCGGCTGCTCAAGGATGGCCTTGTCCTCCTCAGCTATAGTTGGGAGAGTTACATTGTCAAGAAATACATGATCACAAGGATTGTCTGAAGAGTATAAGGATAAATAAAATAATCTGAATTGCTCATTAATGTCTTTGGGGTCAAGCTTAACTTCTCCATCCGCAGTTTGTATTTTTGTGTCAGGCACAGGTTGATACAATTCAAAGTATTTAATCGCCTGCACCTCTCTAGGACCAAATTGGCCAAAATGTATCCTAATGTGGATCCCAACTGTACGCGTTGTCACCAAGCCCCTGCTTCTCTGGCTCACATGTTCTGGTGATGCCCAAGCATAGGCGCATTCTGGTCTGAGATATTTAAATACATTCACCTACATTTGTAAAAAGAATATTGATCCAGACCCTATCATTGCAATATTTGGGGTGGTACACAGTAGAGTTGGGGTCTCAAGAGGCCAATCTCAATTAATAGCATTCTCTACACTGTTAGCTCGCCGACTAATTCTTACAAATCGGAAATCTCCCTCATGCCCAAAACACTTGCGTTGGGTGTGCGAAACTATGTCCTTCCTCCAGCTTGAAAAATTAAGAACTACAGTCCAAAACTCAGCAGAAAGGTTTCAGAATGTATGGCAACATTTCTTGGATTATTATGAAAATGCATTTGATGCTAATTCTTTAGATTAAAAAAATTAGGTTCTCATCTCCTCTTCTCCTCTTTTTTTTTTTTTTTGTGTGTGTGTTCTGTGTGCATTCTCAGTACTTGTACGAACCTTGGATGCAAATCTGCGACGAAAGGAGATATGTGAGATAATGTATACAAACTATGAGGTTTGTGGATGGGCATGCCTTGTATGACATAAGAGAATGTATGTTGGTTTGTTTGTGTTATGTACATTTAAAACAATAAACACTTTAAAATAAAAAAAAATACAAAAATACATTTACAGATGCAGATACAGTTTTTTTCATTTTACTATTATAAATTAAGCATGAGAAAAATAAGTATGAACTTGGTATCCACCACAATACAGTTTACTGTCAATTGCAGTAAAAGTGAATTCAGCATCCTCTGCACATTTGGCTAAATTTCATTACAGTATATACAGTACTATAGCAATGTATTGGTCTTCTGACACAAGACTATATCCCTAAGCAGTCATTTCTCAGTTCTGCAAAAATACAGTACACATAACAAATGGCTACAAAGAAAGTTGACAATCACAAATAGACCTTTATCCATGATGAAAGTGGAGCGGGCGGTGAATCAGCTCGCCAAACAGTTACGAAAATGAATCTCAGACATATTCGGATGGGATCACATTTCTCACAGGACTTCTGAGTTAGCCGAGAAGCAGTAATTTCCCAATTCACGAACAAATGGAAAAACAATTCGTAAGTGAACTTGGCTGCGCTGTGTTTTTGACTCCCACAGAACCAGTTCATAAGAGTCATTTGTTAATGAAGCTGAAACTGTTAATGAATCATGCACAGTTTATTGAAAGATGTGTTTTCTTGCCAAAGATTCCTTAAAAGAACATTTATTAATATGAATGTTTGTTTTTGGGCCATCTATCTTGAATTTACAAAATGCATTCCTCCAGATACATTACAAACATACATTTGCATGAAAAAAGACTCAATGTAAAGAGCAAATATAGAGTAACGGCGCCCTCTAGTTTCATTATACAGTCATTTCCCATGTAAAGGATTTTACTGAAAAAAAAACATCAGGTTTAAAGCTTTAACTCATATATTGGCTAAAATATTAAACTATTAGAGATTTAAATTCATGTGCTGAACTAATTTCTACCATAAAAAACGAGTTTTTTCGGTGACACTTTATTTTACACTTACAGTGTTCTTGTTACACATATAAATTATGCATAATTACATGTGACTAACCCTAAACCAAACCCTAACCTTATAGTAAGTACATGTAGTTAATTGTTATTACTCATTACTTAAATGTATAATTACACTGTAACACTGACACCTCAAAATAAAGTGTAACCGTTTTTTCTCTCGTAATGAAATATTTCAAACAAAAGGTGTTTTCATGGAAATGTTTTAATTAACCAATTTATATTTTTCCATTTGTCCTTAATATCACTTTCCATCCTGTTAGTCTTTTGTAAAATCACTCTTACTAAAAATAAATAGTTCCTTAATGACATCATCCTCCAGGAAGTGACATCATTATGGAGGGAAAAATCAGTGATTTTCTGATGGATTCTGTGAGGTTAGTTGCTTTATCTCGTAAAACATTCATCCTGTTTGATCAAATTGCATGAATCAGTTTGATAATATCAACATTTCACACAATCACTAAACAGCTCTTTATTTAATATTCCTTATTGTGATGAAGAGTTTTGATTTCTGAAAACACAAGCACATGTTTGTTTGTTTGTTTTTAAGTTTTAAAGTATTAAAACCATCATAAAGTGTGAAATGACCGTCATTTCTGTTAAAGCAGCTGCACAGAAGCACATCATGACAGATATAAATGTTTCACGTTAAAGAACGCATCGATCGAGGGTGTTATTGAGCGTCTGACTGTGATGTCATGGCTTCATTAATGGGCTGCTGTCTGTTATTCACTAATTAACATGTTTGCCTGTGATTGTTGGCCCATAAAGCTAACATGGGTCATCATTTCATTATAGGATTTGAGGGAAAATCAATTTTGAACCTAGGCTTTTTTTCTGTGGTGTTTGATTGAGCAACAAGAATTAAGTGTGTGTGTGTGCGTGTGTGTCTGTGTGTCTCTGTGTGCGTGTTTTTGTGTGTGTGTGCATATGTGTGAGTGTGTGTGCGAATGTGTGTGTATGCCTGTTTGTCTCTTTGTGTGTCTCTTTGAGTGTTTTTGTGTGTGTGTGTGTGTGTGTGTGTGTGTGTGTGTGTTTTTGTTGTGTGTGTGAGTGTGTGTCTGTGCAAGTGCGCGTTTTTTTTGTGTGTGTGAATGTGTGTATGCATGTTTGTCTCTTTGTGTGTGTCTCTGTGTATGTTTTTTGCGTGCATGAGTGTGTGTGTGTGTGCGTGTGTGTGTACACTCTAAAAAATGCTGGGTTAAAAACAACCCAAGTTGGGTTGAAAATGGACAAACCCAGCAATTGGGTTGTTTTAACCCAGCGGTAGGGTTAAATGTTTGCCCAACCTGCTGGGTAGTTTTATTTAAACCAACTATTGTTTAAAAATTACTGTATTTCTTAATTAAAATTAACCCAAAGTATGTTGGAAATGAACATTTATTAATGTTCAATGAATAATTATTAAACAATAAACATTTATTAAATTGCTTATTAATAAATTTATATTAATAAACTATTAAACTATTAAATTTATATTAATAAAATATTAAAGCTTATTAATAAACATTCACCTTTTGTCTATTATTGTTGCCTCTAATTGCATCTGGTTTTTAATTTCCCAACTATTTTGGGTTCATTTTAAGCTAGCCATAAAGCAATTTTTAAACAATAGTTGGTCTAAATAAAACTACCCAGCAGGTTGGGCAAACATTTAACCCAACCGCTGGGTTAAAACAACCCAATCGCTGGGTTTGTCCATTTTCAACCCAACTTGGGTTGTTTTTAACCCAGCATTTTTTAGAGTGTACATGTGTGAGTGTGTGTGTCTCTGTTAATGTGTGAGTGTGTGTCTGCGAGTGTGTACACATGAGTGTATGTGTGGTGTCCTCGTCTGTATGCATGTGTGTGTCTGTGTGTGTGTGTGTGTGTGTGTGTGTGTGTGTGTGTGTGTGTGTGTGTGTGTGTCCAGTACAGGTTTCTACATGCCCGTAGAGCAGCTGTCTGTGTGAATAGAAACAGGGACAGACCTGTCAATCATCATTCAACAGCTGCTTCATGTGTGTGAGTGTGAGAATGTGTTTTAATTAGTGTATGATAATGTCCAGACAGCTGACCTAAATAAACCAGCAGGGTGACCAGGACCAACCCAGAATAAAGGGGTTTATTTTACAATAATGATCAGATGACTGCAAAGATTTTTGAATGTTTTTCAGTCTCTTCTGCTCATGATTTCAGCATTTATTTGATCAAAAATACAGTAAAAATTGTGAAATATTATTCCAATGTAAATCAGCTGTTTTTTATGTGAATATATAGTAAAGTGTAATTTATTCCTGTGATTTTCAGCATCATTACTCCAGTCTTCAGTGTCACATGATCCTTCAGAAATCATTCTAATATGATGATTTGCTGCTCAAGAAACATTTCTGATTATTATCAATGTTTGAATATAAAGTTCTAAAAGAACAGCATAGAATCTTTTATAAATGTCTTTACTGTCACTCTTGATCAGTTGAATGCGTACGTTCAGACTCTTTTGATTGAAGTTCAGTCGAAACAGAACCAGCAGCAGCTCAATCACACTGACTCTCAATCATTCAGGGCTGAAAATAAATGTGTTTTGATTTACAACTCGAGCAGCTGTGAGCCGTATTCAATGCTAAAGACATCAGTGTGAACCGATCGAGAACAGACGGATCGAAATGATTGTCTGCTGCTGTCCTGAATCCTGCTCTTTTAGTGCATCACTGTTTTATAGCCCACCGTAAAACCCGTTTAAATAATGTCTTTTCACAGCTAAAGGACAATTAAACTGGAGGAAAACTGTGATTTTTCTCTGAAATTAATTTGGAGCCTGTCTGGATTTTATTTCTTTGCATTTAACTTTTTGATAACATAGCTTTTACATTTACATTAATGCATTTGGCAGACATTTTTCCCTAAAGGGACTTACTTTTCATTGAAGGCATACATATTTATTTATTTATTTATTTATTTATTGGTATTATAATTATATATTTATTTTAATTAATTACTTTATTTATTATTTTATTTATTTATATTTTATTTATTCTTATTTAATTATTTCTTATTATTTGTTTTATATTTTATTATTTTTTTTATTTTATTTATTTATTGTATTTTTATTTATAATTAATGTTTTTATTATTTCCATTTAGTTTTATGTATTTTAATTTTTTTATTTGTATTTATTTGCTTATATTTATATTTTATTTATTTTATTAGTTTTTTATTATGATTTTTATTTTTTTATTTATTTTAATTTATTTATTTTTTATTTTTATTTAATGATTTCTTATTATTTATTTTGATATTTTATTTGTTTAATTTTATTTTTATTTATTTAGTGGTATTTTTATTTACTTTAATTAATGTATTTATTATTTCCATTTAGTTTTTATGTATTTTTATTTGTTTGTTCTTATTTATTTATTTTTTATTTATTATATTTTTTTATTTGTTTATAATGTATTTATTTTATTTGTTTGTTTGTTTTTATTTTAATTTATTTTTTATTTTATTTGTTTATTGGTATTTTATTTATTTTAATTAATCAATTAATTTATTTATTTACTTTACTTTTTACTATCATTTTATTTGAATTCATGCATCCCCTAATTGAAACCATGACTCTGGCGTTTCTAGTGTTAAGCTCTTCTTTGAGCTACAGGAAAGCTGTTTGAGATATGTGAAGATATGTGCTTATGCATGTTGATATGGATGTAATTTCAGATTGATCTGTATCAGTCAGAAATACTTCTCCTCTCTGATATAAATCTGACTGAATCTCCCGCAGATCGAGTCCCTGAGAACCAGAGAAAATGAGTAAACATAATTTTTGACCCCAGGAGCTTTTAAATGGCCGAAACAAAGCAGCCGCTCATGTTTCCGCCATTAATATTTGATGGGTTTTCTTTTACAAGGTCACAGGGTGGCACTTTACACTGGACATCGGCCACAAACAAACAAACAACCAGAGAAATGACCATTAACTCCATATTCATAATCACACAGAGATGATGAGAGAGAGTGGAGAGTTTAACTCGTCACGGGAGACACGGATGCACAAAACTCACGTTTAAATGTAAAGAATAAGAAGGTCATGTGACCAGTGGAAAAACCCCGAGCGAGTCGAGAGCGTCTCCACTGTGGATTGTTTTTACTGATGTTATCCAGGGAAGATCCACGTGTTATTTGTGATTTGATCAGTGCTGGTTTTCAAACTAGTGCGAATGAAACTGCTTCTGCTTCATGTCAAATCACACGTGCATGAAGCCGTTTCTGTACAGGTTTGATTGGCTGGATTAAAGCTTCTGATAAATGAACAGATGAAAGGTAAGAAACTAAAACAGGTGCAACACTTGCAGAGTCCAGACTCTGAATGAGTGCAGAAGACCGGGGCAAGTTGTCACATTTGTACTCCAGTGAAACTTTTCAGAGTAAGAGTGATTTGCAAACTATTTCTGTATAGACACAAACCATAAAAACATATTTACACTATTATTGCCCAGCAACAAAATAAACTGTTTGACGCCTACAGGGGCATGTTGTCACACTTTATGGGGCAACTTCTGTTTATTGACACTGATTTGAGAATATCTTGTGTTAAAGTAAAATAAATGTTAACTGAAACTATACACTTATTTTATTTCAAGTTGCCAAGGACAATTTTCTAATTTTCATTTAGTTTAACTTGAACTAAAATAACTAAAACTGAAATAAAAATCAATAAAAACTCAATAGACATATTTTGAAGAAAACAAAAACCTAATAAAAATTTGAAAATGCACATCGAAATTACTAGAACTTCAACTAAAATTAAAATTAAAATGGATAATAGAAAAACCTATACTTATAAGTATTTCAGTCTTAATAAAAAATATTAAAACTATGTATACAATTAAAAAACTAATAATATTTAAAATAACAAAATTGCTTAAACTTTAACTATAATTAATATGAAAATATTAAACAACAATATTTTAATTTGTATTATGTATTATATTTCATTAAAAATTAATAAAAACTATAATAGTATTTCAGTAATGCTCAATTAATACAGGATATTATGAATCCCGACTTAATGTAGACATTTAAAAAAGTATAACATTTAAAATATAAAAACAAACATTTTTACTAAATATAATATTTTCTTCAAAATGTTAGTAAAAACTCTTAAAAGTGTCCCAGTAATGCTAAAATAACTATTGTGAATCCTGACTTGATGAAAACTCATTAAAAAACTAATCAAAGTTACTAATACATGAACTAAAATGAAAATATACAATTAAAAAGGTCCCACTTTATATTAGGTGTCTTTATACTGTGTACTTACATTTAAATTAATCATGTGATACAATGCACTGTACATGTTTTACATTGTACTTGTATTAAAAAAATACCTGCATGTAATTACATCTGTAATTAATTTCTGTAATTATAATTACACTGTTGACCCACCCTTACACCTAACCATCCCACCAAACCTGACCCTCTGTGTCCTCCTCAATAGCAGCACAAGTGTTTTGCAATACAATATGAACACAATAACACACTGTACTCATGTAGGTTCATAGTAGTTTGACTCCTAAAGTGTGACCAATAAAAACATTCAACTATAATGCATGTAAATGTGTGCATTATAATAATCAGTCGTGGAGTTTGTGCTGAACATCATCTTCTCTTCATTATTTGTTCATCAGTGTGGGTGTTTTCATCTTTTGAGTGTGTTTGTTGGTCTCTGCCCAGACGTGCCGTCATTGCAGGCGATGACATCATGCAGTCTGGGGGAGTCTCGGGCGTCTCGTCCCGCTCGCCGTCTCCAGACCTCCTGGGTTCAGGACGCACAATCACGGGACAAAAGACACCTGAAGCGCCGCTGTACCGCGGTAAGGCGAGGACGGGCCCTTCATCAGCGGGGGGTCAGAGAGCGACACTCGTGTGTGAAGAGCCCTGCGGGGTCACATGTCACAGGACAGAAGTGCAGGAATGTCACAGAAGATGATTAGAAGTGAGGTGTGAAAACTCTACAGTCACAAACTCAAACTCATCCAGGGTTACTGAAGTTCACTCAAATTAAAATCCTGTTATATGTTACTAAAGTTCAGGAAATAAGTACTTAAGTTTCATTTATTTTATTTCCATTCTAATGTATTTCATTTCTATTCATTTCTTTTGATAAATATGAAATTTACTCTCTCTATATATATATATATTTATATATATTATATATACTGTATATATATATATATACACACACGTGTTTTTTAATTGTCAACAAAAGTACTAAAACTGACATATATAATATTTACTTTCAGTATGTAGGCTATATAGAGATATTACAAAAACTGACTTGATAAAAATTAAATTTACTCTCTCTATATATGTATATTTTAAATGTATATTTATAATATTTATATTTTATTTATTTTATTTGTGTTTAATTATGATTATTTTTATTTTATTTATTTTTTATTTTATTTAATTATTTGTTATTTTGTTTTGATATTTTATTTGTTTAATTTTATTTACTTTAATTAATATATTTATTATTTATTTGTTTATAATGTATTTATTTTATTTGTTTGTTTGTTTTTATTTTAATTTATTTTTATGTTATTTGTTGTTCTCTCTATATTTATATATATTATATATACTGTATATATATATATATATATACACACAAGTGTTTTTTAATTGTCAGCAAAAGTACTAAAACTGACATATATAATATTTACTTTCAGTATGTAGGCTATATAGAGATATTACAAAAACTGACTTAATAAAAATGAAATTTACTCTCTCTATATATGTATATTTTAAATGTATATTTATAATATTTATATTTTATTTATTTTATTTGTGTTTAATTATGATTTATTTTTATTTTTAATTAATTTATTTTTATTTTATTGTATTATTTGTTATTATTTTGTTTTGATATTTTATTTATTTGTTTAATTTTAATTGTATTTTTATTTATTTTTATTTATTTTAATTAATGTATTTATTATTTATTTGTTTATAATGTATTTATTTTATTTGTTTGTTTGTTTTTATTTTTATGTTATTTGTTGTTCTCTATATATTTATATATATTATATATACTGTATATATACATATACACACAAGTGTTTTTTAATTGTCAACAAAAGTACTAAAACTAACATATATATATATATATATATATATATATATATATATTCAGTATGTAGGCTATATAGAGATTACAAAACCTGAACTAATAAAAATGAATAAATCTATATAGACATATTTTTTTAAAAAGCTAATAAAGATGACCAACACATAACAAAATTACTAAAACTTTAACTAAAGATTAAAAAACAGAAAAATGCCACTGCACTCATCTGTGTGAACTGTAATCTGGTGTTTTTCTCTGTCCCAGATTTCTGCTGTGAAAGTTTAAGGCAGTTTTTGGTTGGATGTGTTTGTTTTTGTTAATGATGTAATAATCTGAGAGTGATGCTGATCTAGAGCTGTGAAACAGAGAGATGACCTGCTGAGAGCGAACCACATGACACATCCCCAAACAAAGAGGTTTGAGATGCAGGGATGACTTTACTGGGCTGGAACTTACACACACACACACACACACAGTCAAGGCTGAATGTAATTGATGTGTAAATGAGAACAGAGGGCTTCACAGCGGGACGGGTGGATGATGATGTCATGCTCAGGCGCAGGTGCTCAGGGGTCTTCAGAAGCGCGGGGTCAGCGTGTTTGCGTTAGCGTTTGAATAGAGCAGATTATCAGCGCAGGTTAGAGGTGACGGAGCCCTGCGGAGCGAAGCGGGTCTCTGGAGCACAGGTGTCAGTGTGTGGGAATGAGCTTCACCCGTCCAGCAGAACATTAACAAACTATTACTGACTCAAATTGACTTTTTTCACAGTTTTCCTGTTCAAAGTTATCTAGTATTTAATGATGTTCTCAAAACATTCACACAATGGAATTTTTTTTGAATTCCATCTCTTTAAATGTTACTTGTTTCAGAATGTTCAGAGAACATTCAAATATAACATTGACATAGTTGCTAAATGATCAAGTGGAATGTTTTTAAACATTTTAAAAAATTCTGAAATAATGTTTTCATAGCTTAATTTTTGTTATCTGGGATTAATCTTGACAGTGAAAAAATGTTCAGGTCATAGAATGAAACTAATCAAAATAATAAATAAAATAATATATTTTGCATTTAAAAAAATTGAAAGAAAATTATCTTAATGATAATAAAAAATAGGCATCATTTTCTTTATGCAAAAATTAAAATAATTTAAAAAATATTATTTCACTCAAAAAAAATAGACCTGGATATTTTAGAGTGCTGATATTTTTACATTTTAATTTATGCAGTAAATCATTATTATGTTTACGTCAGTAACCTGTAAACAACTCATTTACAAGAGTTTGATTTCTCACTATCGTTAAAGATTCTATTAAACACTTTATTACTTTTACAAAAGTAATACAAATTTAACTTTTACAAATTTAAGATTACTTTTATGAAAAAATTTTCCAAGATATATCTTTTATTCCCAAAATATTATTCTATTAGCATTTATATACTATTATAACATTTATTAATATTTTGAATTTAAATTTTATTTATATTTTTTTAGTTTTCATTTTAATTTTAGTTAGCTTTGAAATTTTATGTGCTTTTGTCATTAGTTTTTTTTATATTTCTATTCAGCTTTTAATCGAAGTTTTTTTGTAGAATATTATATTTTATTTTATTTCAGCTTTATTACACTAGTAATAAAAAAATAATAATTTAATAGCTTTATTTGTAGTTTTAGTTAACCTTAACAATGGGTTATTCACACACACACACACACACACACACACACACACTCACAAACTTGTATATGTGGTTTACGGGGACTCTACATAGACATAATGGTTTTTATATTGTACAAACTGTACATTCTCTCCCCCTACACTACCCCTCACCTCACCCCCCAACACACACACACACACACACACAAATAGAGTTAAAAGAACAAAAATTGATCCAAAAGTAAGTTTTCTGATTTGAAGCTCTTCGGAGTAAATCAGCCCTGCTCACGGTCTCCAGGTGGATCTATTGAGTGTTTGGGGAGATGAGGGGATATAGTCTGTTTATGGTTTAGTCTCTTTCTCTCCGGTCATATTTGCCTGTTGCACATAAATCAATACTGATGCTTTCATCTGCCTCCTTAGGATGCTTCAAACACACACACACACACACACACACACACACAGGTAGCCGGAGGTTCAGCTAGAGGAGAGGATCAAGGCATTAATCTCTCTCGTGTCTCACTTGATTTAGTTTCTCGAATGATTTCTGTTCTGTGATGGAATATGTCAGAATGCCATTAGTGGCCACACATGTAATATTAATATGTGTCAGAGTTTGAAGCACTCTTGCTGTTATGATGGACGTGTTCATGCAGTACAAAGTCAGCAAGACATTCTTCAGAAAATAATGCGAGCCGACCGCTGACACTGCCCGAGGCCTCTAATAAAATCCCTCAAAACAAAAGATGAAGCCTCGTTCAGATCAGAGCATCAGCTATTGATCCAGGACAACAGGACAGAGTTGATTGTGTTGACGCGGGCGAGCAGATCTGAAGGTGTGAGTCCCACGCCAGCGTGTGCCGAGATGCTGGAGCTGTTGTTCTTCTCTCAGTTCTGAACATCAGAGGTGATCGCGGCAGTGCCACGCTGGCTTCAGACGAGAGATGCTTCTGAACATCCACTGAGTGAAAAACTCACCGCCCTGAAGCTAGGGTCATGTGGCTGGTTGCCGGGTTGTTGCTATGCATATGCTAAGGTGTTATTTTTGACAGCAAGTTTTGATTTAATTTTAGTCATCTGAATTGTTTTCGTCTAGTTTTAGTTGAATAAATAATCATCAGATTATAGTTGACTAAATCTACAGTAGATTTATGTGGATGCTTTGGTGTTTTGAGTGGTTACTAGGGCGTTGCTATGGTGTTTTGAATGATTACTAAGACATTGCTGTGGTGTTGTAAGTGGTTACTAGGGTGTGGCTATATGGTTGCTGTGATGTTTTTAGTGGTTACTAGGGCATTGCTATGGTGTTTTGACAGGTGACTAGGGCATTGCTGTGGTGTTTTGAGTGGTTACTAGGGCGTTGCTATGGTGTTTTAACTAGTGACTGTGGCACTGCTGTGGTGTTTTAAGTGGATACTAGGGTGTGGCTATATGGTTGCTATGGTGTTTTGAATGATTACTAAGACATTGCTGTGGTGTTGTAAGTGGTTACTAGGGTGTGGCTATATGGTTGCTGTGATGTTTTTAGTGGTTACTAGGGCATTGCTGTGGTGTTTTGAGTGGTTACTAGGGCGTTGCTGTGGTGTTTTAACTGGTGACTATGGCATTGCTGTGGCGTTTTAAGTGGTTACTAGGGTGTGGCTATATGGTTGCTATGGTGTTTTGAATGATTACTAAGGCATTGCTATATTATTGCTAAGGTGTTTTGAATGATTACTAGGGCGTTGCTATATGGTTGCTAAGGTGTTTTGCATGGTTACTAGGGAATTGCTGTGGATGCTTTGGTGTTTTGAGTGGTTACTAGGGCTAGGCTACATGGTTGTTAAGATGTATTGAGTGATTACTAGGCCATTGCTGTGGATGTTTTGGTGTTTTGAGTGATTACTAGGGTGTTGCTATGGTGTTTTGACTGGTTACTAGGATGTTGCTATGGTGTTTTGACTTGTTACTAGGGCGTTGCTATTTGGTTGCTAAGGTGTTTTGCATGGTTACTAAGGAATTGCTGTGGATGCTTTGGTGTTTTGACTGGTTACTAGGGCTAGGCTACATGGTTGTTAAGATGTATTGAGTGATTACTAGGCCATTGCTGTGGATGTTTTGGTGTTTTGAGTGATTACTAGGGTGTTGCTATGGTGTTTTGACTGGTTACTAGGATGTTGCTATGGTGTTTTGACTTGTTACTAGGGCGTTGCTATTTGGTTGCTAAGGTGTTTTGCATGGTTACTAAGGAATTGCTGTGGATGCTTTGGTGTTTTGAGTGGTTACTAGGGCTAGGCTACATGGTTGTTAAGATGTATTGAGTGATTACTAGGCCATTGCTGTGGATGTTTTGGTGTTTTGAGTGATTACTAGGGTGTTGCTATGGTGTTTTGACTGGTTACTAGGATGTTGCTATGGTGTTTTGACTTGTTACTAGGGTGTTGCTATTTGGTTGCTAAGGTGTTTTGCATGGTTACTAGGCAATTGCTGTGGATGCTTTGGTGTTTTGAGTGGTTACTAGGGCTAGGCTTCATGGTTGTTAAGATGTATTGAGTGATTACTAGGCCATTGGTGTGGATGTTTTGTTGTTTTGAGTGATTACTAGTGTGTTGCTATGGTGTTTTGACTGGTTACTAGGGTGTTGCTATGGTGTTTTGGCTTGTTACTAGGACATTGCTATGAGGTTGCTAAGGTGTTTTGCATAGCAACACCCTAGTAACCACTGTAACCATTGCTGTGGATGTTATGATGTTTTGATTGATTACTAGGGCGTTGCTGTGGTGTGTTGCTATGGTATTTTGTCTGGTTACTAGGGCGTTGCTATGTGGTTGCTAAGGTGTTTTGAGTGATTACTAGGGTGTTGCTATGCAGCTGCTATAGTGTTTGTGTTCTAGATGTTTTCTCCCTCTCTCATGTGAACAGAGTTCGATCTCCTGGTCTCTAGATATGGCTTGAGTCTCTCAAATCATTAATGCTATGATCACTTGCACTAGTGAAGGTTCACTTAATAAACTGCACTAAATATTCTGAAATTTAGTGTGTATATGTGTGTAAGTTCCATTATTTGATTTTACAGGACTTCAAACGATTGTTCTAATTATGAACTTATTAACCTAGTGACTAAATTTGATGTTTTAGACCTGGCAGTGTGTTTCAGAGTTAATGAACAACATACACAAATTGTGATTATCTGTCCAGATTTCCTATCAGCTTAATTTCTAATTGGTTCTAGGATTGACTGTGTTTTAAGAGCGTGTGTTGAACATGATCTGGCCTGAGGAGACGACGGACCTCTTCACTCCATTAATGAGGGAATCATGTGTTTGCACACTGATGCGCTTTGATGTTGGATTTACTCTCCATCAGCGCGTCTATTGATCGGCCGTTAGATAGTGCCGCTCACATCAAAGACTAGTTAACCGCGTCACCTCATCACCCAAGAATGAGGGTGAAACTCTGGTCAACGCTAAAGACACACACACATAAACGCTTTCGTTTCTCAAATGATATTGACTTTGTGTGTTGTAAAAATTTACTGCTAATCATTGAGAAGACCAAGCATAACTTAAAAGGAAATAAAATGTGTATAATTGGAAAGAGAAATGCAATGATTTGTTCAAAATAACTCTAATCAAAAGTCAAATATTTCAATATTATCTGAGCTGCTCATTTTATAGCTCTATACTCTACTGTAAGACAACTAACTAATGTTTAAGGTAACCAAAAATATTCTTCATGTCAATTTAACTGGTTTTCCAGCCAAAATATATTTTAATATAACTAAATAAACTGACTAATGCTGTCAAATCAATTAATAGCTATTAATCGCATCTAACATTTGTAAATATGTGTGTGTGTGTGTGTATATACACACACACACACACACACATATATACAAACATTTATGTTAAATACGATTAATCATGATTAATCAATTTGACAGCACTAATTTTTATTTATTTCCAGTTAATAATTGTAGTGCGTCAACTTAAACTTATTTCAGTCAACATTTCTTTGTAAGTTTTATAACTAATAATTATGTTTTATTTAAATCTTTATTTCAATTAACAGAAATGTTTTTAATAGTTCTAGTTAATGACCCCGTTGTGTACAAGAAATTGCAGAAGAAACATTTGAGAAATGATGATTGATTTCACTGAATAATCCCTGTGTCCTTCTCTCGTGTTTAGGAAGATGAGTGAACGGATCATACGCTTTCTTTCACACATTAAGACCTTGAACCACCATGTGATTTTCCCAATGAACTGACTTTCACACACGCTTTACTGGAACGGAGCAGGTGATGTCATGCCTCAAATCATTCTGTAATGTGGTTAAATGTTCAACTATCACCTCATGCTCCACATCATCCCGTCTGACACACATGTATTTCCCCTGCACACACAGATCTTCGGCTTGTGGATGATGTCAAACTCAATTCAGCAGAAAAAAACCCTGTTCACTTCAGTCGCTCTTCTAAAGATTCATCCGATCTGAAATGCTGCAAGTAAGAAGTATTGTTTATTGTTAGTTCATGTTAAAGGGGACCTGTTACACCTCTTTCACAAGATGTAATATAAGTCTCTGGTGTCTCCAGAATGTGTGAAGTTTCAGCTCAAAATCCCCCACAGATCATTTATTATAGCTTGTCAAATTTGCCCCTATTTGGGTGTGAGCAAAAACACGCCGTTTTTGTGTGTGTCCCTTTAAATGCAAATGAGCTGCTGCTCCAGAAGAGGGCGGAGCTTTAACAGCTCAACAACAACAAAGCTGGAGAATCTCACGCAGACAAAATGACGAAAGTGTTCAGCCTTACATTGTTCAAACCGGAGTCGACACTGATGGAGAGACTCAGGAAGAAGTTACAACTTTTAGACGTTTCTGAATGGTTAGTGTATAAATTGATGTAGTTGCTGTGGAGTTGATTCAGTTGATTTGCAGATGTTGTTTATGATCAAACAGCAACATTTCACACTAACTAAAGTTAAAAAAGTCAAATCATAATCAACCACCCCTTTAAATGTGTTACTGTAACAAATGAAACTCTATTTGTAAAGTGTTACCTATAAAATATATGCAATAAAAAGCAAGAAAGCACAATTCATAACCAGTGCAAGAAGAGCCCTAAAACCCATATGTCTGAAATTTGTATTTGAAAACGAGAAAATGAAAATATGAATGAAGAACCTCATTTTATGCAGTGCGTTCAACACTAGATCTATTGTTTTGGCATTTAAAACAGTGCAAACTTATTTTTGTCAAATGCTTTGCTTGTTGCATCTTTCTTTACAATTTGATTGTATGCACTGAAAAAATGTCTAAATTAACAGCTTTTATTCAAGTCAAAAATATTATGTTCCTGATTCAACCTAAATACATTAATTACCAAATACCAATTGCAGGTTTTGAGTTTTTACAGTGTATTTTACATGATCAAATACTCTTTGAGGTCAGTTTGTGCTGCTTTAGCCTGAACTCTTTGCATTGAGAACTGTTGCAGTATCTGATAGTTGGAGGTTAATCGGGTTGGTTAACTCTGTCTATCTGAGTTGTCGATGATCCGTCTGGCCGGAGTTGATTGACAATACTTTTGTTTTCCATGTATTAAAGAATCTGACATCATTTCTCAAACCAATGACCCTTCCATAACGTCTGTCTGGACAAGGACGCATGATCAACACGTCCTCGCCATGAATCGTTCATGGTTCACACACACTGACTTTGGAAAGTCTCTCAGCTGCTGGTTTAAATAATTAATGGCATATACATTAAGAGACCTTCATGGATTGATACGCAGTGTGAATCTCCTCTTAATATGGCTCACATTTCACTGACTTCTGGAATGGAAATGATTGATTTTTCCTCTCTGTCTTTAATATCGACAGTCTTTTGCAGATTAATAATTTAGAGTTATACCGCACAACACCTCCGCCATATTCATTACAGTAACTCAAGCATGTTGTTGCATTCTTTTTTATCGTTGCAGCATGATAATATGACCATTATTTGAAACTGAGCGAACTGAATAAATGAACAGTCTAAGATAATCTGCGCAGATAGACGCGCGTTATGTTGCGTTGTGATATATCACACGTACAGCGGCGCTGCGATTGTGTGCTCGTGTCTGGCAGGGCGAGTGACTTTCTCTGCTGGACTGTCGGCAGGTTTCTCGTGAAGGTATTACTCTGGTGAAATGAGAAGCGGCTTTACTGAGGTCAGTCTCTGATTACCTGTCCCCACCCCGGGTCAAATGACTCTTAAATGTGTTGTTTACACTTCTACCTCATCTGACTCTGGTCTGAGCCCAAACGTCTCAGCGATACACTCTAGACATATGCACAACTGTCATGTAGTTGGCTGATAATGATAATACTTCATTTGTACATTGTATAAAATGATTTTTCACTTTTTTAAATAGATTTTCATCTTTCTTTGCACACATTTATGAAATTTACTTGTAATTTCTGAGTGGGAATTGTTTCAAAGTAAATCCTACTCTAAATTTTTCTCAGTGTACACTGTAAAAAAAAAAAATTTAAAAAATAAATATATATATATATTATATAAGTTTTATAAGATTTTCACATTTTCACTTGCTGTTTCTTTGCAAGTATTTGTGAAAATTAATAGAAATTTCTGAGTGTAAATTGTTTCAAAGTAAATCCTACAACAAAGTTGTAAACAAAGTTTTACAAGAAAATAATATTTCAGTCTTTCTACTTCAAAATTTCAAACACAAATCAATGTGTTACTTGCCATTTCTATGTAATTATTTGTCAAATTTACTTGCAATTTCTGAGTTTAAATTGTTTCAAAGTAAATCCTACACAATTTTTTAAGTGTACACTGTAAAAGAAAAATGATTCTTCGAAGTTGTAAATAAAACAGATTATTGGAGTATAAGAAAACACTATTTCAGTCTTTTTTCAGTGTCTCATTTAAGTAAATTTGCAGTTTATTTGTAATTATTTGTGAAATTTACTTAATTTCTGAGTGAAAATTGTTTAAAAGTAAATCCTACAACATTTTTAATGTAAACTGTAAAAAAAAATGAATCTTCAAAGTTGTAAACAAAGTTTATAATAATATTTCAGTCTACTTTAAAATTTCACATTTAATTCGAGTTATTTTCCGTTTCTTTGTATTTGTTTTTTGAAATTTACTTGCAAGTTCTGAGTGAAAATTGTTTCAAAGTAAATCCTATTCTAAATTTTTCTCAGTGTACACTGTAAAATATATATATATAAGTTTTATAAGATTTTCACGTTTTCACTTGCTGTTTCTTTGCAAGTATTTGTGAAAATTAATAGAAATTTCTGAGTGGAAATTGTTTCAATGTAAATCCTATAACAAAGTTGTAAACAAAGTTTTACAAGAAAATAATATTTCAGTCTTTCTACTTCAAAATTTCAAACACAAATCAATGTTACTTGCCATTTCTATGTAATTATTTGTCAAATTTACTTGTAATTTCTGAGTGGGAATTTTCTCAGTGTACACTGTAAAAAAAAAATAAATAAAAAAATTAAAAAAAAAAAAATATATATATATATATATATAAGTTTTATAAGATTTTCACGCTTTCACTTGATGTTTCTTTGCAAGTATTTGTGAAAATTAATAGAAATTTCTGAGTGTAAATTGTTTCAAAGTAAATCCTACAACAAAGTTGTAAACAATGTGTTACTTGCCATTTCTATGTAATTATTTGTCAAATTTACTTGCAATTTCTGAGTTTAAATTGTTTCAAAGTAAATCCTACACAATTTTTTAAGTGTACACTGTAAAAGAAAAATGATTCTTCGAAGTTGTAAATAAAACAGATTATTGGAGTATAAGAAAACACTATTTCAGTCTTTTTTTACAGGTAAGTAAATTTGCAGTTTATTTGTAATTATTTGTGAAATTTACTTAATTTCTGAGTGAAAATTGTTTAAAAGTAAATCCTACAACATTTTTAATGTAAACTGTAAAAAAAATGAATCTTCAAAGTTGTAAACAAAGTTTATAACAATATTTCAGTCTACTTTAAAATTTCACATTTAATTCAATAGTTATTTTCCGTTTCTTTGTATTTGTTTGTGAAATTTACTTGCAAGTTCTGAGTGAAAATTGTTTCAAAGTAAATCCTACACAATAATATTTCTACTTCAAAATTTCACATTTAGTTCTGTGTTACTTGCCATTTCTTTGTAATTCTTTGTGAAATTTACTTGTAATTTCTGAGTGAAAATACCACCAATTCTTGAAGATGGAAATAAAGCAGATAATTTGATTACATTTTAGAAGAAAATAATATATCCGTCTTTCTACATCAAAATTTCACATTTAATTCAATGTTAATACTTCATTTGCACACTGATTTTTCCAAGTTTTAAATAAATTTTAGTTTAATTCAATGTTACCATTCTTTGTGTTTATGATAGAAAGTTGTTTTAAAGCTCTACAGAAGAAAGAGTCATTATTCAGTTCAATGTTGATTCAGTTCAGTTCAATAACTGTGTCGATGTTGCAAAGTTATTCAACTCAGTTCTGTTTTGTTCTCGTCCGATAGTGTCAGTGCGGTAATTTCGATAATATTACTGAACAACAACTGTCTGTTAAACACCAAGGGAGTTACTGTTAACTTTAGTTCTTTGCAGAGGAAATGACCTCATTCATCATAACATTATTAGCCACAACACACAAACGTATGAGCTCATCTTAAATGTATGACATCTGTGTGTGATAATCACATATGATTGTTCTTGGAGAGACGACATGATTAACAAACAGCAAAACAGGAGATTAGAGTATGAGTTTAATAAACAGAGCTGTTGAAAAGTGTTTTATTATGAGATCATTTTGTGTAAATCAAGCTTTTTCGGGTTAGTTCATCCCCAGAATACATTCTGTCATCATTTACTGACTCTCATGTCACTCTCAACCTGTGTGACTTAATTTACTGAAAAATCTGGTTTTTACACAGATAAAATTCACAAATAACTACAAAGAAGTGGCAAGTAACACATTATTTTTTACAGTGTGGATCATGAAAGATATTATATGCACAATATGTCCAAACATCCATTTTTCATAAAGAAAGTGGATTGCGATTTTTATATTGAGTTTATTTGTAAGCACTTTTTTTTTTACAATACATATTGTTTCAAATCAGCAGAAAATGCATTTCATTTCATTTCAATGTTACTCTATAAACAATCAAAATCCACAGTATATATGTATACAGTATATATGTCAATATCAAATTTTAAACTTTTAATTAAGATTTCAACTAAACAAAACAATGCTTTACTAAGTTTTGTTCTTTTATTTTCACAAAACATTCATATAATTTCAAGAAGTCTGAAATAATATTTTCTTGTAAAACCTACTCCAATAAAGTTTGAAAAATATTTTTGTACAGTGTGGATCACAAACTGATTTAATATTGACATGCTTCAAAAAGAACAACATTCAATTCAAGTTTATTTGTATACACTTTTCACAATACATATAGCAGCTTTAAAGTAGAAAATTAGGTTTGTTTAAATGTTACAATCAGCAATCAAAATTATAATCTATATTCTGTATATTCTAATAACATGTCTTCTGAAGTCAGTGTTGACTTTTAAACTTTTACATTTAAAAATTTTATATTTTTTATACGTTTATCATTTCACAAAACTGTCACATGACCTCAGTTTTGCTTTGTGGAGTTTTATTGCATTTTGTTCCGTTTTGTTTTATGGCTTATTATCTTGATGGTGACATTTTGTTGAATTTCTTGGTGTTTTGCTGCAATTTGTGGCGTTTTGTTTTTTAATGATGTTTTGTTTTATGGCATTTTGTGGCATTTTGTTTTATGATGTTTAGTGGCATTTTGTTGCATTTTGTGACTTTTTTTTTTTTTTGCATTTTATGGCATTTTGTTCCATTTTGTTTTATGGTGTTTTGTGCCGTTTTGTGGCGTTTGGTTTTATGGTGTTTTGATTTGTTATAAACTTGCAATTGAAAAAGCCTAAATTGTGAGATAAAAAAAGTCGCAATTAGCCATAGATTATAGTATGATTTAATTGCAAAATTTATTATGCGAAACATCTCAGACAAAAGACCTACAGGTTTGTAATTACATGAGTGTGAGTAATTTTTTTATTTATTTATTTATTTTTGTGGCCTTTTTAGGAGAACAATTCCTTTAAGAATGATTGAGCTGCTTCAGCAAAGCTATCTATAGCATATGACTGGGAATTTCCCAAGCCAAACACAAGGAGAATATTTGGAGAGCCAGAGTAATCTGCTATTCACCGCACAGTGACTCATCAGATGCCATTAGCATGTGAATGTGCTGCTGACCACAGTCTCTCTTAGTATACACACACACACACACACACACACACACACGGAGAGAGATGCCAGGTAAACACCCCTGGGACAGGTAAACTTGTTGACTCACTGGTAGAAAGAAGATATTAGAGAGCTTTTTTGTTTAATAGCTCCTGCATTTTTCAGGAGTGGGGTTTGAGTTACTGCTGGCAGAGAGCCGGCATCGTCTGGCGGGAGGGAAGGTGGATAATTATTCTCACGGCTGTAAGTACAAATTGCCCAGAATGACTCCGTCGCCGGCATCCTGAACGCAACCGTACACACTTCAGGACGTCAGCCTGGAATATTTTACTTGAATTATCATAAATATGAATTCACAAAAGCATTTGATTGGCCTATTAAGAGCCTGCGATGAGACTGTCAGATTTCAGACGAATCAAAACACTTTCCATTTCACAAATCACAGTCAGTTACAGTAACACTCAAATGCTGTGTAATGATTTTGAAATAATGCGTCTTGTTTGTTAACTTCCCTATTAGTGGTCTAGTTCCTGAAGGTTGCATGATCCACTTTAGCTGTGCAACTATAAAGAACTTGAAAGGTTAAAGGTGAGTTTGACGTGTCTATAAAGAGGCCGTGAGAGTGTGAGCGAGTCATTGTGTGGATTTGTGCTGTAATTGTTTTATTGCTCGACGGAATGAAGATAATTAACATTTAGAGTCGCGGTTCTCCACCTGTTTAACTTCAGGATTTAGATTTTGTATGGACGTCACGTAGCCGACACAGTACCAACATTAGGGTACATAGGTGTGTGTGTGTGTGTTTCAGTGTTTGGACTCTGTGTGGTGTCAAGACTGGGCCCGTCTCCTCCTAACAGTGTTGGCCAATAATGTGCCTGATTAAATATTGATGGTGGCAGATACATGTTTAGTAGCTGGACTAAAGCCTGACACCAGATCCGATCCGATCCGATCCGCTCCGGCCGGAATAATGAGCAGCTGTTGAGAGACGCTTTCACAGTGTTTAGAGCCGCGCTCATGTCAGCTCATTTTCAACCATTCACGCCGAATTAACCCGTAAATAAACTTCAGAAGAGGATGTGCTTTAATAAACATCCTGCATGCATAAACTCATTTATTTGACAATATTGTGTCAACCCAGCTAGAAAATTTTTATGTTCTTGGAATTAAAAAGTTAAGAGTCAAACTGCTCGACTAAAGCAAACACTGACATCAAACCAAACAGACATCAACATCTAAAAGTTTTTTTTATCTTAATAAGAACTTTTATACACATATGACAGAAATAAATATCAATCTGGTTTATAATAAGTGACGCTGCTAATGCTGTTTTTGGAGTTGCTTAATGACGTTGGAGCTTGATGTCAAATAAAAGTTGGGTCAACCTGATTTTTAAAGGTTCCCTAGAACCAGTTTTTACAAGATGTAATATAAGTCTAAGGTGTCCCCTGAATGTGTCTGTGAAGTTTCAGCTCAAAATACCCCATAGATTTTTTTAATAAATTTTTTAACTGCCTATTTTGGGGCATCATTAACTATGCACCGATTCAGCGCGCGGCCCCTTTAAATCTAGCGCTCCCTGCTCCCTTGCTTGCTTACCTAGTCTGATGATTCAGCTGTGCACAGATCCAGACGTTAATACTGGCTGCCCTTGTCTAATGCTTTGAACATGGGCTGGCATATGCAAATATTGGGGGCGTACATATTAATGATCCTGACTGTTACGTAACAGTCGGTGTTATGTTGAGATTCGCCTGTTCTTCGGAGGTCTTTTAAACAAATGAGATTTATATAAGAAGGAGGAAACAATGGAGTTTGAGACTCACTGTATGTCATTTCCATGTACTGAACTCTTGTTATTCAACTATGCCAAGATAAATTCAATTTTTGATTCCAGGGCACCTTTAACCAAAATTTGACATCTGAGCGACATTGGAGTCCACATCCAGTGCAGCTGGGAAACTTTATAAGAATGTTAGGGGATAATGTTCTGCTAATGTTATCTCTAAACATGTTTAGAATGTTTTTATAGAATATTATCCTACATTTTAGCAGAATATTCTGGGAACAAAAATTAAACTTGCCACTGAAAACACTCCCTGAACATAGCATAATGTTCTCAGAACATTCTTAGAACAATAAAATTTCTAGCTGGGAAAGCAACTTTATAGACAATGCTAGATTCAGTGTTACGAATTAGGAAGTATTTACAAATGAGTTAGTCAAAGTAATATACAGCTATAATATAGTACTGTATGTGGTTAGTTAACTTTATGTATTCAGATAATGAACATGTTAGGCAGCGATTACTACTTTTGCTCATAATTATTACCATATAAGGATAATAAGTTTTGTATGTCGATCCAAAGTTGGCATCATCTGAAGTCTTCCCAATATGAGCCGGTAATACTTTCCAGTAGGGTTGCTCATTGCTAGTTAATGTTAGAGACCTTATTGTAAAGTGTTACCTTTGAGCCATAACCACAGACAGACCTCCACTCTGAAAATACTCATTTAATAAGGAGTATGATTATTATTGTTAGCATTAGTAAAGCATTAGTTCTGCTTTTCATGGTTGTGTTTTAATTTGTTAACTCCACTGGATCTGCCGCTGGTCAGTCTTCTCTGGTGGTCTATTGTTGAAACTCAGCTGGAGGCTGATGAGTCAGAATGGGACACAGACACACACATACACTCACGCACACACTCACACACACATTTAACCTTTAATCATTTCTCCAAAGCGACTTACAAATGAGAACAATAGAAGCATTCAGATCAACAAGAGGGCAACAGTATGCATGTGCCGTATCAAGTCCCAGTTATTCCAACAAAGTGCACATAGCAAAAGTAAATAAATAGACAGAATAGAAACAGAAAAAGTAAGTGCTAATATTACTGGGTCAAGTGTTGATGAAAAAGATGTGTCTTTAGCCGTTTTGTGAACATGGCTAAAGACTCAGCAGTTCAGGTTGAGTTAGGCATGTCATTCCACCAGCAGGGAACAGACAAGGAAAGAGTGATTTTGTGCCTCTTTGTGATTGCATTGTTCACTTGCAGAACGCAAGCTTCAGGAGGACACATATAGGTCTGAAGTAGTGGGTTTAGGTATAGGGGTCAGAGCCAGTGGCAGTTCTGTCTTCACAAGGTTGAGTTGAAGGTGTTGGTCCTTCATCCAGAAAGAAATGTCTGTCAGGCAGGCTGAGATGCGAGCAGCTACCTTCAGATCATCTGAATGGAATGAGAGTAGAGTTGTGTCTTCAGCATAGCAGTGATAGGAAAAACTATGTTTCTGAAAGAGAGATCCTAGTGAGTTTATGTAGATAGAGAAGACAAGCGGTCCCAGCACTGATCCCTGAGGCATCATCTTCATCAGATCATCTTCATCAGATCATCCGGCTGGAATGAGAGTAGAGTTGTGTGTCTTCAGCATAGCACTGATAGGAAAAACCATGTTTCTGAAAGAGAGATCCTAGTGATTTCATGTAGATGGAGAATAGAAGCGGTCCCAGCACTGAGCCCTGAGGCACTCCAGTATGATCTGTGAAGCTTAAACGATCATCCATCACCACTCCAAGGTTTCTGGCTGTCCTGGATGGAGTTATGGTTGACAAACCTAGTTGAATGGAGAGGTTATGATGAAGTGTTGGGTTGGCTGCGACAACAAGCAGTTCTGTCTTGGCAAGGTTGAGTTGAAGGTGGTGGACCTTCATCCAGCAAGAAATGTCTGTCAGGCAGGCTGAGATGCTGGAATGAGAGGTAGAGTTGTGTGTCTTCAGCATAGCACTGATAGGAAAAACCATGTTTCTGAAAGAGAGATCCTAGTGATGATATGTAGATGGAGAAGAGAAGCGGTCCCAGCACTGAGCCCTGAGGCACTCCAGTAGATAGATGTTGTGACTTACTTTACTTCACTTGCAGAACACAAGCTTCTGGAGGACACATAGGTCTGAAGTAGTGAGTTTAGGTATAGGAGTGTAGAGCCAGTGGTTGTTCTGTAGGCAAACATCAGAGCCTTGAATTTGATGTGAGCGGCTGTTGGCAACAAGTTGTGTGTCTTCAGCATAGCACTGATAGGAAAAACCATGTTTCTGAAAGAGAGATCCTAGTGATGACATGTAGATGGAGAAGAGAAGCGGTCCCAGCACTGAGCCCTGAGGTACCCCAGTAGATAGATGTGTGACTTACTTCACTTCATTTGCAGAACACAAGCTTCTGGAGGACACATAGGTCTGAAGTAGTGAGTTTAGGTATAGGGGTGTAGAGCCAGTGGTTGTTCTGTAGGCAAACATCAGAACCTTGAATTTGATGCGAGCAGCTATTGGCAACAAGTTTATGAAGAGAGGTGTGAAGTGCTCTCTTCGGCTCACTAAAGACTCTTTCTGCAGCATTCTGGATCAGTTGCAGAGGTTTGACAGTACATGCTGGAAGGCCTGCCAAGAGAGCTTTACAATAGTCCAGTCTGGATAGAACAAGAGCTTGGACGAGGAGTTGTGTGGAATGCTCTGAAAGGAAGGGTCTAATCTTCCTAATGTTGTATAAGGCAAATTTGCAGGACCGGGCCGTTGTAGCAATATGATCTGTGAAGCTTAAACGATCATCCATCACCACTCCAAGGTTTCTGGCTGTCCTGGATGGAGTTATGGTTGACAAACCTAGTTGAATGGAGAAGTTATGATTAAGTATTGGGTTGGCTGTGACAACAAGCAGTTCTGTCTTGGCAAGGTTGAGTTGAAGGTGGTGGACCTTCATCCAGCAAGAAATGTCTGTCAGGCAGGCTGAGATGCTGGAATGAGAGGTAGAGTTGTGTGTCTTCAGCATAGCACTGATAGGAAAAACCATGTTTCTGAAAGAGAGATCCTAGTGATGATATGTAGATGGAGAAGAGAAGTGGTCCCAGCACTGAGCCCTGAGGTACCCCAGTAGATAGATGTGTGACTTACTTCACTTCATTTGCAGAACACAAGCTTCTGGAGGACACATAGGTCTGAAGTAGTGAGTTTAGGTATAGGGGTGTAGAGCCAGTGGTTGTTCTGTAGGCAAACATCAGAACCTTGAATTTGATGCGAGCAGCTATTGGCAACAAGTTTATGAAGAGAGGTGTGAAGTGCTCTCTCTTCGGCTCACTAAAGACTCTTTCTGCAGCATTCTGGATCAGTTGCAGAGGTTTGACAGTACATGCTGGAAGGCCTGCCAAGAGAGCTTTACAATAGTCCAGTCTGGATAGAACAAGATCTTGAATTGGAATTGGTGTGGAATGCTCCAAAAGGAAGGGTCTAATCTTCCTAATGTTGTATAAGGCAAATTTGCAGGACCGGGCCGTTGTAGCAATATGATCTGTGAAGCTTAAACGATCATCCATCACCACTCCAAGGTTTCTGGCTGTCCTGGATGGAGTTATGGTTGACAAACCTAGTTGAATGGAGAAGTTATTATTAAGTATTGGGTTGGCTGTGACAACAAGCAGTTCTGTCTTGGCAAGGTTGAGTTGAAGGTGGTGGTCCTTCATCCAGCAAGAAATGTCTGTCAGGCAGGCTGAGATGCTGGAATGAGAGGTAGGGTTGTGTGTCTTCAGCATAGTACTGATAGGAAAAACCATGTTTCTGAAAGAGAGATCCTAGTGATGACATGTAGATGGAGAATAGAAGCGGTCCCAGCACTGAGCCCTGAGGCACTCCAGTAGATAGATGTTGTGACTTACTTTACTTCACTTGCAGAACACAAGCTTCTGGAGGACACATAGGTCTGAAGTAGTGAGTTTAGGTATAGGAGTGTAGAGCCAGTGGTTGTTCTGTAGGCAAACATCAGAGCCTTGAATTTGATGCGAGCGGCTGTTGGCAACAAGTTGTGTGTCTTCAGCATAGCACTGATAGGAAAAACCATGTTTCTGAAAGAGAGATCCTAGTGATGACATGTAGATGGAGAAGAGAAGCGGTCCCAGCACTGAGCCCTGAGGTACCCCAGTAGCAAGATGATGCGACTTATACCCTGAAGGACCTACCTGAGAGGTAAGACTCGAACCACAGGCTTCAGTAGAGCAGGGCAGTCTCAGTTGAGTGTGCCACTCTTGAAGCCAGACTGGTGGTTGTCCAGGAGGTTGTTCTGTGTGAGATAAGTAGACAGTTGGTTGAACACAACTCTCTCAAGTGTCTTTGCAATGAATGGAAGAAGGGATACCGGTCTGTAGTTTTCTAAAAGTGCTGGAGAGGGCTATTAGAGTTGATGTGAGGATGAGGGGCAAAGATGAGAAGAGAAGGTTTTGAAAAGCGTGTGAGAATCAGGAGAATTGTTCATTTTATTGTGATTGTGTATGTGGTTTTAGCATTAGAGAAATTTGCAGAGAAGGAAGAGAGGAGTGACTGATAAGCTAAGATCGGTAGGATCTTTCGATTTGCGCCACTTCCTCTCACACACACACACACACACACACTCAAGGCAAAAATTCGCAATTACCTTTTTATTTTTTGATCCTCTGGCATAAACAAGCTTCCATGTGCTTTAAACTTTAACATTAGTTAACTAACAATGATCATACTTCTTATGAATCTTAGTTAATGTTAATCAACATTTACTAACATAATTTTTAAAATCATTGTTAACATTATTTAATTCACTGTGAACTAACATGAGCAAACAATGAAGTATTTTTATTAACTAACATTAACTAAGATTAATAAATGCTGTAAAATATGTATTTTCATGTAGTGCATTAACTAAAGTTAACGAATGGGACCTTATTGGTACACAAGCATTTACTGTCTGTCCTGTATAAATTACACTGATATAGATCAAATTATTCATATGCACATCTAATTGGTCTTTTTCATGTAATATTTAACTCTGAAGTGTCTATATAATTGTATTATTTAAATTGCTTACATTGTTTGATGCATCAGAAAGCTGTTTTCCCGTCATGTTTCCAAAGCTATTGTTCTACACTTCAAATGCCAAGTGTTTTGCAAATCAGTGGTTGTTTCTCAGGATTATTGAGGCTGATTTAAGTGGGAAACAAGGAAGATTTCAAACCTGTAAATCCAGTTCTGTGTCTCTGAGGTCAAAGTAACAAAGGACAGAACCACAGGTGGTGATTAGTGCTGAAGATCTGTGAACATGATGGAACAAGTCGGACAGGAACGACAGCAGAATTAAGATCGTCTGCATCGCTGATGGCAGATCAACCACCTTCAGAGACTCACTGTTGAACAAACACATTAAACTAGACTGAGGTCAGATCCTGAAAAGATGCTGAACTTTGACCTGCAGCTGCTGAAACACACATAGGAGGAGATGCTTTTACATGAAAAGTCCCTCGTTTTTGTCATTTCCACCATGTTTCAAATCAAAAGTTGTATCTGTTAATATTATTTAATGAATCCCAGCTAACATTAACAAAGATTCTGCAACAAATGCATCGCTTGTTGTTTGTTAATGTTGTTAATGCATTCAGTAACAGTAACTAATGGGACTTTATTGTAGTGTTACCGGCTAGTTTCACACGTTATTAAATAATGTTTTAAGGACAAAAGTACATGAAACTGACAATAAAATGTGATTTTTGTCTTTGATTTGTCTTGTTTTTCTTCACATATCACGTCTTATATTTTATCTCAAGCTCTTGACTAAAGCTGTTGTCTTCGTGGGAAGTGCACTAACTTTTTGTGATAAGTGCACTAACTTTTAAGAAAACGGTTAAATTTTGTTTTAAGGTGTTCTTGTTATGGTTTAATTATACATTTGCATACAGTAATATCAATTAACAACATGTACTTACTCTAAGGGTTAGAAATAGGGTTTGGTTAAGGGTTAGTTGCTTATAATTATGCATAATTTACTGTTATTACTACATTAAGTACATATAATGTGTAACAAGGACAAAATAATAGTGTTACCAAGAAAACTTTATTAGAGGCAAAATTGTTCTTGAGACGAAGGTGATGCCAGAACAGAAGGATCGTCATATTTTGTGTAAAAATTTATCATTTGTTGTTTCACACAAAAAATTTTGTTTATATTTTATAGGTTTTTTTTTTAACTAAATTAATATTGGATTGGATTTTTCAAATTTTAATACATGAATATATATATATATATATGGTATATTATATGTATATTTTGTATTTATTTTTTCAAATGAGGAAAAACAATAATTGTTTTTATTTAAAAAATGTCACCGTGACATATATCAAAATGACTTTTAAAGCAGGTATTGAAAACATCATCATTGTTATTTAAATCTTAACTCACATTTTTAATGTATTTTTGAAAAACTCATATAGTCTCAGAAAAGTCTGTGGAAATGGAGCCGAATGAACTTGGTTAATATAAAGGAATTTTCGAATGCCTGTACACATCCTGGCAGAAAACGACCAGTTTGTGTACTGATGTTTTGCACAGATGCAGACAGAAGCGAGCGTCACAGATGTGTTGATGTGTTGGGTCTGAACAGATGTGCTCTCTCATCTGGCAGGTTGAATCAGAGTGTCGGTGTGTGTGAAACGGCCGCTTGTTTTCCAGACGGTCTCTGCTCTTCTGTCTGGCGCTCTGTTACCTGTGCAGATCGGGTGTCATTGCTTTAATAAGAGAGAGACGCACACATCTCCCGCTATCTGTCTGTCTGTCTGAGGGTGGCAGGGGTCACGTGACCCACATGACCCTCCCCGCCCGCCCGCTTCAATTATTCACGCCAGCTTCACCCGAGATGACTGACAGCCGCGGGCTCGTCCCGGCCTGATCTCGCTCCATGACCACCCTGTCAACTTGTCAGCATTCCTCATTTTTGTTTAAAGTTCTTCATCTAATATATTTATATTTTATTTAAGTTTTATTTCAGTCAATAGTTTTAGTTTAACAGTAATAACCCTGATAGTGGCATCATGTGAATCGCCTTAAATGAGGGTGAAAAATCACACAGAAATGATGTTTTTTCTTCTTAATGTCTGATATCATTAATGAAGATGTCAGCGTGTGGAGCGTTTCCATGAGCTCAGAGAGGATGAAGGTCAAACAGGAGGGAATGACCCTGTGTGATCACTGCAGATGGGCAGAAGGCTGATCACAGGTCAGTGTGTGTCGACTCAAGGGCTCTTCACAGAGACTTTTCTGCCAAACCCCGAATGGTTGATGTGCTCGTGTGGTTGCTATGGAGCTCGTCCAATTAGAACAGCCGGAAAACCCTTGACTGGTCTCCAGGCAGGATTCACGTGCTCAGTGTTTTGGTGGGAACTGAGAAACTTTTACCATTTATTTTATTTTATTTTTTTATTTTATTTTATTTTATTTTATTTTTTATTATTATTTTATTTTATTATTTTATTTTAATTAAATTTTTTTATTTGATCATTTTTGTATTTTATTTTTATTTTGATTGTTTTTGTATTATATTGCATTTTATTTAATTACATTGTTTTTTTTTTGTTTTTTTATTTTACTTAATTTTTGTATTTTATTCCATTGCATTTTTATATTTTATTGCATTGCATTTTTGTATTATTTTATTTTATTTTATTTTATTTTTAATTGATCATTTTTGTATTTTATTTATTGTATTTCTGTATATTATTGCATTGAATTGCATTGCATTTTATTTTATTGCATTGTTTTTTATTGTATTTTACTATTTTTTTATTTTATTCCATTGCATTTTTATATTTTATTGCGTTGCTTTATTTTATTTTATTTTATTTTTAATTGATCATTTTTGTACTTTATTGCATTGCATTTTTATATTTTATTGCATTGCATTATCTTTATTTTATTTTATTATTAATTTATATTTTTTGTATTTTATTGCATTGCATTGCATATTATTCCATTGATTTTTATTTTATTTTTCTTAATTTTTGTATTTTATTGCATTGCATTTTTTTATTACTTTGCAATTTTTTTATTTATCATTTATTATATTTTATTGCATTGCATTATCTTTATTTTTTATTTTATTATTAATTTATATTTTTTGTATTTTATTTTATTGCATTGCATTTTATTCCATTGATTTTTATTTTATTTTTTTTAATTTTGTATTTTATTGCATTGCATTTCTTTTTTTTTTTATTACTTTGCAATTTTTTTATCATTTATTATATTTTATTGCATTGCATTGCATTGCATTTTTTTTTTTTAATGTAGAGTTGTGTAAGTGCAATTTAAATGTTTATAAAGTGACTAATGATTTGGCAGTGTAAAGGCAATAAAGCACCTTGTATCAAAGTCATTGGAGTCTTTAGAGAGAGTTCACATGGTGCAGAGCTGTAGAGGAAGTGGAGCATGTGATTGTGCAGCCGTGTGTGTGTGTGTGTGTGTGTGTGTGTGTGTGAGAGGGAGAGTGAGTGAGTTCTCTTCTCTTCTCTCTCTGTTTCTTGGCTGTGGTTTCTGATGCAATCATAAATGATGTGAGTAAAGCCTCATCTGACTCCTCGACCTGCAGAGGAACTGTGTTTCTATCCGCCCGCCGCACTGGACCAATGATGGTGCTGTTGCCATCAGAGCAGAGCGGCGATCAGACGCCCGCCCCGGCCTGCTGTTGCCATAGAAACAGAGTTAGTTCAGTCAAACGAGCCCCATGAATCATTCAACTTAGTTTCAGCTCAACATTATAAAGGCAAACACACTAATGACGTTGTCACATCAAACCCAACACATCCTCCTCCACAGCTGATCTGTGCAGTGATATTTATTATTCATACTGCTGTATGTTTACATTGATCTCCAGCAAGTTTCTCTTGGGCTACACACGTTTAAGTCAATACTTCTGATCAATTACACATCTCATCCACACTATAGACTCGGATCTTAATGAAGGCGTTTTAACCAGGACTGATGTGTGAAACAAATCAATTTTTTTTTTTAAAAAAGATATTCTGTATATTTTAAAGTCTGTTTCTAAATGTGGTTAATTTTGATACTCACATTTTTGTATTTTATACCATTGCATTTTTATATTTTATTGCATTTGCATTTTTGTATTATTTTATTTTATTATTCCATTTTATTTTATTTTATTTTTAATTGATCATTTTGTATTTTATTGCATTGCATTTTTGTAGTATTGTATTTTATTTTTAATTGATAATTTTTTTTTATATTATTGCATTGTTTATTTTGTTATTTTATTTAATTTTTGTATTTTACTTCATTGCATTTTTATATTTTATTGCATTGCATTATTTTTATTTTATTTTTAATTGATAATTTTTGCATTTTTATTGCATTTTATTTTATTGCATTGATTTTTATTGATATTATTATATTTTATTTCATTACATTGCATTTTTGTGTTTTGTTTTTATTTTATTTTATTTTTAAGATTTATATTTTTAGATTTTATTCCACTGCATTGCATTTATTTTTTATGTAGAGTATATTATGCATGTAGAGTTGTTTACATTTTTTATTTTTATTTTATTGCATTGCATTTAATTTTATTGCATTTTACTTTATTAAATTGTATCTACAGGTGTTTACATTAAATTTAAATGTATGTATGTGTGTGTATATATAACGTTACTAATATTATTTCTAACATTATGTCTAATGTTATTAAATGTTAATTTTAACCAGCGGTCTATGGACTGATATATAATAAATTGTAAAAATATATTCTGTATATTTTAAAGTCTGTTTCTAACCACATTGCATTACATCACATTTTAATTTTAATGCATTTATTTTTATTAAATTGCATGTAGAGGAGTGTCCATGCAATTGAACAGTATGTTACTAATATTATTTCTAACTTTATTTCTAAGGTTATATAATGTATTTTCAACCGAGGTCCTTGTTCTATTCATTTGTTCCTCTTATATTTGTTCTGATCTTAAGAAACGTCCTCTTATATTTGTTTTGTAGCATGTAAAAGTAGATTTATAGCATATAAAAGCATCATTAAACAGAAAGGCAAACGTTTCTGTCTCACGATAGCGTCTCTGGTCTGAAGATAGATCTAAATCAGCGCTGAAGCTCTTCAGTGATCTCCTCGGTGAGAACGGGTCAGGATACGCTGTGAACGCTGACTGATTGATCAAACTCACAGGAGTCAGTCTGTGTTTGTTCAGCGTCTGCCGCTCTGCTGCTATTTCATCCCATGTTTATGAATTTATGATAGTGAAGAGCGAGATAAGATGTCTGAAACAGATGCATGTACGACAGCTCATGGAGACGGTCACATGCTCTTATATAATCCCACGTTACCAATCAAAACGATAAAGGAGTATAGCTGTGAATGATGTCACATTAGTGTTTACTGAGTTAATCACCTCTAAAACTAGATATTACAGTTCACAAAGAATCTCATATCTACAGATGAGGAACACGCTGGAAATCACCCACAACTTCATGATCTACACGGACAAAAACATCAGATTTTCACTGGAAAATGTTGAAATCTATAGTTTTATCTGTGATTTTAGTGATTGAGCAAGAGTTACTCAGAACAGGATTACAGGGTTACTCTCACTCTGAAAAACTGTGTGTGTGTGTGAGTGTCTGTGTGTGTGTATATATGTGTGAGTGTATATATGTGTGAGTGTCTATGTGTGTGTATGTGTGTGTGTGCTTTTGTTTATATTACATTGTGGGGACCAAATGTCCCCATGATGTAATATAAACCTGAGTTCACCTACATCGTGGGGACCAGCCAGCGGTCCCCACAATGTAAATGGGTTTATAAATCATATAGAATGAGTTTTTGTGAAAAAGTAAAAGTTTGCACAGTTTCCTGTGAGGGTTAGGTTTAGGGGTAGGGGCAGGGTAGGGGGATAGAATGTACAGTTTGTTCAGTGTAAAATGCATTGAAGTCTATGGAAAGTCCCCACAATTCACAAAAACAAACATGTGTGTGTGTGTGTGTGTGTGTGTGTGTGAGTGTGTGTGTTATAGAGATCTGTATCTGTGTCTCAGGCATGAACTTGATCACAGCAGGATGTTTTGGCAGGATTTCAACAAACTCCATCTGAACCTGCAGTCAAACCCGCATCTGCTTCAGGACGAATCAACAGGAGGAGTGAGATTACAGTGTGTGCAGGAAAAGAGTTCATGTTGTCATTTGCTTCTCACACAAATATAAATAGTTTCTGCTTAGTCAAGAATTACTAAATAAACTTAGTGAGGGAAAATCATCATAAACTATATAAAACTTCAATTTAGGTCTTTTTTGTAAGTAAAATAATCCCAATATCTTGTTTAAGAATAAAACTGAACTCTTTAAAATGTTGTCATTATGTAAAACATGACATCAGAGTTGTTTTGTTGCTAAAACACGTCACTCACTCGTGTAAGTTTAGATAAAGGTAACTTAATATATTTGTGCAATTACGCGGTTTGACCCGCGAACACATACATGTCAACCAGACGAGTGTTTGTTTCACTATGTTTGTGTGGTTTCAAATCTGGCCAGACGAATGTCATTTTGACTCTTTCTCTCGCTCTCAACATCTCTTTCTTTCTTCTTTAGTGTGTGATTTTGCTGTTTGAGTTCCAGTTCTTCTCTTTATCAGTGTCAGTGTTTCTGAAACGCCTCCATCATGAGTTTCTTCACAATATTCCTCATTTAAATAATTCATATGCAGAATAAAGGGGCGGGGCCTGGTTGAGTTAGTTAGTAGTGTGTTGAAACTGGCGGTTATGGTAAGGGGCGGGACATTTCCCAAACACCAATCACAACACACTGCTCCAGCCGACCAATCAGAGCACATTGTGCTTTTCAGAAGGAGGGGCTTCATAGAGACAGGAACTAAACAGAGTGTTACTGACAGACTGGGAAGAGAAGAGCTGCAACAATGGAGAATATGAGGAAAATAATCAACATTCAATCAGGAAAACCTGCTCTAGTTCGGCAGAGCCCTGCCCTCTGTGAGGGAATGTGGGCTCATTGTGTGACCCAGCTGTCCAAGTGTTTATTGATCAGTCAAAAGCCCCGAGGGTGGAGAAGGGCAGATCATAACAACCACCACCTGCCCTGCTGCCCCAACCCGGCCGGGACACGCGGTGTTAGTCTGGACACACCTCTGCATCAGCTGTGCTTGGACAGAAAGAGAGGCCGAGCGCAAACTCAAACACTTTTATTACTCAGAGCCGAGATACTAAAGACTCGAAGAGATAGATGACTTTAGATCTATTGTCTGCAGCAGCAAAGACACCAAAATGGTAACTAGTTTGTTGAACCGTTGTCTAAAGATGCTTTTCTACCCCTCTGGAGATAGACAATAAAGCATCTGAATTTGAATGAATTGCTTTTTGCATGATGAGTGTTTATGTGAAAGTTCCAGACAGTTTCTGGTCCCCATTGACTTCCACTGTATTTTTTGGTTACCGACATTCTTCAAAATATCTTCTTTTGTGTTCAGCAGAACAAAGAAACTCATGCAGGTTTGGAACAACTTGAAGGAGAGTAAATGATGACACAATTTTCATTTTTGGGTAAACTATCTCTTTAATTAGACCATATGTAGCCCCGCCCCTCGTTGTCTTTTCCACAGCGATCTTACGGATTTCTGAATGAACTGCTCGTTTTAGAATCTTAATGGCCTACTGGCATTTGTTAAGACATCTGCTTTAAACATTACAATGCTCATGATAACTTTAAAGGGTTAGTTCACCCAAAAATGAAAATGATGTCATTAATGACTCACCCTCATGTCGTTCCACACCCGTAAGACCTTCATTCATCTTCAGAACACAGTTTAAGATATTTTAGATTTAGTCCGAGAGCTTTCTGTCCCTCCATTGAAAATGTATGTACGGTATACTGTCCATGTCCAGAAAGGTAATAAAAACATCATCAAAGTAGTCCATGTGACATCAGTGGGTCAGTTAGAATTTGTTGAAGCATCGAAAATACATTTTGGTACAAAAATAACAAAAACTACGACTTTATTCAGCATTGTATTCTCTTCCGGAATCCTTTCCATTGAATTGATTCCATTGAACTGATTCCATTGAATTGATTCCATTGAACTGATTCCATTGAATTGATTCCATTGAACTGATTCCATTGAATCCTTTCATCTGTTGGCGTTGGTAATGCACTTTTACGTGGTTGTTTTTGGCGATTAGGACATCCGCGACATGCACACTTACGCACCATTTTAAAAAATATAGCAATACCAAAATACAAACAATGTAGAATAGCTTGAATACAGCGTGCGTCTCCCTCAGACTGTAAACGAAGCTCGGGCACACTGGATAACACGTCAGCAGCGTCATGAACCACACTCCGGAGCAGAAGGGGGCGGTAATGCACCAATAAGCTGGATGCCAACCGCCGTAAAACAGGAAAGAAGAAGAAGAAGAAGAAGCGGAGTCATGAACGCGGATTGATAACAGACCCGGAAGAGAATACAATGCTGAATAAAGTCGTAGTTTTTGTTATTTTTGGACCAAAATGTATTTTCGATGCTTCAAAATGTCGCGGATGTCCTAATTGCCAAAAACAACCACGGCGACGTAAAAGTGCATTACCAATGCCGACAGATGAAAGGATTCAATTGAATCAGTTCAATGGAATCAGTTTAATGGAATCAGTTCAATGGAATCAATTCAATTGAATCAATTCAATGGAAAGGATTCCGGAAGAGAAGACAATGCTGAATAAAGTCGTAGTTTTTGTTATTTTTGGACCAAAATGTATTTTCGATGCTTCAAAAACTTCTAACTGACCCACTGATGTCACATGGACTACTTTGATGATGTTTTTATTACCTTTCTGGACATGGACAGTATACCGTACATACATTTTCAATGGAGGAACAGAAAGCTCTCGGACTAAATCTAAAATATCTTAAACTGTGTTCTGAAGATGAACGGAGGTCTTACGGGTTTGGAACGACATGAGGGTGAGTCATTAATGACATCATTTTCATTTTTGGGTGAACTAACCCTTTAATTAACTCTACAACCAGGATTGGGCAAAAATACATCAAAATGTATTTTAAAATAAAATACCTTAATATTAAGTGTATCAAAATAAACTACAAAATACAGCAGCCACACCATGTATCAAAATAAACTACTCTATTTTTGTATTTTAAAAATACCAAAAAATGACATGACATTTCTTCGCAAACCTTCCATCAAGTGGCCTATGTGATCAATCTCTTCACCATTACACTGACTCAGATGATTAAGTAAACAATGTTTGATAGCACCAGCTTTCATGCAATAAATCTGACATATGCAACCAGTTAAAGTCACAATATGTAGGATTTTTGGATTAAAATATCCAAAACCACTAGAACAATGTTATATATTTTGTTGACTTCTGTACTTACATTATCCCAAATGTTTCCAAGAATGTTTAAATCCAATGAAATATGCAATTTTAACCAAATTTAACCGTGTGTCACCTATCAATGACATCCTACCCGCATTATATACTCGATCTCTGGTTTTATTTTGTAGAAACCATGGGCCAAAGACGCATTATATTCCTCATCTGTCTAATAAAACATATATGCGCTGAGAAAGTGCACGGCACATATTTTACATATTCATGTAACCGTCGCTCTCAACGGTGTGGGCGGCGTCAGATGTTCAATAACGGTATATCGCTGGTCTCATATTTCAAACTTCGTTTTACCCCTAAACGAAGAATGAAAAAGAACTTTGTTTGAAGTATACCGGGGCCTTTAGGGTCCAATTCTCACTAATAACTATTAGCAAAGACTTTTTATATATATATATATATATATATATATATAATGACTGGTAAAGTCATTGCATCACTGCAGCTTCCATTAGAAGCTCCGGTTCCTATAGAAACAGTATGCATGCTTTGTAGAGACGCCACTAGGACTGTGCATGCATTAGCTTAATCCAGCCTGAGAGATGCCGTTTTTTGTCATGATTCAAGAGTTTAGAAACAAAATTTATGAGACAGTTGTTGTCAGATTTCATTGGTGATTTCAAATATGAAATTGAATCGAAAGCTTGGTGAACAGCTTTGGAGAATTTGCATTCTTTAAATTGTAATGTTTGACATGCATTCTTTGTAAAGCTGCTTTGAAATGATATGTATCGTGAAAAGCGCTATACAAATAAATGTGAATTGAATTGAATTGAATTGAATTTGATGCTTCCCCATTCAAAGAGATAGGAGCTGCACTTGAATGTCCGAGAGGCGTTTCAAAGATGGCCGCCGAGTGAAATGACTTGTCTTAAAGGGACTTTGGTATTATTAGCATGCATATTATTACTATAATATTGGCTGTTTATTAGTACTTTTAAAGCAGATATTAATGCCTTGTTCTGCATGATCATATTCCACATCCCTCAATCCTACACAATACCTCAACTTAACAACCTTACTAACTATTAATAAGCAGTAATTAGGAGTTTATTGAGGCAAAAGTCATAGTTAATAGTGACAGCTGGGCCCTAAACTAAAGTGTGACCCCAAAAAAAAAAAAAATGCATAATTGATTATTAATTATTTGCATTTATTTAATTTCATTTAAATATTTAAAATGCATACAAATATTTAAATATATAAAAATGCATGTATAAAGAATCAGCATAAGTCATTTCACACAATGCAACACTAACCATGTGCACTTGTTAAAACTGGACTGAACTTCACATGCATTTGTCCTGTGATGAGGAAAGAGAGATTTAATCACAAACAGATGTGACACTTAACTACAAAACTACAACATCTGTTAGACTGACGTCAACACATCTGAAACAAAAACTCTAGTGCATTTCCTCGCATTGCAAAGCTGTTTTTTCCACTGCATTAAATGACTAGAAAAACCCCTGTTATATGAAGTCTTGTATAGTAGTTTTTTCCGGTGTAGTGAAATCATATGAAGTCTTTCTGTGTCAGTGTAAAATCATATGATAGAACCACAAACAGAGCTGTGGGAATTTCCCAACCACGTGTGTGAATACAGCACAGCAAGGCCAGACCAAAACAAACGCTACGATTGGCCAGAAGTCACATGATTGACCGTCTTAAAGGCATACGCACAGAATCTTCCTGAGAAATACTTATATTTACAGAATGCCAGGAATTCACACTTATTCTCAGTGGATGTGTAGCGTTCAATACAAAACGGTGCAATTCATCTACTTTCTCTTGAATTTAAAGTAAAATAAAGCATCCTTTATAGTTTTACATTAGAGGATATAAAAGCTTCTAAGTGGAATAATGTCAGTAAAGTAATTAAACAGGTAATTTGTGGACAAACACATTACAACAGATGAGCTGCACATAAAAGCACAGCGGGATGGCTATTGTGACATCAATTAAGTGTATTTTAACACTGTTTGTCTAAGATAACACCTTCATGCCAGATGGCAAGTTACACAATAATACAATTCATGAATAGAGGGTATGCATGTGACGTCACTGTCGACCGTTATGACTGCGGTCACGCCCACTGAGTGGCACAAAGACTGAGCGGCAGCATTGGTTTTCAGCGTGAATGCTGCGAAAAACACACAAAACACATCCAAAACAGGAAAAAGCTTTGCGACTGACTGTACAAATGACACAAAATCTAAGGTATATTTTTACAGACTGCTGAAAGCTACAGAAAAAATGGATCACTGCAATTCACAGAAACAGCAGAGAAACATGTTTTGCAGTTATCATTTTGTGTCAAAATATTGGATTTTAGGGTAAAATTATACTGTATATATTGTATTGTTATATATTGTGTTGACATATTTACATATTTACCATCTTATATTCTGCATAATTGGGTGTTTTTAAATAAACACTGACAAAAACTATACAAGTTTTAGGGCTGGACGATATGACATATATATATAACATTGATATAAGTGATCACTCATATTTAGACCTACCTATATTGTAGTTAGGCCTATATAAAATATTCACAGCAGATTTGCTTTATGTATTTCCCCGGCGTCGAAATCAGGCACATATAAATGTCAGGAAACACGATTCCTGGCTGCATGTCAATATCCATGGATTATATGTCTTTGACGTCATAAGGAACAATTTCGAGCCCAACCTTTAGATTAATCGTTTGTTTTACTCGCAGTTTCCACTATTAAAGGGTTAGTTCACCCAAAAATGAAAATAATGTCATTAATTACTCACCCTCATGTCGTTCCACACCCGTAAGACCTTCATTCATCTTCAGAACACAAATTAAGATATTTTTGATGAAATCCGACGGCTCAGTGAGGCCTGAGCAATGACATTTCCTCTCTCAAGATCCATTAATGTACTAAAAACATATTTAAATCAGTTCATGTGAGTACAGTGGTTCAATATTAATATTATAAAGCCACGAGAATATTTTTGGTGCGCCAAAAAAAACAAAATAACGACTTATTTAGTGATGACTGATTTCAAAACACTGCTTCAGGAAGCTTCGGAGCGTTATGAATCTTTTGTGTCGAATCATGATTCAGATCGAGTGTCAAACTGCTGAAATCACGTGACTTTGGCGCTCTGAACAGCTGATTCGATACACTGATTCATAACGCTCCAAAGCTTCCTGAAGCAGTGTTTAGAAATCGGCCATCACTAAATAAGTCGTTATTTTGTTTTTTTGGTGCACAAAAATATTCTCATTGCTTTATAATATTAATATTGAACCACTGTACTCACATGAACTGATTTAAATATGTTTTTAGTACATTAATGGATCTTGAGAGAGGAAATGTCATTGCTAAGGCCTCACTGAGCCATTGGATTTCATCAAAAATATCTTAATTTGTGTTCTGAAGATGAACGAAGGTCTTACGGGTGTGGAACGACATGAGGGAGAGTAATTAATGACATTATTTTCATTTGTGGGTGAACTAATCCTTTAAATCCAGTCATGCAGCAGGTTCTTTTGCCACTCAGTCCAGCTGAGGGAGCGCGTTCCGGCGGGAAAGTTACAAATTGAGGTTGTTCTTCTTGCTTTCTTATTTACAGAGAATGAAATAGTGTTAAAGTGCATTTTAAATTCTTTCAACAAAACAAGAAAAATTGGTTTGTTGTTGCATTTACATTTATGGATATAGAATTTACCAGGAAAATAAATTTTGTTTTTATTTGTTTTTTGTTTTTATTAGAATCAGAATCAAAGTGGCCAAAAATAATATCTTTAAAAGTTACAGATATACAGTAGTGGTCAGAATTATTGGCACTCTTGGTAAATATGATCAAAGATGACTGTAAAAATAAATCTGCATTGTTTATCCTTTTGATCTTTAATTCATAAAATTAGCAAAAATCTAACCTTTTAATTGCAGGAAAATAATTGAAAGTGGGGGGAAAATCACATTATGAAATAAATGTTTTCCCTCATTTCATGGTATCTCGCATGCAAAAAAAGAATAAAAATAATAATAATTTAACAGGATGCAATAATAAGAGTGTAAGTGATTTTATCATTATTAAACACTCGTTAGGCAATTTACTTCCACTTTTAGAACATTTTCTTCATTTTTATTGAAAGTAAATGCCTTTCTGATGTGATATGTGATGGGAAAAGGGAGCGAGCTCGGTAGAAAGTGGATTCAAACCCAGTCCATCGCATCACATGTTAGTTCTCCACACCCGACACACTACTGTCTACACCACTGCAGCCACAAGAACATGTGTCCGTTTGAACCTGGTCTGACATTGGTGGGCGGAGCTACTGTTAATTTGCATTTAGTAATAGACACTCTACTTGTTTTCCGTTTGCATTAAGATTATTTTATTATCACACTGGCAGATATTGATCATTTTACTAAAATGCACTTAATTTAGATCCCCTCAGGAAACAAGACTAAATATCTTATATCGTTTTCTTATATGCAAAATCCATCTTGATTTAAGAAATATTTGTACTTGAAATAGGACAAAAATACTCAGCAAGAAAGTCATTTTTGCAGTGTGAATGAATTAGTTAACTATTTAATCATCACTACCACTTTAAAAGGGGGAGGAGACCGAAGGAAACTGCTCCTGACCAGGTTAGGTTCACAGAGTAAGTTACCATGGTAACTGACTCTGAGTATAAGTTATCTCTGTCTTTCTCTGGTTTGACATACCTCCCATTCTGAAACGGAAAACCCAGAGTTTCCCTCATTTCAGGGTTAACATACTCAGAGTTTTCACTTAACCTCCTTTCTGAAACAGGCCCCAGGACATCCAGCAGAATAATAGGCCCACAACATTAAAGATCCAGCAGTATATTTAACCGTGGGCATGGGGTACTTTTTATCCATGTGTGCACCAAACCCATCTGGTGGGTTTGCTGCCAAAAAGCTCTTTTTTAGTTTCATCTGACCACAGAAGCCGGTCCAGTTTGAAGTTCCAGTCTCGTCTGACAACTGAATATGCTGGAGATTGTTTCTGGATGAGAGCAGAGGATTTTTCCGAACATCTTGTGGGGATGTAGGTGCTGTTTGATCATTTTTTAGGCTTTCTGAGACTCAAGACTCAACTAATCTCTGCAATTCTCCAGCTGTGATCCTTGGAGAATCTTTGTCCACTCAAACTCTCCTCCTCACTTCACATTAGGACGATTTAGACACTCGTCCTCTTCCAGGCAGATTTGTAACATCTTTAGTTGATTGGAACGTCTTAATTATTGCCCTGATAGTGGAAATGGGGATTTTCAATGCTTTAGCTGTTTTCTTACAGCCACTTTCTATATTGTGAAGCTCAGCAATCTTTTGCTGCACATCAGAACTATATTGTTTGGTTTTACTCATTGTGATGAATGATTACGGGGATTTGGCCTTTGTGTTTCCTCATGTTTATTCTCCCGCGGAACAGGAAGTCATGGCTGGACAATTTCATGTTTATGATCACCCTGGTGTGCTAAAAAAAAATATAAATATGAATGGGAATATACTTCAGAGATATTTTACTCATAAAAAATTCTAGGGGTGCCAATAATTGTGGCCAACGTGTATTGGAGAAAAACATTTATTTCATAATGTGATTTTCCCCCCACTTTCATATATTTTTCTGCAATGAAAGGTTAGATTTTTGCTCTTTTTATGAATTAAAGATCAAAAGGATAAACAATGCAGATTTATTTTTACAGTCATCTTTAATCATATTTACCAAGGGTGCCAATAATTCCGACCGCCACTGTATTAATATTAATTGTTTAATATTAATATTTCAATATCTTTCCATAGTTGTTCAGTATAGAAACATGACCAAAATAGATTTCTGTGTTCACTTGGCAAGTGTATTGATATTTTGCAAATGCTGTGTTTAAAACAATCACGTCATTACTAGTGCCTCTGAATTTGAAGTAGAAACGTCATTAATGTGCTGCTGTCCCTTTTAGAGTGTGCGTGTGTTTACACACAGTGCGTGACGTCAGGAGGAGGCGGGGCCGCGCAGCTGGAACACGAGAGCGAGCTCAGCTCGCGCCGACAGCAGAATGAAGTGATCCGCCGGGGGACGCGCACTGTGAGAGCGCGTAACGTTATATTTCTAAACTTTGCGCGATTATTTTCACGTAAACTTTTAACGGAGCTGGACGACAGGCAAACACACTGGTAAGACGTGTTTATGAAGTACTTTCTAACGAGGTACCATGGTACAGTGAGGGCAATAACACGGTATTTTCTGTTTTATTGTGTGTAAATACAGTTATTGTTGATTAAATTCGTGTTTATTTAGAGTATTTACTGTGAGTTGTCATTTATAAAGATTAGCTATAAAATCACTGAAGTTGTTGTTGTTGTTTTTGTGTGAACCGGTACATCGGCGGTGTCTCAAACACTAGTGAGCTCCCTACATAGACAGCAGCATGTTTGTCCGCCTTTTAGAACTTCTGTGATGCTCACTAGGATTTGAGACAGCCCCAGCACACTCAAATCTCGGAGTTACTGATTATTATTAATAATGACAGTCTAAAGTGCTGCCATAAACACTCTTTATTGGTATCTGATGTCATTTCTAATGACTTTATGATGAGATAACAGTGATAATGACCACAGTGGTGTTGTTGAGTTGGACTACTGTAGTGTTGTTAAGATCATTATAAAGTGCAAATGTGGATAATGATGATAGAAGGACATCTAAACACTGGTTAAAGTGACTAATTTCTCCTGTACTTTGGTTTGTTGTTGTTTAGTTATTGAATCTAGTCATAGTGCGTTTGTGTGTGTGTGTGTGTGTGTGTGTGTGTGTGTGTGTGTGTGTGTGTGTGTGTGTGTGTGTGTGTTTTCTCACTGGGTCAGTAGTGCTACAGAAGCTCTATGGGAGGCGACTGACAAATCGTTATTGGCCAACTTTGATTGCTCTAATGAAAAAATGACTTAAAACATGCAGTAAATACAATCTAATAAACATAAAGTACAGTAAATATGCATCATGCATCATTGAAGACACTCTGAACAAATGCAACTAAACATGCTGTGAGGGTATTTTGAAGATATTTACATTATTAAAGAGCATTTTTACATTTTATCATATCCAGAAAGCATACTTTTTGTTAGTGGTTTGGTGTTAAGTTGATGTGGGTTTAATTTTGGTAGCTTTGATGATTGCTATAATTAAATAAGTGCTGATTTTGGACTGATCCTGCGCTCATGAATGACTGTCGAGTGTGTGTGTGTGTGTGTGTGTGTGTGTGTTTTCTCACTGGGTCAGTAGTGCTACAGAAGCTCTATGGGAGGCGACTGACAAATCACTGTTTATTGGCCAACTTTGATTGCTCTAATGAAAAAAATGACAAAACATGCACTAAATAAGAATAGTACAGTAAAAATGCAATATGCATCATTGAAGACACTTTGAACAAATGCAACTAAACATGCTGTGATGGTATTTTGAAGATATTTACATTATTGAAGAGCAATTTTGCATTTTATCATATCCAGAAAGCATACTTTTTGTTAGTGGTTTGGTGTTAAGTTGACGTGGGTTTAATTTTGGTAGATTGTTGATTTTGGACTGATCCTGCGCTCATGAATGACTGTCGTGTGTGTGTGTGTGTGTGTGTGTGTGTGTGTGTTCATGCGGTAGAGGGAGCTGCATGTTTCTCTGCTTTTGCAGCGTCATTTTTACACTCATTGAGGAAATCAGATGCGATAGTTTGTGGTGTGTGACACGTGTTTCTGTGCATAAACACACACACATGTGCGCGCGACACACAGGACGTTCACACGCACCTCTGAGCACCACACATTCGATTGATGAGATACTGTATGGCATGCAGCTCATTTGTCTCATAAGTGGCATGAAGGGTTTATTGGAAACTTGAGGTTTTTAAGAGGATGTGATAGATAAACAAGACTTCAGTAGATTCTTATCTCAGCTGTGTGAATCTGATGAAAGTCTGGATCATCTTTCACTCCAAAATCAAAATATATAAAGTGAAATGGGTTTCTTTTGTGTTGTTTTGGTCTTTGTAGTGACATTTCTTGTAAGTTTCATGATATTCACCGGTCTGCATGTGACTGAATATGTATAAACATAATGTTATTTGAGTGCCGTTGAAGTAAAATGTCTTTGTTTATGTTCAGTATCCCAGCCTAACACTGTGCGGACAAACATTATGAAGCTACTGACTTCCAGAATTGCCGTTTTTCTCGAATCCCAAAGCTTCACCGCAGAACATGGAAAGTGTAGGCGAGACAGTTTCTGTCCTCGTCCAGGTTAAATATAGTAAAGCAGTCGTCTAACCACAGCCGAGCGTGTGGTTCCATCACTGCTATTTATCTAAATCAGTACGGCCAGTGACCGCAAGCAACACTAATCTTTAGTCTATTTATCCCGCTGTTAACCGGTTGTGCTGAAACACCCCGTTATTACTGTGAGATGTCATTTGTGTAAGTGCATGTGAGTTTGAGTGTGTAAGAGCAAGCGTTCACACATGTCTTGTGTGCTGTTTAGTGGTCAACCGAGATGGGTTTTTCATTGGCCGAGGCTCATAATGACATCTAGAGCAGCGGTTCACAACTGGTTTTACTTAAACGCATACAGTCCAACACTTTGTTTACTCGTGCATAATCCCAACTATATGAAAAAGTATTAGCATTACAGAGGCTGAGAAGAAAGATGCTTTCCTGTGAATCTATATTTAATGTCTTGCAGGTCGTATTTTATTTAGTTTGCTTAGATTTTTGGCCAATAGCCAAGCAGACATTATCATTTCCATTTTCATTTTTATTGCAGTTATTATTTTTTATATGACAAGTTAAGCATATTTGGTACTAAAAATTCTCATTACCATAATGCAAAAAAATATAAATAAATATATAAAAATTAATGAATGCGTTATTATATATATTGTAAATACATAAAATGTGTATATATATAGAAATTTATATAAAAAATACATAAATATATAAAAATAAATATATACATATATAAATAAAGGTATATAAAAATAAAAATTGTGTGTATATTTTTATATATATATATATATATATATATATATAAAATAAAAATTATAAAAAATTAAATATATAAAAATAAATATATAAATAAGGGTATAAAATTGTATTTGGGTATAATTTTATACCATTTTTATATTCTTAGACCCTTATTTATATATTTATTTTTATATATTTAATTAAAAAAAATTATATATATATATATATATATATATATATATATATATATATATATATATATAAAACAAATAAATATATAAAAATAAATATATAAATAAATGTATAAAAGTTATAAAAATATTTTATGCATGTATGTATGTATATCTATATATATATACACAAATTTTTAAATTTTATATATTTTATACATATATAATGCATGAATAAATATAAATTTAAAATTGTGTGTATACATATTTATATAAACATACATAAATAAAATAACTGTTTTTAAATTTGCATACATTTATTTATATATTTATTTTTATATATCTATTTAATTTTATATATTTGTATTTATATACATTTTATATTTAACATATATAATTTAACTTTTATATATTTATTGTGTGTGTGTCTATATATATATATATATATATAAATTAAATAAAGATATAAAAATAAATATATAAATAAATGTATAAAAATTAAAAAATACATTTTATGTATATGTGTGTGTATATATGTATATATATATATATATATATATATATATATACACACAATTTTTTATTTTTATATATTTATTTATACAAATATGTAATGTATAAATAAATATAAAAATTAAAAATTTGTGTATATATATATATATATATATATATATATATATATATATACACATACATAAAATAATCGTTTTTAAATTTGTATATATTTATTTTTTATATATCTATTTGATATATTTATATATACATTTTTTGTATTTATTATATATATATATATATATATATATATATATATATATATATATATATATATATATATATAAATTGTCATTTAAATGATGGAAATGATGTCTGCTTGGCTGTTCCAAAATAAATAAATAAATAAATAAAATATATCACGTAATATCACCTCAAAATGGTCAATTATAGGCCGATTAATCAGCCTGGCCTATTTAATTAGTGTTCTAGTTTGTTCCTGACCAGTGTCCTCCACTCTTGTGTTTAGGTGAGGAGTCCAGCTGATGGATGAGGATGAGGATGATGTGTGCAGGAAGGGTCTACAGCGCTGGCCTTCCTCTCACGTGCAGATAAAGCCTACAGAGACATCAGGGCGTCCCCCTTTTTCACCCAACGGCATGCTGCCCTGCCGAGTGCATGAGCCCAGACGCTTTCTCTACGGTAAGGGCATCTGTTTCTCTCGCTGTCATATATTCCTGACATCAGCAGCTCTATTATCTGTGTTTGTACCCAGTTGCTTTGCAATGCAAATGACACCAGTGTGCACATGCACTCATCCTTCTTATTTGATCAGCTCAGTCAATAGCAGAATCAAGTCATTCAAGCAATGATGCTTGCAACACTAAAGACATGGGTTAAATTCCCAGGAAGTCCATGAGCTGATTATTATATAATTCTAATATTGAAAAGACACTGATTTGTGGCATTTGTTGTCACTCCTCAACCTCATAACTCATTACATTAGAAGGTTTGTGTCAGAATCAGATTCTTTTTAGAGAAAATGGATGATTTTTAGGTCCAGCTGGACGATACGTGCCGCCGTCCACACATGCAGCGGCAAGTCTTCAAAAAGCACTTTGTTTTCATTCACTCAGACACTGCGGCTTCAAACAGCAACTTCCTGTTTGACTTCTGTGAAAATCAACGTCACAACTTCATGACTCATCGCTTTCAGACCACAAAGGCCTTTTCTCTCCCGTGTTTATTTTTAAACGTCTTTGGTTTTTTAGTGCTTGAAGTGTCTTTGAAGCATATAGTTGAAAGATACATTTAACACCTGAACATGATGAAAACGCAAAACCAAACTTGTCCTCTTTTCTTTGAGTTGTTGTCGTGATATGGAGATATACAGCGTTATATAGGCTTGTATTCTAATCAAGCTAATCTTTTCATCAGTTGCATATACACTCAATAACACTCACTTGTTGGCAGTTACGAGCAAAGTCTAGCATCAACATTTACTGTAATATGGCGGAAAGCTGCTGTGTGTGTGATGTTCAGATAGTTCCTGGTGTGTCGGTTTAATATTCAGTCATCGTTTTAAATATCAACTTCTTAAAGGGATAGTTCACCTTTAAATGAATTAAATTAAATTAAGTCATCATTTACTCATCCTGGTGTTGTTCTAATGTTAAAATGGTGACTGACTGTAAAAAAAAAACTTTATTTAGATTTATTTAAATGCACATTAAATAATGAAGTTGTGAATGAATATGTAATATAATGCATATATTTATCAAAACGCTCCTCTCTAGAGTTATTTTTCTAGCTAGCTATCTATCTATGGCTTTAAATGTGACGTGACATATTGTTCTCCAGCTGTTTTATTGACGTCTTTCCACGTTAAAACATTGATTGATTACATGAGACATGATTCATTTCATGTCAACATTCCTTCTGATGTTCATTCACGTTTATTTGATGCTGTAACTAGTAGTCAAGAGTTCATGTGCTCTTCATCACACGTCAATCAATCAATCATTTATTTATAAAGCACATTTCAGCCGCATTACTTCATGCTTTGAAAGGGAGGTACAACTGCATATCATCAGCATAACTATGACATGAAATGCCATATTTATTAAATATAGAGCCCAGCAGAATCATGTAAAGAGAAAAAAGCAATGGTCCTAAAATAGAGCCCTGAGGTACCCCGTAATTTACAGGAGCAGCAGAAGAATAATGATTCCCAAACTTTTCAGTAAATGTTCTACTCTTCAGGTAAGAACGGACATTTATTGCTTGAATTTCATTATAAAACAGACAGAATTTAAGAGCTGAGACTTTGTTTCATATCAAAAGTAACAAGCACAAAGCTCATAGCGATTATTGGCAGATAATGTTTAGTGAAGTTTTGTTCGCACATCAACTCAAAACAGCACAGACTAAAAAATCTCGAATCAACAAAATAAAGATTTATTGAGTGTGAAATCGATATTGTCAGCTGTGTGAACGCTGAACGCATGTTGTAGCTTATTGTATTTTCATCCACAAAATAGTCAAAACACGTCATCGGAAAAGCACTAATTAAACATCACTGTTTTGTTCAATGTTTTCGACCCTCCAAAACCCATTTTGGCTGAAACCGAAAATGTAACTTTTGTCTCTTAATTTAAAAAATATATTTTCAGTTGCCGAAATTTTGGTGCATCACCAAATGTGACGCTTTCATAACACTTGTTCGAAAACAGACATCATTTTTGCAATTCCATTTGGTGCCACTAGAGGTTCAGAAATTACACATTTCAGACTTAAAGATGTCGAATCATCAAAATAAAGACATTTTCAGTTGCTGAAACTGCCGAACTGTGACGCTTCTGTTCGTTTGAGCGACTCGACATGTGGAAGTGTTTGGAAAACCCGTTCGAAAACAGACATCATTTTCATGCAATTCCATTTGGTGCCACTAGAGGTTCTGAAATTACACATTTCACATTTCAGACTTAAAGATCTCAAATCATCGAAATAAAGATGAAATCGATATTGTCAGCTGTGTGAACGCTGAAAGCATGTTGTAGCTTATTGTATTTTCATCCACAAAATAGTCAAAACACGTCATCGGAAAAGCACTAATTAAACATCACTGTTTTGTTCAATGTTTTCGACCCTCCAAAACCCATTTCGGCTGAAACCGAAAATGTAACTTTTGTCTCTTAATTTAAAAAATAAATTTTCAGTTGCCGAAATTTTGGTGCATCACCAAATGTGACGCTTTCATAACACTTGTTCGAAAACAGACATCATTTTTGCAATTCCATTTGGTGCCACTAGAGGTTCAGAAATTACACATTTCAGACTTAAAGATGTCGAATCATCAAAATAAAGACATTTTCAGTTGCTGAAACTGCCGAACTGTGACGCTTCTGTTCGTTTGAGCGACTCGACATGTGGAAGTGTTTGGAAAACCCGTTCGAAAACAGACATCATTTTCATGCAATTCCATTTGGTGCCACTAGAGGTTCAGAAATTACACATTTCACATTTCAGACTTAAAGATCTCAAATCATCGAAATAAAGATGAAATCGATATTGTCAGCTGTGTGAACGCTGAAAGCATGTTGTAGCTTATTGTATTTTCATCCACAAAATAGTCAAAACACGTCATCGGAAAAGCACTAATTAAACATCACTGTTTTGTTCAATGTTTTCAACCCTCCAAAACCCATTTCGGCTGAAACCGAAAATGTAACTTTTGTCTCTTAATTTAAAAAAATATATTTTCAGTTGCCGAAATTTTGGTGCATCACCAAATGTGACGCTTTCATAACACTTGTTCGAAAACAGACATCATTTTTGCAATTCCATTTGGTGCCACTAGAGGTTCAGAAATTACACATTTCAGACTTAAAGATGTCGAATCATCAAAATAAAGACATTTTCAGTTGCTGAAACTGCCGAACTGTGACGCTTCTGTTCGTTTGAGCGACTCGACATGTGGAAGTGTTTGGAAAACCCGTTCGAAAACAGACATCATTTTCATGCAATTCCATTTGGTGCCACTAGAGGTTCAGAAATTACACATTTCACATTTCAGACTTAAAGATCTCAAATCATCGAAATAAAGATGAAATCGATATTGTCAGCTGTGTGAACGCTGAAAGCATGTTGTAGCTTATTGTATTTTCATCCACAAAATAGTCAAAACACGTCATCGGAAAAGCACTAATTAAACATCACTGTTTTGTTCAATGTTTTCGACCCTCCAAAACCCATTTCGGCTGAAACCGAAAATGTAACTTTTGTCTCTTAATTTAAAAAATAAATTTTCAGTTGCCGAAATTTTGGTGCATCACCAAATGTGACGCTTTCATAACACTTGTTCGAAAACAGACATCATTTTTGCAATTCCATTTGGTGCCACTAGAGGTTCAGAAATTACACATTTCAGACTTAAAGATGTCGAATCATCAAAATAAAGACATTTTCAGTTGCTGAAACTGCCGAACTGTGACGCTTCTGTTCGTTTGAGCGACTCGACATGTGGAAGTGTTTGGAAAACCCGTTCGAAAACAGACATCATTTTCATGCAATTCCATTTGGTGCCACTAGAGGTTCAGAAATTACACATTTCACATTTCAGACTTAAAGATCTCAAATCATCGAAATAAAGATGAAATCGATATTGTCAGCTGTGTGAACGCTGAAAGCATGTTGTAGCTTATTGTATTTTCATCCACAAAATAGTCAAAACACGTCATCGGAAAAGCACTAATTAAACATCACTGTTTTGTTCAATGTTTTCAACCCTCCAAAACCCATTTCGGCTGAAACCGAAAATGTAACTTTTGTCTCTTAATTTAAAAAAATATATTTTCAGTTGCCGAAATTTTGGTGCATCACCAAATGTGACGCTTTCATAACACTTGTTCGAAAACAGACATCATTTTTGCAATTCCATTTGGTGCCACTAGAGGTTCAGAAATTACACATTTCAGACTTAAAGATGTCGAATCATCAAAATAAAGACATTTTCAGTTGCTGAAACTGCCGAACTGTGACGCTTCTGTTCGTTTGAGCGACTCGACATGTGGAAGTGTTTGGAAAACCCGTTCGAAAACAGACATCATTTTCATGCAATTCCATTTGGTGCCACTAGAGGTTCAGAAATTACACATTTCACATTTCAGACTTAAAGATCTCAAATCATCGAAATAAAGATGAAATCGATATTGTCAGCTGTGTGAACGCTGAAAGCATGTTGTAGCTTATTGTATTTTCATCCACAAAATAGTCAAAACACGTCATCGGAAAAGCACTAATTAAACATCACTGTTTTGTTCAATGTTTTCAACCCTCCAAAACCCATTTCGGCTGAAACCGAAAATGTAACTTTTGTCTCTTAATTTAAAAAATATATTTTCAGTTGCCGAAATTTTGGTGCATCACCAAATGTGACGCTTTCATAACACTTGTTCGAAAACAGACATCATTTTTGCAATTCCATTTGGTGCCACTAGAGGTTCAGAAATTACACATTTCAGACTTAAAGATGTCGAATCATCAAAATAAAGACATTTTCAGTTGCTGAAACTGCCGAACTGTGACGCTTCTGTTCGTTTGAGCGACTCGACATGTGGAAGTGTTTGGAAAACCTGTTCGAAAACAGACATCATTTTCATGCAATTCCATTTGGTGCCACTAGAGGTTCAGAAATTACACATTTCACATTTCAGACTTAAAGATCTCAAATCATCGAAATAAAGATGAAATCGATATTGTCAGCTGTGTGAAGGCGAGCATGTTGTAGCTTCATCCACAAAATAGTCAAAACATGACTGTGTGTGAAAAGCACTAATTAAAATCACTGTTTTGTTCAATGTTTTCGACCCTCCGAAAACCATTTCGGCTGAAACCAAAAGTGTATTTTTTTGCTGTCTCTTTTTAAAAAAAATATATTTTCAGTTGCCGAAATTGCCGAACTGTTACGCTTTTGTAACACTGTTCTGTTCGTTTGAGCGATTCAACATGTGGAAGTGTTTGGAAAACCTGTTCGAAAACAGACATCATTTTCATGCAATTCCATTTTGGTGCCACTAGAGGTTTAGAAATTACACATTTCACATTTTAAGTCTCGCTAGTCTTTTCCTCTCTATTGTGCCGTATATCCGAGTGAAATGCTTCTCAAACAAGAACAAATGTAGGGCGGGGCTTGATTTTGTCTGTGGGGAATTGATTGGATGGTTGTGGTTTGCTATTGGTGGATCTCATGTGAGTGACAGGTTGCCCCGCCCTCATCATCAGAGAAGATATTCTGATTCAGGATTATAATAAACACTGCAATATTCCAGGAAAATACAAGAAGTGTCCGTTTTGATTTCATGGTGACTTTGTGCCTAATGAGTCATGTGTGTTATCCTGGGTTTCTTTGAACAGGTAACGCAGGATTGCTTCTACTAGCGCCGCCCAGCCGCTCTCAGCCTCCAGACGTCGCGCGGCGGGAGAACGTGCAGCCGATGGATCCGCCCGCGCCGCGGCCTGCGCACAGCGTCGAAACCCTCATCGGGCAGAAGCTCCAGCTGATTGGAGATCAGTTCTACCAGGAACACATGATGGTGAGTCTGCAGTCAGATCATGAGAGTGTTTTTCAGGATCACAATCGC